>CM033749.1:27797856-28438742 GCA_019671005.1 Hibiscus mutabilis
TTGGTTGTTGACCAAGGAAAAACATGGGAATAATTGGACGTAACATTCTTTTGCTTCTCTTACGATAATTTATCAATCGCTCGAGATATCGTCTTTTACGATATTTCTCAGTGAACCTGACGCAGATAGATGCGTCGAATTCACTGCTAACTCTGTCGCGTAGAAAGCCCTATTCAATTGCCTACTCTAACTCCGGCAGCTCTCGTACTCTCATTCTATCAAGCATCCTAGGAACCCAGTTCTTCTAACACTTGATATACTCAGCAATTGAATGAGTGACTGAGATCTAATGCCAGTCCCATCGAACTCACTCAAGGACTTAACGGACAAGAACTTGAAACCCCGTTGTCGAATATTTCCTACTAGGCAAGACATAACAATGAAGACAATTCCAATAGAAGAATAGGAAGCATTTGTCTTTCTTTCCGCTGAAATCCCTAGCTTAGTCCTTTCAGGAGTACAGGTGGATAGGTAAGGACTTCCCTTTCCCTGTGCGATTCGGAGATGCTGAGGAAAGAACATCAAACCCGGAAGCAAAGACTAGGACGGGGAAGACAATCAACACGGTGACAACTCATCTTCGCCTTTTTTCTTTTCTTCTCTCTCTTTTTTTTTCTCCTTTATCTGTAACTCCTTTTTTCTCTGGTTTTTAATTTTCTCCAACCATCCGATGGTCATTTGGTTGCGAAATGCCTTCCCCCGGTGTCCAGGGCACTATTTGGGTTGTCGTCCATAGGGAAAAAAATGAGTTCACAGATGAGCGTAGGTTTATACCCATGCCTCGGTATCTGCTGGGCGTTCTCGTAGGACGTCCTATTCTCGACCTCTTTTTTTGGTGGTCGGCTCTTCCTTGAGCTGCGGTTCTCACCCTCCTATCAATGTGATCTCAGTTTTTGAACGTTTGACTTCGGTAGAGACTCTTGTTGCATCGCCTACTCCCCCTCTCCATCCCTTTGTGCTGTCAAAGATGAACATGCAGGCCCAAAATCAACAACGGGTTTGGTGTCCTTCTCTCCCGTTTGTCGATTCTCTCTTTCCCCTCTCTACTCCCTTTCCACGGATTTTGTTTGATGTTTTATTTTGTGTTCCTTGTTCCCCTATTTTCGCTTCATGTATGTGTCCATGTGTCTTTGTTTGTTTGCTTCTTCTTCATCGCCATGTTATCTCTGTAGTTCTTCCATGTACTTCTTTATGTTTTATGAAAAACTATCCTTAAAGAGTTTGACCTTTATCTTTTTTGGCTCGAAGCCTCCTTCTAGGTTTCTAAGGCGAAACATTCTTAGAGTGTTAGATATTGCATCCATCCAGATACACAATCTTCAAAAAGAGTGTCATCATATCCATTTCTTTATTTCTTTTTGTAGTGTTTGCTTTTAGATTGCTAATGAAAATAATTTTTAATCGATTAGATGTTACGATCACATATACAAAAGCAATATGATCAACCTAGATAACATGGAGACATAAATTTTCGAAATATCTATAATTCTCAAAGTCCTAGTTACATCAACGATAAAAAGTCCAACGTCAACCATAACCCTTTGATTATTACTCATCATTGTCTAAAAAAAATTAGTAAATGTGATTTTAAACTTTTTCATTTATTGTTCTCGTATCGATGATGAATTAGATGTCAGCGATAAACTCCCAAAAGATTAAAATTTTCTTAAAACTTGTTTACAAACCTTGTAAAAAAATATGAAACACATAATTCTCTAAAGAAATTATACTTTGATGACATTCAAAACGTTTAGAAAGGGATATAAAAAGTGAGTTACCTCTAAAAAATTTAAGAGTAAAGAAACCGAGGGTAATAAAAGTTAAATTAATAATTCAAATCTTAGTAAGAGAAAAAAACATGAGATAAAATTTGAGAGATGTATAAAAGAAAAAGGAGATAAAATTTTGAACCAACCATGACACAAATTTGTCTAGTTGTGTTGTTTTCTGTTTGTATGAATTTGGTGAACCATTGCAAGAAGCTCAATTAATTCACTCCTCCTATTACAAATTATTTTTTCATTTATGTTTGATAATCGTTATCTTTTCATTTTAGATTCACATACGATTTTTTTTAGGAGTGAGAGATGATACATGCATAGGAGGGATAAACAATTTATTTAGACAAATCATTGAAATTGTTCTTGAAGGCTAAAAAATTAACTGACTTTTCGAATAAGATCCAAATACTTTTAGGTCGATATGCTTGAATGTATATATTTTGATACTTAAATGTTTAATTTGATATTTGATTTTTGTGTGTAATTAGATACACGATCTGGACTTTTTTATTTATATTAATACGTGAACTTATTTTCTTGGTTCAATTTGGTACTTATAATTTTTTTATCCATTTAAGTATAATTAACTTGGGGACTTAATTAAATAAAAAAAGTAGATATTTAATTAATTTTTTACAAAAAATTTAAGAACATATTAAACCTTTAAACTTAACTATATAAAAAAATTAATTAAATCATGAAATCAAGTTAATACTCCTAGCATAGCCAGGCCCAGTATCAACGCCGCCAAGTCCGTAGACCTTTTAATGGAGGCAAGTCTTTGCCTAATCTTCAACCCATTACTTCAATTTTTCTTGTTCTTCTGTTAGGACAACTTTTTTTTTTTTTTTGGTTCCGAAGGACAACTTCAATTTGAAACAGACATATAAAATCCAAAGATAAGGGGGAATACGAAAAAGTAAAAAAAAATTATCTTCTGTAAATGTAATAATTCAAGTGTAGTTTCATTTCACTAACACCTTAGCATTTAACAAGAAAAAAAAAAAAGGTTTGATATTTTGTTCCCTTAGATTGAGAGAGACAGACAAGGGGCTCTGTTTTTGATTGATGGGTATCATCTCAAATCCAAGAGGACCAAGAACCCACGAACAAGGGTTGCCCTCCCCCGATACTTTGCCACCTTCTTCATCAGCTTCCATCAAAAGGAAATGGTCCAGTTTGATGCCTTTAGTTGTGGCACTTGTGGTCATAGCTGAAATTGCGTTTTTGGGTCGTCTTGACATGGCCAAAAACGCTGCCTTTTTCGATTCATGGCCTGAGATGTTCTCCAAATCACACTCTCCTGGTGGAGTAGAAGTTACCGGCGTTGAAAAGTTCGGTATTGAAGCTTTGGGCGGTGATCAGAACTTGGTCAAAGAGAGTTGTGAGGAGTGGCTTGAAAGGGAAGATGCCGTGACTTATTCCAGTGATGTTTCCAAGGATCCCATCTGGGTTTCTGGTGCAGACCAGGTTTCTTCTTTGTTCTTTTTTTTCCTATTTTTTTTTTCTGAAGCAAAGATGATGATATGATCGAAGGTCTTTTCTCGTATTGAACACTGTACTGATGGTCTGTTTCAAATTTCAGCCTTCTGCTCCGAGATTGTCAATTTCTCTTCTTGATTTGTCTATGAAATTGTGAGGTTATTGATAAGTGTTATTTGCAAAGTTTATCACAATTTGACAGAAATATATGAAATATAGATAAAAATAATGTATATGTATTATAGATTTTGAGTGAAGATCGTGTCTCCATAGTATTTCTTTAGATCAGAGGAATTATCTTGGGAGTTAGATAAATATATATACAACTTTATTCTATACCCCCCTCCAGTTTTTTATTTATCTCTAATGTTTGGAGCTAAAAATGTTCTTATCATTTTGCATATTATTATTCATGGCTAAGTGGTTTCAGGTTTAGTTATGCTTCCTTGTGTTTTGCTAACTTCCATTCATGGTATGTAGGAGTGGAAAACTTGTTCTGTGAGTTGTAGGTTTGGAATTGGATCTGATACCAGTAAGAAACCAGATGCTGCCTTTGGTTTGACTCAACAATCCGGAGTAGCTAGTGTTCTGCGCTCAATGGAATCGGCTTCGTACTATTCAGAGAATAATATTGCTCAGGCACGACGGTGGGTAAGCACAATCTGTAATGACTTGGTTTCATTTGAAACAAACACAGATTTTGCCCTGAATAATGTACGGAATTTTATAATGCTCCATTTAAGTACCTTATTTTGTGGATGCTTAGTAGCTGTTAGGTAGGAGTCGTGAATAATTTTAAAACAGAAGTCGTGTTCGGTAGGATTCCGTTGACTTTCTTTAGGGTGTGCTTGGATGAGGGTTATGGTTCACAAAACAAGAATTAGAATTTTCAAGATTCTTAGAACTTCATATAAAAAAAAAAAAAAGAGATTCTTAGAACTTGAGTGAGAAATTTTAGATAACTCAAATTCCCTCTATGGAGATGGAATTTGTGAAATTTCTTGAGTTTTATTAAGAGATCGACATTTATTATATTTCATTTTCTCTGCGATTATTATCATCTTTTCCATTCTAATTTTAAATATTATTTCAAAATAGTTTTTATTTTTTCTTCATGCTATTATATATATATATATAATAAGAAAATACTTTGACACACAAGCTTATGTAAACTTAGGGTTTATAGATTTAGGTTAGGAGTTGGGTTGTAGGACGTAGGATTTAGGATTTATGATTATAATTTAGAGTTTAGGGATTAAGATTTAGAGTTTAGGTTTTAGGGTGTTAGGGTTAGAAATTTAAGTTTTAAATTTGTTTTAGTTTAGTTATGAAGGGTTGTGTAAACTTTTCTTACACAACTTGTGTATCAAAATATAACTCATATATATATATATAATATATTCATTTTTACAAAACTAAGGAAAAAACTTTTAGTTTTAGGGGTTAGGGTTTTAGTTTAGGGATTTAAGTTGTAAGATTTAGAATTTAAGGTTGGTGTTTAGAATTTATGGTTTAGTTTTTTAGGGTTAGGATTAGAAATTTAAGATTTTGGGTTTTATAAAGTAAATATGCAAGCTTGTGTAAAATTAATTTTACACAGCTTGCGTATCAAAATTTTACCACAAAACTAATGACATCCATATTGCATATATTCTTATTTTATTTTTAATAATATTAATTTTAAATTATAATTATGTTATCAAATTCGAATTTTATAATTTCCTTTCTAAAAATATTTATCCAAACAATATATTACAATTACTAGTGTTTTTGAATTGATGAATTTTATAATGCTAGGATTTTTCAAATCTCCAAAATTTTGAAGTTGCTCACCCAAACGCACCCTTAATGGTTTAATCTCTATCGAGAGGGATGATTAATAAAACAGAGGCAGAGGCAAGTTGGATTTTACCAAAACCCTAAAAAGAGATTTGGGTTTCTACTGAGTTGTAAGGTTTTAGTTTCTCTTTGTAATGATTGAAGCAGAAAAGGAGAAATTGATGAAATTAGGGCATTCGGTTGGAAAGCTTGTATATGGATGGAAAGATGGACCAAGTAATATGACCATGGGTAATGACAGCGTTTCGGGGAATGAAATTAGTCAAATGGAGACAGTGCAGTTGGGCCAAGGTGAGAATGAGAATATAAGCCCAATGAGTGGGAAACAAGTATGAGCACGTGATGGAAATCTGAGCTGGTTAATTTTAAGGAGAGAGTGACACCTGTTATTAAATAATTTATTGTGTCCTTAGGAATATTTATACAAACTGTATCGTATTCCTTAGTTTTTATGTTCGAACCATTACAATTGGTATCTAGAGCCTATCCAAGATCCCCTGCAAAATTGGGAAAACCTAAAAAGAATCAGAAAATGGCAGAAACTCTTGATCTGTCAGATGTACAGAATACCCTAACATCTATTCAAAACAGATTGAATGACCTAAAGGATTAGGAAAAGGAACCCAAATAGTGGACAAGACATAAGGAAACATCAGACCAGAGGGTTACCAATCTCGAGAATCGAATGGATGTCACCCAGGGGTATTTGGAGAAAATACTGGAAGCAGTGCAAAAACATGGAGGATTGTCGACCCCTGCAACAACAGAACGGCCATCACCTGGAACAGGCAAAGGACAACTGGGAAATACAAGTAAGCTCTCTCCTTTGGTTACCATTCTAGATGATAATGAAAGGTTTTCCTATAAACCTGAAGAGCCTGGTGTTTTAGCTTCAAAACGAGTAAACACTCCCTTTACTCAACAGAAACTTAAGATGAAAATGGATGAATTTGTTAAGGAAGAACCTCTATTACTGGAGCCACAAGCTTTAACTTCCCACTCGGGGACTAATAAGGATAGTCACTTCAGACCTAAAATTGATCTACACATGTTTGATGGCACCAACCCTAGAGGATGGATAAAAAGATGCCAAAAATATTTTACCCTGCTGGAAATTCCTGAAGAACAGAAAATGGATGTAATTGCTATGCATTTAGAGGGAAAAGTAGAAACTTGGTTTGATGGTTATATTATGCAGAAACATAGAATTACTTGGCATGAATTTATTGCTGACCTATGCCATAGGTTCTATGATAGAACTTACACTGATGTCATTGAGGAATTTAACAAACTGGTTCAAAAATCCAGTGTGAACCAAGAGAAGTTTGAGGAGCTTAAACCTTATATTATTCAACAGAATCCTTATCAGGAGGAAGCTTATTATGTGTCCAGTTTTCTCAGTGGGCTAAAAGAGGAATCGTGGCATAGAGTTGAAGTAAATCAACCCAAATCCTTACCTGAAGCTTACAGATTAGCCAAACTCCATGAATTGTCCTTTGAAATTGAGACTGAAAGACTTAAGCCTAAGCCTTACCCTTATGCAACTCAGACCACTTCCCAAAAACCCTGGTTACCAACCAACCAAAACCAACAAAAGACCACCACCCAAAATACTACCAAACAAGCCCTACTGGATTATAGAAGGGCTCACAACCTTTGCTTCAAATGTGGTGAGAAATTTTCCCCGGGACACCAATGCAAAGTCAAACAACTTAATTCCATGGAAGCAGATGATATGGGAGAGATTATTGAGGAAGCAGACCCATGTGAGGAAACAGGGCATACCACTGATAAGGTAATAGAAGAAGAATTGGAAATTTCTATTAATGCCTTAAATGGAAGTGTGGGCCACAGTACATTAAGGATTCAAGGCTCTACTAAGGGAAAATCCTTTTGTATTCTTGTTGACAGTGGAAGCACCCATAGCTTCGTCAATCTAGGCTGGGCAAAAGATGGAGTGGAAGTCACCACCACTAACCCTTTGGTGATCATTGTTGCTAATGGGGAAAAACTCTATAGTAGTGCAAAGTCAAAATAGTTGCAATGGAGGATGCAAGGTTATACATTTGAACATGACTTTAGAGTTTTAAGTATGGGGGCAGTGATATGGTGCTAAGGGTAGACTGGATGAGGAAGTACGGTCCTGTCAGTTTGGACTTTAAATTAATGACATTGAGCTTTCAAAGAGATGGGGAGTTGATCATCTTAAGATGAGGAAGGAAACCTGCCAGTTTTCAGTTCATTTCTGGGGACAAATTCAAAAAGCCGACTGAAAAAGAGGTGGACATTACAGGAGAAATCTATGTCCTAAGCTTTGAATGTGAGGAAATTGAAGTCAATCCTAAAATCAGAGTGCTTTTGGACACTTTTGCTGATGTTTTCCAGGAACTTGAAGGGATGCCTCCTACAAGAGTTCATGATCATGCCATCACTCTCAAGGATGGAGCTCAACCTTTCAACTTGAGACCCTATAGATTTCCCCACATCCAGAAGACATAGGTGGGAAAACAAATATCAGAAATGTTGACTGCTTCAATTATTTAGACCAGCAAGAGTCCTTTTGCATCACCTTGCTTGCTGGTGAAGAAAAAGGATGGTTCATGGAGGCTTTGTGTGGACTACAGGCAATTAAATGCAGTTACTGTGAAGAACAAGTTCCAATCCCAATGGCGGAAGACTCGTTAGATGATTTATCAGGGGCCAATTTTTTTCTTCAAAAATTGATCTCAAATCTGGTTATTGGCAAATCAGGGTGAAAGAGGACATTTATAAGACTACATTCAGGACACATCATGGCCCCTTTGACTTCAAAGTGATGCCCCTTTGGACTCACAAATGCACCAACAACCTTCCAATCCCTTATGAATTTTGTTTTCGGACCGTACTTGAGGAGGTTTATGTTTGTATTCTTTGATGATATACTCATTTATAATGCATCCTTACATGAGCATTGTAATCATCTTGAGCTAGTTCTTTCTCTGCTAAGAACTAACAAATTGTTTGCAAGGAGAAAAAAATGTTTCTTTCGACTAGAGAAAATTGAGTATATATATTTGCTCAATGAGTTGCTACTTATACTTCTAAAATTGATGCCATGCAAAATTGGCCTGTTCCAAGGGCACTTAAGGTTTTGATAGGCTTTTTGGGGCTTATTGGTTACTATAGAAGATTCATCAGACATTATGAGGCAATTAGCAGACCACTAACTAATCTGCTTAAAAAAGACAGCTTCAAGTGGTCCAGTGAAGCAGAAGCTGCCTTTCTGGAATTGAAGTTGGCTATGTGTCAGGCACCAGTTTTGGCCTTACCTGACTTTGGGAAGGTTTTCTACTTAGAAACAGATGCTAGTTAAGGGGAATTGGGGCTGTGCTCAGGATGGTCGACCAATTGCTTTTTTGAGTATAGCCCTAGGACCCAGACATGCTGATCTCTCTATATATGAAAGAGAATACTTGGCTATCCTCTTAGAAGTCACCAAGTGAAGGCACTACCTAGAGGGAGGTCCTTTTATTATCAAAACAGACCATGAGGCTCTTAAACACCTCCTCGAGCAGAAACTGACAACCACTATCCAAAAGAAATGGTTGACTAAACTCTTTGGTCTGAACTGCACAATTCAATACAGAAAGGGTAGGCATAATGTTGTTGCAGATGCCCTTTCTAGACAGGATCCTGAACTGTTTCAAATAACTGCCACTATGATTACTCCTGGGTCAGAGATGTGGACACTTACAAGGGTGATGACTTTGCCAAAGGGAAGATAACTGTTGCTTCCTTACAGCAGGGTACAGATCTTCACTGGACTTATACTAAAGGCATTCTAAGGTATAAGAGAAAGGTGTATATTGGCAGTCCTGGGGATCTCAGACTGAGATTGTTGATCCAGCTTCATGACTCACCATTGGGTGGCCATTCTGGGGTTTAGGCCACATATCACAGAATGAAATTATGCTTCTACTGGACAGGGATGAAAAAGCAAGTCAAGGACCATGACCTTCAGTGTGATGTGTGTCGGAGAATTAAGGATGAACACATAGCTAAACCTGGTCTCTTACAGCCTCTCCCTATTCCTACTCAAACATGGGCCGCTATTTCTATGGACTTTATTGAAGGCCTTCCCCTTTCTAAGAAGTTCAATTCTATACTGGTGATAGTGGACAAATACTCCAAATATGGACACTTCTTGGCCCTTTCCCATCCTTTTACAGCAACTGATGTAGCCTCAATCTACTTGGATCAGATTTATAAATTGCATGGCAGTCCTAAAATTGCAATATCTGACAGGGATAAAATATTCACAAGCCTTTTCTGGAAAGAGCTTATGAAGAAGTTGGGTACAGTGTTCCATTTTAGCTCAGCCTACCACCGTGAATCTGATGGTCAGACTGAGCGTTTAAATTAGTGTCTGGAATTGTATTTGAGGTCTCTGTGTTTCCTACGACCTAATACTTGGGTAAATTGGCTACCTCAGGCCGAATGGTGGTATAATACCAATTTCCACACGGCACTGGGTATTACCCCTTTCGAAGCTCTCTATGGATCCAAGCCTAATATGTTGAATTGGTCTGAAGATTCTAATGTCCAAGGGGTAAATGAAATTATGGCAAGCAGAGAACATACAAGAAAGCTGCTACAGGACAATTTACAGAAAGCTCAACATCGCATGAAATTTTATGCAGACAAGAACAGATCAGAAAGGGAAATTCAGGTAGGGGATGCTGTGTACCATAAATTGCAGCCTTACAGACAATCATAAGTGGCTTTGCGCAAAATTTTGAAATTAACTGCTTGCTTCTATGGTCCCTACAAAATCATTAAGAAAATTGGGCCAGTGGCATACCAATTGCAACTCCCAGAAACTTCAAAAATTCATCCTGTTTTCCATATCAGTCTGCTCAAAAAGAAAGTTGGTGATAGAGTGCATACCTCTTTTGATCCTCCGACTGTTAATGATGATGGCCACTTGAAGATTTATCCTTTGCAAGCCCTCGATGAACACATTGTGAAAAGAAACAACATGCCAGTGACTCAACTTTTAATCCAGTGGGCAAACATGGGTTCTGAAAATGCAACATGGGAAGACTTCACCGTCCTTCAGTCTCAGTTTCCTGAGTTTGATCCTTGGGGGCAAGGATCGTCTGGTGGGGGAGGTATTGTAATGATCGAAGCAGAAAAGGAGAAATTGATGAAATTAGGGCATTCGATTGGAAAGCTTGAAATGGATGGAAAGATGGACCAAGTACTTTGACCATGGGAAACGGCAGTGTTTCAGGGAATGAAATTAGTCAAATGGAGACAGTGCAGTTGGGCCAAGGTGAGAATGAGAATATCAGCCCAACGAGTGGAAAACAAGCATGAGCACGTGATGGAAATCGGAGCTGGTTTACCGTTGGAGAATTTTAAGGAGAGAGTGACACCTGTTATTAAATAATTTGTTGTGTCCTTAGGAATATTTATATAGACTATTGTATTCCTTAGTTTTTTATGCTTGAATTGATGTAAAAACTTCATCTTTTTCTAAAATCTACTCTTTTACCTTCTTCTTCTTCTTTAAATCTTGTTCGAACCATTACATCTTTGATGAGTTGAAAGGTTTTAGTCTCCCTTTGATGAGATGAGCTATCAGTTGCAATAAAATTCTTATAATTTGGTATTAGAGCCAACGATTTTTGGCAATGGCAGAACAATTGTTAACTGGGTAACAAGCAAAAATATTCAAAAAGTTTGATATATGTGAATAAGGATAGAACAAATATGCAATGAGCAAGTAGATGTGATTTTTGCTGAGAACAAAACCCAAGTCTTTGATCAAATGCTTGAAGGAATGGATAACATTATTGTTGGTAAACATGTTTGTAACTTGGGTAGGTGCCAAGGTAGATCCTCTAATTGAACCAAACCATACGGTCCATACCATGGCAGCTTCTACTAATCTCACTTTATTAGCTTATGCATTAACTCCATCTGAACTCATCCAACAATCCATTTTTATCTTTAAATACGATCAAAAAACCTTAAACTCTATATCAAAATATTATGAATGCAGGTAAGAAGTTTGGAGAGATTCAATCAATCGTGCTGATAAATGAGAATTAATCCGTGGAGGTCCACAACCAATCAATTTCGACCATTAGTAATGGGAAGGTAGAATGGTGTGGTAGTGATAATTTTTTTTCCTAATAAAATGACCTTTTGTTTGACTACAAGGATGATCAAGAGACGTGGAGCACCGAACAAATGCCAATCACTCTTGAGGAAGCTACCTTACGCTTAAGTTTATTCTCACTCCGAGCTTGAGGACAAGCTTTTTTTTTCTTCTTCTATTACCTTCCTCTCTTCACAGGGGGTAATATTGTTGTGGAGGCCAGTCGATTTTTACCAAAACCTTAACACTTTATTTCTTCCCTATATTCTCTTTAACAAGCTTTTGCCTACATTTTCGAGAATCTAGGAGGCTCATGGACATGGCTATAAATGTGTCCTTATGTTTTCCATAATATTTAGCACGCACTTCTAGTATGTTTATATAATTGATAAACGTTTATGAGATCCCTGCAAAAACGCATTCAGTAGTTTCTCTAGCTTCCTTTTGTAATTAAGCTGCTTCTGTTCTGAAAATGTTCGGCATAACTGAACTCGACTATTGGTCCCCAAACTGTTTGGAGTATGCCAATTGTTTCACTGGATGAGCGAGGAAGTTTCTGTGATACTAATGGTTCTATTTAGTTTTCCTTTTGAGTTAGGAGGGGTTTTCATATTGTAATGACAACTAGCCTCTCATCGGATGTTCCTGTTGGATACTTTTCATGGGCTGAGTATGATATCATGGCACCAGTGATGCCGAAGACTGAGAAGGCCCATGCAGCTGCTTTCATTTCTAACTGTGGTGCCCGCAACTTTCGTCTGGAGGCACTTGTCGGACTTGAAAAGGAAAATATCAAGATAGATTCTTATGGCAATTGCCAATAGAAATCGTGATGGAAATGGTGAGTTTTTGTTTTCTTAGGCTCTTTGATATTTAAACTAAGTATATACCGTCATGCACTCTGATATTAAACTGTTAAATGTTGTTTCTAATTTGTGGAAACAGTTCAAGTCAAACCAGAATAGCTGAACCAAAATGCTGAGTTGTCTAGGGTTGTATCACTTGGAACGATTTTTTAAGATCTCCCACTATTTTGAGAGACCATATCATTATAAGAGTTGTGAACTGAGGAGTTCCGGGTTGATCTACTTGGGTAAGAAATGTAAAAGGTTCCACCTCAGGGGAAGAGAACCGTTAACCTCAGATATGCGGGAAATATTTAACTAAAAGAAGTGATAGACATGGATCAGTTGTGGTTTACCGATATCATGTACACATGCTGTATCTGTAGCTATACATATTAGTTGCTCTAGACATCAAATGCCAGTTTGTTATTTTAATTGGTATGCAAAAGTTATAGGCCTTTTAGCAAAAGACTGGGTATTTTTTTTGCTCAAATGAGATGCTTAAAGAGTGGATCAGGGCTCAAATTACATCAACTAGTTATGCCTTGAAGTATAATATTCCATGTAAATTTTGCAGTGGACAAAGTTGAAGCTCTGAAACGCTATAAGTTTAGCTTGGCTTTTGAGAACTCCAATGAAGAGGATTACGTGACCGAAAAGTTTTTCCAATCTCTTGTTGCAGGTATGAACAGTACTTCATAGGATTTGATAGACAGAAAATAATTCTTTTCAATCCTTGTTTCCTTTGACTGATGTAAAAAACTCCATCATACTGAAAATCTCTTAGATTGAACCTAAATGTCTCCATAGGAAACTCCTCCTGGTTTTGGAACAAAAATCAACAAATAAGTTTTACCAAAATTAGAAACTGTTAGTTCTGACTGTTTTGAGGAATTAGATTTAGAAAATCAACAAAGATCCGAAAGCATCAGAGGAGGGGATGAACTAAAAGTGTACGGAATATATCCTGTTGGCTTGACACAGAGACAAGCTTTATATACCTTCAAGTTCAAAGGGGATGCAGATCTCAGGTTTCACATTGAAAACAACCCTTGTCCAAAGTTTGAAGTCCTATTTGTCTAGATTGAAGGTCACATTTTCTCAATTTTGCAAATAGACAGATTCCCGGTCTCCCTGAAAATATTTCAGGGAAGATCAAGGCAACCTCATGCAGGCGTTACGACTTACATTAAATGCTCCCTGTAAGAATATCATACACACATATTTGTAATCATTGATGAGCTGATAGGGATGAGGATGGTCATAGTTTACGGATGGCTGAGTTAGCTTTTAGCTCCACTTCTCATCTGATCTAATCCTTTGAGATTTTGCTTCAGAATTCTTCAAAGCATTAACAAAATATTGGATAATTTAGTTTATATGTTGAATAATCATGTTGTTGCGGGCTGTGAATGCTTATGGTCTGTATGTGTTTCTTGGAGTTGGATTTTGAGTAAAGCATTAACAAAATATTGGATAATTTAGATTGAGCCTAGGTGCCCCAAACCTTAATCATATCTTCTTTAGTAATTAGTTCCAACTAACTTTTATTTTTGTCAATAAGCTAACAATTGCATAGATTGACTCGGTGGTTAAGCATTGGCCTTACTCAGGTCATGGATCTGATTCCTCTCAAAATCATCATTATGTTCTTAATTTTCATTGACATATGTCCTCGTCTTATCAGAGGGTTAAATTTAGACCAATTTGATAAGTTTTTTTTAATATTGAGGTTAAATTTGTTAACCAAATTAATAGAATGTATAAATTTTAAAAGTAAAACAACTATTATTTCAGGTCACATCATCATCTAAGTTAATTTTTTAACTACTAATAACCAAAACTAAAGTGTAATGTTAATGATTAAATTTGCAGGAAAACCAAAATAGAAAAAGGATAATAATTTGAGTGAGCGATGATGAAGTTCACCCTAAATAATAGTCCACTGTTGTTAGTTTTTTTGTTAAAGGGTAAAGTATACAAATGGTCACTAAATTTTGTTAAAAAACTATTTTGACAATTAAATTTTTAAAAGTTACTTAATAGTCATTAAATTTTAAAATTTGTTACAAAATAATTATTCGGCCGTTAAAATTTAAAAGAGTAACGAAAAGCAAGCTGACTGGGTTGTTCACCTCCTTAACCCATTTTCACTTAACACTTTCTCTTTTCCGCGCAATATTTCTAAAAAAACAATAAAATACCCATTTCTTTCAGGCATCTTATTCTACCAGAAAATATTTAAATATAGCCAATTGAGCATCGGATTTACAGCCCCTGCCTGTTATTGCATTGAGGAATCCATTTTACGAGGCTTTATATCAAGATTTTAAGCATTTTAATCCAGTTCAAACTCAAATCTTACTGTCCTGTATAGCACAAATTAGGAGTGGGCAAAACTCCACTCGATTAAAAAAAATCAAATTATTTGACTCGACTCGTAATTTTATAAACTTGACTCGACTCGAAAAATTTTAAATAAAGTTTGAGTTATGAAATGGAAATTCGAATAACTCGAATCTCGAAATTTTTAGTAATTAGTTGATCAGTTTCCATATTCGAGTCGAGTCTGTCAATTCTGCATGATATATTATGTATATCACATGAAGAAATATATATATATATATATATATATATATTGTATAGCCATTAAAATTGGAATTAATATGTGCACAGTCCAGCCCTAAGTATATGCATATAGAAATATATATGTGCACCGCTACGCATATGCATATATAAATATATATGAAGAAATATATATGTACAATTAAATTTGTATATAAACTCGAAAACTCGATTTGATTCGAAAAAATTTCAAATAAAGTTTGAATCGTAAAATAAGACTTGCAAACTCGAATAACTCGAAATTTTTTGACTCGATTCGATTCGATCTAACGTCCAGCACTAACACGAATGGCAATGTTTTAGTAGCCGCAACCAACAGGGAATGGGAAGAGCATCTGTGTTGAGTTTGTTATATTAAGGAATCATAAAAAAGGACCTGACAGTATCATACGAGTAGTGTATATTGCACCTCTTGAATCTATAGCCATTGATTGGGAGAGGAAATTTGACGAGGGGCATGAGTTAATTGGGGAACTGCAACGGACCTGAAGTTGATTGAGAAAGGTCAAGTGATCATACGAGCTGCTTCATGCTCACTTCTCTATGCAACATGTGGGTATTGTAGCTTACCCTGTTGAATGACAATTTTGTAATAAATTTAAAAGTTTAACGCTCGTAGTGTATTTTTTAAAAGTTTAGTTATCAAAATGAAATTTTTAACAAAGTTTATTGATTATTTATGTACTTTACCCTTTGTTAAATAAAGCGCGCGAGATCTTAACCTCCGCTGAGTCACTCTCTCATTTCCTGTTAATTATTTGTAAAATATATATATATATTTTTCATTTTCGAGTTGCCTAAACCAAGAGATCATTTTTTTTTAGGCTTAAATGAAAAATATTTGGTAAAAGTATATATTTTTTAAATTTTAGATGTCTAAAATATTTTTTTATAAAAATATTTGTTTAAAGTTTTAAAAGTTATAATTTTAGGTGCTTAAAGTATTTTTTTTGTAAAAAAAGGTGTCCAAAGTTTCAAAAGTTATAATTTTAGGTACCAAATATATCATGTGTTTGGTTGGTTAAAAAAATTTAACACTCATTAACGGTCAGACACTTAAAATTATAACTTTTAAAAATTTGAACACTTATTTTTATAAAAAAATACTTTAAGCACCTAAAATTCAAAAAATACATACTTTGAACACCTATTTTTTCGCTTTAAGTTTTTTTTAGTATATGCAGTATTCTTTCTTATTTTAGCTGGGAAAAAAAGGGGTCTTGAAAATGAAATGAGATCTCTTCAATGAAACGTCGGAGTGAGTAAGAATTGTATCGTAGGAGGGTGATCTTTGAAACTGGTGTGCGATCATGGATCCTTATTTCTGGACGAGCAATGCCAAGCCTGACGCTTTGCATTTCCTCGCCGCGCTTTACTTTGCGCTCTGTTTCCCCGTCGCCAGGTTCTTGCTTGACAAATTCATTTTTCGCGTAAGTTTTTCTCTCCTTTTTTTAATTGGACTCTTTCTTTGAATTTTGATTCCCAACTTAGTTTATTGTTTCAAAATTTTAATTGCTATTTTGGTTCGTTTGGCGTATTAAGCTTAACAAAGAATAGGCCATTTTATAATTCGAAAGAAATCCAAATATATAAAAAAAAAAAACATGCCAGTGATTGGGCTAAGTGGTTTTGAGGTGAAGTCGAAGAGAAAAAAAATGATTTGCGAGCTTTACCTATATTTGAAGCAATTTCAATCTTGTAAGACAATATCTTGCACGGCTCGTAAAAACTGAATAAAGGGTTATCGGTAAGCATTATGTTGCTGAAAGTATTTTTCTAGAAGAATTTCTTGAAGGTGGTTTTGCTTTCTGCAAAAAGAAGTTTCAATTCGAAGTGGCAAGTGTAGT
Organism: Hibiscus mutabilis; assembly: GCA_019671005.1. Classification (NCBI taxonomy): domain Eukaryota; kingdom Viridiplantae; phylum Streptophyta; class Magnoliopsida; order Malvales; family Malvaceae; genus Hibiscus; species Hibiscus mutabilis. The sequence continues at coordinate 27,814,421 of CM033749.1, forward strand.
GAAAGGAAGCCTGGCACTAGCTTTTATTAGCTAACAGCCAATAATCATGCTTCTTGTTATGTTTGGTGTTCTCTAATCTTGATAGTTTAAACTTCTACCTTTAATAGAAATGATGGGATTTTTTTGTAGTCATGCTTGGAAATGAAATAGTAAAAGTATAGTTGATAAAATTTCTACTTTGAGATCCACTAATTGATTTAGTGGTCAAGGATGCTCATGTTGCTTCCACCTTGTGTGAATTCGAATCCTAACATTTATCTTGGGAATGTAATACCTCTCTAGTTAATAAAAAAATTCTCCTTTTAATAGTTTCAATTCATATCTACTGTAAAATTGAAGTGCAAGTGCAAAATATAACGGGGCCACATGGTGAGTAGGAGTATCAAATGACAACCCTTTAATAAATTCTGATACCGTAATTTAATTTTGCTTGCTCCACCACTGAAAACGCTGATCTTTTGTTAATACAACATTTTATTTTTTTATTGATGTTCCTTTAGAGGCTGTATGTCTGGTTATTGAGTAATGGATCTGCTCCTTCGAGGATGAATGTTGAGGCTAGACAGGCAATAATTGCAAAATGCTCAGAATCTATGTGGAAGCTGACATACTTTGCTACTGCTGAAACGTGGGTCCTCAAAATCACCTACAATGAGCCATGGTTCAGAGACGTAAAAGGGTACTTTAGGGACTGGCCAAATCAAGAGTTGAAGTGAGTAACCTATATTCCTGGATTTATATCCAACTGTTGTGTTTTCCAATCTCATATCTTGTGCCAGTATGCAATGTTATTTACCTCTTTTCCAGTTTAGTTAACTGTTTTCTTTGTCATTAACTGACAGAAGGTTAATGTGCCTCTTAAGTTAGTGCTCTATGTTTCTGATGTCTAAATTGGCATTGCATGAAAGGCTCTTCTCTTGTTTATGATTATTCTGTAAGAGATAATGACCAAATCTATTATTGTTCATTTCTTTAGTGATTGAAATTCCTTGAAACTACTCTCCTATTTTCAGATGAAGGGATAGATCTGCACTAAAGGGAAAACAGTTGTTTCCTGTCTTATTTTCCTTTTGTTTTAACTCGAGCAAACAGTTTTTTTTTTTTGTTCGTTTAAAAAATTTGTGAAATCTGTTCAGTTTATGTCTCAATTTTTCCCTTTTTACTTGCAATCAAGTTTGTATAAAAACTGACACTCATTCCTGTTCTCATGCCCTCTTTCAGGTGAATTTGTTATCTTATCTCTGAAGTATCTTGCTTGCTAACATCTTATCTTGATGGGAAATAATTTCTCATGAGATATTGTCTACCTTCAAGGAATAAATCTGTTTTATCGACATTTTTATTGAAATTTTTGTGGTTTTCCGTTGATACATGCCTCAACATGTTTTGCTCTGTTCTCTTTAAATTTCCCATTTTCTTTAATTGTTCGGTCCTGCATGGTGGGAGGACAGAGCTTGTTATACCTGCAGACAACTTACTTTACATTTAATTTCTTCCCTTTTTTGTTCAGGATTTCCTTAAGTCTTATCTACATGTGCCAATGTGGGTTCTACATCTATAGCATTGTTGCACTCCTTACTTGGGAGACTCGAAGGAAGGATTTTGCTGTGATGATGTCTCATCATGTAATTACTGCTATCCTGATTGGATACTCATATGTTACAAGGTAGCTTACTCTTTTTCTGTGGAAGTTCATCTACCCTGCCGTTACTGTATAAAAGAGGCAAAAAGTATTCCTTGTGTGTTGTTTGTATTTCATTTTTGAAAATATTATTATTATCTTATAGTCTATACATATGTGTTTGCTTTCTGTACGCACATGTGGTATCCCTAGTTGAATGTGCTACACCATTTGCACTTCTTTGAATTTACTTTCAGCAAGCCTATGTAAGCTAAATTGTCCTTAGAGATGTTATCACTCTTGGTGAAAAACTGAAAATTGGGCGTTTTTCACTCTGGTAGTACGGTGGCGCTGATAACATTCTTAGATATTGCTAAGTTATTTGGCATGGATATTTACACCATGATTGATTGGATATTTTATAGAAAACATAGCGTTTGAGAAATTTTAAACTTCTCCTTATAATTGTTGGTTTCATAAATTATATGAACTTGTAGATATCCAAGCATGGGGAAGATAAATTATAATTGGCTTGTTTACAGCTTTTTCCGCATTGGTTCAGTTGTCCTTGCCCTGCATGATGCAAGTGATGTGTTTTTGGAAGCAGCTAAAATTTTCAAATATTCGGGAAGGGAGCGCTGTGCAAGTGTGTGCTTCGGATTGTTTGCCGCCTCTTGGCTCCTGCTGCGTTTAATACTCTTCCCATTTTGGGTCATCAAAAGTTCAAGGTTTGCCTTTATGTTTATGGCTTGGTTTCACAACATGATCTGCAGACTGACTGATAAATTTTGGTGGTTGGCCTCTAACAGCTATGATGTTTTGGAGTTCTTACGCCCTTCAGACTCGTATCCCAAATTCTTGTACTATTTACTGAACACTATGTTGCTGATGCTACTTGTGTTCCATGTCTACTGGTGGGTTCTCATTTGCTCCATGATCACCAGACAATGGCAAAATAGAGGAAAAGTAAGCGAAGACATTAGATCCGGTAAGCATCTATGATCTCTTGTTTTTGTATAATTTGAACTATTAGATATTGTTCCATGATCTTAGAGTTCACTTGAACTTTTATATTTGGTAAAATTATATGACAATTTGAAATTTCCAGAACATGCGAAATTGGATTATCGACAAAAATATAAACATAATATCCAAATTATATAGGAATTTGAAAATTTAGTCTACTTTTTGTCTACGGTGCTCTATAAAAGGAAGAGCAGTGTTTTGTCCATGATGCTCTAACAGTGTTGTAGAAATTAAAAATCTAGTTTTTGTGTATGGAAAATGCGAATTAGGAACATGCTCTGTATTTATAGAGAAAAATAGTTGACTTTCCATCATGGGCCTATCTATAATATGACTTTTTTTAAAAAAAAGAAATAGACATAATTTAAATAGAGAAAATATCTCGGCGGTGGAAACAAAATTTTTTTTCAATCGCTTTAGTGATTTAAAGATTAGAGTTTAGGTTTAATGATTTAAATTTTTTAGAGGTTTAGAATTTAGGGTTTGTGGTTATAATTTAGGGTTTATGATCTATTTTAGGGTTTAGAGATTAGAGTTTAGGACATTATAATTAGGGATTTATGTTTTAACATATAAACCCCAAATTCTAATCACACCCATTAAATTTTAAACCCGTAAATCTTGAACTTAAAACTAAATCCTTAAACTCTAAAACCAAGCCGTTTTTGTTTCCTCATTGTATAAAATAATTACCCTTAAATAATATAACTATTGAAAGAAAAGACCTCTTCAACTAATCGATTGGATTCGAACTTCAAATACATAATTATTAAGTCATTAAAAAATATTAGATAAAATACAATGATAATTTAAATTCAAATGTCATAGAGTCGCATAAAATTCTTATAGTTCATTGATATTTAGGCTATCGTTTTTTATTCTCAAAATTTTAAAAGCATCAGTGTCATAGAAAGAGATGAGAACGAATGTATGAAAGTGTTGGAATTTGAAAAGTCTCGGTAGCAAGAAAATAAATTTGATAAATTTCAAATTTCATCACTCAACTATCTTCTTATTAATTAAAGTATAACTTTTTTTAATTTTATTATTTAACTTTTGGTTTATTCATATTTTGGTCACTCTAAAGAAATAGAAGGGTGACATGATAGTCACTTTTTTTTCTTTGTTGCTTTTATTTTATATTCTTCCCCCGAAGATGAAAATTTCACTTTCATTCATGTTTCAGGCCGACGTTGGAATTAACATTCTTCAGTGTCTTTTTCGACCACTCGAAACACCAACAAACTCATCCGTTGTCTTCTACCTCTTTACAAGTTTAGATTTTTCCAAAATCACTTTAAAATTGACGAAACTTAATTCAAAACCTAAAACTCTCAAAACCTCAAATCATTCTAATCTATAATATCTACAGTCCGATCATTGTGAAATCAAGATATACGCCTCGCTTTCTACTTTTCCACCTCTCCACCATTGAGATTTGGAAGAAAATTCTCCATCGTTGAGAAATTAAAGGTAATTAGAGACCATAGGTTTTTTCACACAAAAAATAAGTTTTGGAGTCTTTTCATATTCTTCAAAGATGTCTAGTCATAACACCATTAAGTATTTAACGGCGGAGTGGTTAAAATCGGAGCAAATCAAAAGTTCAATGATTATTTGATTTTTTTTTTAATTTTAGTGATAAAAATAGAAATGAGAAAAAAGTTGAGTGATGAAATTTAAAATTTACCCAAAGAAATATTCATGCATGATTTGTTATGATATTGAATAACAATATCCGAAAGTATACTTAATGCAGCTGTAGGTAACCATTGCTTACTCAATATGATTAAAAAAATTACTGATATCATCCATAGAATAGTTTTTGTCTTGACCACTTGATTTTGCATCCTTTCTTGTCAACTTTTCCATATCCAATCCAAATATGCAGAGTTGATATTAGACTAGTAAAACAATAAATACTTGTAATATTAGTCCTTATATGTTTAGACTTGTAATATTAGTCCTTGTATGTTTAGACTTGTGATATTAGTCTTATAAAAAGAAATTAGAATCCTGGGATTGACTTGCTTCTGTTTGTTGGAATACAGATTCTGAGGATGATGATGACTAAACTGAATGTCATTTGTGGCGATGTCAAGCCCTGAGGAGATTCCTTGTTGTGGGTTTGTCCTAAACTGAATATGTTCCAAGTAATATAGAAAAATAAAACCATTCTTTTTTGCTATTCATTTTTAGCCTAAATTAACCAAAGATAAAATTGAAATTTATGTTATCGGACTTCAATATAGGTGTTAGAGGGAGTGTAGATGGTTAATAGTGTGTTAATGGTTACACTACTGTATAATCACTTTGATATCAGAAAATAAAAACAAAGTCCTTCCTCCTCTCTGCTATGTTTTCCTTTTTTCACCTAAAACCTTGCACTGTTGACCACCAACGTCAACAAAATTAACCTTCATGATTTGATAATTAAACTAATATTGTTGGGGAGATGATGTTGATCCTAGTTTTGAGAGGTCCATTGTTGGTTATTAAAATTAGGGTTTTCTATCGACATCTATTATTTGATCTAACGAGATGAGATGTTAGGTACCTTAAGCAAGGTTTTGAATTTTAGCGCTGTGAATTATTAAAAATTGAGTTGGAAAAATCGTCTCTGTATTGAGTATAAAATTTAATTCGGATTAATCGACCAATGAGTTGAATACTAGGGATTAAACTAAAAAAATAGTTTTCTTAGTCATGAAAAATTCCTAGATCATTCGAGGGTGGGGCTTGTTGATTTTGGTAGTGTGTTAGGGATTTTTGTTCTAAAGAAGTGGAAGAAGTTAAGGCGTGAACTTGAAAAAAAAAAAAAACTTAAATATACATTAGGTGTCTGAACTAAATACATTCTCCTAAGTTGGTATCTAAAAATTTTTTGCTCCCAATTTGTTACCTAAACTAGGTACATTCTCCCAAGTCGGTACCTATTTTTTTTGCTTCCAAATCGGTACTTCAACTAGACACATTCTCTCAGATTAGTACCAAAACTTATACATTCTATCAATTTGGTCATAATATAAAATAAGTAAATAAATTGAACCCTTTGTATTTAAAAATTCTATCAAATCAATTTTTTGTTATTCTCCTAATTTGTTTGTTCTTATCCTACGAATGTTATACTACTTTCATGGTATAATAAAAGTTTTAACAACTTGTTGTTTTATTGTAGAATGCCGTTGTCCAACTCTTTTTTTGATCCTAAAGACTCGCTTGATTTGATAGTATCGTAATTTTTTTACTAAATTGACGTAATCTTAAAATATTAAGGGTTAAATTTATTGAATTAGGATCAAATTGATAGAATGTAAAAGTTTTAATGACTAAAATGTTAATAAAAATACCAAAACAATGAATGAAATTAAAGTCCGAGTACCAACTTAAGAGCAAAAGTTCTTTAAGTACCAACTTGGAAAAAAATGTCTAGCCCATGTACCAATTTAAGAGCAAAAAATTCTTTATGTACTAATTTGAGAAAAAGTGCCTAGTTCAGGTATCAAATATATATTTAAGCCAAAAAATAATTTATCTCGATCATTCAAGTTGGAGCAATTCGATTAAACCTAAATTAAATTTGCTATACTTTACACCTTAACTAGTAAGTAAAAAATCTATTTGAATTAGAGCTTTAGGTTAAAGTTTTTTTTAACTAAAAACGATAAATTGAATTTTATTGAAAAAATGTACAATATGGACAACCTAATTCATCAAAAAGAGATTTGGAGATAAAGTACACAAAAACTCATGTAGATAAACTCCAAAGGTGCAAAGAAAACTAATAATTTTTATTTAAAAAAATTCAGCAATTGTCAACAATACTATTGTCACATCCAACTAGACGTTTAAAATGTGATGCAGTAGTAATGACTGAAACAATTTCGTAATCTATTGCGTTGAACATATCTGAATACAACGACAACCAACTACAAAAGAGGATTAAACTACAAAAAAAAAGCCCACAAATACAAATCAAAATCGAGCGCAGCACACGAACACACATCTACCGCATAATAAACAATCTTGCTACTTCACTATTTACAGCAATGTCGCTCTCTCTTTGTTCCATCTGGATGATCATCATGATCTTCTTGCCCACAAATAAAGTGCCAACTACAATTTCTTAAAACATGATACATACAAACAGTACCGAGGCATTACAATCTTGAACGACGATTGCACTTGATACCAGGGAAAAGTGAATGTCTACGACTAGACACCGGTCCCTTTACCCGACCTGGAAATCTAATATCCCAACCTTCAATGTTCTTGCGAACACAAGCATCAAACAGAATTTGGCCGAGGACACCATGAGCATTGATGCTTGGGGGAACAGGTAGAGAGACCGATCTCTCTCTTTGCTCATCTTGTAGAGACTCGAGCCATTTATTATGGTGATATTCAGCTGAGCTAGGCAAGAGAAAGTGGTCACTAGTCCAAAGTGCAACTCTCCCAATGCTTTGGTTTGAATTGACTGCTGCTTCCTGCAGGTCAAAGATTAACTCAGAGATCTTATCATGCATACCATTTCTTTCTCCATGCATTTTCATTATCAGCTAAAGGCAAACCCCATAATATAGCTTGAGCAAAAACCCTTGACATTAATATATGGTTAATAATAATAATTGGTAGTAATTACCCATAATATAGCATTTTATGAACTTACAACTGAGGAGTAAAGGGTCCGGCAATACAAACAAGAGCGGAGTTAAGAATTTATTTCAGGGATATTATTTTTAACAGTATTTAATTATAAAAGCGTGTTATTTTATTTATCAAGGGGTGTTATTTGTATATATATATCTTTATTTTTTATATATAAATTATAAAGAAAAAAATTTATAATTTTTGAGGTGTCAACAATACCCGATTCTTACACGCTTCACCCAAGAATACTGGTGGACATAATCCTGAATGTGTTTGTCGTGAATTGAAATACAAGCAAACATCACCACTATTCCTTTCACTTCTTTGGTCTCTTCTTTCCTTCCCCAATACACACTTCCACCGCCCATCATATCTTCAACACTTTCCGTTTTTTTGGATCAGCTCTTCAACACTTTCTGATTGCAAAACCACTTCTCCAATCCAATTTTCAGTCCAATTGAACAACGATTTGGTTCATTTTTTAGCAGAAAAAAATGTGTAAAGGAGTAGGGGGAGATGCCGTAAATATGTCATCTGCCACGTTGGATATTGTACATTCTGAGCATAAATTTAATTTTAAGTTGGGTTAATTTCCCGTTAGTACATGAACTATACCAAATTTCTAGTTTCATGCATAACGTTTTGAAATTCTTAGTTTTACATACATAGTTTCTTTGTCGAAATTTGGCGTGGACCTCTGGCCCAGTCAGAAACTGACACGTGACATTTTTAAAAAAAATAAAAACTCTATTTACTTGAGGCATAATAACACGATTAGTCCTCAATGCTTTATTGATTTTTTAATTTCAACCTTAAAATTTAAAAATTAAATATGTATTTTAAAAAAAATACTTAAAAAATCAAAGCTTGATTAAAATTATTAAAAAATATCAAAAAATATCAAATTAATTTCACCACCAGGTGATGATGACGAGAAGCTAAAGCACCATGGAAGGAGTGAGGAGCAGATTTTGAAGATGGAGCTGAAAGCATGGATTGAGGAGCAAACCCGTTAAATACCCATTGTAAAAGCCACTCAATTGTTTCCCCATCAGATTTATGACCTAATTCTCTAGTCAATTGAAATACCCAGCCGCACAAGTAGCTGGCATTCTGATACGCCGGTAATTAAGCCAATAATAAAATAATGGGAATTGAGGAGCGAACTCGTTAACGGATTTATGATCTAATTCCCTTGTCAATTGAAATACCCAAATCCACATTGTTGTTCTCGCTGTAAATGAAGGTAAAGGGTTCGTTTGATTCTTGGAATCTATGCTGAAAGAACTAGATTTGCTGGCGATAGCAAGAGTGACGTCAACGAGCTGAATTGATGGATTCGTTGCAGTGGTCGAAGAAGAAGAAGAAGAAGAAGAAGAAGAAGCCGGGAGAGGTGGCGTTGTGATGACGGTCGTCGTAGTCGTGGGACGAAGAAGAAGGTGGTGAAGTTGAGAAAAAGTTATCAAAAGAAAGACTCGAAGATCTGGTGCCATCAAAAGGGACCACAAAGTGAGAAGCCGACTGTTTTTGATGTTGCAGGTACTGGTGGTGGTAGGATTCTTCGAAATTATTATTCTCATTTTAAAACTTTTTAAGGTTGAAATTGAAAAATAATAAACCTTTAAGGACTGATTTAGTTATTACACCTTTAAATAAATAGTGATTTTTTAATATCACGTGTCAATTTTTGATTCGTTCGTACATGTTACGTCAGCTTCTGTGACATTAGTGGGCAAACCCGTTAACTGCGAAATACCACATGTATGAAGCTAAAAATTTTAAAACATTATATATGAAACCGAGAATTCTGTATAGTTCATATACCATCGGGGTAATTAAGCCTTTTAAATTTAATATGTAATCAAACTCAAATTAAAGACAAATAATTTTACCAACAACCAGTTGATCTAGTGGGTGGAGGTACTAAATCCTTTAATAAGGTCAGTTGTTCAAATTTTAACGTTGTAAACGGAGCAAATTGAGCTGGGAAAGTCACCCTCATATTGGGCATCTCTACAGTACCCGATCCGAATTAATCTGTCAGTGAGTTAGATATCGATAGTTATATAAAAAAGTCAAATAATTTTTTAGGATAAACTCTACTATTAGTCACTCTATTATTACTATTTTTTGTTTTGGCCATCATACTTTTTTATAAATTTGATCACTACCATTAGTTTTTATTTTGATCACGGTTAAGTGTTCATTAGAACTTACTTAGAGATAGTAGTGTCACCTGGTATAGTTACAAAATTGATCTCAAAAAATTATATGTTTTATCAATTAAGTTTCCATTCAAATTAACTCATCAAATAACAACCACAGTTCTTTTCCTTTCCTTTTCATCTTTGCGTGGTGGGCAGAAGCACCAATCTTAATGCTAGTTACCGACCTTCGGTAATCTTTTTTTTCATTTTCTCTTTTGTTTTTTAGTTTTTAAATTCAATAACTATGTCCTTGTGACACGCTTTTCTCTACCTTTTGGTATGTTTTCTCTACTTTTTGTCACGTTTTTCTTCTCTTAATTGGTCGTTTGGCCGTTTCTTTTTCATTTGGGTTTCTATCAGGGTTGAATTTGGCATCGTCACTATTGATCAAGATGACGCTCTTTTGATTATCCTATTGATCTTTCTGTTTTGGATCCTTGAACTGGATTTAGTTATGAGCTTACAGTTACTGTTCTTGTTAACGATTGAGTTGTGATAATGACCGTATTGTCAACGTGTCTTATTGTAATATGCATTTTTTAATATTGTTTGTTGTTGGTTCTTACCTTTTATCGGCGAGCTTTGGAGATGTTTGTATCTATTTTGTTTCGAGTCTTTGAGTTAGGGTTTTTACCTTTTCTTTATATGGTCATGTTTTTTTTAACATCAGAACCAACTTCATAACATAAAACCAGAAAATTACTAGAGAGAAATCAGTTCCAAAGAAGGGCCAGATGGCTAGTGAGGAGGGCACATATTCTTCTTCACTAGTTTTGCAACCCAATCAGCAACACAATTACAAGAACGCTTACCAAAAGTAAAAATATATGAGTCAAAACGATTAAGTAAATCCAATAAGTCTCCCTCGACTGAGGTGTAATATCCCAATTTTTGGACTAGTAACTAAAATGTAATTTTTGAAAGTTTAGGGTTAAAGTGTAAACTTCGGAAAAGTTTAGGGACTAAAGTGTAATTTTGAAAAGTTATGTAATTTAACCCCGTAAATGGATAGTTCACCCCCTAGAATGATATTTCTGTGTTACCGGATTTTTCATACGAGGCTTATATTATTCGAATTTGGATCGAATAAAATTGTTAAGCGTGTTCAGGCCAGGGAAATATTAGGATGGGTGACCTTCGGGAAGGTTCCATAAAAGTGTTTTTGATCGATATTTTGGACTCATTAGGAGTAGAGAAAATTCGCATGGATTATTTAGAAAGGAATTCTAAGAGAAATTTTATTCTATGAAGATTTTCGATAATTATCGAAATAATAGACTGAGTTAGGAAAATTCAGTCTAAGTCTTTGAAAAATGAAGTTTTTATGGGATAATAGAGTTTATTTTCCGAATATGGAAATATAAAATTTTTGGAATAAATCTAATAGCTCGGAAAAGGTAAACTCGCAGTAGAAGTATTTTATGGATATCGGTATATCAGATCGAATTAAAATTTTAAAGACAATTCCAAAGACTATGGAAAATTCATAAAATATTATTTTATGAATATTTTGTTAATATTGGTGAGATTCTAACTAGATTTAGTTAGAATATGATGGAGTAGTTATAAAGCTCAAAGAAAGAAATTTTGGAAATCGTATTGAGTAAAATTCGAATAATTGGATCGAATAAATATCATAAATTAAAATTTATGATATTTTCGGAAGGATGCTGGTTAGAATGGAACCTATTTGGTTAAATTTTTATGGAATGGCAATTTTAAGTCATGTAAGTAAATAAAGTCTAGTTGGAGGGCAAATTGGTAATTTCCATGGATGACATTTTTGAAATATTTTGAAACATTGAGGGAAATTTTGGAAGAATATTTACACATAGATTAAATCATGTCCATTGATTTTGATGAGATTGAATCTTGGCCATTATAATAAAAGGGCAAATTAGTAAATTCACTAGTTAAATGAATTTAAAATTCATTTAACTTTACAAGTGGATTAAATGGATTAAAAGATGATAAAAAATCATCTATATTTCCATCTTTCTGTTCGAAACAAGAAAGAAAGGGGGAGAAAAGAAAATTTTAAAGCTCAAAATTGGAGAATTAAGACAAGTTTCAAGCAAAAATTAATTTAGGTAAATTATTCTATACTTGATTCTCTTCATTTTGATAGTAATATTGCATGATAAAAGTTAATTTTTGTTCATGTTTGTGGGTGATGATGATTATGAAATTGATAGTAGATGATGGAATTAAAGTTGTATTTAGTAAAATTGATGTTGTAAACATGGAATCAAATTTGAATTTGGATTAATTCCATGTTTGAGGTTATAAAACCTAATCCTAAAATTTGGGGGTTTTGGTTAGGAAGCTAAATTAAGGATTGAATTGAATGAATTATGAAGTTATGGGTCCTATTTTGATGATATGTTGAATAATTTCCCAAGTTGTATATTTAGGGACCCTTTCAAAAATTTGGAAAAAATAGGGGAAATTATTGTAAATTTTATTTTTAGCATTGGAATCATTGAATTATGGTGAAAGTAGCTTGAATTAATGATTATGGACTAAAATGAAAAATTTTGGAAGTTGAAGGACCAATTCAGCAATTTAGAAAAAAATAGGGATTGGTCTTGAATTTATAGAAAAGTGATAGAACTGAAGATTCAAGCATGTTATGAAAGATAAGGGACTGATATGACAAGAAAAGAAAATTTAGGGACTTTTTTGAAAATAAAAAAGTTAGTGAAGGACTAAATTGAATAAAGTTTAAAAGTTGAAGGAAAATTTCTAAGGATGTTGGAAATAAATAAATGGATTATTTTACATGAATTTATGTACAAAGTAAAGTAGTGACTAAAATGTCACTTTTATGAAGTTGAAGGACTAAAAACAAAATAGTCCAAAATGAGTAATTAATTATGGAAATTGTTCAAATTAGGTTTGAACAATTGTTTAATGTTCAAAATGGTCACTAAAGACCTAGGGACCATTTCGGAAATAATGTAAAATATTGGGAAATTTTTAGAAAAATTTTATATTCGAATAGTTATGTTTAAGAATCAAGCTAACAATGTTAGATTTAAGTTTAACACAAGAGAAATGATGCTTATATTCGATTGGTCGTATACAGTTCCAAAAGAGATCGAAAGAGAACCAAGGATAAAAAGAAAGATAATAACCTCGAGTAAGCTTAGTGAGACATACTATTCATGGCTCAGGTGAGTGCATTTATATGTTTTAAATTGCAATTAGGAAGTCTTGCAAGTAGTCGACCTAAAATTAAAATGATGTTAAATTATATATATATATATATGTTAATTTAAGTTTGCCATGACCAATTATGTTGAAGTATGAGATATGAAATGTTTATTTATATGATAATCCATGATTACCATGAACATTTATGATGAAGCAGGAAAAATGAAATGTCTATTTATATGATTAATTATGATGATTTATGATTATCATGAACAATTACGATGAAATATGAATATGAATTTCCTATCTATATAATTGATGACAATTGATTAGTAATGAAAGAAATGCCCAAGTATTGAGTATGAGAGTCCATGGTATAGTTGGCATGCCATAGAGTCTTCAGCAGCTGCACCCCTACGTTTATGTTATCAAACAGTTATTGTGACAAAATGATTGTGTCACATGCACCCTGGGGATCTAAGCCCACTGTGCCTAAGTGCACTGCCGAGGTGCCGCACCCTGGGGGATCTAAGCCCACTGTGCCCGAGTGCACTGTCGAGGTGCTTTATGTTTATGGGGAGCAAAGAGCGACCCCGAGTACGTACTCATCTTTACGTTTGACACTACGATGTCATTTCAAGATGACTCGCGCACCTCGATCTCATATAGCATACTTTGGGCAATGATAATGAATTATGTCATGTAAATAAATCATGTTACGTATATGAAACATGTCATGAATATGAACCATGCTACGTATATGAAATATGTTAAATATACGAATCATGCCACGTATATGAATCATGACATATACATGAATTACGCCATGTATACGAAGTATGCCACATATATAAGAAATATGCTATGCATATGAATCATGCCATGTATGGAAATCATGTCACGCAAAAGAAATATGCCATGTATGGAAATCATGTCATGCAAAAGAAATATGCCATGTATGAAAATCATGTTACATAAATGAATCATGCTATGAATATGAATCACGATACATAAATGAACCATGTCATGCATATGAATTGTGTTTTACATATGAATTATTTCAAGCATGTGAACCATATTGCTTATGTGAATTATATCATGTATGTGAATTATGCTATGTATACGAAACATATCATGTATATATTACTTACTTGATGATGACAGAACATGAGAACCATGAGCAAGTTAGGAACTTATAACATGCACATTAATATTTAGTGACCACGGAAACTTTGATAGTACTATTCTATCTTAGGTAGAGAACTTGGTATGAAATCATATGATAAGTATTACTTTACTCTATGTTTATTAAGTGAAGTTATTGTCTCACTAAGTTCGTACATATCTTGTGTTATTTCACGCGTAGGTTCTCTCGAGTAGAGTGACAAGAAGGAGCTATTAAATTGGAAAATCAAGTTACATTAGTAATCACGGTACGTACATCTTAAATTATAAGTTTGATGTCTAGTGGGCATGTACATAGATGTAGTGGATTTAAATAGCTAAAGCACGACGCTCTTTAAACCGCTTGAGAAAAAGGACATAAAAAAATATGCTCGATGCTTTCGAAACTCTCACCACTTCAGCAGTATAAGAGAGAAATATGAATAAACCTGGAAGTGAGATTTCCATTTGATTCCAAAGTATTGTGGCATGCTTTCCAAATGAAGTGTCGAATCTTAAGAGGAACATTCAAACGCCATATTGATCTATACAAGGAAACGTTAAAGCGAGGATCGACACATGAGAACAGCTTATCGACTCCTTTACGAGCCATAAGGGAATGATACCCTGATTTAACCGAATAATCACCATTTTGATTAGGGGACCCATATCAACTCATCGTGCACACCTGGACTACCAATAGGGATCTTACAGATCTCCTTGGACTCTTTTTCTAAAAACATCACCTGGATCTTGTTACCATCCCAAGCTTTGTCTTCCTGAATGATAAGATGTGCAACAAGAGAATCAATACATGAAGAATTTTTTTTCTGATTTAACCGAGAAGCCTGGTAAATTGGGAATCCAAGGCTTGTCCCATATCAGGATGTCATTTCCATCACCAACTCTTCACTTAAACCCAATCTTAATAGTCTCAATCCCTATTCAAAGGCTATTCCAAGCCGAAGATGGACTATAACCTTTTGGGGCAGAAAAAAGGTTGCCATTAGGAAAATAGAACCTTTTCAAACTACTGGACAATAAGGACTCCTGATCTTTCAGAATATGCCATACTTGTTTAGCAATCAAAGCTTGGTTTAACGAATATAAGTCCCTGAATCCCATTCCACCTAGGTCCTTGGATTTGCACATCTTTTCCCAACTTAGCCAATGAATTTCACTTTGGGCCTCAATGGAATTCCCCACCAAAATCTTCCAATCAGAAAATTAATCTCATTGCAAAAGGAAACCGGTAGAAGAAAGCATTGTATAACATAAGAAGGGATAGTAGTTGCCACTGCTTTAATAAGAACTTTTTACCAGCTTGAGATAGAAGTTTACTCTTTCAGCCCTGTAATTTTCCCCTGATTCTGTCGAAAATGAACCTAGGGGCTTCTTTTCTCCCTTTTCCCTAACCGATAATAACCCCATGTACTTGCTTCCTTCTTTCATCACCTTAGACCCCAAAATGTTAACAATATGTTGTTTCAAGTTAAGACTCATGTTTATGACCTAGAGAATTACTTTTCGTATATCTTTATTTATAGGAATATGTCCATATTAAGTTTATTTATTTGAATTATAAACTTTCATCGTTTATTTGATTTTTTTCTTATAATAAAACTAACGTACTCACAATAAAAAAATTAACTAATCAAATATTTAAATTAAATTTGAATCTTTTATGATCTCTCTTATTACTCTAAAATATTTTTCTTTTTTACTCGTCTCCTCTATTAAAGCCATTCTCTTTTGACTTTACTCAAAATTTCAGAAGCAAGTATCCAACTATTAATCACCACTACTCATGTCCATTAATACCACTTAATATGAGTAGTAAAGATTAATAGGTGGATACTCATATCAATATTCTTCTATTCATAAAAAAATAACTAAAACCAATAAAATATAAAGATTAAAAAGATTATTTTGATTTTCTTTGTGCTTTACTCAAATGGTATTGAAAAATTAAATGTAAATCTTCTAAAGAGGAAAAAACAAAGATGATCACTTTTATCTATTATATTTATATCATCGATCTGTATCAACATACATAACATAAAGAACAATAAAAATCCAGATTACAAGCTAAAGTTTCCATTAACAAAATTTTATCAAAATTTAGCAAAAAACTGAAGAAACAAACTATCGTTACCATGTCTTAGACTTGAACTTTTTCTCTCGAAAAAAAAGGAAGAAAAAAAACAGTTTTTATTATTACTTAGGGGTGTTCAATCGTCGGTTCGGTTAATTGATCGAACTGAATTACCTAAAATATATTAATTAAATTATTTCTATTAACAGTTAATTGAACCGAAAAATGTTTGGTTAATTCGGTCGGTTTTCGAATTAATCGAATTTTTTATAAAAATTTTGGATAAATTATACAAATGGTCACTAAACTATGTTAAAATGATCTTTTTAGTCACTAAACTTTCAAAAGTTATAAAACAACCATTGAACTTATTGAACTGTTACAAAATAATCATTGATTCATTGTACGTTATAAATTAGTGATAAATACTGAAAAGTTTAATGATCATTTTTTAATAATTTAATAAATTTAATGATCATTTTGCGCTACGTTGATAAAGTTTAATGACCATTTTATAATATATCAAAAAAATTAATGATTATTTTATAAAATTTTAAAGTTCAATGACTAAAAATAAATATATATAATATATAAAAAATTCGATTAATTAACATATTTCAAGCCAAATTAACCGATAACTAAAGTTTGAAAAAAATCATTAACCGTTAATCGATCGAACCTAAAATTCACCGACCAATTAAAAAAAAATTCAGTTCGGTCGGTTAATTCGGTTAAAACCGAAGTTTGACCACCCCTACTATTAGCATTAAAATCTGCCAATAAAAAAAATTACGACTAAAATCTCGATTTCCTGAGCGTACGATCAAACAAAATTCATCAAAATGATCCAATGAAAGCACTCATACATTACCAACAAATGTTAGGTGCATTGATAAGATACATTGCGCTCCTAAAAAAAGGACGCGAGTTCAAATTTTAAAGATGATATTGTTAAAAAGAACAACATCTCACCTCAAACATAAACCTGTAACTAAAATTATTTAATTTCCTTTCAAATTTATAATTAAAAGATTATTTTATCCAAATTTCCGCGTTTATATCAGGGAGGCCACCACCAGCGACAGCGGCTGGCCGCCTCAGATATGAAACTAGGGCTAAAAAATCAAAAGAGAATGCAGAGGATATAAAATTAGAGAGAGAGAGACGGGATATTTGCTTTAAATGTTACTGAATTTTAATCAGTCCGAGCTGTAAGACTCACATGAGTATGTTTTTTCTACTTTATTGGCGACATTAATTGTTAGACTAACAAATTGACTCTTTATACTTTTATTAATTTTAAATCTCAAAACTTAAAATATATCCGCTCTCTAATTACACATTTACTTTGCCTATAAAACCTGTCTGGTTATCCTCCCATTGCCGACAACCCCAACCCCCACCCCAAATTTAGTTTTCAAAACTTGATCGACCAAATGGGTTTCCGATTTGCTCAAGGACTTGTGCTACTGCTGACGACAGCACCTTCCTTGGTGGAAATAGGCTTGGCTAACACAATTGGGGGTTCCCCTCGTGTTCCCCCCAGTCCTAGCAGAGCCCCCCCAAAAGTTCATTGTTGGGGAATCACAGAATTGGAAATTTGGGGTCAACTACACCGATTGGTCACTCAAACATGCTCCCTTCTACTTCAATGATACTCTAGGTAACTAAACAATCTTATTCTTATGTCTGAATATTTTTTCTTGTTTTTGTTGATAAAGATTTAAATGGCGGTGGTTATATAGCGGTCGCTCGAAACAGCAATACCTGCATGCTGACTTTGTTGGATTTAAATCTGTAATAGTGGGCACATATGTATAATGTATATTGCTATTTTAAAGTATGACACAAAATTAAGTGACCAATTATGTTAGGCGTGTCATGGGTATTAAAATGTCATGGAAATAAAAGTGTAGATACCATAAGATGTATTTATAATTCGATGAGGGGCAGAGTTATAAATACTTAATAGTTGATTATTAAATCAACTATATAAAGAGATAGTGGTCCCCAAGAAATAGGTTAACTTGTTTTTCTCTCCTTCCCCGTCAGAGAGTTTTACGTCAAGAGAAAACCTATCTTCTTGGAAGATCAATACCAAAGATTTGGATTTCAACATCAAGATTCAAGGTTTTCAGTCTATTGATTAATTCAGGTACGCTTCCGCAATTCAGTTCATTCAGTTTATTGTTCTTGATGATTTGACATGATAGATCCTGGGTTTAGATTTCATATTTAGTTATGGTTTAATTCTAACAAGTGGCATCAGAGACATTCATCATGTTGAATCATTGAGAATTTATTAATTATATATTTATTTTAGATGCTTTGTTTTTAAATCGCTTTAAATCGAAACTCTATGTTTAGCGGTATAATATTTATGTTTCGATATTTCAGTTGTTTGATGAAGACTTTACAGTTTTATTTTTCGCATGTATTAGGGTTTGTTTTTAATACGTTTTGGAATTCCTGATTAAGAATCCTTCTGTTTTTTTAATATGTGATAATCCTTTTGTGTTATTAATCGGCGATTGAAAATTAAGTTTTCAATCTTGGAGGTTCTTGTATACAGAAACAACCCTAGGTATATTTAGTCTATGTTGAATTTAAGGTTTTTCATAATCATGAATATTCGTGCCCCATATTTTTAGGCAATTCATTAGTAACCGTATACTATTTTGAGAAAATGAATTTGCCTTTGTTTTTGTTATAGTAATTCAAGTTAATATGTATTATGGTATTGATTTCTTTTTAAGCTAATACCGAAAGATTAAAAGGCTCAAATCTATAGTTTTTTAAGTCTCCAGATTCTCAAAGATTAAATGCTTTATACATATGATGGTATGTCGAAAGATTCTAAGTCAATGTTCTGTTACTAAATGCAGTAATAGATCATAAAGTTGTATATATCCACACTTATCAATTTAGGATTAAATTTTAAGGTTGATTCTTACATTTTGAATCAATGTTCGATCCTATTTGGTCAATTGTTATTTGACAATTGCAATTATCAAAGTTTGACTTATGCTTTGTTAAGGTAAATTTACTGTGACTTGAAAACTTTATATTAAGGTTAGCTCTCGAAGCTTTATATTCGGATTAGTCTAATAAATTACAGTTGAATTTGTTAAATCTTTTTTTTTAACAGAACCTTTGGCTTAAATTTATTTCACAACATGCTTAATTATGCCATTAATATTATCTACAGAATATATATTTGGTTTTGGTTTCGGAAAGCATGTCATTAATCTTATGAAATTCATATTCTATTCAGTTTGACCAAGAATTTCAATTTTGACCATTAGGTTATTATGAATATTTTAAGGTTGTGATTATTATATGAATTAGTCATTTGTACGATACTTCTGATTTTGGCTTTTAGTTAAAGATTGAATGTTTTGAATTCGGCTTTGATTTTGGTAAATGCATGTTTAAGGTTGTAGCGATGTCTTTTTTTTTATCGCTAAAAAACGAGGATTTTTGAAAGTGTTTGAAAGGGTGTTTGAAATTCTTTTGGATATAAAATATTTATTCCATGGGGTTTTAAAAGAAACCGCATTTAAAAAAAAATGGAGTCGCCACCGGCCACTTAGGTAGGCCGGACACCATAAAACCAGAGATTTAAAAAGACAGGGTTCGGGAGTCGGTTACGGATGGGGAAGGATTAGCACCCCCACACCGCCCAAAATTGGTACTTTAATAATTACCGCTTTATTAATATTGGATTTTCCGGATTAGAGTGACAATTATTTTAAATTTCGGTCATAATTGCGAATATATTTTAAGGGTCCCGTTATCCGAGAATAAATGCCCAACCATTATCACTACACTTGATACTGACCCCGTTTACGCTCGGATAAAAGGACTCCGCATTAACAAGTTATATCTTGATATGCAATCTTAGTGGCAAAAACGTAAAACATGGCAAAATATTTAAATATAATAAATATTGACATACCAGAATACTAATTTAACATGAATGATATTTTAGACTAAAACATGTATATATGTACATATTATTCTAAATAATAGATAAAAACAACTATCATATGTCAAAATAACAAGGCAGGAATAAGTACATATAGACGAACAAATATTTCAAAAAGACATGCATACTGATAATAAAACATATTTCAACATATACAGGTCCACATATCGTACAAAAAGGGTAAATACACTAACATGTAACCCTAAAAAACAAGAAAATACACACATATAAAAATACAAAATACGCCATGTACGAATCTACTAAAACATAACATGCTTAATATGAATAACCGGATAAAAGACGCATGACTATTATAATCTTAATACACATATATATGTAAACATAAAATACGAGTCATATACGAGGGACATAAAATAAAATAATAGAATACATCAACATATATGATTATAATACGAACATGAGTATTTACAAGGAATACAGATCAAAATGAAAGAAAAACAAAAGTCAGTGGAAGAAATTAAAGAGCAATAATATGTAATTTAGGGACGAAATTGCGAAACAAACAAAACCTTAAAGGACCATAATTGTAATTAGACCAAGGGGCAGACCCAAAGTGAAAAATTCAAAAACGCGGGATGGTTAAGGGCGTAATTTTACCATTTAGAAACTGACTCGGTGTAATTTAGGGATCGGATTGTAAACTTTTGAAATATCAGGGGGACTGGAATTGTAATTATACCATGCGGCGAGACAAAAACAAAAATATTGAAAACGCGGGATGATTAAGTGCGTAATTTACCCATTTAGCAAAATAATAATAACTATAAAAGCCCCCCTTTTAGGCCGAAAACAAAATTTTGGTCATTCGTTCATTTTTCTGGTTTTGGTAAGAACCACGTTCTTCATTTTCTCTCCCTTGTTCTTGAAAACCAGAACCGTGCCGGCCGCCGCTAATCGGCGCCGGCGAGCCTCCAAAACACACCAAAATAACCCCTATTTCATCCTCAACATGAATCCGTGGTTGGATTCGGAGGATACCCCCTTATTTACCCTAGATCTAGGAAATACGAACCAAAAAAAGTTTTAAACCTAAGACAAAAACTACCAGGGGCCTTCCCCTTCCTTGAGTTCACCATCTCTGGCTTGGGAAAGCCGAAAGGCTTGTCACTGAGGAAGGGAGACCCACGAACGGCGACGGTAAGACTTCTCTTCTTTTTGTTTCTATTTTTTTTTGTATATGCATGTAAAGAAAATAAGTAAGAAAAAGAGACAAGTGTTTACCAATGGACCCTTTTTTTGATTATCTCGACTAGTTACAAATTTTTGGTTTTACAAGATCTCTGTTCTCTCTTTTTTTTGTTACTATTCTCTCTGTTTTTTCTTTTCCCTTCCTCCTCTTTTGTTACAAGATTTCTATATCATATATATCATTGTCTTCTTTGTTGCAAGTTGCATCTTCTTTTTCAGATCTGAACTGACATTTTTGCTTGTTGTCTTGGGCATATTCTGAATATCGGCGCGGTGGCGGTGTGGACACTCTGCCAGTGGCCAGACACGTTCTCGGCCATTAGATCAGATCTGATCTAACGGTCGAGATGGCTTGAAGAACGATCGGCCTGGATGAAGCCTCGATTCGATGAGACGGCTCCAGATCTTGACACGTGGAGCTCCGCAGTCGAGGAGTCAGAACGCGTGGATCTTACGCGCGTGGGATATTAAAGCGTCCGCGCGTGGACCACACGCGCGCGTGGCACTCGAACGGTCCATACGTGTGGAACACGCGCCTGGCAGATATTTTTGACTTCCATTGCATCGTGGCCGTTGGATCAGATCTTGATCCAACGCCCACGATTCCTCCGCACATTGTAATTAGATAAGATTGATTTGGGCCAACGGGCCTTGTAATTGGATTTGTAATTGGGTGTAAATTTTTATTTGGGTTTAATATATTTAATTTTTTTTTTTATTTTACCAGCCCAATAATATTAATAATAATATAAGTATAACAACAATACATATATATACGAAAATGTATACTTATTATACAATCATTAATTAATATAATATCCTAGCATACGTACGTATAATCATACATATAATTAACATAACATCTATATATATTAATTATATACTCATACTCTAAATACACACGCGACACACATACACCCTTAATATGTATACATACATAGCTTATAATATACATGCATACCCTTTATATATATTAGTAAAACTCATGCCAACAATAAATATAATAAACATACATGCAACACTAATATATATTTACAGATAAAAAATGAGTGATTACAGTTGCCCCTCTTTGCTTGTTCTCATGGAATGGGAACAAAGCAAAGATTCATAAGCACTCATTTTTATCAGACTTCCTGTTTGTAGCTTTGGAAAACGTGTTCTTTTGGATATCTCCGCTCTTCCTTGGCTGAATCTTTAGGCTCGAAAGTTCTTCCTATATAGAGCTTCGTCACCATCGATGATTTGAGCTACAGGCTCTTCCTATATAGAACCCTTCACTTCGAGACTGTAAAGCTTGGAGTCCTTCCTATATAGAACTTCTTCGCCTTCAACCCTGGTTTCTCCTATATAAAACCTTTTTGCGTCGCTGATGGATTTTTCCGACTGGGAGTTCTTTTTGAGATTTTAGATTTAGGATTCTCTTTCTATGGAACCTTTCACTTTGGGGCTTGAAAATGCGGGTTCCTTTTTTTTTTACGAGGTTGTTGCCATTTTTGGACCTACGCTTACTAATCGCCGCGCATCACGCCGAAGGACTTACCGATGACCAAGGATTTAACACCACGCCGAAAGACTTATCGATGACCCAAGGATTTAACATCGTGCCCGAAGGACTTACCGATGACCCGAAGGATTTAATATCTGGATTCGACGACACATGGTGTTATTTTATGGGGACTCACGATATCTTTGCCACATCATGCCCGAAGGACTTACCGATGACCCAAGGATTTAACACCACGCCGAAAGACTTATCGATGACCGAAGGATTTAACATCGTGCCCGAAGGACTTACCGGATGACCGAAGGATTTAATATCGGATCGACGCCGATATGGTGTTATTTTATGGGGACTCACGCCGATATGCTGCCACATCATGCCCGAAGGACTTACCGATGACCCAAAGATTTAACACCACGGTCGAAAGACTTACCGATGACCGAAGGATTTAACATCATCGTGCCCGAAGGACTTACCGATGACCCGAAGGATTTAATATCTCGGATCTCGACGCCGACATGGCTGTTATTTTATGGGGACTCACGCCGATATCTTTGCCACATCATGCCCGAAGGACTTACCGATGACCCGGAAGGATTTAATATCCGGATCTCGACGCCGACATGAACATGGTGTTGTTTTATAGGGACTCACGCCGATATATCGCCACATCATGCCCCGAAGGACTTACCGATGACCCAAGGATTTAACACCACGCGCGAAAAGACTTCATCGATGACCCGAATGATTTAACATCGTGCCCGAAGGACTTACCGATGACCCAAGGTTTAATTTAATATTCGGATCCGCGACGACATGGCTGTTGTTTTATGGACTTTGGTAAATTCTTCGATAATTCTTCAAATACCTGTTTAGGAACAAGCAAAATTGACATGCCCCTATCTATATGATGCCTGTAATGTTATGCTTTCTTTCTCCTCTTTTTTTTTTGTTAATCTTATGTCCTGAAAAGTCATTCTCCTGATTTCTCTATTTCTTTTCCTTTTGCGGTATGCTCAATTTTGATCTTCATTTCTGTCAAATTTTGCTCAATGGGCATCTACTCTTGTTCGTTTGCACGAGCACCTGCCTTTCTTCTTCGAGGCTTCTGCCTGCTTCACCAACAAACGCTATATCATGCGTGTGCAGAGATTCTTACTATTCTTTCTATTCTGTATTGCCCCATTCGTTCGTGCTCGGATATCTTCCAGTTCTTTTGACCCAACATTCTGAGTATTTGTTAATTTCGTCATCGGGGTGAGCAAAATGCTTCTTAACCTCAATCTTCTTGTTGTCTCTTGACGGACACCATTCATCGATCTCTGCGCTTTAATTCTTTGGAGACTCAATGTTTATTTTTTTTACCGTTTCCTCACTTTGTAAGCTCATTCTTGTCCTGTTTCGTCTTTCATTTTCTTGAACCAAACAAGGCATCGTGGCTGGAATTCGCTTCTTGTTCTTGAGCTGTCTGACACCTATACCTCTTGTTATTATCTACATTGTATGCATTGTGATGTCATTTCTGGTTAGGGGCTCCCATAGTATCCGCCTCCTTGTGTTCTGGATCTTACCCCTGAAGTAATGCATGGAAATTTTTGTTGCTTTGACTTGTCAATTTGCTGATTGATGTTCCACTAAAGGGTATCATTTAGACTAACATACAAGATTTTGAAAACACAGCATAGGAGCTCTGGATATCATGTGCAAGAGTGGCTTAGATTCAACCACTTGATAATTCAAAGATGTGAAGTCTTCCCTGGTGACTCGGTTCATCCTCATGATTACCGCGTTGCTGCAGAGTGCTACTCTTTCTCAATTCTCATTATCTACCCCGCCCTCAAAAGGGTAGGCTTGTATAACCACTCGAGCGCAGAAATATTACTCTAGGAATAGAGTTCTAGGTGGTGCGAGTCTTAATGATATCGCCTATTTTCTTTCTTTTCTTTTTCTTCTCTTTCTCTTTTTTGTTTTTATTTTTGTTTTTTATCATTATTCGAGGAAATCAATTCGTCACAGTCCTTTGTCTTGAGGACAACGATGGAGCAAACAACACTGCCCCAAATTACTCGGCATAGTCACGATTTGAAAATATTACCATCACTCATGAAGCTAAGGTTTCGTGAATTGAATGATATATCTCCACCTTATCGCTTCAGCGGAGTGCCCCAAAACTTCCATACTCTTATCCGAACAAGCCTATTACCAGGTTTCGAACATATGAGTACTTTTTATTATTATTTTCTCATTTTCATTTTTTTTCTTTACTACCTGGAAGATTATGCCTAGAGTTTCAATTTCAAGCAACTCTGCATGGTTGACATTTAGAGCTTTTTTATCCTTGAATATCATCGAAAGAGTAATAATCTCGCTTTGCTGACCAGAGTCCGGTGGGGAAGATCACACATCATCGTTATCACGACATCTATCTAATGTCACATCTTGCAATTGATATCCAGCGTCCTACAACGACAAGAAAATATCTATGTGCTTTCAAAAACATTATATGTTAAGCGAAATGTGTCCTTTATTGAAAATAAAAGTCAACAAACATGCCCCATCACAAAAGATCTTTGCCACATGGGGGCCTCATAGAGTTTATTCCTTGTATTACTTCAGGAAGGTATTTAATGTAGAGACATCTCCGGCTTCTTCAGCACTATGTAGATTTGTTTCTCATCCTTGGTCTTCCACTGCTTGATCAGTTCTTGTGTCAGGGTTCCATTATTGACCAGCTTCTTGATTTCCTCCAGTAAAGGCCTACATTTTCTGGTGGGATACCCCGGTGCCCCCATATGGAATTCGCATGTGCTACTCGAGTCAAAACTATGGGCATACAGATCAGGTGCACTCTTCATCGGCCTAGGAACAAGATAGTGACCCTCTACCAGATGAGGCCAAATGTCTGAGATAGATATTCCAAACACTTCCAAATTTGTGCTCGTCCGAGGAATTTTCCTTGATGACCCCGATTTGTCAGTATGTCTCCTTCTTTTATGGCCACGCGAACCCTGGAGATGACACTCATTTACCTCTCCATCCTTATCTATCTTATCTTCGCTTCGGTCCTTAGACTTAGACCCCAATTTTCCTTCTTTGACTGCGTATTCTATTCTTTCTCCAATCGTCATGAAATCTTTGAATTTGTTTCTCGATTTTTCCAACATCATATCGAAGAAAGGAGAGGGAAGCGTTGCATGAAATAGGGGAGTCAACTCTTCTTCCGCTATAGGGGGCTGGACTTGGGTCGCCAGACATCGCCACCTTAATGCATATTCCCTGAAGCTTTTATTTGGCCTCATTTTCTCATTCTGAAGAAACTGTCGACAGGGTGCTAAATCTAAAGCATATTTGTATTGATCCAAGAAGGCATTAGCGAGGTCACCCCATGACCTAACTTGGTTTCTGTTCAAACGGTTATACCACACTGCTGCTGGTCCCGTCAGGCTATCATGGAAATGGTGGATCAACAATTCTTCGTTTTTTATGTATCCTTCCATTTTTCTACAAAACATGGTTAAGTGAATCTTCGGGCAGCTGGTTCCGTCATACTGCGTAAATACGGGAACCTTGAAATCTGGAGGAATGACCAAATCAGGGACTAGGCAGAGTTCCCTCGTATTGAAGACATTTATCTTCTCTTTCTTCTTAAGCTCTTTCTCGATTTTTTCTTCTAACTGGTCAAGCCTTGACTCTTCAATTCGTTCCATTTTCCGATTAATTCTGCCATCGAACCCCATGTATTAAATGATGAAGTGCCATGCGATGATAAAACAATGCAAAAAAATGTGATGCAAATGCAATGCATGAATGCAATAAAGTATTGATTCCGCATGTGATTTGTCCTTATAGAACGTCTTTCATTCAGACCAAAAGGTTTTCATTACATCCGGTATTAGGGTTTTACAGATATTAGTGAGCCCTGACACCTAATGTCTTGACCTCATTCAATAGTCCCGTCAGTTTTCCTTCGCGGTCCAATGCTGGATCCATATTCTGGCTTATTAGTGCTGCTGCATCGGCTAAATCTGCTACCTGTTGAGCTACTTGTCGGGCTTGAGTCATAACCATCTTCATGTCTTGGTCTTTCTCCCGTATTGTTTGCTCGACCTTTTGTAGCTTAACGGTCATTGTCCCAGCACGGATCTCACTGGTACGTAAAGCAGTCTCGAGCCTCACTATCTGTTCTTTGAGTGCTGTGTTTTCCATTTGGAAGGTTTGTGATTCATTCCTTTCCTGGTGCAGACTTGACTTTAGGATATCTTCCATGGCCAGACTGCTTTCTAACTCATTTTGGATAAAGTTGCGTTGGCCCTCAGCTTCTTTGATAATGATCTGATTTTATTCTTACTATTCTTGCATTTCTGCTTCCAGCGTTCTGAACCGTTCCTCAGCTGAATCATGCCATTGACCCACTCTTCCGTGGTGTCACCCAGACCAAAACTCTTGAATTCAATGTGCAACTTCTGGTACTTGTCTTGTACATTTTTTGATTTCATGCTCAGGTTGTGCCTCTCATGCTCGAGCTGGTCGCGATTGTGTGCGAATTCATCTTCTGAGACACTTTTATTCTTGGTTCCTAACTTTATCCCGCTTAAGTGACCTACTTCTGTGTTACCTGAACCTTGGGCTGGGTATTGATCTTCCTTCGACTTTGCCCCTCGGGCAACGGCTGGCTGGCTGAAGAATCGGGGTTGTCCGTCTTCAAAATCCAAAATTCCCATTCTGATAAGATCTCAAACTTTGACCTTCAGGGCCCTACAATTTTCAGTGTGATGATTCGAATCGCCTATGTGGTAGCTGGACTGGACACGACTGTTGTAATCTTTCGGATAAGGAGGTTTTCTTGGCATAGACTTCGCTGGTATGATAAGGTTCCCTTCGACAAGCAACGGAAATAACTCGGCGTATTTCATGGGTATTGGATAATGTCTTCTAATGTCATTAGATTCTCGAACTTCCCCTGGTTTTGCCTCTGTTCCCTGGGTATCTTCCCCAGATGTGCTACTTGTCTGTTTCTTGAGATTGATCACAAAGGGATTCGATTTGTCATATTTAACGGTGTTGTCTATTTTGGCATTCTGACCATTCTGTTCCGCATTCTGCTCCCTGATCGAATCTTTTCTGAATTCGACATGCTGCTTGCCTTTCATCATGGTATTCATCCGGTCCATCATCTCGGACATCGCTTCTTTAGTTCTTGTATTTCATCTTGTTTGTCACCGGGATTGACACTTCGCCACACGTGATCTGTTCGGTGTCCTTGAATGGTTCTTCTTCGACTGTCCCTAGCTTAGTCTTGGGATGAAACTCTAGAATTGAACCCCCTTCCTTCAGGTCAAGGAACCTTTGGTCCATCATGAACAATCTTCTATTATGGGAGAAATCACTCGGGAATCAATGCCCCTGTGTAATGCGAATGCAATGGTATGCAGAAACAAAGCAAAAGAAAACAAGTCAGTACCGGACAAAAATGATAAGTAAAGAGCAAATTAAATGTGATAAGCAAATAAGACAATCCTATTTACATTCCATCTAAGACACCTAGGTTATCCGTATGGTTCTAACAGGGTGGATTTCTATGTGTTCTCTACATGCAATTTTGGTTCTAGGAGGTACCCGAACTGTCCTTGCTGTCCTCTACTAAGAGTAGCAAGGCCCCCGATCATCACCCATTATAGGCTCCTTTCAACCGGGTTCAATTCAGGGGGACCCATTCGCTTATGCCCGTACGAAGGAACGATATCTTTACGAAAGCATAAGGTACTCGAGCCCCGAAGGTACTTGCTAGGCCCATACGGGAGAACGATATCTCCACGAAAGCATTAGCGTTTTCCCCCCACTTAAAAAGACGGGTTTATATGCCATATTTTAAATGCGTTAAAATAAACGCGCAATTATGACCAAATGTTAATTTAATAGCCACTTTAATCCGGAACTTCCAATGTTAGTAAAGCGGTAATTATTTTAAAAGCTTAACTCTCATTTGTTTTTGAAAAACAAAAATTTCCCCAGCGGAGTCGCCATCTGTAGCGATGTCTTTTTTTTATCGCTAAAAAACGAGGATTTTTGAAAGTGTTTGAAAGGGTGTTTGAAATTCTTTTGGATATAAAATATTTATTCCACGGGGTTTTAAAAGAAACCGCATTTTAAAAAAATGGAGTCGCCACCGGCCACTTAGGTAGGCCGGACACCATAAAACCAGAGATTTAAAAAGACAGGGTTCGGGAGTCGGTTACGGATGGGGAAGGATTAGCACCCCCACACCGCCCAAAATTGGTACTTTAATAATTACCGCTTTATTAATATTGGATTTTCCGGATTAGAGTGACGATTATTTTAAATTTCGGTCATAATTGCGAATATATTTTAAGGGTCCCGTTATCCGAGAATAAACGCCCAACCACTATCACTACGCTTGATACTGACCCCGTTTACGCTCGGATAAAAGGACTCCGCATTAACAAGTTATATCTTGATATGCAATCTTAGTGGCAAAAACGTAAAACATGGCAAAATATTTAAATATAATAAATATTGACATACCAGAATACTAATTTAACATGAATGATATTTTAGACTAAAACATGTATATATGTACATATTATTCTAAATAATAGATAAAAACAACTATCATATGTCAAAATAACAAGGCAGGAATAAGTACATATAGACGAACAAATATTTCAAAAAGACATGCATACTGATAATAAAACATATTTCAACATATACGGGTCCACATATCGTACAAAAAGGGTAAATACACTAACATGTAACCCTAAAAAACAAGAAAATACACACATATAAAAATACAAAATACGCCATGTACGAATCTACTAAAACATAACATGCTTAATATGAATAACCGGATAAAAGACGCATGACTATTATAATCTTAATACACATATATATGTAAACATAAAATACGAGTCATATACGAGGGACATAAAATAAAATAATAGAATACATCAACATATATGATTATAATACGAACATGAGTATTTAAAAGGAATACAGGACTGAAATGAAAGAAAAACAAAAGTCAGTGGCAGAAATTAAAGAGCAATAATATGTAATTTAGGGACGAAATTGCGAAACAAACAAAACCTTAAAGGACCATAATTGTAATTAGACCAAGGGGCAGACCCAAAGTGAAAAATTCAAAAACGCGGGATGGTTAAGGGCGTAATTTTACCATTTAGAAACTGACTCGGTGTAATTTAGGGACCGGATTGTAAACTTTTGAAATATCAGGGGGACTGGGATTGTAATTATACCATGCGGCGAGACAAAAACGAAAATATTGAAAACGCGGGATGATTAAGTGCGTAATTTACCCATTTAGCAAAATAATAATAACTATAAAAGCCCCCCTTTTAGGCCGAAAACAAAATTTTGGTCATTCGTTCATTTTTCTTGTTTTGGTAAGAACCACGTTCTTCATTTTCTCTCCCTTGTTCTTCTGAAACCCAGAATCCGGCGGCCGGCCACCGTGTTCTCCGCCGCCGGCCGCCACTAATCGGCGCCGGCGAGCCTCCAAAATACACCAAAATAACCCCTATTTCATCCTCAACATGAATCCGTGGTTGGATTCGGAGGATACCCCCTTATTTACCCTAGATCTAGGAAATACGAACCAAAAAAAGTTTTAAACCTAAGACAAAAACTACCAGGGGCCTTCCCCTTCCTTCAGTTCACCATCTCTCGGCTTGGGAAAGCCGAAAGGCTTGTCACCGAGGAAGGAGACCCCTGAACGGCGACCAGTAAGACTTCTTCTTTTTTTTTTTTTTTTTTTTGTATATGCATGTAAAGAAAATAAGTAAGAAAAAGAGACAAGTGTTTACCAATGGACCCTTTTTGATTATCTCATTGGTTACAAATTTTTGGTTTTACAAGATCTCTGTTTCTCTCTTTTTTGTTACTATTCTCTCTTTTTTTTTTTCCCTTCCTCCTCTTTTGTTACAAGATTTCTATATCATATATATCATTGTCTTCTTTGTTGCAAGTTGCATATTCTTTTTCAGATCTGAACTGACATTTTTGCTTGTTGTCTTGGGCATATTCTGAATATCGGCGCGGTGGCGGTGTGGACACTCTGCCAGTGGCCAGACACGTTCTCGGCCGTTAGATCAGATCTGATCTAACGGTCGAGATGGCTTGAAGAACGATCGGCCTGGATGAAGCCTCGATTCGATGAGACGGCTCCAGATCTTGACACGTGGAGCTCGCGATCGAGGAGTCGAACGCGTGGATGGATCTTACGCGTGGGATATTAAAGCATCCGCGCGTGAACCACACGCGCGCGTGGCACTCGAACGGTCCATACGTGTGGAACACGCGCCTGGCAGATATTTTTGACTTCCATTGCAAAGTGGCAGTTGGATCAGATCTTGATCCAACGGCCCACAGTTACCTGCACATTGTAATTAGATAAGATTCAGATTTGGGCCAACCGGGCCTTGTAATTGGATTTGTAATTGGACTGTAAATTTTTATTTGGGTTTAATATATTTAATTTTTTTATTTTACCAGCCCAATAATATTAATAATAATATAAGTATAACAGCAATACATATATATACGAAAATGTATACTTATTATACAATCATTAATTAATATAATATCCTAGCATACGTACGTATAATCATACATATAATTAACATAACATCTATATATATTAATTATATACGCTCATACTCTAAATACACACGCGACACACATACACCCTTGATATGTATACATACATAGCTTATAATATACATGCATACCCTTTATATATATTAGTAAAACTCATGCCAACAATAAATATAATAAACATACATGCAACACTAATATGTATTTACAGATAAAAAATGAGTGATTACAAAGGTTTAAGACATTTTTTTAGAAAACAGTCGAAAATTTCGGTTCTTTGAATTCTGATAGCCCCATTTAGACAACCTTATTTTGGGTTATTTCGGAAACTTAAGTGTTATCAGAAATTTTAGTTTTGACTGTTACAAAATTTTAAATTTGAATATCGGTATATTTATGTTATATATTTTGAGATAAATTAATTGAAACATTAAGTCACCAAAGTGGCCTCTATTGTGAAAATTATTTTATTTTAAAATATAGAAGGTTCTGTGCATGTAATTCAATTTATGTTAGTATTAATCGGCCCAAAGGAAGGTTAATAATTAACATTATTACATGTGCAACTGTGGTAATAAACATGTGATAAATATTCAGCTTTATATGTGAGCAATAAATCGGCCCAAAGGAAGATTTCTGTTTGACATGTTCTTATTATCAATGTTTGATTACTGTACCAAGATATCACTTGCAAGTTAATGTTTTGTCCAAAGATAAAATATTAATGGAGTGCCCGGTATCTTGATATGATGTTTACCTTTATTCAAATTTATTATTATTTTTGGTTATCTTTAAAGATAAAATTATGACAAATATTTTGAAACAATTAAATTTATATTTTGGCTTTAGATGTCTAATATTTTAATGGATTAATTGAAACATAATGTCACTAAAGTGACCGCTTTTGTGTAGATTAGTTTATTTAAAATATTAAGATAATTATTTGTTTTTGTAATTCATGCGTTTATTAATTGTCCCAAAGGAAAGTTAATATTTGGCCGAATTACAACGACAACTGTGGTGATAAATGTGTGACAATTATAAGGTATTTTATGTGAACAATACGTTAGTCCAAATATTAATCTATTGTTTGACATAGTTTATTGTCAATGTTTGATTGCTACAACAAGAGTACCGCTTACAGTTAATATTACTGTCCAAAGACTTGATATTAATGTTGTGCTTGGTATCTTGAGGGGAACTAGCCATTATTTTGAATTTATTGTTTATTTATGGATATGGATGTGAGCTTGTTTTTATTTATTTATTTTTGTTCTCTATTTAGCTCATTTAGCTTTTGTTATCACAATATCTGTTAATATACATTCTACACTCATGTTTAGTGAAATTAATTTCAAGGAATAGAAAAGGCACTTACATAAAGTATTTGGTTGTATGAACATAGACCTTGCACTAAGGGAAGAACAACTTGCACCTCTCATGGCGGTAAGCACCCATAAAAGGGATTTTGAGAGGGAGTTCGTTCAAATTGCATGAGTTTAATGATCATAAAGTACAACATTCTAGAATTCTTTAGGAGCAAAAATTCTAAAGAGATTACTCATATTAAGGGTTTCCTTGACGAAATTAAGAAATGTTTTACCCAAAACATTAAGGTTAAGTTGACATCACTTATGCCTTCTTTGATGTCTATGAAGTAAATTAGTTACAACTGTCAAAAAGGAGAAATAGACTTTAAATGAGCTTATTTCTAATTGTGTTAAAGAGGAAGAAAAGTTGAAGCATTATAAGTGTAAAAGTACTCATTCGGTTAGTGCTCATTTAGTTAGTGTCTCTAAGAATAAGGGCAATAAAAAAATATATTAGAATAAAGTTGCTAAAGGTCCTAATCAAAAGAAACAACAATAAGTTACAAAGTATTGATTCTTTTTTATAAGTTAGGACACATGTGAAGAAATTAAACTTCAAAAGTGAGCAACTACTTCGGTTATTTTGAGTGATCCATGGGCTGTAAATTTTATGATCCCACAATAAGGATATTTTAAGGAGAGGTTTATAACATTTTTAGGATGTTGAGTTCGGAGGGAGAAATAAGGTTAGATACATTGCTATTGAGGGGAAGTTGAATTATAATTTAATTCATACTATCACTTTTAATGATGTTTAGGTTTTTACACCTATCATTAATCAAGAAGTGAATCAAGTACCTCAGCAAAACAATGTTGAACAACTCCCATTCAAGATAAGGTAATTGTTTCAGAAGAACAAACTCAACAACCTTAAAAAAATAAGTGTCATTAAAGATATCCACGAGAGGAAGGAGAAATACTATTCTAGATTATTGCTTTGTATTTATTCAAGAAAATAAGGATAATAATTGAATGATAGAAAATGATTCAATCATTTTTATCAAATCATAAAAGTTCCGACTCTCAAAAGTGGATTGATGTCATTCAAAAAGAGTATAATTTTATGCAAGACAGTAAAGTTTAGGAACTTGTCTCTTTATGTGAAGGTGTAAACCAACTGGTTGTAAATGGATATTTAAAACCAAGAGGGATGCAAATGATAATGTGGACAAGTATAAGGCATGTCTTGTATCTAGAGGATATACTCTAAAAGAAGACATTGATTTTGTGGAGACTTTCTCACAAGTTTTATTGAAAGAATCTTTTAAGATAATCACGACGCTTATTGCTTATTTTAATCTTGAGCTACATAAGATGGATGTTACGCTTGTGTTTTTCAATGGTGACATTGAAGAAACAAATTCTATGGTACAATCATAGATTTGTGTCTAATGATACAAAATCAATGATATGTAAATTAAAGAAATTCATCTATGAGCTTAAGTTGGACTCTCATTAACGAAATTATAAATTTTATATTGTTTATCTCATTTGGTTTTGAGATAAATTTGGTTCACAATTCTATATACTACAGTTCAGTGGGAGTAAACCAAGTGATACTCGTATTACTAAAGAAGACAAATTTAGTCTTACTCAATGCCCTAAAAGTAACCTTGAAATTAAAAAAAATACAAAAGATTCCAAGTGCATAATCTAATGAGAATTTAATTTATGCTCAAGTATGTATGCTTTCGGATATTGCATACATTGTTAGAATGTTAGACAAATATTTAAGCAATTCTAGTTTGAACCATTAGATAGCAGCCAATAGGGTTATGAGATATGTTTAGAGAAAAAAAATTACATGCTCACATATCGGAGTTCTGGTAAGTTAGAGATCATCAAGTTTACAGACTTCGATTCTATTAGAATATTGATGCAAAAGAATTTTGTCACATGGGCTGCTAATTATAGATTGAATAGAAAGATCACTTCGGTTATTTTGTGACAATAAATATGCATTCATTTATTCTATAAACAATAGGAACACTTTAAATTTGAAGCACATAAATATTAAGTTCCTAGTTGCTAAAGAAAATTCAGAGTGGTTGTGTGTCTATAGAGCATCTTTGGTACAAACTTCATAATTGCGCGCTTTATTAAGAAACTGACACCTAGGTCTTTCATGAGCACACTACTCATGTGGGTGTAATGTTATTTAAGGATATTCAGTTTTAGTGGGAGTTTGTAATTTTGAAAAATGCTCATTCGTTTTAGACACAATTTTGATTACTTGATTTAAGGATATTTTAAGATTATTTTTCTGCAGAAATAAAGTTCTTTTGGTTTATGCACACACTGAATTCAGTAAAGTTTGATCTCGCTAAGGTTTAGGAGGACCAGTTTGAAATAGACATGTTTGGTTCACATTTCATGTAATTTTCCATGCTACGCATCCATGATTGATCTATGTCATTTGACTATATTTGTATACGTGACCATTGATGGGTCTTGTCATGATTGATACGACAAAGGCTGCTTTTATCCTATATGGATATAGTTGATGGACGAGATTGTTACAGAATACCTATTATATAATAGCAAATTTTTGAGCTCATAAGGTTATACATTTGTCAGGAAACATATGTTGCCTAAGTGGGAGATTGTTGGATTTAAATCCGTAATAGTGGGCACATATGTATAATGTATATTGCTATTTTAAAGTATGACACAAAATTAAGTGACCAATTATGTTAGGCGTGTCATGGGTATTAAAATGACATGGAAATAAAAGTGTAGATACCATAAGATGTATTTATAATTCGATGAGGGGCAGAGTTATAAATACTTAATAGTTGATTATTAAATCAACTATATAAAGAGATAGTGGTCCCCAAGAAATAGGTTAACTTGTTTTTCTCTCCTTCCCCGTTAGAGAGTTTTACGTCAAGAGAAAACCTATCTTCTTGGAAGATCAATACCAAAGATTTGGATTTCAACATCAAGATTCAAGGTTTTTAGTCTATCGATTAATTCAGGTACGCTTCCGCAATTCAGTTCATTCAGTTTATTGTTCTTGATGATTTGACATGATAGATCATGGGTTTAGATTTCATATTTAGTTATGGTTTAATTCTAACAGACTTATGATGGCAGTGTTCAAATACGATCCACCAAGCAACACCACTTTTCCTCACAGTGTCTCCCTGCTGCCTAACCTCAGGAGCTTCCGAAACTGCGACTTGAAGAAAGCTAAGACGATTGCCAACCAAACTCAAAGAGCCGAAAATGGGTTCCACTTCGTTTTGAGGAGGAAGAAGAAGAATCCCTACTACTTTGTTTATGCTGAACGTGACGGCTTTCACTGCAACGTCGGGCTTATAAAGTTCACTGTGGCACCGCTCCACCGTCAACAGCGGCGCTACTGATGGAACACCACCGGAGCCTATAGAACCCATGGAAGATGCAGTGCCTACATATGTTCCGTACCATTTTTATTCACAATAAAAATAGAAGTCTGGTAGGTTAGGTTTTATGGATGTTGTGCCAAGAGCCCAAGACACTTGGTTATCTCTTTCATGTTTTCTTCTATGTTTTATGCTGTGGCTTTCTTAATTAAGTTTTTGGATTTTAAGCAAAGAGGCTAAACTTCAGATTTCTGTGGCAAACATTTGGTTCATGTTATCTAAAATTAGAAGACGTAATCTAAGATTTTGGCCTGCGCGTGGGCGTGCTCCGGCGGTTGTGGGGAGATAATCCAACTTGGGCCACGCCATTTGGGCTAGCCGGTCCGGTAAGCCGGACCGAGCGTCTAACAAGCCGAGCCGAGTCGAGTCGTAGATCAAGCCAAGTCGAGTCGAGCCATGTTGACCGAGCCGTTGACGTTTTTGGGACCCTACTCGGGTGTTTTTCAACGTTATAAGTCCGATGGCGTAGTCCGTTTCGCCAAATCGAACTCGGTAAGCTTTTTTGCACGTTTTATCCCCTAAAGTAGTTCGATTGTGTGAAATGGCTTATATAGTCGTATTTGTTTTATCCGAGGAATTGGTGGACTCAAATTTTGGAATTAAAGAGATGATTGGGAGAGCTTGGATGGGAATTTATCGCTTTGGCTTAAGGTTAGTACACCTCGAATTCCTATTGCTTCATAAGCATCATAAAAGCGATTGCTTTGCGTGTTAGTATCTGCAAATTAGGTAGACGATGAATATGCATGTTTGGAGACCGATAGTATGAGACTTGATATCTGTGTGAGGCATGATGATGTTGTGTTTATGATGAGACTCATGGAGACTTTAGAGACCGTGTAGGGTCATATGAGATGGTTGTATATTTTGCTTGATGACTGGTTGATTGATTGATAATTGTGATGCCTTATATGTTTGTTCGAAACGGTTTAACATGAATCGATGGAAGTTGTGCGTAAAGGATAAATAATGGTAATATTCAAATAAATGATAATGAAGACGGTAATTAATATTAATTGATTGAATGCGTTAGTAAACAAACATTAATGATTTTTATAAGCTTTAGGGATCGAATAACGTGTAGTAATATCATAATTTGAGAAATTGTGTGAACCCATGAATAGGGTATCAGTAGAAGTTTTGGCCGTACTGGTACGCGATTTGGGACCTATCGGTACGGGTCAACCCGTAACGGTACTTGTGGAAATCTAGGATTTTCAATGAGCAATATCTGTATCAGTACGTGTGTGAGTATCGGTACCCAAGGGTACCGTATCGATACTCGTGTTCGAGTACCGGTACCCACTGAACGGTATAATCTATAATACTAATAAAAAGATAGAAATTGACATGGAATGTTAATAAGAGAATATGAATTAATAAATATAATTAATGAGGATGATTAATGTACATTTCTATAATAATTAATAACTTGGTAAACGTTGGGTGACTTGATGGTAATATCAACCATCATTTTTGGATCGTGGGATGGTGTGTATTGTGTGGTAAACGTGTCCTTGCTATATTTTGATATGGATACCTAGGTGGTTGAGTTACCATAGATTGATGGGATTCGGATACCCAATGAGAGAAAGAGTGTGTTGCAACACCATGGTTAAAGATTCCTGAATGTAGGATCCCGATGCTTAGTGGACGCGAGCCTCATTCAAAGATACTTGATGAGAGATTTCGAGCATGAGTGTATGTATCTAGATGCTTAGTGGTCGCGAGCATCACCCTATAAAGTGTATGTATCCAGATGCTTAGTGGTCGCGGGCCTCACCCTATAAAGTGTATGTATCCCGATGCTTAGTGGCCGCGGGCCACACTCCTATATTGTGTAATAATGCTTATATACTATGTGAAGCCTATGTGCTTGTTGTTGATATACATTTAGGCAGCTAGAGGTAGCGCCATATTTATATGATGATTGATACGATGAGAGCATGTGTTTAGGCGACTAGAGGTAGTTCCATATTTATATGATGATTGTTATGATGAGAGCATGTGTTCAGGCGAATTGTGGTAGCGCCACGTGTTTATTTATCTCTATCTAGTGCTCATACTAGCTTGCATGCATATGTTTATGATTAGCATAAAGTATAATAGAGTAGATGTGTACCACTGAGCTTTGTGAGCTCAGCGCTCAGAATTATTATTTTCGTGCATAGGTTGATCGTCGGATCGTGGGATTGAGGAGCACTATCAGTACGGGATTCCAGTATGTGATGATTTCCAAAGTACAATACTTGTGTTTAGCGGGTTATGTATTCATAGGACCTTACGTGATAGAGTCTGTAATCCTTATTTTTGAAATTGTATTAATCAAATCAAATGTTCAAATGTTTTAAATTTAAATTGGAGCTCATTTGTACCATTTTGGTTATTTATCTATACTTTCAACTGTTGGTTTTAAATGTTTTTAAGAAATACCTTATTGGGCTAAACCAATTTTTAGAATTTTATGGTTTTAGGTTGGACTTGAGGCCCAAATGTGACATCCGGGTTAAAGGTGTTACATTTAATGGCATCAGAGCTTAGGTTTAGCCGGTTCTAGGAAACACCGAGGTGGTATAGGTGTTTTAGTAAGGTGTCTAGTGAATACAAGCCCTTAAACTAAGTTTGTACTCCTTAAGACTGGAATTCTGATGGTGCGTCCAATGTTGCAATGCTAAGATGGTTACGATCGTAGCTGAGAGGGTCGAGTTATATGTTGAACCGCCCATGGGAGCTATTCCAGGGGTGAGGCCACGCTGAATTGTTAAGAAACGAGTTAGTTGAATGATGCCGGAGTTAAGGATGTGTCATTCTTTTGACACCTGAATGGTGTCTTCGTTGATTTTTGTAGTCACTCCGAAGCCTTCGGATACTTTATATGAGTTTGTGGCAAAGAATCTTTAGCATTATACGTGAATAACGTTTATGATGAGAGTATGGATAACCCGGTCTAGAAATCGATTAGTAGATGCACGTTGGTTGAGTGACCCTTTGTTCACTTAAAAGGAGTCTTGTTGATACTTGAAAAGTATCATCACCCTCTTCAAGTGTATTTCTCAGAGATAGTGGATTCGGGATCCACTAACTCATTAGAGTGTGACCGAAGTTAGACGTTCTATAGGTTTGATAGAGCTATCTTCTTGAGAGTTATTGTACATTGGAAATTGATTGGGTTAATCAAGAGCAACACTAGCCTTTAATGTCGAGAGTTGTGTTCAAGGCTTTGAGACCTCGAGGAAACCCAACCTTTGGTGTTGAGAATGTTGAACCATTGCCATTCTCCCATGATATTCGTAGTGGTTGTTTAGAGAATGGCACAATGGGGTGGTGGGACATGTTTGACCGTTTGGTAGATACTAATATGTGTAGTTCAACACTCAGGAGCTTTCGGATTGCCAAGGTGTTTATTTATGCGTCTTGGAAGAGTCATCAAGACTTCCTCCTTGTCAAGAATGTGAGTGGATTTTGAGGTAAGGCTGAGGGACTTCGGTGCCTATCGCCTTTGTTAGAGAACACCCACCCAGTTGAGAAAGTTAAAGGTTGATCGGTGTGAAAATGTCACACTATTAGTGCAAGCTACACTGTAGATGCAAGAGTAGAAACAGGGAAATCCTATATGAATATTGATCCCATGAGGATGGTATATTAAGCTTATACTTATATAACTACAATACAATATTGTAAGAGTGGTAATTGTAGGTGCAATGGTGGTTGCAATAAAAGGATAAAAGGTGAATAAATGATTAATTGTGGTAGCAATAACAGAGTGTAATAAAAGATAGAGAAATATGAGAATAAAGCCTGGATCTCCTTGGTTCAGCTCGGTAGAAAGATCAAGTACACTTCGAGGGAAAATGATGGTTCAATCAGCGATGAGGTAGTCAGCTTGAGTATTAGCTTCCATTTAACCTTCAATCACTGATTCAAGAATGTAGATCGGCTTTAACTTTCATTGTAAGTCGAGACTATAGCCCTTTGAACAAGTGGATCAACTTTCACTGCATCCAATCAACTTTCATTGTAAAACTCGTTAATCTAACTTGTCACTACATCTGTCGATGTCAGTGGCTAGTTTAACACTCTCATGCAAAATGTAAATCAGATCCAACAATTAAAGCTTAAGAAAAAAGCTAACACAAATATATATTAAACTGAAGAAATAGTTTCAACAAGTTCATAAAGCTCCAGAAAATTAAACCATTGTCAAGTTGAGCACAAAATACAAAATAAATCTCCATAAACATCAAAATAGAGAAGAGTTTAAGAAGATAATAATGTATTTCCTCAATTCAACACTTGATTCCTCTTTTCCTCGGATAAATCTACCTCACTTCACCTCGAATCTCCAGAAAAAGCTTAAGCCGCTATGGAAAGAGGGAGAAAGCTTAGAGGTTGAAGATGATATGAAAAAATAAGAAAAGCGTGACTCTCTCTCCCCTCCAAAATAGTCCTTTTATAGACCACCCAAGGAAGGAAACATGTCTTGCAGGTTAATTGCCTGCCCAGAGCCGCACAAAATTTGTTGTAACAAACTGGAAAGCTGGTAGATGTAATTTCGAACTGACTGTAGTGGTGAATTCTTCCTCTGTAGGGATATTAGTAATGCAGTGACAACGAGGCAAAAACGGCAAAAATATACAAAAACGAGCCACTGAAACTAAGTTAGAAATAATGCAAAAATAGACATGAAAGTGCAGAAATAGATACAATAGACACCAATGTGGGGACAATTAGACCTATAAATCAAGGGAAAATACGTGCTCTTTAAAGAGCTATCACACCCCAAACTTGAGTTTTTACTTGTCCTTAAGTAAAGATTAAATCAACAAGGTCTAACACAGATCATAAGCATTCTAGATACTTGAATCATTCTAATCAATCAATAAATCATATACATTGACAAGAGAGAAAATTGCATCACCAACTCCACATCAATAGATAAGCAAGCAATTCAAGAATACCTAACATCATCCCTAACATATCAGATTCATTCCTCCTATCAGCATTATTTAGCACCACACATAAAAAATATAAATAACATATATTTTTCATATTTTTCTTCTTTCTTTTATTTTTTACGTAGCAAGGGATATCGAGCAATGAATGCACCCTAGACCCTGAGAAGAAGATGTTGAGCAACGAACCCCCATGAAGTACTTCATTGTAACAACACAAACTCATGTAGAGACAACCTTTGGCCAGATTCATTTTTCTAACGCATGTAGAGGAGTGTTCCCCCTTAAAGCTATTTTATTTATTTTCTTGCACTCACATTGGAATGCCTTTTATTTATACTTAATCGGATATACAAATATATATATATATAACACATGCTAAAACGGGAGAAAGTCATCAAAAATCAAAGGAATGATGCAAGATATTCTCTAATCAAACCAACAGATATATCAATGCATAGCTAAGAAATGCAACTATCCATCATGCATATCCAACAAACTTATCAATGATTAGAACAATTGAATATTTACACATCGAATGCAAGAAAAGATTTTTTCAAAACAAAGGGACCTTGCATGTGATTAGAAAAAAATTTCTAGAAAATTTTGAAATAGGGGTACATTTCAACTCCTAGGCGTATACCCCAAAACTTAAAGGTTGCATTATCCCCAATGCAAAAGAAAACATAACGAAATGATAAAATGCAATGACAAAATGCAATAACAGAATGTAGTTACAATGATGAATGCAGTGCTATTGCAACTACATGCTTTTACAATGACAATACAAATGTAATGACAATACAACAATATAAAAATGAAATTACTATATATGGAATTCATGTCTACAAAAACTAAAAGCAGGCTAACTTAATTCTCGGGATCATAGGAAAAGAAGGTGGAACGTCTCTTCTTCTTCTTGCTCCTATTCTCTTCTTTTTCTTTTCTTCTTGCTCTTCTCCTTAGACTTAGAGTGCTTTTTCCCTTCTTGGGCAGAGACGTCTCTTCTTCATCGTGTTCAGCTACATCTTCCTTTTTTGGCTCCTCTACCTCATCGGCATCACCGATTGTATCCTCAGATAGAATAAACTGTGGTGTACCTTGTATAGCACCATTGCAAGAGGGTTTGTCACTTGTTCATCCACTGCAAGCTCAATATCTGCTGGTCTCGCAACAACTAGCTTTATCTCAAGTCTTTTTGTGGTTGTATCCACAGTCATGGATGCAATTGAATTCTTCTCAACAAAACTCTTTTTAGTAGCAGTCTTCTCAGTAATGAAACTATCCTCCCCATCTTCATCAATGTCCTCAACAAGGACTCCATCATCTTGGGCAGCAGAGGGTATCGCGTCAACATCTGTAGGGATATTCAAATTGAAAAAACAACCTCTTATGATCTTACTCGATGCCTCATCTTTGGGTATGTCACCAGCTCTACTGACTTTGTCAGGAGAGTTTACTAACTTGGCTTATGTTTTTTTATGGAAGCGTCAGAGGGGAAATCATAACCACGGATGACAAGAGGGAACACAGTAAATTCTGGTAGATCAATAGAAGTGAGCCAGCTCAGGGCAGCAAGTTTAGACTTGTGCCATGTCTTTACGTAGGCATATAATAAGTTCTGTGCTAGATCTATTATTTGCACAGTTGCTGCAGCTAATCCTAGTTTACTCATCACTGCATCGAGTTTTTCCTATTGTAATACCCATATTTTGTCCGGGTATTCGAATATATCAAATAAATAAGGCCAAAATATACAATGTAAATAAATAAATAAAATCAGTCTATATACTCCAAGTGTCTAATTACATTCTAAAAAACCCCCAAAGCCTAAATACAAATCCTATAGCCCATTTATAAAGCCCAAGTTTCCAATTTACAATCAATTCCTGCCTAAAATTAGTGCAACACAGTCTAACAAGCACAAAAATTCAGATATCCAGATTTCCCGCCCATAAAGTGACACGTGGCAATCCCTGGTTGGCCGGTTCCCCTTTCACCAGGATCTGGTTTTGTTGACATCAGCAAATCAGGTCCTATAAATACCAGGAGAGAGTGTGTGTCAGTTTCATTAATTACAACCATTAATTAAAACTATTAAATAATAATAATAATAATAATAATTAATAAAAGAGGA
Source organism: Hibiscus mutabilis (assembly GCA_019671005.1). Lineage (NCBI taxonomy): Eukaryota > Viridiplantae > Streptophyta > Magnoliopsida > Malvales > Malvaceae > Hibiscus > Hibiscus mutabilis. The sequence goes on from CM033749.1 coordinate 27,857,535, forward strand.
GAGAGAAATTATCTACCTCAAAAGCCGAACTATTTCTATGGAGATGAACCACCGGTAGCCGAACGGTCGTTGCCGGGAAATGCAATCATCCTTAGAACTTGAAGAGTCACCGGAAAAAGTCCGACCATCGGAATCTCGCTGTCGAGAAGGTAACTTTTTTTCATTTCAAATCCTGCAAAAATTAAGAAAGAAAAACAAAAAATATATTAGTTTGTTTTAAAGAAAAAATGAAATAAAAATATGAGCTCGAATAGGAAAATGAGGTTGGTGGCCAGAGTTTCGATTTCATGGAGGAGTTGAAGAGGGCTGGGTTTACGGGTAACTTAGGCCGGGAAATAAGGGGATCCTATCGGATCTGGGTAGATCTAGGGCTCTAGATTTAAAAAAATCATTTTTTGGGATTTTAGGGTTTCGTAGACGGTGGCCAGAAATCGCCAGGTGGCGGTGGCCGTCATCGCCTGCAGCGGCCGATATTCAAATCCTGGTGGCCGGTGAACGGCCAAAGATGATCGAAGTTGGGAGGATAAGGATTCAGGGCTGGTGTCTACTGTGGTTTAGGGCCGACGATATGCGTGTTCATCTAAAATAGGATGAACGAGTTGAATGTTCATCCCAAAACCTAGGATTTTGATCTGAAATGGGGATAATTTATGGGTATGGGTGTTTAGGTTCAGAGCATTTTGGGAGAGAGAGTGGGAAGAGAGAGAAAGTGAAAGGAGAAAATTGCTGAGTTCAACTCGGGCCATCCCTTTTATTAGTGAGTCGATACGATGTCGTTTTGGGCACCGGGTCAAAGAGGTCTGCGTGTTTTTGTATGAGCCGGGTATAACCTGCACCATTTGATTCGGATACCCTTTGGTTTTGGCCCAAATTTTTGCATTCTCTCAATTTAGTCCTTATACCCTTATAATTGAGCCGCATACTTTGTAATTCATTTCAATTTGATCGTTACTTATTCCTAAATTAACCCCGAGGCTTTGTATTAGTTCAATTTAGTCCCTCGTACCCTATAATTGTACCCCTTAGGTTTGTATTGTTTCAATTGGGTCAATGGGTTTTGTAATTGGACATTAGATTTTGTAATTGATTCAATCAGTCCCTATAGTAATAAATTGAGCCTTATGTTTCAATTTGTTTTCAATATAGTCATTTAGTTATTTGTTTTATTTAATTAAATGCAATTAATTTATATGTTCAAGTGCATTTTTTAAAATTAAGCATATAGTATGTTTGTTATATCACAATAATACATTTAGTTATAATTATTAGAGCCTTTAGCTTAGGTTCTCTAATTAGGATTCAATAATTAAAGTGTGCAGAAAATTGTAGTAATTAAATGTGTATTAAATATAAACTTTAAAATTCAAATTTGGATGATGTTCCATTGTTTACAATGGGGTGTTATCTCAATATGGATTTTAATGAATATATTTAATATATATTTACACTTATAATTGAATATCAATTTAGTTCTTTAATTGAAATTAAATAATTAATTAGGATATATTGTAGTTAATTAAATGTATATTAAATAGAATCTTTGGGGCCCAAATTTGGATGGTGTTTCATTGTTTACAAGGGATGTTATCTCAACATTGGCTTTAAAGGTGTATATTTAATATACATTTTCACTTATAATATTGACTTAATTAATTATTAGAACCTTAATTAGGTTAGCAATTTAATTATTTAGAAAGATTAATTAATTAGGAATATTATTAATTTAAGGGCTTTAAATATATGGAAGGTGTTCAAACATTTTCTCATGAAAGCCATTAAATTAATTAATATTCATAGTATAATTAATTAATTAATTAGAACCATTTTAGGTTAGTACTTAAAATGAACAAGACGATAAAAGGTCATTCATTTAAAACCTTTTATGTATGAAATTCTTTTTTAAATATGAATAGGGGTGCCACTTAATGGGGTGCTTCTAATCTCATATTCGAACAAAATAAATTTCCTTATAAAAGGATATTTGCATTTGGAGTGTAAAAATTCATTTATTAATTATGGGATAAATTAAATCCAAATAATTATTCAAAATGCCACGTAAAATTATGGGATAAATTAAATTCAAATAATTATTCAAGTCGAATAAATTAAAAGGGGTATTTAAAGACTGTTTCTAAACCTAAGGAAAAATAGGAAGCTTTGAACTCAGAGGCGATATCCAAGTTTCACAAATGACGAATTTACCGAAGGATACCCTGATTAAGGAAAATGCTGATTTCTAATAAAAATGAGGAGCTGAGGAAAGTGGCAGAATCAAAAAATGCAGTACAACAATTGAAAGACCAGCTCGTGAGTTTCAAAGAGGCACCACAAATGAAAAACAAGACACTGAAAATCAAGCCGAGGCAGTAATCCTGGATATCCAAAAACAGAGTTGTGAAATGATTAACTTTAGGAGCCAAGTGCGGGGGATCGTCTGACATACGCAGATTCTGTTCGATGAAGTTGTGAACCTGCAACAATATTCTGATATTGACACCGAGCTAGGACAAATGTTAACTCAGAGGCTGAACAAAATGATCAAACAAAAAAGAGCCAGAGCTAGTGAATATATTGCCCTTTCTTTGTATTCGACCTTTTGGTTAGATGAGCGTTATTCTAATGACTAATTCTTGAAACCGATACCTCGTGCATTCATCCATTACATCATTTAAACATTATATAAAATAAAAATTGAACTTTTGTTTAAAATTTTGTATTTTTTAAGTAGCATTGCATTTTGAAAAGCATGTGCAACAAATTTGTTAAGGTTGAACAGTCCTAAAGGTGGTTGAGGGCCACTTGGATCGAATGAAGAAAAGGCTGATCAGTCCGAGAACAAGATGGAGTACGAGCTAATATAAAGCACCAACAAGGGTGATCAAGATAGAAATTCATCTCACATAAGGGTTCAGTCTGAAAGGACTCTTCATGTAAAAAAGAGTAAAAAAGGTCAAAAAAATTCAAAAAAAAAGTCAAAAAAAGAAAGTCAAAAAAAGAGAAGTAAAAAAAAAGAAAGATGGAAATAAAAAGTCAAATAAAGAAGGTGAGTAAGTTCGGATCAATATAGCAGGGGGCATCTGTAAAGAATCTAGAAGATTCGAGTTTGAATTATGATGAGAACAGTGGAATGTTTGACTTAGAGGCACTGGTGGATTTTAAAAATGTTAAAATGAAGGAAGCTCAGTGAACAGACATAACAAGACCAAATGAATTCAAGTTCTAGAGTTTGGCCAAAAGCTTTATCGGTCAATGGTTCAGCAATAGTCGGATGACACAATGATCCCAACAGAGACGAGGGGTATAAGAGTCTTTCTCTAAAGCGATGAATGCCAAAGTCAGTTGAAGATAGAAGTTTGCTCACAAAGGAATTGATTGCAAGGGGAGCAGAATACAGATACAAGACAAAGAGACTAAAGAGTTCAGTCAAAAAAAGAGGGAGACAATTATTCCTATTCAATGACATGTTCATATTTGTGGCTCTATTCTGTACAAAATCACTTTCAAATAATGGCCCGTTAAAGTTTTTTGGTCTCAACAGGACTGAGTATTTATGTTCCAAAAATAAAGAGCTTGGTTCAATAGAAGATTATTGTTTGCTGGAAGAGTTGAAATAAAAGAGAAAATGATAGAAGTTATGACAAAATTTTGTGAATATTCTGGTATTTTTCTGTAATATTTTCTTTACCAAAGAATGTTCCAAGATCAAATGCTCAAGATGCTCTTGTCAATGAAAAGTTTGAATCTAAATTGGACCTCGTTCATGTTTTTCAAATTGCTTGAAGCTTCGCCGCATCATGAGAAATTATCAGAGCACTATTAATTAAGTTGTCACAATATCAAGACTATTTTGAGTTATGATTGAGACGTTGAATATTGCTACATTTTTAAGCTGCAAATTCAAAACTTACTGAAGTGAGAGATTTTGGAACTTGACACTAGAGATTAGTTATTAAGATATGTAACTTTAAAAGTAGTCCCCTGATTGGAGAAAATGCAATTAGATTGCTCAGAAAACAAGTGCTGAGAACGTCAAGTGACAAGAGAGAAAGAAGTGAATGAATGCAATGATCAGACTCCCTGAGGTTGTAAGAAGAAAAGGTCAACTGACTCACCAGGTCTATCATGGAAGACTCCTTGGACAATGCAAATTTTGATATTTTTGGAATACCCATTTCAGACTTATTTTATCTCTAGGTCGGTGAAGAAGATGTCAAGCCCATCTGCCTATAGTGTGTTTTTGAGGAGTGTAGGCCCTTAATGGAGGAAATCAAGAAGTAAGTTAGTCGAAAATCCAGAATGAATGCTTCCAAGATTGTCTGAAGTTTTGAAATCTATCTCGTTCATGTCTATGTATCAAGGGGTACAGGTTGGAAGAATTATATTTGAAGTAGTATATGAATTCAACTCTGTTACTTCAAGCCCAAAGATTCTTTTATATTGCTTCAGAGATGATTTCAAAATGTAAGGCCATGATTGCAAATGTTCAACCACTCATGGGGAGGATATGATTGAGTATGGGGCAATCATCTTCAGTTGGTATTGCTTTATTTAGGAAAAATGGCCAGTTCAGGGACTTAGCAAGTTTGGCCACGGAGTTCTGGTGGTTCTGTAAAATTAAAGATAAACTTGATGAAAGTTTAGGAACTTAAAATGTCCAAGGACTTAGAGCATTTGTTCCCCCTGAATAACAAATGTGGAGCAAACTTAATATGGCAAGATATTAGTGGAGCGACATTGAGGAATTTGATCACTGAAGAATTAAAAATCTATACAGAAAGAATGAGAGCATTAGAGCATGAACAAGAATGGGCATGTCTTTGTAATGGTAAAGAAAAAATAAAGAATTGACGATAGAAGCGGAGTGACCAAAATTAGCTTAAGCCTTCCTTGATTAATGGTCAACAGTGAACCTTAGGAGCTCTGTCTGTAATTCTAGGACCGTTGCGGAGTAAAGCATTGGGGGTCCTTTGTAAGGGAGGCTCTTTCGATTTATTTGTTTATGATGCTTATTTCCTATATATTTTTCTCAAATGGAAAACATTTTTCATTCTTTGATTCTTTAAATATATATTTTATTCATTCTTTGTTATGGGTTAGTTTTGTTCTCCCACACGTATATGTATATATCTTCAGTAACATTTTTCTCTCAGGTCCCTGGATTTAATCGTAAGAGTGACCTTGAATCAAATTCAGAGATCAACTTCAAAAATGTGACTCTCTTTGACTTTATTTGGACCAAAGGGAAAACATTAATGAGTGTTCAGGAATTACAGGAAAATCTCAAATACAAATTTTGAGTGAATTACCTTTCAAGTATTGTTGGCTAAGGCCTTTGAATGAAGTGATAACCCAAAACATCTTCCACCTGAAGACGAATTTTCTTCGAAGATATCCAAGTATGGGAGGTCATTTGCCATTCCTTCATCTTCCTTCACAAAGAAAGAAAATAAAAAATATCATTTATTGTCCCATTTGAGCCCGATGATTTGTTTTTGAATTAAACCTAAACCAAGGATCACCCCTACACTGGGGGCAAAGAGGATGAAAGTTTGTTTGCAAGTGAAAATGTTCAGTTTTGATCGTGCTATGATAGTAATACCTTGTGAATCAGGGGCAAGAGAAACAAAAGTGAATACATCAAGCACAAAAGTCAGAAAGGCAAGATGAATGAAGAAGAATATTATGAATCAAGTCAAAAAAAGAGTTGGAGTTTGTTTTTAAAAAGTCAACTGAATCAAGTTGAAGCAATGAAAGCACCAAAATTGAAAAGTGCAAAATGTGAGATATTTCATTCAAACAAGTTTTTATCTAAAGGACCAGTGGAAGATTGATTTCAAGGAAAAGAAATGAACTCTAGGGTGAAAACTCATAAATGGGCAGTCTAGGGTGATCAAAAAAATAGAAAAAAGAAAAACGAAGAAAAGAAAAGAGTATTTTATCCAAACATACTTGGATCAAAGAGTGCAAAAATGATATTTCACTTGGAAGAAATGATCCTTGGTTTCATCACCCTTAAGTATTTATTTGAGCCTATATATTCTTTCATTGGCAGCCGTGAGCCATAACCTACATTAGAAGCCTCAAAAGACCATTTTGACCATATACAGGTATTGGAGCAAGTTGAGTTTGTCTTCAGAATACATCCCGCTTATTAGGGTTAACCTTTCTTCAAGGACTTCCAGACTTCTAATGCTTGATCGAGATCAGAAAAGAGGGAAAGATAGGGTGTTGCGCGTAATAAGTGCTACGCAATTGTGCAAGTATACACGTTGCAAGTTATAGTATAAAAGATATCGTCTCCACAGGGATTGGTGCCACTTCAAGAATCTAGTCTCTTGCACTGTAAAAAGTAAAAGAAAACACAAGTAAAGGATTATAGGAGTTTTAACTAATAACTAATCTAGAAGGCAATAAAGTAAAAGAATAAATGAGATCAAATGAGAGAGATAGGTCAGGTTATCGTGAGTTGAGGTGTGATAGTCGATTGGATCGTCTTGGTAAAAGAGTGCATGGGAAACTCAGTTGCCGTGGCAACTTGCACAACAGGGTTGCCTTGGCAACTAATCGATGGTTGCCTGGGCGACTAGTTGGGCAACTACTTGGGCGTCTGGGCAGCAACCTTCAAGGTTCGACAGAGCGCTCTTCAACGGTTTCTTCTTATCCCTAAGTCGAAAATCTAGCTACTTGTGCATGCCTTGATAATACATCCTTGCGTGAATCAAGGGTGAACAACAACCAATCTTGCGCTCCTCTTAGCCGTTGAAATCTTTGACTTATTCCTAAGCTAGATTAATCTTCGCCATCAATAGATTGAATAAAGATCATATTCATTCGTTTATTGAATCTAACTCTCCCGATATTAGATAAATAGATGAAGTTACGAGATCCTCTCCCAATTCACTCGCAAACAAGAATAAGAACCAAGAATGAATAAACCTTGAATAGAAAAATGTAAACTCTTATTACCTAAACAAAATCCAATAGTTTCTCACAACCACAAAACCCAATAACCATAGCCAAATGGATTTAGTTCATGGCTAGGTTCCAAAGAAACAAAAGATAAATAATCCCTAGCATGAACCTAATTGAACAAGAAAGAAAAAGATGAAGAATGAAGCTTGTCGAAATCTCCTTGCCCTAGATGCTTGTCAAAAATTCTCTCCTCTTGCTCTCCCTTGGAGTTGTCGAAATTCCTCTAATTTATAGGGCTAGGTCAAAGTCATTCTTTGAGAAGGAAGTTAATTTGGAATTAAATTATCTTTAAAGAATATAATTCTTTATTATAATTATATTCCTTCTAGAACTTCTCCTATCTTCTTGGAATTTAATTCTTCTTTAATCTCTTCATGGAAATCAAAGTCCTTTGGGATTTAGCTTTGCTCCGCGTCATCTTGGGCTTGTCTAGTCATCAATTTCGACTACCATATCACCTTATTCTTTGTCGACAATTGCCCTGGCAACTGGCTCGGCGTCTCCTTCATGCATTGCCCTGGCAACTAGCTCGGCATCTCCTTCATGCATTGCCCTGGCAACTAGCTCTAGCCTTGCTTTAGCAAATGATCCTGCACATACACACAAAATGCACCAAAGTAGCATCTTTTCCCACAAAAACTACCAAGTTATGTAATCAAGCTCAACGTTGGAAGGAAACATGGATTAATGCATGAATGGCTAATTATGCAACTAATATGAGCCTAAGTCTAACAATAATATGAGTAAAAAGGGTAAGAAAAATAGTACTTTTGAACACTTATCATAGGGCATGGTGAGTTAGTGAGGTAAAGAGTGTCACCTTAAATGGGATAAAATTAGGTATACGGGAAATGTTTCTCTAAGATGTTTAATAACTTAGAAGAGGTCACATTGAAGTTGATCTTTGCAGTTTGATTCAAAGGCTCTGTTACACTTGGTACGTAGGGGCCTAATCTTATTTTTGTTTTTCCTATGTTTTCCATGACTTATCAAGTTATTCTAATTTCTTAAATCTAGTAAAAAAATATTATGAGCCTTTCACTTATCTTTTCAACAAGCATCTTGCAGATAAATTGATTAGATATAAGAAAATCAAAGGATTTCGTGGGTATTGTTATGATGTATTAATCCTTTAAGTGTAGGCAGAATATGAGGTAGCCTCGATACTTGTTTAATGATGGAAAGTATGACGAGGAAAAGACACAACTCAAAGTGTTAGTAACATTCAAACAAAAGCTGCAAGAAAATGACACAAGTAATTCTGGGGCAAAAAGAAAGAGCATGAGCCATCTTTTGGGAGCAAAGATGCAGCCAGATCAATCTGTTGAAGGTTTTTGCTATTCAAAAGCAAAGAAAGTGAGGCGAATGTGAACAAAGATAGTAGTCAAAGCAAGCTAGAGTGGGGCAATGTTTCGAAGAGAATCTTATATTTCATGCCGGTAAATAGAGTCTGCAAGCTAGAACAACAGTGAATCATGATCTCTTTTAGAGCTATGAGAAAGAATTTTGTCAAAGAAGTTGAATGAAGATATATCAAGAACGGCTTTCTAAGAAAAGAGTGATCCCAGTATTCAAATTGTGAGAAATACATGGTGAGATACGGCAAAAAAATGATTTATGTGCTTGATCCATGAAGGCAAGGGAAGCTTCATCAGAACAAACAAAAGGAAACATTGTTGCAAAAAAAAGAGAGAAAAAAAAGAAGAAAAAGAGAAAAGCGAGGTAAAAACCTGAAAGGGCGCCTTGAGGAAAATAAGAGAGAAAAAAGAAAAAACAACTAAAGTGAAAACCTGAAAAGGCGCTTTAGAGCAAAAGATGCAAAGATTCTGAAGATTGAACCTACGTGTAAGATGGGTTACGCTATTAGCAGATAAAGTTTTAATGAAATTCAAAGCGAGAAATTTGGAGATTCCCTGAAGATGAAAGTTTGGCCAGATGGTCCTTAAATGACAACATTCATACATCACATAGTTAGACATCCATAGGTTGGAGCATGCTAATTCATACATTCAAAGCATTTTTGCATATTTTGGCAGGAATTTGCAAAATCAATCAAGGAAAAACAAGAATTGATTTATAGCTTTGAGTTTTGAAAAAGTAGATCCAAACGAGAATGAGTAGAGATCTCGAAGAAAAGATCCATTAAGAATAAATAAAGATCTTGAAGATGAAGATCCGGCAAGGAATAAACAGAAATCTCGAAGAAAAAACCCTGAGAAAGAGCGATCATAGATCATAGAGAAATAAATCTAGCAAAGATTTTAGTCGTGTTTGTGAGAAAGCAAATATATTAATTCATGATTTTTTGTTTGCAGGTGCATATTAGTAAGGATATTCCGTTTATAGAGGTGGCTTTTTTTAAAATATTCCGTTTGTGGGGGAGGATCTCAAGATATTCTGTTTGCAGAGGCGGCTTTCAATAAATGTTTCGCTTATAGAGGTGAATTTCAACAAGTTATCCTGTTTATAAAGATAGATTTCAGCAAGATATTATTGTTGCGTGTGATAAGTGCTACGCAAATGTACAAGTATACACGTCGCAAGTAATAAAGTGATATGAGTATCGTCTCCACAGGGATTGGTTTGGGCCACTTTGCTTAAGTTACTGCACTGTGAAAATAAAAACACAATTGATAATAGAGGTTTTAATTAACGAGAAAAGTAAAAGCAATAAACTAAAAGAATAGATGAAAGAAAAAGAGAGAATAGGCCAGGTTATCGTGAGTTGAGGTGTGATAGCCGATTGGATCGTCTTGGTAAAAGAGTGCAAGGGCAATCAGTTGCCGTGGCAACTTGCACAGCGGGGTTGCCTTGGCAACTAATCGATGGTTTCCTGGGCAACTAGCTGGGCAACTACTTGGGCGTCTGGCAGCAACTTCAAGGTTCGACGGAGCGTTCTTCAATGGTTTCTTCTTATCCCTAAGTCGAAACTCTAGCTACTTGTGCATGCCTTGATAATACATCCCTGCGTGAATCAAGGGTGAACAACAACCAATCTTGCGCTCCTCTTAGCCGTTGAAATCCTTAACTTATTCCTAAGCCAGATTAATCTTTACCATCAATAGATTGAATAAAGACCATACTCATTCGTTTCTTGAATCTAACTCTCCCGATATTAGATAAATAGATGAAGTTACGGGATCCTCTCCCAATTCACTCGCAAACAAGAATAAGAACCAAGAATGAGTAAACCTTGAATTGAAAGTGCAAACTCTTATTACCTAAACCAAATCCAATTGTTTTTCACAACAACAAAACACAATAACCCCAACCAATTAAGTTAGTTCATGGTTGGGTTCAAAAGATATACAAAGAATAATCCCCAAACCATGAATCTAATGGAAGCAAAGAATAAGAAGAAATCGAACTCTCTCACTCCTTGTTATCTTGTTGAAATCTCTTACTTCTTGCCCTTTGTAGTTGTCGAAAATCCTTTCCTCTTGCTCTCCTTGGAATTGTCGAAATTCCCCTCATTTTCTTTCTTCAAGTTGCTGAAATCTCCATCCTATTTATAGGGCTAGGGCAAAGTCCTTCTTTGAGGAGGAGTTTAAGTTGGAATTAAATTATCTTTAAAGAATATAATTCTTTATTATAATTGTATTCCTACTAGAACTTCTCTTATCTTCTTGGAATTTAATTCTTCTTTAATCTCTGCATGGAAATCAAATTCTTTTGGGTTTGGGCTTTGCTCCACGTTATCTTGGGCTTGTATAGTCATCAATTTCGACTACCATATCACCTTTGCTCTTGTCGACAATTGCCATGGCAACTGGCTCGACGTCTCCTTCATGCATTGCCCTGGCAACTAGCTCGGCGTCTCTTTCATGCATTGCCCTGGCAACTAGCACTAGCCTTGCTTTGGCAAGTGATCCTGCACACACACAAAAACACACCAAAGCAGCATCTTTTTCCACAAAAATCACCAAGTTATGTAATCAAGCTCAACGGTGGAAAGAAACATGAATTAATGCATGAATAACTAATTATGCAACTAATATGAGCTTAAGTCTAACAATAATATGAGTAAAAAGTGTAATAAAAATAGTACTTTTGAACACATATCAATTATGTTTGCAGAGATAGATTTCAACAAATATTTTGTCTACAGAGAAGCAGATTTCAGTAAGACGTGCTGTTTGTAGAGCCATATTCAGCAAGGTGAAGGGTATATTTTAGCAAAAGCTCTGATTTTTTGCATAGGAAAGGAAATGCATTACTTCCCTAAATTCTTTGGGTCATCAGTAAGTCCTGTAGGCATGATGTTAAGACCTTTGGGTTGACATCTTCGGAAAGGATGAGAACTTTTCGAGGGTTGTCAAAATAAGATGGTAGGGCATGTTATTGGAAGACATCAAGCTTTTGGGTTGGCTATTTAAAAAAAAGAAAGGAAAAATAAAAGGAAAAGAGAAAATGAGAGGATAAAAAAAGAAGAAAAAAAGAAAGAAGGAAAAATGAAAAAAAGAGAAAAAAGAAAAAATAGAAAGAAAAGAAAAAAAAGAAAACAGAAAAGAAAAAAAAGAAATGAAGAAAGAAAAAATGAGGAAAAATGAGGAAAAAAGAAAAAAGAGGCAAAAGAAAACAAAAAATCTATGCTACTTGATTGAAAGGCCAAGTAGATCAACAATGAGCAGATGTGGAAGATGCTTGGCTTAATGAGTCACATACATTCCAAGCACAGAAGAAATTGATCAACAAAGAAAAAGAAGCAGGAGATGAGATCCCATATGAGCTTCAGATAGAAAGATCAAGACACCTTAGACAGAAAAGCAATGGCATTAAAGAACCCAGTGCTTTAAGCGAGAAATTGAAAATATTTAATGATATTTCAGATTGAATTTGAATTAATTGATGATGTTTCTTTTTCAATGATTAATTGTTCCCCAGAAGAGAAGAAAATCAGCACTTCTAGTAAAGAATTCAGAGTTCCCAATGAGAAGAGCTCAACCATCAAAGAATTCAGATTTCGTAATAAGAAGAACTCGCCAAGAAAGATTGATGAGCTCCTAATAAGAAGAGTTCATTTGCGGAGGAATGATGAGAGTTCATAATGAGAAGAGCTTACTTGTTCGTGCCTTTACAGAGAGGTCAACCAGTAAAATTAAAGAACTCCAAATGAGAATAGTTCGTCCCAAAATTCTTAATGAGAAGAATTCGCTCAACAAAGAATGAAGAATTCATAATGAGAAGAATTACCGTAGAGCTCCTAATGAGAAGAGTTCTTCCAGCAAAGAATGAAGAGCTTATAATGATAAAAGTTCGCCTTTTTGAAAGAATGAGAAGTTCATAATGAGAAAAGCTTACTTATTCAACGCCTTTACAGAGAGGCAGATCAATGGTTTCAAGAAGAACGAGGAGTTCCTAATGAGAAGAGCTCACTTGTTTGATACCTTTGTAGAGTGGTAGATCAATATGACCAAGAAGAATGAATGGGTTCATAATGAGAAGAACTAGTTCAGATTTTTGCGCTTAGCCTTGACAACAGAATAAAGAGTTTATAATAAGAAGAACTCGCTTGTTCGACACCTTTGCAGAAAGATGGATTGTTTGACAGAGGGATGAAGAATTTTGTAATAAGAAGAACAACTTCAAACCTCAAAGAAATGAAGAATGTTAGGAGCAATTCTGAGACTTGGAAGATGAAGAATTTCATAATAAGAAGAACAGCTTCAGATTCCTCAGTTTGGAAGAAGTTTGAAGAATTTTGAAATGAGAAGAACATCTTCAAGCTTTGGTAGTTTAGAAGATGGTCAGTGGATTCGGACAAAATCCGTGTCTTTTCAGTCTTTGCCCACTTCCTGTTCCACAGTAATGAGTAAAGAGGGGCAGTTGTAATACCCATATTTTGTCCGAGGTATTTGAATATATCAAATAAATAAGGCTAAAATATACAATATAAATAAATAAATAAAATCAGTCCATAGAGTCCAAGTGTCCAATTACATTCTAAAAAAACCCCAAAGCCTAAATACAAACACTATAGCCCATTTATAAAGCCCAAGTTTCCAATTTACAATCAATTCCCGCCTAAAATTAGTGCAACACAATCCAACAAATACAAAATTCAGATATCCAGATTTCCCGCCCATAAAGTGCCATGTGGCAGTCCCTGGTTGGCATGTTCCCTTTTACTAGGATTCTGGTTTTGTTGACATCTGCAAATTAGGTCCTATAAATACCAGGAGAGAGAGTGTGTCAGTTTCAATAATTATAACCATTAATTAAAACTATTAAATAATAATAATAATAATAATTAATAAAAGAGGAAAGAGAAATTACCTGCCTTAAAAGTCGAACCGCTTCTGTGGAGATGAACCGTCGGTAGCCGAACGGTCGTTGTCAGGAAATACAATCGTCGCCAGAACTTGAAGAGTCACCAGAGAAAGTCCGACCATAAAAATCTCACTGCCGAGAAGGTAATTTTTTTTCATTTCGAATCCTACAAAATTAAGAAAGAAAAACAAAAATATATATTAGTTTGTTTTAAAGAAAAACGAAATAAAAAATATGAACTCAAATAGGAAAATAAGGTTGATGGCCAGAGTTTCGATTTCATGGCGGAGTTGAAGAGGGCTGGGTTTATGGGTAACTTAGGACTGGGAAGAAGGGGATCTTATCAGATCTTGGTGGATCTAGGGCTCTAGAGTTAAAAAATCATTTTTTGGAATTTTAGGGTTTCGGTCACAAAGACAGAAGGTGGCTGAAAATCGCCAGGTGGTGGCGGCCGTCATCGCATGCGGTGGCCGAGATTCGAATCTCAGTGGCCGACGAACAACCAAAGATGATCGAAGTTGGGCGGATAAGGATTCAGGGGCGGTGTCTACGGTGGTTTGGGGCTGGCGATATGCGTGTTCATTTAAAATAGGATGAACACGTTGAATGTTCATCCCAAAACCAAGGATTTTGATCTGAAATGGGGATGATTTCTGGGTAATGGGGTGTTTAGGTTCAGAGCGTTTTGGGAGAGAGGGTGGGAAGAGAGAGAGAATGAGAGGAGAAAATGGTTGAGTTCAACTCAGGCCATCCCTTTTATTAGTGAGTCGGTACGGTGCCGTTTTGGGCACCGGGTCAAAGGGTTCTGCGTGTTTTTGCACGGGTCGGGTATAACCTGCACCATTTGATTCGGATACCCTTTGGTTTTGGCCTGAAGTTTTGCATTCTCTTAATTTAGTCCTTATCCCCTTTTAATTGAGCCACATACTTTGTAATTCATTTCAATTTGATCCCTACTTTTTCCTAAGTTGACCCCGAGGCTTTGTATTAGTTTAATTTAGTCCATCGTACCCCATAATTGTACCCCTTAGGTTTGTATTGTTTCAATTGGGTCACTAGGTTTTGTAATTGGGCATTAGATTTTGTATTTGATTAAATTCAGTCCCTATAGTAATAAATTGAGCCTTATGTTTCAATTTAGTCATTTAGTTATTTGTTTTATTGAATTAAATGCAATTAATTTATATGTTTGAGTGCATTTTTTTAAATTAATGAATATATTTAATATATATTTACACTTATAATTGAATATCAATTTAGTTCTTTAATTGAAATTAAATAATTAATTAGGATATATTGTAGTTAATTAAATGTATATTAAATAGAATCCTTGGGGCCCAAATTTGGATGGTGTTCCATTGTTTACAATGGGTTGTTATCTCAACATTGGCTTTAAAGGTGTATATTTAATATACATTTTCACTTATAATATTGACTTAATTAATTATTTGAACCTTAATTAGGTTAGCACTTTAATTAATTAGAAAGATTAATTAATTAGGAATATTATTAATTTAAGGGCTTTAAATATATGTAAGGTGTTCAAGTAATTGGCATTTTCTCATGAAAGCCATTAAATTAATTAATATTCATAGTATAAATAATTAATTAATTAGAACCATTTTAGGTTAGTACTTAAAATGAACAGGACGATAAAAGGTCATTCATTTAAAACCTTTTATGTTGGAAATTCATTTTTTAAATATGAATAGGGGTGCCATTTAACGGGTGCTTTTAATCTCATATTCGAACAAAATGAATTTTCCTATAAAAGGATATCTACATTTTGAGTGTAAAAATTCATTTATTAATTATGGGATAAATTAAATCCAAATAATTATTCAAAATGCCAAAATGCCACGTAAAATTAAGGTACTGTTAACGGGCGGTTGTGAGGGTGCTAATCCTTCCACACACGTAACCGACTCTCGAACCCAATTTTTAAGAAAGAATCTCTGGTTTGTTTTTACGGTGTCCAGTCTACCTCAAAGTGATCGGTGGCGATTCTAATTTTTTTTTCAAGATAAATAAAGGAAAATCCAATTTAATATGAAAAACTTAAATTTTCAAGATAAAGCGGCAAAAACTATGCTTTTCCAAAAGATCGATCGTCAGGCAATTTTTACACACCGGTTTCAAAAATGGTCGCGACACCTATATTTTCAAAACTTTTTGCCAGACTTTGTCGCTCGTCGGGACATTTTCTAGTGTATCGTCCACTTTTGCCTTACCCTTGTCCTCCCTCGTTGTAGTACCCAGTCTCGGTGTAGGAACTTTGAAAGTACGAACCATTATTTCTATGGCAACTTTGTTGATAGGTCCCTTATTGGTGGTCATCTCTTCATTTTTCTGGGGTTTTACCCCTTGAATGCGCAGAGCTGCATGATCAGAGATGTAACACCCTTAACGTATACTCGTAAGCTGAATATACATTAAAGATTTTACAGAGTCATTGAATGAAATCTTGATGTGTAATTTTTTATATACCAAAATTCATTTTGCAATTTAACCCTTTCTCGGTTTTGAATTAAAAACTATGTCAGTCTATTGCAGCTAGTTTTGACCCTGAATTGATTTATAAAATTCATATTTGAGTTGTTGAAATAAAACTATATATCAGGGTGAAAACTATATATACTTCCTAGACCCTTTCTTGATTTTCAAATTTTTACACGATCAGGATTAAAGAACATTTAACTACGTCAAAATTCATAGTTATTAATAGTAAACCATTTCTCTAATTCCATACTTCCATAACAATATATAAATACGTCATAAACTTAAACTTACAAAATAGTTTACCCACTTAAATTATTACATGCCCACTAGTCTATCAAATTACGTTAAAGATGTACGTATTGTACTTACAGATAGTAATTTGATCTTCCCAATTAACAGCTCCTCCTTGCTAGTCTATTTTCGGAGAACCTACGTGTGAAATAAAATACACGCTAAGTATGAACTTAGTGAGGCAATATCCTATTTATCAAAGCGTAAAATAAAGCAATACAAGTTATACCTTAACCTAGCAGGGTTTCTGTCTAAGGTAGTATCGTACTAACAAGGTTTTCATAGTCAGTCAATATTCATGTGCAAGGCATAATTTTTCTAACTAGTCTAGTTTCCAATACTCCATTATTACCAAGTAAATCTTGTGCATGGCATAGTTTACATACATGGCATATTTCATACACATGGCATAATTCACATGCATGACATGGTTTATATTAATATGACACAATTCGTATACATGACATACTTCATATACATGGAATAATTCATATATATATATATGACAAGAATTATATACATGGTAGAATCCATGTACGCGTCATAATTCATATACGTGGCATGATTCATATACGTGACATCATTCATATACATGACTTAATTTATATACATAACATGATAAGTGTACATGTCATAATTCATATACGTAACATAATTTGTATACATGTCATGATTCATATGCATGGCATATTTCATAAATATGTGACATTCCTCGTATACATGGAATAATTCATGTACTTGGCATAATT
Organism: Hibiscus mutabilis; assembly: GCA_019671005.1. Lineage (NCBI taxonomy): Eukaryota > Viridiplantae > Streptophyta > Magnoliopsida > Malvales > Malvaceae > Hibiscus > Hibiscus mutabilis. The sequence goes on from CM033749.1 coordinate 27,874,316, forward strand.
CATATACTTGGCGTAATTCATATACATGTCATGATTTATATACGTAACTTGATTCGTCTACATGACATGATTCATTTACGTGACATGATTCTTTTATCATTGCCCAAAGTACGCTATATGAGATCGAGATACACGAGTCATCTTGAAATGAAACCGTAGTGTCTAACGTAAATGTAAAGATGAGTACGTACTCGGGGACGCTCTTTGCTCCCCATAAACATAAAGCACCTCGACAGTGCACTCGGGCACAATGGGCGTAGATCCCCAGGGTGCACACCAAGGGCTTAGGTCCCCAAGGTGTATGTGACACAATCATTTTGTCACGGTATCTGTTTGATAACATAAACTTAAGGGTGCAGCTGCTAAAGACTCTATGGCATGCCAACTGTACCATGGACTCTCATACACAATACTTGGGCATTTCTTTTATAATCAATCAATCATCATAATCAATCATACATATAAACATTTCATATTTCATGCTTCATCATAAATATTCATGGTAAACACAGATCATTACTTATGCAAACAATAATTCGTACCTGGTATTCCATCAAGCTTGTCATGTCGAGCAATGTATCATATTGTGTATTATAGAGAAATGCAATGCCATTTTCAATGTAATGCAAACATTTAAAATTGCACTCACCTTGGCCATTTATTAATATGCCTCACTAAGCTGTATTGATACTTTCCTTTTATAGTACCTCGAATCTTCTCTTGATTCGAATCCAACCTCATTTGTCACATGAATATAAATATACATTTGTTAGATTCACTTCTAACAATATTTCACTTAAGCTATTTTATCATTCAACATAAAAAAATTTCCATACATTTCTTTCCTTCCTTATATTGTTCAAAAACTCATTTTGGTCTTTAATAACCATTTAGAACTTCCATTAACCCTTTTCAAGCTTACTAATTAACTTTACATACAAAAATGTATCAATTCTCATTTTCTGGCAGATTGCACTACCTTCAAAGAAATATTTCTATAAAATAATCTACAACTCGGAATTCGATTCCGTTTGTTCTTAAAGAAACTAGATTCAATAAGGTTTTCAACCATATAAATTAATATCCCAAGTTCAACTTGTAAGATTTATGGAGAATTTTCAAAATCAATTTCCAGTGCTGATTTCGGAATAGATTGCCATACTATTTTCTGACCTTTCACCACTTAAAACTTCATATCTTTTTACTCGAAACTCGAAATCAGTTTCCGTTTGTTGGAAACGAAACTAGAAGAACAAATATTTACATCGGTATAAAATTTACCTTCTAATCATTTTTGTAGAATTTATGGTGAATTTTCAAACTTACTGCCAAAAATCAATTTTCTACACTGCTTTCATAAATAACTTCAAACTTTATACTAACTTCTCCTTACTTCTCTACTTTTCAATTTAGTCCCAATACTTGATTCAAACCATCAAGTTATCACCCTTTTTCATAAAATAATTATTCAACATTGATCCCCCTTAATTTTTCCTTCTTTCCGAATTAGTCACTAAAATGCAAAGATAAGGGTTCCAACTTCTTAACTTTGCAATTTAGTCCTCAAATCAACATTACTACTTGAATTCTATTATTTAAACTAAAATTCAGACTTAATCCTTATCAAAAACCTCTTTTCCGAAATGGTCACTTAATTTTGACAATTTGTCAAAATGGTCACTAACTCGATTTAACATCGGTTTTGCATTCTAACTTCAATTTCACATTTCCAACATCAATAATAACATAAATACGCTTCAAAAATCATAAAAATTCAGATTAGTCCTTAAATTTTCAGAATTGCCGAAATGGTCCATATACCTTTAATTTTGGGTTTTGCTTCCAAATAACAAATTCAAGCTTACTAGATCATTTATCCAACATCACAAACCCTAAATCGAACTTGAATCCATAAACCCTAATCATCTTCATACAAAATAAAATATGTAGGGCTTAAATCCCAACTTAAAAACATGATTTTATCATCATAACAACTTAAATTTCAACATAGAATCATAAAATCTCAAAACCCCCCAATTTAGTCCATAAACCCTAATTTCTTTCTCATCAAAATTCTCATAAATCAAGCATGTATTCCATGAATTATTGACATCAAAAGATAGAGCTTGAAGAGTAGAACAACTTTGTAGTTGAAATGATTACCTGAAAACCGAGTTTCGGGGCTTGAATCGAGCTTGGAAAATTTTTCTCTTTCTTTCCCTAGCTCTCACGTTCTTTGCTGGAAAAGATGAACATTTTTTGTTCATCGTTTCACCATTATTTTACACATATAACTATTAAATGAATATTAAATTCATTTAATAGTAAAATTACAATTTTGCCCTTTTTTATCCAATAGTTGAGATTGATTTTATCATCAATCAAGGGCCAAGATTTAATCTTCCATTTCCTCTTTCCAAAATTGGCCTTATAACTTTTTAAATATTTCAAAAATGCCATTGGGGCAAAATGACCAATTTGCCCTCCAACTAGTTTTTATTTACTAGTTTACCATTCTTGTAAAAATTCAACTAAGTCTAGTTGGAATCCAACCAAATATAATAAAATGTTCATAAAATAGTATTTTATGACTTTTCCATATCTTTTGGATCAGCCTCTAAAATTTCAGTTCGATCCGATTTCTCAATATTCATAAAATACTTCTACTGCAATTTTACCTTTTCAAACTATCAGATTTATTCCAAAAATTCCATATTTCCATATTCGGAAAATAAACTTTATTATATCATAAAAAATTCCTTTCCAAGAACTTAGACTGAATTTTCCTAACTTAGTCTACTATTCCGATAATTATCAAAAATCTCCATAGAATAATATTTCTCTTAGAAATCCTTTATCGACAATCCATTCGAATATTATTTACTTTTACTGAGTCCAAAATATCGATTAGAAACACTTTTATGGGATCTTCCCGAAGGTCACCCATCCTTGTATTTCTCTGGCCTGAGCACGCTTAACAATTTTATTCGATCCAAATTCGGTACCTTTTATGCATCTTAATTATTAAAACTGATATCAGGGTACCTATTTTGATCCGATTCACTCTTATACTGAATAAAATTTACTTATTGGGGAAATTTATAGTTTAATCCCTAAACTTTTCCAAAGTTTATACTTTAACCCCCCTAAACTTTCAAAATTTACATTTTGGTCACTAGCCAAAATTTGGGATATTACAAGAGAAGGGTAAGGCAATATTCCGAACTTCTTTCTAGAAAAACCCTTAATCTCTTTATGTATGATTGTCCCACATCAATGTTTCTCCCCTTGATGATAGAATGTATCAGACACATTCTATCAAGTGAGACTGTCATACTATAGGTAGAGGGAAACAACCTGGAGTTGATGAACTGAAACCAAATCTTAGCAGGCAAAGTCAAAAACTTCCTTAGCATGGTAAAATTTCCAACATTGGTCCCCGACCATAATGCACCTGCTACGCATAAATATTCAACTAAAAGATCTAATTTCTCATCAGTAATTTCAACCACAAACATTGTATATTCATCTACACTAACAGTAGTATTGTATAACTTGTTAATAGATGCAACACTCCAAGGAATAGAATGTTCCCGCACAAAAACAAGTTTTAAAGTAAGCTCAGGCAAATTTGCGTAAAATTCTCTTACCAAGGCAGTGTTGTAGCTGCCAGGATGAGTGCAGAATCTGCTCTATTTGTGAAATATAATGGTGTTGTGGATGGATTTCCCAGGTTCTTCATTAGTAGAAAGTTCAATCCCTTGCTCAGGGTGGATGCTTCTCTTTTGGGTGTTTTCTGTAAAGCGTTCACCCGCAATCCCTATTTGAAAATCCTCATACTCATAATTCTCTTTCTGAGCAACATGGTCTTCTAATGGAGGGTTTGATTTCGAGCTTGGAATATCTTGAACAAGGGTTTCTCTTGAGATTTTTTGGGATTTTCTTATCTTGGCCACGAAGTATTATAAGAAAGAAGATGAAAATGAAAGGTTTTGCAGAGAAAAATGTAAACTTTAAAGCTTCAAAAACTCAAAGAAGACAGAAAATTAAGCGAGATAGCAATGAAGTTCAGAGTTGCTTAATAAAGGAAAGGAAAAGAGGGAAAATAAAAAGGCATGATTTGTACTGTCTAATGTGATGAGTTTAACAACTTGATCTTGTTGCAAAAATCATGCTCGTTCATTGTGTTTCCTGCGCTTATGATGAAAGGCTCTGATTGTTAGGGATAAATCGGTGTAATTGAATTATCCGATTTGCCCTCAAAATTTCATGCATATCTTCTTAGGCCTTACATCGTACAAGTTGTTAGAGAAAATGATTCCTTGAAAAACCAATGGAGATATTATTCTGAAAAAAAAAGAGAAATAAAGGAAATTAAAAAACATGGAAAAAATCCAAACCAATAAAGCATTTAAAGAGAATTTCAAACAAGTTTGACCAATTTAATGGTCTCAATATTTCCAAGATCAAAGTCACCACAGTAGAGTTTCAGACATTGGCCATTTACTTTGAACGAAATTCCCCTTTTTATATCTTTGATTTTGACTGCACCATGTGGAAATGCTTCCACAACTTCAAAAGGTCCAGACCATCGTGATCTCAGTGTGCAATTTCAGTCTAGAATTGAATAGTAAAACCAACTTTCTGACTTCAAATTGTCGCTGCAAAATTATCCTATCATGCAACCTCTTGCTCTTGTCTTTGTAAATAGAATCATTTTCATAGACGTTGTGTCGAATTTCTTCTAATTCAGTAATGTTCAGCAACCACTTCTTTCTCACTGCCTCATAATCAAGATTGACTTGCTTAAGAGCCCACAAAGCCTTGTGCTCAAGCTGTACTGGCAAATGAAAAGATTTTCTAAAAACAAGTTGATATGGCGACATTCCCAACGGAGTTTTGTATGCAGTGCTTATTGCCCATAATGCATCATCTAAACGAGAGGACCAATCTTTTCTAGTGGTGTTTACCACTTTTTCCAGGACATTTTAATTTCTCGATTAGATACCTCTGCTTGTCCATTTGACTGAGGATGATATGTTGTGGCTAGTCTATGATTTACTCCGTATCGTTTCAACGCAGCGGCCACCTGGCTGTAGTGGAAATGTTTACCCCGATCGCTGATCAATATTTTTGGTGTTCTAAAGCGAGTGAGTATATGTTTGTGAAAAAACTTCAAGACTATCTTTGCATCATCTTTAGGCACTGCAACGGCTTTTATCCACTTTGACACATAGTCAACCGCGACCAAAATGTATAGATTTCCAAAAGAATTAGGAAAAAGACCCATGAAATCCAATTCCCAAATGTCAAATAACTCGATTTCCATTATTGGTTGTTGTGGCATCTTATTTTTCATAGATACGGATCTGATGTGTTAACATCTGTCATGGCATTGAACAAATTCGTGAGCATCTTTGAACAGTGATGGCCAATAAAATTTGGATTGTAGGACTTTTACAGCCGTTCTCATTCTACCAAAATGCCCTCGTAATGAGTATTATGACAATACTATAAAATAAATTGTATCTCTTCCTCAGGAACGCACCATCAAATTATATTGTTATTACAAACTTTGAACAAATAAGGTTCATTCCAATAATATTTTGTAGCATCTCTAAGGAATCTAGCCTTTTTGTGCCCAGTTACACCAACATGAGTCTATCCACAAACCAAGTAATTCACTATATCAGCCTACCACGGTGTTGCATTCACAACGAAAAGCTTTTTATCTGGAAATACGTCGACAATTTGTAACTTATTGCTATTTTTGCTTCCAACTTCTAACCTTAAAGGGTGATTCGCAACTTGATTTTTTGACCCTTTGTGGTCTTTAATTTCAATATCGAACTCTTGCAGTAATAAGATCCAACGGATTAATCTTGATTTTGTATCTTTCTTTGCAAAAAGGTATCTCAAAGCAGAATGATCAGTAAAAACTGTAATTTTTGCACCCACAAGATAAGAAAGAAACTTATCAAAAGCAAAAATTATTACTAATAACTCTTTCTCAGCAATAGTATAATTGATTTGAGATTCAGTTAGAGTCTTATTAGCATAGTAGATCACGTGAAATACCTTATCCTTGCGTTGTCCCAAAATTGCGCCCACAACAAAACCACTAGCGTCACAAATAAGTTTAAACGGTTGCTCCCAGTTGGATGCAACAGCAATCGGTGCGTTCACAAGCCGTGTTTTAATTTTATTGAATACATCCAGACATGCATCATCAAAAATGAATTTTCTACCTCTCTTTAACAATAGGCATAGAGGTTTGGTGATATTTGAAAAATCCTGAATGAATCTCCTATAGAATCCAGCATGGCCCAAAAAACCGCGGATACCTTTCATATTTGTTGGTGGTGGCAAATTTTCAATTACACCGACTTTGGCTTTATCGACCTTAATTCTAGCTTCTGAAATTCTGTGGCCCAAAAAATCCCTTTTACCGACTTTAGTGTCTTCACGTCGCTGCAATACTTTCTCCAGATTATCAACGCAATGGTCGAAATCATTCTCATACATTAAAAAGTCATTCGTAACGATTTCAAGAGAATTGTCAATCATATCTGAAAATATTACCATCGTGCACCTTTGAAATGTGGCTGGTGCATTGCAAAGACCAAAAGACATACGAAGGAAGGCAAATGTCCTAAAAATGCATGCAAAAGTAGTCTTGTCCTGGTCCTTTGGTGCAATCACAATTTGATTGTAGCCAGAATATCCATATAGAAAGCAATAATACTCTTTGCCTGTAAATCGATCTAACATCTGATCAATGAAAGGTAGAGGAAAATGATTATTTCTTGTGGCTGCATTGAGACGTCAGTAGTCCATCCAAATACGCCAACCCGTAGGAATGCGAGTTAGAACCATCTCATTAGTATCGTTACGAACTACATTGATGCCACTTTTCTTAGGCACACAGTGGTTTAGACTCACCCATGCACTATCAAAATTGCATAGATAATTCCAGCATCCAACCATTTAAGGATTTCCTTCTTGACTATTTCATTCATATTTTCATTCAATCTTCTTTATGGTTCAATGGACTGTTTGTTTTTATCATCCAGCTTAATCTTGTACATACATAGAGATAGAAGAATGCTTTTGATATCAGCAATTGTCCATGTAATAGCACGCTTGTGCCGCTTAAGAATATTTCTCAACTTAGCTTCATGTATTGCATCCAGAGTTGTAGAGACAATGACTGAGAGTGTTTCTACATCTCCAAGGAATACATATTTCAGATTAGCTGGCAATGGCTTGAGTTCTAGAGTATGATCTTCTTTAATATACGTTTAAAAGGAGAAATTGACCGGTGAGTAAGATCCAAAGATTCAACTTGCCACTTATGATGAACTGTCGTAGTGAGCACCTCAACTATATGGTTACTACATGGGAGATCTTCTACCATTGTCAGTGCAGTAACCTCAACAATGAGTATACCATGATGATGCAGTTCTTCTTGATTAATATGTTCATGAATGTCGATATGATGACATTCTTCAAACTTTCTTCTCATATCAGCATTGAATATCCTAAAAGTGACTTGGTTATTTTCAACCCGCATTGTAAGTTCATTTTTCGATACAATGATGACCGCTTTCCCAGTAACTAAGAATGGGCGACCAAGAATAATAGGTACATCCTTGTCAGCCTCACAATCAAGGATAATGAAATCAACTGGGAAAATAAACTTGTCTACACGAACAAGCATATTCTTGATTTGACCATTCAAATAAGTTAAAGATCTACCAGCCAATTGCAATGTGACTGCAGTGGGCTTCATTTCCCTAATACCTAACTTTTAAAAATTAGATAGCGACAATAAATTGATACTAGCCCTTAAATTAAAAAGAGCTTTACTAAAATAGTGATTACCAATCGAGCAATGTATGATGAAGCTGCCTAGACCCTTCATATTTCTCGATAGAGGGGGTAATATTAATGTACTGCACTCCTCAGTGAGCATAATGGTTTCCATTGCATTGAGCTTCTTCTTCTTGGAGAGAAAATCCTTCATGAACTTTGCATAATTTGGAATCTGTGTAAGAGCATCAATTAAAGGAATTTGTACAGTGAGTTGTTACAAAGTATCATGAAAGAATTGAAATTGATTGTCCGACTCAGTATTCTTAAATCTTTAAGGAAAAAGATAAAGATGGATTATCTGACTGCTGCGCCGATGTTGGGCATTGTGGCGACAACTTCGATTGTAAAATAGACAGAATCAGAGTAATAAAAGAAGGGACATTACTCGTCTGCCCATCAGTATCTTCATCTATTATTGTATGATCAGATACAGATAACTATCCTAGTTCATGAGTAGATATGAAAACTGGTTGCGTCGAGTCAGTAGTCTGTTTGCCATTGTGAAGAGTAATAGCTTTGCAATACTTCTTACCCTTGTTCATCAGACTCTTAGTATTGCTAGGTAATGTGCCCAGTTGTCTAAAATTCATAACAGTAGCTAACTGTCCCAAATGAGCTTCCAAAGTGCATATTGATGAAGAGTGACCTTGCGCTATAGCTTCGGTACAAGACAAATGATTTTGAATCATCTCTTCTAGAAGAGCAAATAGGTCAGAGATAGTTGAAGGAGCATAATGACTCACCTGAGATTGAGTTTGAGATGATGCTCTATATTGTGATTGCATACCAAACTGTGACTGCTGAGAATGTGAAGCAATATGTTGTGGTTGCATTCGATTTTGTTATGGCGGCAATAGAGTATGTGGTGTAAACTGTTGTTGCGGGTAACTAAAATTTCCTTGGCGTACACTAAAATTTCCTCGAAATGAATTGTTCCTATAGTGAAATATTCCTTGATGCTGTGTAGAATTAGAGTTACCCCAAAACTGTCTATTAGCTATGTTGGAGGATGTACCCATGTTGCATCGCATGTTGCTGACATAACTAGCATTTAGTGCATGATGTTGGAAACCCTCAAAGCTATGGTTCTCGCCACAAATCTCACAGCAAAATAAAGGGGCGACTGTTTTTTGAGCTAGCTGGATAGGAGCAACTTCACTTGTCCCCTCCATATTCTTGATTTGGTTTTCCAAAGTAGAAATTTAAGCCTTTAGAGAAGATAGATCATCAAGCTCAAACACTCCTGGTGTAGCTTTGCATGATGCATCTGTTGAGATAGGATATTGTGAATTATTCTAAGCAAATTGCTCCAATACACCTACGGTAGCGTTGTAAGTGCAATCAAGCAATGGACCATTAGACTACCCATCAACCAAATGTCTTGTGGCTGTATTCAACCCGTTATAAAAAAATTCAATCTGGGTTTCTTGTTTAATGTCGTGGTTAGGACATCTTCGCAATAAAGATTTATATCTTTCCCATTTAGTATGAAGAGTCTCATCATCTAACAAGTAGTAAGATGTAATGTCATTCCTCGAGCGCGAGTTTATTGTCGGTGGATTAAAGTGCAAAACAAATTACGTTGCAAGTCATTTCATGATGTAATAGAACCAGCAAAGAGTCCCCAGAACCATGTACAAGCTCTACCCTGCAAAGAATAGGGAGACAATTACATTCGCAAGGCATCATCAAGAACGCCTTGCTGACTAAATAAAGCACAAATTAAAAAGAAGGCTGAAGATGCTCTCGAGTGTCTTAATGTGGTAACCCTGCATACTGCGCATTGGAGTTGAGCATTTGGAACATAACCAGCTTCAACTCAAAGTTTCTAGCTTGAATAGGTGGTCTAATAATTCTCGGTTGCAAATCATCCAACTAGGGAACAACAACCTCGCAAATAATTCTCAGTTGCAAATTCTTCTTCTAAAAGTTCTCTCAACTTCTAGATCTGGTACGAAGAGTGGTGTAATAGCACTTCTGGTCATATAATATCTACAAAAGATAACGAAAAGAAAAGAGAAAACAAAAATAAAGCTATTAAAAACAACTACAAACTAAAAAAAACATATTTGCAAGCAGAAACATAAGGCCACAATAACATCATCCCCGACAATGGCGCCAAAACTTGACCGGTGTAAAACGTCACACTATTAGTGCAAGCTACACTATCAATGCAAGAATAGAAACAAGGAAATCTTGTTTGAATATCAATCCCACGAGCATGGTATATTAAGCTTATACTTATGTAACTACAATACAATACTGTAAGAGTGGTAATTGTGGGTGCAATGGTGGTTGTAATAAAAGGATAAATATATGAATAAATGATTAATTATGGTAGCAATAATCAAGTGTAATAAAAGATAGACAAATATGAGAATAAAGCCTTGATTTCCTTAGTTTTGCTCGGTAGAAAGATCAAGTACACTTCGAGGGAAAATAATGGTTCAATCAGTGATGAGGTAGTCAGCTTGAGTATTAGCTTCCTTTTAACCTTCAATCATTGACTTAGGAATGTAGATCGACTTCAACTTTCGTTGTAAGTCGAGACTATATCCCTTCGAACAAGTGGATCAACTTTCGTTGCATCCATTCAGCTTCCATTGTAAAACTCATTAATCTGACTTGTCATTGCATCTGTCGATGTTAGTGGCTAGTTTAACACTCTCATACAAAACGTAAATCAGATCCAATAATTAAATCTTAAGAAAAAGCTAACACAAATATATATTAAACTAAAGAAATAGTTTCAACAAGTCCATAAAGCTCCAGAAAATTAAACCATCGTAAATCAGATCCTCGATTCAACACTTGATTCCTCTTTTCCTTGAATAAATCTGCCTCACTTCACCTCGAATCTCCAGAAACAAGCTTAAGTCGTCATGGAAGGAGAAATAAATCTCAAAGGTGGAAGATGATATAAAAAACTAAAAAAAGCGTGACTCTCTCTCCCCTCCAAAATAGTCATTTTATAGGCCACCCAAGGAAGGACACTTGTCCTGCAGGTTAATTGCATGCCCAGAGCCATACAAAATTTGTTGTAACAAATTGGAGAGCGGGCAGAGTCGTCCTTATCTTTAAGCAGACTGGACAGCTGGCAGATGTAGTGTCGAACTGACTGCGGTGTTGAAAACTTCCTCTGTAGGGACATTAGTAATGCAACAACACCGAGGAAAAAATATGCAGAAATATAAAAAACATAAGCCACTAAAACTAATTTAAAAGAAATACAAAAATAGACATGAAAATAAAAAAAATAGATGCAATGGACACCAATGTGGGGACAATTAGAACTATAAATCAAAGGAAAATTCATACTCTTTAAAGAGCTACCAGAGGTTCAGTTACGAAGGTGCAACTTAAACGAGGTTTCTTTTGTCTGAGTGTTTTGCCCAAGGGACAGTCGGGCTTGTTCATTGGTAAAAAATATGTTCGTTGAGGTGATGCTTAAACCGTTGATAGCTTGTTAAGTATTAGTAGAGGACCGTTACCTGTCTCCTAAGGTGGATGACTCGTTTAATTGATTGTGAAGTACCCATGTATTTTTCTAGGATTGGTTTGAGAATAAGATGTTTACAGTTAAAGTGTGGGAGGCTAGTAAATTTGAAATGAATTTTGGAATAAGGATATCTCTCTTTAGGGCGTGTCGTAGTAATGCTTAATGTCTGATGTGAGGTTTGAGGTGTTTTAGTGATGATAGTGTAGGGGCCACCATATTGTCTCTCGAATATAAGTTTGATGCTTGCGTGACACATGCGAATGTATAAGGAATATAGAAATATGAGCATTGACGAGATAATGACATTGTGTGTGGGAGTGGTTAGTTACCGTGTAATCGGTTAAAGAAGCAAGGGTTTGAGACTTCGTAAATGTTTTTGATTTGTATCACAATTTTCTTGGGATGAGTCAAAAAATGTTGGTGGAGGTCCGAGCTACGCGACCATTTTGTTGTGATAATAGTGCTAACACGATTGAAGTCGAGTAAGATCTCGAAACCTTTGGGGATTTTTTGTTGTTTTTTCAAGGCATTATTTTTTTTCTAGAAGAGAGAAGGTTGTGTTCACCTTAATAGTGTGAAATTTTGGGTACTTGATCTTTAAGGAAATTTGAGACTTAGACAACGACGTAAGTTGAAGTAACTAAGAACTATTGATCGTGTGATCGGTCACCACCTAAGTAAAGTGAGCTTGTTAAGTGATGGTCATGTGGAGTGTTAAATCCTCAAAAATACTGATTTTTACTCTTATTTTGCAGTGTTTTTGCTTGTTTTTAAGTAAATATGTTCGCATTTAGTTGTCAAAATTCATGCATTTGCATAAGGAGTTGGGAGTGATTTTGTTGCCATGATGAAGGGTTGTTTTGATGTAGGACACATGCAGGCAGGCATGGTAGAGAGGTACTGGCGAAGAGCGTAGGAAAAGAAGCAAGAGAATTACTGAGTAGCATTTGGCATAGAAGGACCAGGCAATGCCAAAGCTCGGCTGGCAAAGGATTGATGCCGTTGACCAATCAAGTAGCTGTTGGACCTTGTACGCGTTCGACCTAGGAATTAAATCTAGATAAGAGGATACCGCATCTTATCCCTTCGCGCGTTTAAATTTTAAACTCAAAAAGCTTATCTTAGGGTTTCCATGCAAACCTAATTAAAGAAGCTCAAGCCACCATTTAGGGGGTGATTCAGAAGGGAGGCTGCACCGCGGTGAATCGAGAGGTGACGTGGTCTGACCAGCTAAGACTGAGAGTTCTGGAGCAACTAAATGGCTGCATCGATGGATCTCCTTCTTGCCCATTCTCTTAGTTTTAATTTTATTTGAATGGTGATGTTAAGTACGATCATATTTTGTGGATGGACCCCCCAACCATGAACTAAGCTTTTACAGTTGGTTGGGGGATATTTGCGATGAACGCTAAATTTATGTTTGGCTTTTAATAATTTACAATTCCTTGGCATTATTTTCTATCTACTAGTACTTAATTTTCTCAAATCATTGGCCATATGATAATTGGCATAGTATGCTTATTGTACCTTAATATCTTAACAGACTTAAGGAGCAACGATCAGTTGCCAGATACTAAGGTGAGAAGCTTCGACAAAAGATGTTCATGTAGATAAACTTACTTCGGAAGTGAGTCTACCCCTTAGGAGTAAAGGTTGACACTATAAATCAAGTTAATTAATGAAAAAGCTTCACTATAGACATATAGGGGTTTATTCATGCTTAACTTAGGGTATGGTCATCGACAGAGGCAACACTAATTTTAATCTGCTCGGTAATAAAATCAGGGTAGAACATTATTAAAGGCTGACATAAGTAGCGTGAAATCCAGGTATCCCTTGCCAACGCTCATCATTCAATTAAACACTTTCGTTGCCAGATTGTTTTCATTTTTCACTACTTTGTTTTTGCTATCTTTTGAACAAAAATCCCAATTATTTCCAAAACTTTCATTTTTCTTTCAAAAAAAGTAAACATTAAGCAAATAAGTTTTTGGTCAATCCCTGTGGATTTGATACTCAGCTTACTGTTGTATTGCTTGCTGACCGTGTATACTTGCACGCATAAGACTCACCTTGGCATTGCTTTATTGCACTTTTATACTAAATATTCAATTATTTGCCAAGTGTTAGCAAAAGTCGACATAGAGAAGTATTGATACTAGCTGCATGCAGTATTAGTACCCGTGTGTTTGTTGGTTAAGCCCCAAGTTGAGGATTGGGTAACTTTGGAAGCCAAGAGAAATAGCATATGATTATTTTTCAATGGGTACAGTGTTATGATTGAAGTTAGGTTCGATGGTTTCTTATAGACTTTGAGATCTTGTTGTGGGTGTTTTAGAGAAAGATATATCAAGGCAATAGATTCTTCCTATATAGTACAGTGGTCAGTATATGGTGAATTTTGAGAGCAACAGTTTGTACCAAGCTTTCGTCATGTGTTTTGAGAGATAATATGGAGTCTGTGTTTGAGATTGTGATAAGTGTTTAACTTGCCATAGTTGTTGTGATGCTTCGATATTCGTCGGTGGGAGTTAAATAGATGACCATGGACATTTTAAAGGATTTGTGAGTGCACAGTTACGTTAGGATTACGTTGAGTAATGATATAGTCATTGGTGGGTACTGCTTGATATTTTTGACAAAGGTGAGATCCAAATAGAAAGTTTACTTGGATTGTTTTTTGGTTGGGTTGTAAGACACTATGGTGTGTACATGTTACCTTTCGACACAAGATTCGAGGTTTGTGATGGAACCTTATCTTTTGGTAGGATTTCATATGATGATAGATCTTAGTGAGGGTACAAATGACATATTTTCCAGACATGTTATAGTTATGAGTGTAAGACTCTTGCGTGAACCAAGTTAATGGGAGCTGCTTTAGTGGCCAATATGAGTTATTATGCCGAGTTTAAGGTAAGTGCTTGAGGCGAGTTAAGACACTGTTATTTTCAGAAGTCTTGCACCAGGCAAGCAGTGTTATTGATAAGAGATATCATTAAAGTTAGAGTCTCCTTCAGGGAGTCGCCACGTTAGAAATTGTTTCGTTTTGGTTGCAACAGTTGTTTAACCTCATGTTCTTTTAAATCATACAGAGTTGTGGAAAGTTTTTTTTGTGCAACAACCATTTATGTTCTACAGTATAAGTTAAATTCCTTTGATGACGTTTTTGTGTAACAGTTTTTGTCAAGGTGCCAATGGCCTTATTCCATGGCTTTGAGTAGATGCCAAATAATGATGGATCTCTTTAAAAGAAATGGCTTTTGAATTAGGATTGTACCATTAGAAGACATGGGTTATAATTGATAAGTGTTGTGAGATATCAGAGTAGTACAACGAGAAATGTTTGAGAATATTAGAGAGTTATAAAAGTTTTAGCATCTTTTCTGGTTTACCGGTATAAATTTTAAGGATGAAATTTTCTTAAAAGAGGGGAGAGTTGTAACGACCCCAATTTTTTGATTTGGTAATCAGGTTTGGATTTGAGTTGTAGATCTTTCTAATCGGGTGATTCAATTTTAAAGAATTAAAGTTGGAAGTTTTCTCTAATGAAATTAAGTACCAAAATAAATATGAGATAATGATGGGAGCCTAAAGTGGGATCAAGAAAGAAGTTAAGTGTTTAATAATTGGGAAGTGTGATATTTAAATTAAAGTGGCTGGTTGGTTTGGGGGAGAGGGACAAAAAAATCAGAATAAGAATAAAGGAGAAAGAGTTAAAGGAAAAAAAGGGTTTTAGAGGGAAAAAGTGTCCAAAGATCATTTCATCATCGTGCACGTCACCGCTCACGTCATCGCCAACACCATCGGCTCCTCCTGGAGGAGACGAGTTCAACAATAGTCCTAGAGTCATTATTGTCGTTGCCGTTCATCGAGGTAAAGGAAAAAAGGTGCGGCTTAGCTCAAAACACCACCCTCTATCGTCCTTCGCCAAAATTCGAGGTCACTATTGGAATTAGCAAGGCCAAAAATGTCAAACTAGAGCTTGCTGGCCGATTTTTGCCGCTGAAAGATATCGTACGCGCCATCGTCTGCGTGTGGGCTTGCTCCAGTGGCTGTGGGGAGATAATCCAGGTTGGGACACGCCATTTGGGCTGGCTATTGAGCTAGCAGGTCAAGCTGGTCTGGTAAGCCAAAACGAGGTAGTGCAACAAGCCAAGCCGAGCTGAGCCGCATTGACTGAGCCGTTGAAATTTTTTGGAGGACCTTACCTGAGGGTTTCTCGATGTTCTGAGTCTGATAGCGTAGTCTATTTCACAAAATTCAAACCCGGTAAGCTGTTTTGCACTTTTTATCCCCTAAAGTAGTCTGATTGTGTGAAATAACTTATATAGTCGTATTTGTTTTATTCGAGGAATTGGTAGACTCGAATTTTAGAATTAAAGAGATGATTGGGAGAGATTGGATGGAGATTTATCGCTTTGGCTTAAGGTTAGTACACCTCGAACTCCTATAGCTTTATGAGCATCATAAATGTGATTACTTTGCGTGTTAGTATCTGCAAATTAAGTAGACGATGAATATGCATGTTTGGAGACCGATAGTATGAGACTTGATATCTGTGTGAGGTATGATGATGTTGTGTTTATGATGAGACTCATGGAAACTTTAAAGACCGTGTAGGGTCGTTTGAGATGCTTGTATATTTTGCTTCATGATTGGTTGATTGATTGATAATTGTGATGCCTTATATGTTTGTTTGAAACGAATTAATGTGATACGGTGGAAGTTGTGCATAACGGATAAATAATGGTAATATTCGAATAAATGATCATGAAGCCGGTAATTAATATTAATTGATTAAATGCATTAGTAAACAAATCATAATGACTTTCATAAGCTTTAGGGATCGAATAAAGTATGGTAACATCCTAATTCGAGGAATGGTACAAACTCGTAAATAGGGTATCAGTACACTTTTTGGTCGTACCAATACGCGATTTGGGACCTATCAGTACAGGTCAACCCGTATCTGTACTTATAGAAATCTAGGATTTCTAATGAGCAATATCAGTATCGGTACATGTGTGAGTATTGGTACCCAAAGGTATTGTATCGATACTCGGGTTTGAGTACTTGTACCCATTGAACAAAATAATCTATAATGCTGATGAAAAGATAGAAATTGTCGAGGAATGTTAATGAAACTATGAATTAACATAGATAATTAATGAAGATGATTAACGTATACTTCCATAATAATTAATAACTTGGTAAGAGTTGGGTGACTTGATGATAATAGCAACCGTAGGGATTCTATGAAGATCGGGAGATGTTGTGTGGTAGATGTGTCACTGCTATGTGCTGGAATGGACACCTAGATGGTTGAGTTACCATTTTTTGAGTTGATTGTGCTCGAATTCCTTCAACCGAATTGTTTGCCAAGTGGTGGAGAAGATGAATTTCGGGTGATAATGGTGGAAAGCAAAAATTTGAAAAAAAAAATTGCACAAGGATTTATAGTGGTTCAAGCTTCTAACAAGCTCTACATCCACTACCTTAGCTTCCCACTAAGGATTTCCCAAATCCACTAAGATTTCTTCCCCTCTTAAATAGGCTTAGGAGGCAACCTTTACAACCTAGACTCAATTACCAAGTCTAGTATCCAAAGCTTACAACCCAAGCTTTGGGAATCCTCTCAAACAAAAGAAATAAAGCAAACAAGAAATCCTCTCTACAAGGTAGTGTTTAAACTTTTTAAGCACTCACCCAAATCCTAAAACACTTGAGCATATATTGATAATTAAGCTCACAAGTGTTGTCTATACAAAGAATGAAAAATTTAAGCTCTAAGACAATTTTGGCATCATAATGTTGTTGACAATTGTTTCATTAGTTGTTGCTGAAGCTTGAAGGGTCCTTTTATATTCCCAATTGAGTTCCTAGCCGTTGAAGACCGTTGGGATTGAATTAGAGCCGTTGAAGGCTTTATTTCCCACAATAAATGCAGTTTTACAGCTATTTGTATCGGTACGCGTGTACCCGTCTCAGTATATCTACTAGCCGTTATGCACAATCTGGCTGCCCGTATCGAAACACCTTGAGTCGTATCGGTACGCCGTATTGGTACGCCATGGTCTATTTCAGTACGCCCTGCAATTCAAATATCCGTTGGGGTTGTTAAAATCTAGATTGGTACGCGTACAAGCGTATCAGTATGATCCTACCCGTATCGGTATGCCAAGCTTGTACCGGTACGGTTTTTCAGTTCTGGAAAATCACTGTAGCTTGAAACCCTTAGCTGTATCGAAACGGGGTATACCGTATCGGTACGTCTCAGTTGGAAACAACATTTTGGCTACATTAAAAACGTTTAAAACATTTTCAAACCCTCTCAAGAACTTCTCAAACTTATTTTCAAGTTGTTTGGACTTAAAACCAAACCTTTTCAAATTAGTCCAAAACTATTTTCAATTATTATATCAAAACATAAATCCTAACAATCTCCCCCTTTTTGATATAATAAAACCAACTTGAAAAATTATTTTTTAGATTCTCCCCCTTAGTAAAAATAAAATTTGAATGAGAGATTAATTGTTAAAAATATTATAAGCTCCCCTTATTCGTTTGAAAAATCAATTTTTTAAAACATTCTCCCCCTTTTTGTTATATCAAAAATGGTTCGAACTTTAAAGACCAATAACAATGGAGAATGAAGAAAAAAATTATAAAAATAAAATTTATTTTAAAATTGGCTCCCCTTACTCAAGCATCATTCAAATGTTAATACAATATAAATGACAAATTAGTTGAATTAAAATAAATCAATATTAAAATAAATGGAATTCAACTAATTTTGCCACACTTGAACCAAATGGAGAATGTGAAGCCTTCCTTCTTCAAGTGTTCATCCTTTGTGTGTATAGAGATCCCCCTCAATTCCATCACTTGTTGATCAAGGCTCCATCACACCTACAAAAGACAATCATTTAATTTTTGGTATCCAAATTGCTTTGGATCCATAGGCATTAGTAGCACATAATTTAATCCCCTTAGGAATCCATTTTTCAATTTCATCCTTTTTAGCTGAAGTAATTAGTCCTTTCGGGACCCAAATACTTCTAAAACATTTTCTAT
Source organism: Hibiscus mutabilis (assembly GCA_019671005.1). NCBI lineage: Eukaryota > Viridiplantae > Streptophyta > Magnoliopsida > Malvales > Malvaceae > Hibiscus > Hibiscus mutabilis. The sequence goes on from CM033749.1 coordinate 27,892,764, forward strand.
TTTCAAATCTAGGGGCTCTAGATTGTCTCACATAAAAATTTAATTTTCCCAAATTAATTTTATTTTGAAGTTCATTGGAAATCAAATCTTTTTCTTTCTTAAGATCATCTACTTCCTTTTGATGATCTTTTTCTAAATTTTGAAACAAATTTTGTAAATTTAAAACTTTAAGTTCAAAGTCTTTGATTTTTGCTTCAAATTCCAAATTGGTTTTTAAAAGCAAATCATTTTCGATTTTTAATTTTGAAATCATCTTTTTATTTTTCGAAAATGAAGCCTTGAACTCGAAAACCAATTGGTCATAGGCTTTTTGTAACTCATCAAAAGTATATGCATTTGAATTTGAACAAGATAAGTTAGAAGTTACCTCCCCCACATTGAGGGCCATTAAGCATAGGTGGGCTACTTCCTCTTCATCGGTGGATTCTTCATCACTCCATGTAGCCATATATGCTTTCTTTGATGTTGAAGGGAGGGCAATCGAATTTGTTGCGCCTTGTTTCCTTGTTCGTGGAGCACTTGGGGGATCCATCATCTTATTCTTTAATTCATACTTGGATTCTTCTATGTTGCTCTTCATGAATCGGGAAAACTCCTTGAAGAGATAGGCCATCTCTTCATCCTCACTTGATTCCTCTTGGTGGCTTGTGGAGGATTTAAGAGCTACAATTCTGAGATCTTTGATTCCGAGCTCCTTGATTATTTTCTCCTTTTCCCTTCTCAAGGGTTGAGACATCATCTTATGGGTAAGAAGAGATCCTATGATCTCGTCAAGATTGAGCTTCTTCAAATCTTTAACTTCAATTATGACCGTCTTCTTGTTCTCCCATGATTATGGAAGTGAGTAAATCAACTTCTAAATGAGCTTTTCTTTCGAAATCTCCTCTCCAAGACTTTTGAGTTGATTGACGATTGTAGAGAACCGGTCGAACATGCTCTTTATGTCTTCATATGGGTCCATCTTGAAGTTTTCGTATTCGAGGTTGAGTAGACAAATCTGTGTCTCCTTCACCTCATTTGTCCATTCATGGATTACTTCAAGTTTGTCCCATAACTCCTTGGCACTCTCACAAGAAGATACTTTGGCATACTCATCTGGGCCCAATGCACAAAATAGAATGTGCAAAGCCTTGCAATTGAGCTTCATCTTCTTGTGATCTTCCGCGTTCCACTCCGCCTTGCTCCGATTTAGCACGAACGGTCCATCTTCAACTATGTCCCAAAGACGATAGTCTTTGCTCTTCATGAAGAACATCATTCTATGCTTCCGACAAGCATAGTGATCACCGTTGAAGAATAGCGGTATGTCGATAGATAACGCCATGGAAGCCGGTTGACTTGTTTGTTGGTCGAGCTTGCTGAATCACCTCAATATGATGTTAATCCCTTTCGATTGAGCCTCACTCTGATACCAATTGTTGAGTTGATTGTGCTCGAATTCCTTCAACCGAATTGCTTGTCAAGTGGTGGAGAAGATGAATTTCGGGTGATTATGGTGGAAAGCAAAAATTTGAAATAATTGCACAAGGATTTATAGTGGTTCAAGCTTCTAACAAGCTCTAAATCCACTACCTTAGCTTCCCACTAAGGATTTCCCAAATCCACTAAGATTTCTTCCCCTTTTAACAAGGCTTAGGAGGCAACCTTTACAACCTAGACTCGATTACCAAGTCTAGCATCCAAAGCTTACAACCCAAGCTTTGGGAATCCTTTCAAACAAAAGAAATAAAGCAAACAAGAAATCTTCTCTACAAGGTAGATGTTTGCACTTTTTAAGAACTCACCCAAATCCTAAAACACTTGAACATATATTGACAATTAAGCTCACAAGTGTTGTCTATACAAAGAATGAGAAATTTAAGCTCTAAGACAATTTTGGCATCATAATGTTGTTGACAATTGTTTCATTAGTTGTTGCAGAAGCTTGAAAGGTCTTTTTATAGTCTCAATTGAGTTCCTAGCCGTTGAAGACCGTTGGGATTGAATTGGAGCCGTTGGAGGCTTTATTTCCCACAATAAATGTAGTTCTGCAGCAATTTGTATCGGTACCTCAGTAGTTGCCACGGCAACAGAAACTGGCGATGCCCAGGCAACAACAATGGCTTCAGCAACTACTGATGCCCAGGCAAGTAAATCTGCCTCAGCAAACATGGATCAAATCAAAGCAATGCTATTCACGCGGTACTGGCCGCAAGCATTCAACCACTGACCGAAAAATGAATCAAGCAAACGGCACGAAGGAAACTTTTCACTCGAGGTGACGACCTCTCTGACTAACTCATTTCATTTAGTATCTTTTAAATTTCGTTTCACTTTTACATACATTGAGGTCAATGCTTCTCTCGAGTTTGGGGGGATGTTGGTTTCTAGTTAGTTTCATGTTTAGTTGCATTCAGCTTTAGCAATCACATATAGGTTGCATATGTTACTTGCCATGCCTTTAATTGGATTTAATTGCTTAAGACTTGTTGAATATCCAATGATGAATTTTTGCCACTGCACTTAATTGAAAGAACCTTTAATTTTAGGATTGCATGAAAAAAACTTAGAATTTTACTATGATGCTGAATTTTTTTACACGGTTGTGGCTTGTTGATTGAAAGAAACTTAGTGAACTTAGGTTGCTTAAAATTTGGGTAAATTTAATTAAAAGTTCTTGCTAGAGGTGCCCGAAACTGGCTCTAGTAGTAAATGCACTTTCTTGCTAGAGGTGCCCGAAACTGGCTCTAGTAGTTAATGCACATTAAAGAATCGCTAGAGGTGCCCGAAATTGGTTGTAGTCGACTAAAATAAAATGAGAAATTTCTTACTTTGCTAGAGGTGCCCGAAATTGGCTCTAGTGAAAATAAAAATAAATGCCCCGGTAATTAAATTGATAAAAGCCTATTGTTCGCATAGAATCTTGAAAATCAACTTGTACACAACTACGCACACACATTGTCACAAGCATTATAGTTCGATTTTGGGTAATTTTTGTGCTATTCGAAAAATTAAAAGGTGATCATACTTTGTGCCACGGTTCCGAGGTTTGAATTCAAGTTTGAAGCATGTCTTTGATGATTAAAGTCTTGGTAGGTAATTGTTAGTTTGCATTGCTTGAGGACAAGCAATAGTTCGAGTTTGGGGGTGTGATAAGTGTTCAAAAGTACTATTTTTATTACCCTTTTTACTCATATTATTGTTAGACTCAGGCTCATATTAGTTGCATAATTAGTCATTCATGCATTAATTCATGTTTCTTTCCACCGTTGACCTTGATTACATAACTTGGTGATTTTTGTGGAAAAAGATGCTGCTTTGGTGTGTTTTTGTGTGTGTGCAGAATCACTTGCCTAAACAAGGCTAGAACAAGTTGCCAGGGCAGTGCATGAAGGAGATGCCGACGCAGTTGCCAGGGCAATGCATGAAGGAGATGCCGAGCTAGTTTCCAAGGCAATTTTCGACAAAGAATAAGATGATATGGTAGTCAAAATTGATGACTAGATAAGCCAAAATGACGTGGAGCAAAGTTAAATCCCAAAGGAGTTTGATTTCCATGAAGAGGTTAAAGAGAAATTAAATCTCAAGAAGATAGAAGAAGTTCTAGAAGGAATTTAAATATAATAAAGAATTATATTCTTTTAAAGTATTTAATTCCAACTTAACTTCCTCCTCAAGAAGGATTTTGACCTAGCCATCTCCTATTTAAAGGACCAAGTCGTTAAAGAGAGTTAAGCAAGAGGAGAGGAATGGGAAATCAGACAAGAGAGAGAGTTGATCGCACCTCATCATCTTCTTTATTTTTAGTTCATTCGATTCATGTTTGGGGATTATTCTTTGTATATCTTTTGAACCCAGCCATGAATTGATGTTAATTGGCTTGGGTTATTTGGGGTTTTTGGTTTTGATAAACGATTAGATTTGTTTAGGTATTTGTGTTTGCACTTTTAATTCAAGGTTTGCTCATTCTTGGTTTTTATTCTTGTTTGTGAGTGAATTGGGAGAAGATCTCGAAACTTCATCTACTTATCTAATATCGGGAGAGTTAGATTCAAGAAACAAATGAGCATGGTCTTTATTTAATCAATTGATGGTGAAGACTAATCTGGCTTAGGAATAAGTTTAGGATTTCAACGACTAAGAGGAGCGCAAGATTGGTTGTTGTTCACCCTTGATTCACGCAGGGATGTATTGTCAAGGCATGCACAATTAGCTAGAGTTTCGACTTAGGGGTAAGAAGAAACCATTGAAGAATGCTCTGCTGGACCTTGAAGTTGTTGCCCAGCCAACCGTTCGATTAGTTGCCAAGGTAACCCAGCTGCGCAAGTTGCCACGGCAACCGAGTTGCCATTGCACTCTTTTACCAAGAAGATCCAATCGGCTATCACTCCTCAACTCATGATAACCTGGCCTATTCCCTCTCTTATTTGATTTCATCTATCTTTTAGTTTATTGCTCTTAGTTTTCTCGTTAATTAGAACCTCTATTATCCATTGTGTTTTTATTTTCACAGTGCAGTAACTTAAGCAAAGTGGCCCAAACCAATCCTTATGGAGACGATACTTGATACTTGTATCACTTTATTACTTGCGACGTATATACTTGCACCGTTTGCGTAGCACTTATTACGCGCAACAGGTTTTTGATGTGATAAGTGTTCAAAAGTACTATTTTTATTACCCTTTTTACTCATATTATTGTTAGACTTAGGTTCATATTAGTTGCATAATTAGTCATTCATGCATTAATTCATGTTTCTTTCCACCGTTGAGCTTGATTACATAACTTGGTGATTTTTGTGGAAAAAGATGCTGCTTTGGTGTCTTTTTATGTGTCTGCAGAATCACTTCCCTAAACAAGGCTAGAACAAGTTGCCAAGGCAGTGCATGAAGGAGATGCCGACGTAGTTGCCAGGGCAATGCATGAAGGAGATGCCGAGCTATTTGCCAAGGCAATTTTCGACAAAGAATAAGATGATATGGTAGTCAAAATTGATGACTAGATAAGCCCAAGATGACGTGGAGCAAAGTTATATCCCAAAGGAGTTTGATTTCCATGAAGAGGTTAAAGAGAAAATAAATCCCAAGAAGATAGGAGAAGTTCTAGAAGGAATTTAAATATAATAAAGAATTATATTCTTTTAAAGTATTTAATTCTAACTTAACTTCCTCCTCAAGAAGGATTTTGACCTAGCCATCTCCTATTTAAAGGACCAAGCCATCAAAGAGAGTTAAACAAGAGGAGAGGAAGGGGAAATCAGACAAGAGAGAGAGAGCTGATCGCACCTCATCATCTTCTTTATTTTTAGTTCATTCGATTCATGTTTGGGGATTATTCTTTGTATATCTTTTGAACCCAGTCATGAAAAATTGATGTTAATTGGCTTGGGTTATTTGGGGTTTTTGGTTTTGATAAACGATTAGATTTGTTTAGATATTTGAGTTTGCACGTTTAATTCAAGGTTTTCTCATTCTTGGTTTTTATTCTTGTTTGCGAGTGAATTGGGAGAGGATCTCGTAACTTTGTCTATTTATCTAATATCAGGAGAGTTAGATTCAAGAAACGAATGAGCATGGTCTTTATTTAATCAATTGATGGTGAAGACTAATCCGGCTTAGGAATAAGTTTAGGATTTCAACTACTAAGAGGAGCGCAAGATTGGTTGTTGTTCACCCTTGATTCACGCAGGGATGTATTGTCAAGGCATGCACAATTAGCTAGAGTTTCGACTTATGGATAAGAAGAAACCATTGAAGAACGCTCTGCCGAACCTTGAAGTTGTTGCCCAGTCATCCAACCAGTTGCCCAGGCAACCGTTTGATTAGTTGCCAAGGCAACCCAGCTGCGCAAGTTGCCACGGCAACCGAGTTGCCGTTGCACTCTTTTACCAAGATAATCCAATCGGCTATCACTCCCCAACTCACGATAACCTGGCCTATTCCCTCTCTTATTTGATTTCATCTATCTTTTAGTTTATTGCTCTTAGTTTTCTCGTTAATTAGAACCTCTATTATCAATTGTGTTTTTATTTTCACAATGCAGTAACTTAAGCAAAGTGACCCAAACCAATCCCTGTGGAGACGATACTTGATACTCGTATCACTTTATTACTTGCGACGTGTATACTTGCACCGTTTGCGTAGCACTTATTACGCCAACAAATTTTTGGCGCCATTACCGGGGATCGAACCCGGGTCACCCGCGTGACAGGCGGGAATACTCACCACTATACTACAACGACAAGGCTGAAATCTCGTACCCATGAGATGTTACCCGAGTTAGGTGAGTGAGCATAGAATTCTCTTACCCATGAGATGTTACCCGGTTCCGATTGATGGCAAACGATTTGCCACTTTTGATGTGCAATCCTTTCGAAGATGAATGGTTCAAGGCCGAAATCTTGATGAGAGTTGGAGTATTCAAAGCCTTGTTCTTCGCAAATCTTCCGGCTTTAAAACTTGGGGTGAGATCTTTCTTGAACCACCGGTGTAGCAAACTTCTTGTATCTTGGTTCTTTGGAGAAACTTGGATGAACCAAAAATTCGATTTTGGATGCCATGGATGATCTTGGTTGTGAGTTTGGTAAAAACAAATAAAAGAAAGCAAAAAAACTAAAGAGTTGCAAGATGAAAAGTAGGAATAGGTTCTTGGAAGTTAAGGGTGATGGGTTATATAGAAAAGATAGGTAGTAAATATGGTGGGTGGGATTAATTTTGGAATAAAGAAGAAAGGGGTTTCGATTTAGGGGAAGGGTGACGGCTAGGAGGTTTATTTAGGGTAAATTGGAGGCTTAATATAAGCCTTAGATTCAGCCCATTAATTTCCTTGTTGAAGAAGTTTCCTTCTTGAATCAAAATTCCTCTTTATCTTGAACTCTTTTCCTACAATTCAAAAACAAATAAAATAAGGATTAAAATTAAAGATAAACTAATAAAAAAATAAATATGTGTAAAGAAATTCTTAAACTTAAAAAGATAAATATGAAAGAAAGATGTAGTTTTAATCTTAAAGAAAATAAATAAATTTATCCTAAAAAGAAAGAAATAACCGAAATTAAATAATAATAATAAAATAGTTTGAAAAAAATAAAAAGAAAATATCGAAAGGAGAGCATGCTCATGCATCTCCTAAGGTAACCACTTCTTTGTTACGTTCCATGCTGGCACCGTTGTAGTGCTTTAATCTGTGTCCTTTAACTTTGAATTCATGTTCATCAGTGATGGACTTGATTATCACGGCACTGTGGGAGAATGGTTTGACAACTTCGAATGGTCCCGACCATCTTGATTTCAGTTTTCCCGGGAAAAGTTTTAGCCGAGATTTGAATAAGAGAACTAGTTGCCCTGGCATGAATTGTCACGGCAATAGTTTCTTGTCATGCCATTGCTTTGTTTTCTCCTTGTAGATTCGTGCATTATTATAGGCGAGTGCACAAAATTCTTTTATCTCGTTGAGGTCCAACAAACGCTTTTGTCCGGCACTTTCCCAATCCATATTCACGGTCTTGATTGCCCAATATGCCTTGTGTTCGATTTCCACCGGTAGATGGCATGTTTTGCCATAGACAAGTCGGAAGGGGGACATACCTAAGGGGGATTTGAATGCAGTGCGATATGCCCAAAGTGCGTCATCTAGTCTTACTGACCAATCCTTCCTAGAGGGATTTACAACTTTCTCGAGTATACCCTTCAATTCTCGGTTGGAAATTTCTGCTTGCCCATTGGTTTGTGGGTGATATGTCGTGGCAATCTTATGTGATACGCAGAAGCGTTGCAACATCTTGGCAATAAGTCTGTTGTCAAAGTGCTTGCCTTCATCACTGATAATTGCTCTCGGCATCCCAAACCGTGTAAATATATTTTTCTGCAAGAATCGTTGCACGGTCTTGGAATCGTTGTTGGGAACTGCAGCTGCCTCAACCCATTTAGACACGTAGTCAATGGCAAGTAGAATGTAGAGGTTGTCGAATGAAGATGGGAAAGGTCACATAAAATCGATCCCCCATACATCGAACAATTCCACCTCGATAATGTTTTGGAGCGGCATCTCATGTCGTCTAGAGATATTGCCCGGCTTCTGGCAACGATCATATTGCTTGTAAAACTCTTGGGCATCTTTGTACAGTGTTGGCCAATACAAACCAGATTGCAAAACTTTGTCCGTGGTACGAGTTCCTCCAAAATGTCCTTCATAGGGTAAAGAATGGCATTGCCGGAGTACATTCTGCTGCTCCTCTTCAGGGACACATCAGTGTATAACCTGATCTGCACATTGTTTAAACAAAAGAGGCTCGTCCCAAAAGTAGTGCTTAGCATCATGGCGGAATCGCTTCTTCCCTTGGTGAGTAAGGCCATAAGGTAAAATACCACAAACAAGGAAATTAACTAAATCTGCGTACCAGGGTATTGCCGAGGCATGTGCTGCCATGGCGACTGCTCCCAAAATTGCAGAGGCGTGTGCGTCTAGAGTTGCCGAGGCATACGCGTCCATGGTTGCTGAGGCGTGCGCGTCAAGAGTTGCTGAAGCGTCGAGGGTTGCCGAGGCGTGCGCGTCTGGAGTTGCCGAGGCGTGCGCGTCAAGAGTTGCTGAAGTGTCGAGGGTTGCCGAGGTATGCGCATCCATGGTTGATGAGGCGTGCGCGTCAAGAGCTGTTGCAGCGTCGAGGATTGCTGAGGTATGCACATCCATGCTTGCTGAGACGTCAGGGGTTACCGAGGCGTGCGTATCCATGGTTGCTGAGGTATGCGCATCCATGGTTGTTGAGGCAACTAAAAGTTGCTCATCCGGGAATGCATCACATATCTCTAAATCCGCGTCCTCCTCCCTATTGCGTTCTAAACGTGATAAGTGATCGGCCACTTGATTTTCTATTCCTTTCATGTCCTTAATTTCAATATCAAATTCTTGTAAAGTAATATCCAACGAATCAAATGAGGTTTGGCATCCTTTTTAGCAAATAGATACTTAATTGCCGAATGGTTCGTATGAACAATTACCTTTGTACCAATCAGATAGGATCGGAACTTGTCAAATGCGAAAACTGCAGCTAGTAACTCTCTCTCTGTTGTTGTGTAATTCACTTGAGCACTATTAAGAGTTTTACTAGTGTAGTATATCACATGAAAGGTTTTACCTGTGCGTTGGCCTAGGACTGCTCCTACCGCAAAATCACTTGCATCACACATGAGCTCAAAAGGTAGCGTCCAATCTGGTGGAACGACAATGGGTGCCGAGGCAAGCTTTTCCTTTAGGGTTTTGAATGCTTGGGCGCAAGAATCATCAAAATTGAAGACTTTATCCTGTTCAAGCAAATTGCACAAGGGTTTAGTAATTTTAGAAAAATTATGAATGAACCTACTGTAAAAACCTACATGTCCAAGAAAGCTTCGAATTCCATTAACCGAACTTGGTGGGGGTAATCTCTCGATTACGACCACATTGGCTTTGTCTACTTCAATTCCCTTGGATGAAATCTTATGGCCGAGCACTATTCCTTCATCTACCATAAAATGGCACTTCTCCCAATTAAGGACTAAATCGGTTTCTTCACATCTTGCCAACACATTCTCTAAATTGCCGAGGCAACTGTCGAAGTCATTACCAAAAACGGAAAAATCATCCATGAAGATCTCAAGGAAGTCTTCGACCATGTTTGAAAAGAGTGCCATCATGCATCTTTGGAAGGTTATCGGGGCGTTACACAATCTGAACGGCATCATTCGGAAAGCATAAGTACCGTATGGGCATGTGAAGGTTGTCTTTTCTTGATCTTCTGGTGCTATGGCAATTTGATTGTAACCTGAATAACCATCAAGAAAACAATAAAAGGGTTTACTTGCAAGACGGTCAAGCATTTGATCAATAAAAGGTAATGGGAAGTGATCTTTCCTAGTGGCTTTGTTTAGCTTTCGATAATCCATACAAACCCTCCAACCGGTCACAGTCCTAGTTGGAATGAGTTCATTATTTTTATTACTTACCACCGTTATACCTCTATTTTTTTGGTACACATTGTACCGGACTTACCCATGTACTATTAGAGATAGGGTATATAATGTCGGTGTCAAGCCACTTGATGATTTCTTTCATTACAACCCCTTTCATGGAATAATTCAGTCTCCTCTAGGCCTCAATCGAAGTTTGTGATCATCTTCCAACAAAATCTTGTGCATGCACACTGCCTGGCTAATTCCCTTCAAGTCGGAAATTGTCCACCCTATTGCCTTCTTATGTAGCATCAACATTTTGATCAGCTTCTTTTCCTGCTCAGGCTGTAACATAGAGGAAATAATTACAGGCAATGTATTATCGGTTCCCAAGCAAGCATATTTTAGTTGCCCTAGCAATTGTTTCAACTCAAGAATCGTGGTTGTTCAATGGAGGGCTTTTCGATTTTACCTTCCTTACCTGAGTAATCCAGTGGTTCAAAGTATGTACCTGGTCGATTAACTAATCAATTTGCCTCTTCTTGTTGTTCCTCATCGATCGGTTCTTCATACTTCTCAGGTTCCTCTTGATCGGCAATGTAGTTGCCGAGGAAACTAAATTCCTCGTCGAAGCTAAACTCTGCCGTGGTATGAAGAAGTTGGCATTCTTTCAGATCATCAGCATGCCTTAGTGTTTGGAAAACATTTAGTTTAACTTGCTGGTCATTCACCCTCATTATGAGTTCTCTCTTTTCAACATCGAGCAAGGTTCTCCCTGTTGCTAGGAAGGGTCTCCCGAGAATGATAGGTGCATGTTCATCTGCTTCACAATCCAAAACAATAAAGTCAGCGGGAAAAATAAATTTATCAACTTTTACCATTATGTCTTTGATTTTTCTCTCTGGATGCACATAGGATCTGTCGGCTAGCTGTAGCATAACTGTTGTAGGTCTTGCCTTTCTAATTCCTAGTTTCTGGAAAACCGATTTAGGCATCAAGTTTATGCTTGCTCCAAGGTCACATAATGCTTTCTCAACATAGTGGTTTCCAATAGAACAGGGTATTGTGAAACTTCCGGGATCCTTCAACTTGGGTGGCATGCGATTGTACAACATGTCATGCATCCCTCTGTTGCGGCAACTGTTTCAAACTCTCCTAGCTTTGTTCTCTTGGACACAATGTCTTTAAGAAACTTGGCATAGTTCGGATTTTGTTCAATTGCTTCAACCAATTGCAAGTTGATGTGAACTTGCTTTAGGATATCAAGAAACTTCTTGAATTGATATTCTTGCTTTTGTCGCTTCAACCTTTGTGGGAATGGTGGTGGAAGTCGGATATCTTCGATCCTTTCATTGGTCTGAAACCTGATTGACGGCATTGCCGAGGTAACTGGAGTTGTCGAGGCATTGTCAATTGGGGTTGCCGTGGCGTGCCTATCGTTGGTTGCCGAGGCCTCCTTATCGCCGGTTGCCGAGGCATGCTTATTGCTGGTTGCCGTGGTAATTCTCGATTCACCATCTGAGGCTTTGCCGCTGGGTTCATCTTGATCTTTTTGTGGATTTTTGTTTGATGAGCGAGCTTGAGCCTCTTTAAGTTGTTGGCCACTTCTAGTGGTGATCGCTTTACATTGCTCGTAGCCAGTTCCTCTCGCGACTTCAGTATCGCTAGGTAAACCTCCTTGCGGTCTAGTATTCAGGTTTTGAGCAAATTGTCTGACTTGATTTTCCAATGATTTGATTGTCGCCTCTTGGTTTTGCAATCTCATCTCGGTCCTGTTAATAAAAGCATCAGTTCTTTTTATAAAGTTACTATTCTCAGCCATATAAGATTCAGTTTTCAACATAAAAGCATTGAGAGAATTTTCCAAAGAACTAGATGTTGTCGGTTGTTGTTGTTGTGGCAACTATTGTCGTGGCATATTCTGCTGGAATCTTGATGCTTGTGCATTCTGATTGTTCTGGTTTAGAGCATTGTTGGGATTACTCCATGAAAAATTCGGGTGCTTCTTCCAAGCTGGATTATATGTATTGGACATCACATTGTTGTTCCGGTTGTAAATCCCCACATAAAAGCTGGATTCTGGATTCTGCATACATTCAGAAGAATCATGGTTACCACCACATAACTCACAAAAGGAATCCATTACCTTGACCTCTTGTGTGTTGTTTGGTTTCTGCATGTTCTGGACCATCTTGGTTAAAGTGGCCAATTGTGCCGAAATTGAGTCTGATGATCCTAGTTCATGTATTGTGGCTTGGCGTCTAACTCCTCCTCTTCTAGCAGAGGGGAATTGATAATCATTCTTGGCAAGCCTGTTTAGAATTTGCATTGCTTCCTCCGGCGACTTATCTAGGAGTATGCCATTTGCCGAGGCATCTAGCATCATCCTTGTTGGTGTATTCACAGCGTTGTAAAACATTGTTACTTGTGTCCACACTAGGACTTCGTGTAGAGGGCATTTGTGTAGAAGTTCTCTATATCGCTCCCAAGCCTCGTACATGGATTCATCATCTGCCTACCGAAAAGAAGTAATTTCGTTACGAAGCTTATCAGTCAAATTTGTAGGATTAAATCGAGCAAGGAAATCACGACAAAGATTGGTCCAAGATCCTATTGATCTGGTAGGAATACTATTCAACCATGCTTTCGCCCTATCCCTCAGTGAATAGCGGAATAATCTTAGTCGTAAAACATCGGGGGTGACTCCTTGTATTTTGAATGAATTGCAAATCTCGAGGAAAGATTTAAGATGTTGTCGTGCATCTTCAGTTGCTAACCCGCCAAATTGACCAATTGTGTTGATCATATTAAACATCACCGGTTTCAATTCAAAGTGGTTGGCTTCAATTTCAGGTGTGATAACTCCTGGATTAAGTCCTTCAAGATCTTTTTCAAGATAGTCTCGAGTAGTTCTGTTTCGTGCAAGAATCACTCATCCTCCTGCTGGAATATCTTGATTCATATTGCCGTCTTGATTAGCCATTGCTACTCTTAACCTTCGTCTGAGTCTTTGTAAGGTTTGTTCAATTTCTGGATCAAAGGGATATTCTGGTGTAATCGGTCTCGCCTTGGTCATATACCAATGCAAAACCAAAGTTTGTTAGCCCTTTGAATCTTAAACAAGAAAAATAAAAAGTGCAAGAAAATAAAAACAAAGTTGCTATTGCCAATCCCCGGCAACGGCGCCAAAAACTTGTTGCGCGTAATAAGTGCTATGCAAACGGTGCAAGTATACATGTCGTAAGTAATAAAGTGATACGAGTATCGAGTATCATCTCCACAGGGATTGGTTTGGGCCACTTTGCTTAAGTTACTGCACTGTGAAAATAAAAACACAATTGATAATAGAGGTTCTAATTAACGAGAAAACTAAGAGCAATAAACTAAAAGATAGATGAAATCAAATAATAGAGGGAATAGGCCAGGTTATCGTGAGTTGAGGAGTGATAGCCGATTGGATCGTCTTGGTAAAAAAGTGCAATGGCAACTCGGTTGCCGTGGCAACTTGTGCAGCTGGGTTGCCTTGACAATACATCCCTGCGTGAATCAAGGGTGAACAACAACCAATCTTGCGCTCCTCTTAGCTGTTGAAATCCTAAACTTATTCCTAAGCCGGATTAGTCTTCACCATTAATTGATTAAATAAAGAACATGCTCATTCGTTTCTTGAATCTAACTCTCCCGATATTAGATAAATAGATGAAGTTACGAGATCCTCTCCCAATTCACTCGCAAACAAGAATAAAAACCAAGAATGAGTAAACCTTGAATTAAAAGTGCAAACTCAAATACCTAAACAAATCTAATCGTTTATCAAAACCAAAAACCCCAAATAACCCAAGCCAATTAACATCAATTCATGGCTGGGTTCAAAAGATATACAAAGAATAATCCCCAAACATGAATCGAATAAACTATAAAAATAAAGAAAATGATGAGGTGCAATCAGCTCTCTCTCTCTTGTCTAATTTCAATAGGTGTGTTTGGGGGGATTTGAACTTAGGCCATGTGGTTAAATACCTCAACACACAACCACCAAGCCAATCTACTATGTTGATATTTTTCCACCACTTATTTTATTTATTCATTACTTTATTTGTTTGAAAGTGAAGAAATATTCATTAAATTATTCACTAATATATCCTAAAACCTAAAACCCTAAACCTAAACCCTAAAAACTAAAACCTAAGCATAAAATCTTAAACCCTAAAACTCAAAACACTAAAAACCTAAATTCATAAACTCAAAACCCTAAACACTAAAACTAAAACTTTAAACATGTAAAACCCTAAAATCCTAAACCCTAAATCCTAAACCCTAAACTCCTAAAAACCTAAACCCTAAAACCTTAAACACTAAACCCTAAAACTCAAAACACTAAAAACATAAATCCATAAACTTAAAACCTTAAACCCTAAAATGAAAACCTTAAACATATAAAACCTTAAACCCTAAACTTGAAATCCTAAACTTTTAAAAACCTAAGCCTTAAAATCCTAAACACTAAACCTAAACCTTAAACCCTAAAAACAAAACCTTAAACATATAAAACCCTAAAACCATAAGCCTTAAACTTGAAACTCCTAAACTCTTAAAAACATAAACCATAAACACTAAACCTAAAACCCTAAAACTCAAAACACTAAAAACTTAACCCATTAAACTAAAACCCAAAACTTTAAAATTGAAACCCTAAAAACATAAAACCCTAAACCTTAAACCCATGAAACCTAAAACCCTAAACTTAAAATCAAAAACAATAAAACCATAAACCCTTAAAATCTTAAACCTTAAAACCTAAAGTTTTAAATCCAAATTTAGGGTTTAGGGTTTAAGGTTTAGGTTTTAGGGTTTATGGTTTTAGGATTTAGGATTTAGTGTTTAAGGTTTAGGATTTAGGATTTAAGGTTTAGGGTTTAGATGTTTAGGGTTTATTGTTTTATGTGTTTAGGGTTTTGGTTTTAGGGATTTGGGTTTAGGGTTTTGGTTTTAGGGATTTGGGTTTAGGGTTTTAGTGTTTTAATTTTTAGGGTTTTAGGTTTTAGGGATTAGGATTTGAGGTTTAGGTGTTTAGAGTTTTGAGTTTAGGGTTTAATGTTTAGGGTTTGGTGTTTAATGTGTTTAGGGTTTTGGTTTTAGGGATTTGGTTTAGGGTTTTAGGCTTTTGATTTTTAGGGTTTTGATTTTTAGGATTTAATGTTTAGGGTTTATGGTTTATGATTTGAGGTTTAGGGTTTAAGTGTTTGATTTTTATGGTTTAGGATTTAGGATTTGAAGTTTATGGTTTAATGTTTTGGGTTTTTATTTTAGGGTTTAATGTTTAGGATTTTGGTTTTAGGGATCTGAGTTTAGGGATTATGGGTTTAGGTTTTAGGGTTTAGGATTTTAGGTTTAGGGTTTTAGGATATATTAATGAATAATTTAATGAATATTTCTTCACTTTCAAACAAATAAAGTAATGAATAAATAAAATAAGTGGTGAAAAATATCAACATAGTAAGTTGGCTTGGTGGTTTTGTGTTGAGTTTTTCAAACACATTGCTTAGGTTCAAATCCCCCAAGCACACCTATTGAATTTTTCTTATTTCTTATGCCTTAGAACCAATGGCATCATATGATAGTGCCATGTGGTAGCGTCTGATTGGTTAGAAATTAATATAAAAATAATTATTTTTTAAAAAATCACGATGTCACGTCAGTAAAGTGCCACGTCAGCGCCCTATGCCATGAAGGCATGTCACGTCAGCCTCAAGCGTTGACCTTTAGTTGACTAACGGTTTTCCTCTAACGAGGGTGAAATTTGAACAAAAATGAAACGTTAGGTGGTTGTTCGGACCAAAAAAAAGAATAGGGGCTAAAATGATCAAAATGTTAAACGTTGGAAGCTACTTTTGACTTTATGCCTAAAAAAATCATCACTCAAATGCCTAATATATGCCTAATGTCAATATAATCATTTTCTACAGAAATAAAATTAGAAGGGTGATTTTCATAGTGGTGGCACTTTGCTATCGTACGTAACATCGCTACACATATTTTTTTTAAACAGCAAATCTCAATTCGATAAGATCAACAGCAATAAATTAGGAGAAGAATAGATGTCAATAACTTAGCTGCAGATGGAGTGCTTTAATTCAAAATTAACCGTTGGAAACTTCAATCTGAATATAAAATCATAAAAACACCTTATATCGTCCCGCAATGGTAATTTTCATGTATGAAAAAATACGGAAATAATTATATCTAGAGGTGAGCATTCGATCGAGTTGAGTTAAGTCAAATAATTATATCAGTATATATATATTAGGAAAAATTAAGGAACTCGACTAAAAGTCTAAAACATAAAAAAATAAATCTACTAATTACTAAAAATTTTAAATTATTCAAATTTTCATTTTACAACTCAAACTTTATTTGAACATTTTTTAAGTCGAATCAAAACAAATCAAATTTTTTACCTCAAATCGAAAATTTTAATTTTTTTAAATGAAGTCGAGTTTTGTTAATCCCAAATTCCGCCTCATAATCCGTTACAGTCGTGCTTCCTTGAACCACTGTATCCCAACTCTTTCTCAGCAGAACATGACATTTGCTACGTGATCCTCTCAACTCCTTAAGGGATAATTTTAACCGGCCCGGTAATCTCAAACATGCAATGTTGTCCTTTTTTTTTTAGGTAAACTACATCAGTAGTCACCGAATTATGTTTTTTTTTTATTTTGGTCACCAAACTATTTTTTGGCAAAAACATCACTAACGTTATGTTTCCTTCCTATTTTGGTTATCGAACTATTTTTTGGCAAAAACATCACTAACGTTATATTTTCTTCCTATTTTGGTCACCGGTTGTTTTGCTGAAGTGGAATTTTATTTTATTTTTTAATTTTCCATGTCATTTCTCCTCTCTCCTCGTAAGCAATATATGTTATTTTATAATATTTTTATTCAAACTAACAAGATGGTGACACGTGTCACTGCCTATTAGTGAAATAAAAGGAATGAAAAATCAAGCCTCTTATGCA
Source organism: Hibiscus mutabilis (assembly GCA_019671005.1). Classification (NCBI taxonomy): domain Eukaryota; kingdom Viridiplantae; phylum Streptophyta; class Magnoliopsida; order Malvales; family Malvaceae; genus Hibiscus; species Hibiscus mutabilis. The sequence goes on from CM033749.1 coordinate 27,909,691, forward strand.
GCTAGAGAGATTCGACTAATAGGCAATTACATGTGTCACCATCCTATTAGGCAGTTACACGTGTCACCATCTCTCTGGCTGCATAAGGGGCTTGATTTTTCATTCCTTTTATTCCACTAATAGGCAATGACATGTGTCACCATCCTGTTAGTTTGAATAAAAATATTATAAAATAGCATACATTGCTTACGAGGAGAGAGAAGAAATGACATGGAAAATTAAAAAAAAATCTACGTCAGCAAAACCGTTAAGTTTTTAACAGTCGATGACCAAAATAGGAAGGAAACATAACGTTAGTGATGTTTTTGCCAAAAAAATAGTTCAGTGACCAAAATAGGAAGGAAACATAACGTTAGTGATGTTTTTTTTCAAAAAATAGGTCGGTGACCAAAATAGGAAAGAAACCATAGTTCGGTGAATGTTGGTGTAGTTTACCCTTTTTTTAATTTCATTAATTTAATTTTTGAATTCTTGAATTGTATCAATTTTTTTATTGTCATTGAATAACAGAACCGCTAAATTTTGTGCATGTGACCGTTATCTGCTTCCACATCAATCGTTATCACTAACTATCTTATCGTGTTGAAGTTGACATGTCAGTTTTGATGTTGTGATAGTACGAATGAAGAATTTTAGGTTTATTTATTTATTTTAAAATTACAAATTTTAAAAACAATCTATGTCAACTGTATTGTCACGTCATCAAAATTGACTCATCACTGTCTTATTGGAGAATATTAATTTATTAGAGGAAATAACATATGGACATGCTAATTCAGACGTTGTTCATTATTTAACGACGGAGTGTCTGACATGAAAAAAGACGAATGGTGATAACGGTTCTGTTAGCCAACGACAGTCAAAGGACGAGATTGGTGTAATTTAGGAGTTTGAGGTTAAATTGATTAAATTAAAAAGAAAGAGGTAACATTGATGACTTTAGAAGACTACAAGAGCTAAAATAATACAATTAAAAAGAGGGACAATATTACTTATTGTGTACCTAATTCTATCCCCAAAATCACATAAATTTTAAACATAGATATTTTCATCCATGACTTGCAATCACTCGATTTATGTGTGAAAACTAATTTCATCAATTTGAGTATTGTAAATTTGATTTTGATATCAATAAATATAACATTTAATACTCGATCGAGAAAATTCAAATCGAATGCCATATGTTACATTAACCACCAAAGTGACCCACATTCACAATCATGTACAAAGACGTATATAAAACATTAGTAAACAAAAATTTTATTGACTAATTTAATCATTCATCAAAAACATACATATTCAACAAATAGACCCCCAAACCTATGAACAAGCTCGACTCTAGCAAAACAAACAATTTTAGGGATGGCACGGAACCCAAATCCGATGGGTTCTGACCCGACACGGTCCGATAGGGTCGGGTCAGGTGGAATATGCAAGAAATTCGGGTCGGTTCAGGTGCGGATTTAGGGTGGAAAATATCCGACCCGACCCGACCCGGGACTAATTATGTAATTTTCTCTAAATTTTTAGGTATATTTATAATAATACCCTTTTATATATTTTTTATAATTAGTTCCCTAAAATTAAAATTTTAATTACAATTTAGTCCTTCAAATTATAATTTTTTATGATTAAGTCCCCTAAAAATATTTTGTTACAATTAGGTCCCTAAAATTAATTTTTTTTATATAGTTCGGGTCGGGTTGGGTTTAGTATATTTATTTTTAGGTCGGGCCGGGTTAGATTTTTTAGAGAATAGGTTTGGGTTGGGTGCGGGTATATGATATTTATTTTCGGGTCGGGTGCGCCAAAAACCCGACCCGACTCGTGCCCATCTCTAAACAAATTTATGAAAAAGAGCATTTTTATTATTTTACATAAGTATTCTAAAAATACTAAGAAAATCAACAATCTCTAGAGCAGGTGGTTAAAAGCTCCCAGTTAACACTCTCTCCTCTTACCTAGGTTGTGGGTTCAATACACATTAGGAGTAAATTTCTCCTTCCCTCCCCTTAATTAGTAATTGTTCAAAAAAAATACTAAGAAAATATATTAAACAGTATCAAAATGTTTCAAATCACTTAAAAAGATACTATGTAAAATTTCAGCCAAAACAGGTTTAAGATTCATTATGAATTGCCAAAAAAAAAATTAGTACTTACCTGAAAATATAAAATTATAAGTCCCATTGTGAAATTATATCTATTTTAGGTAGATTTCAAAATTTTAGAAAAATCAAAGCTAAATTCAACAATTAATTGCATTTTGGAAACTACGAACAAATTTATAAAGCTTGAGAACCTTTAAAAATATTAATATTCAAGCACATTTCCAATATACATATTTAGTATAAGTACTCAAAGTTTAGTTTCGACACTAATTTTTATTATCGATATTCATGGATTCAGTATCGATATTACATTCATACAATATTGATACGGTATCATATGATATCGGTAATGTTGTATAAAAATGTATATTTTCATTCAAAACGGTGTAAAATCACTTCAAATAATCATTAAACATCATATACATGTTCCTAACACAATCCCAACATTTATTTACACAATTTGACCATTTTAGTCACTTTCATGCATGTAATCAATTATATCTTTAAAATTATTTCCCAAAAATTTCATTTCAACATTTCATCACTTCACACACTTATCGAATAGTTTAAATATATTCCATAATCATTTAAAACATACAAAAAAACATCAGAATATTGTTTTTTCTATTTGATCAATTAAGCCCTCCTTTTAGTTAATTATTCATGAATTTTAAGATCAATAGTATTCATACATTGACCATGCATTATCATATCACAAGCATAAAATAAACTAAAATAATTTCCAATGTCCTTACATAATGTCCATAAAAAGAATATTAGGTCTAAATCTCAAACAAGTCCCACGTTGCCTTTTTGAGAGTTCAAAAGGCTGAACAAGCACATTTTTGGGACTTCGAACTTTTGGGATTTGAGACTTATTTCGGCATGCATTCCTCGTTTATTACTATTCAATATATTTTATTAAAACATTTGGATTTTATAAACTCTTGAGTTACTTTATATTAATGAAGGTTGAATTGCTTTACCGTTTCTTTAATATGATAATTTATTTATATCCAAAGTGGATTACTTGAGGGAGAAGTTACAATTGTGGCCTTTTAGATTCGATCTCACTTTTTAGATCGGATAAAGGAGGGTTACGATGTTCTTTTATATGTTCTAGAGCTAAATTATATAGTGAAAAGATACATGAAAATTATGCATTTCTCGTTACAAAAAAATGACATAAATGATGCATATGACATGCTCTTATTTAACCTTTGATGTAGCGGATTGCTTGTTGTGGTTTTGAGCATTCACTGAGTTCATATGGACTCGCACTTGTTTTTCATAAATAATGCATAAAAGTAAAGGCTATAGGAAAAATGTTTGGTTAAACCGAAAAAGGTTAAAAAGGGAACTTGCTTGAGGCGTGCACTAGACACTGTCTTTAAGGATATTTCGCGGTGAAGCGTACCCTCCAGGATTCAACAAGCACTTCTGTCGAAACAGGCAACAGAAAGAGCAAAGAACCAATGAATACTCAACTTTTAAGACGTGTTTAAAATGAGAGAGATGAGAAGAAAGTAAGTAGATGATTCTACTTTTGATGTGATGTTTGAATTCATATATGCATGATATTTATAGTATCATGCATGCCCAAAAAGGCATCTAAAAATAGCCATTAGTCAAGGGCAAATCAGTCAAAAATAAAATGAGTGGTTAAGAATAAATATACTTTAATTTAAAATGAATGGTTAAAATTAATCAAAAAATGAATTGTTCAAAATGACTTTTAAATAATAATAATAATAAAAAAATAATAATAATAAAAATAGATCGGGCCTCTAGTTCATGCACATGGGAAAATCAATCTATTTCAATTTAATTGGACTTCTTGGCCAAACCCCGAGTGTGCAAAACCACCATCATAATTTTTCTCTTACAAGCTCAATACCATGTCTTTATATTTAAACCCAAAAGAAGTAATATAAAAGAAAGATGTGGGATTCTTTGAAATATACTAAATAATATCCCCCACATATTTCAAAGAATGATAAAAAAGTTTAGTTGAGTATTCTGACATAACGTATTCATTCTGGTGTCTTTTTGGACTATGAACCAGAACTTAGAAAAATGAGACATAACTTACTGAGTAATTGATGAAACACGTTTATATGAACCAATAACTCATTATTGTAAGCTAACATTCTCATTAATCACATTATATCTATTCTTGCTCTTTGTCGAGGTTGTGCGCTAATTGGCCATGTGCGTGCCTGGTTTTCATAAGTGCTCTAGAGACTTTGCCATAAATCTCATAGAAGCGGCCCCACTTCACACTTATATAGGTCAAGCCATCAAGTGTATTCTGCAGGTCAATACACCACCTATAAAGGCTATGGTCTTGATTAAGAGCTTTACTCACCCTCACCATCCTTGCAGTTTTTTAGCACTATGTACACCATAGGAAGGGACAAAAGAAAATTAATGTAGTGCTTTCCCTACAAGATCAATCAATGACTTGTTATTACCCATATGAACCTTCTTCATAGGATTGCCAATCACAAAGGTTGAGTTACCATCACTGTTGGTTTCTTATGTTGGCATAAGTCTCTTTCCCCTCGATGTTTCACATAGTAATTTTCTTCCCAGTGGTTTAGTTGAATGATTTGACCAAAATCATTTCTAACTTCACATAATCAATTAATATCACTTCATCTTTTTGCAGCTGCTTTATTACCTCATGTCATTAGATAAATATGTCTAGTTTAACCATTGAAAGTTTTTATTCTTTGTAATGTTTATTGCTACTTGGCAATCACAATGCATTGACACTAAATCTATCAGTTTTATGCCTAATAAAATATAGGCTAAGGGGTTTCTTCAACCACTCAACTTCAAATACATCGTAAGAGATTTTTCTATCACTTAGCTTTATTGTTCAGGCTAAAAAGTTTTTCTACCACTTAACTTCATTACACAGGCTAAGAAGTTTTCTACCACTTAGCTTCATTATCAGGCTAAGAAGTTTTTCTACCACTTAGCTTCATTATTAGCCAACTCTAATGCAATAAATGCAGACTTCATAGTAAATTTTCTATAAATGTCTGTTTGGCTAATTTTCAAGACATGTTCTACCTCTAAGGGTGAATACATAACCACTAGTAGATCTAGTCTCACATAAATATGATATTTAATTATCATCACTGTATCCTTTTAACACAACAGGTATTCCACTAAGTAGAACATCATAACTCATGATATCCTTTTGATATCTCTTTAACTTTGCTACACCAACTCAACAATAATGATTTGAGTTGTGTATATTAGTTCAATTGAAAAATAACATGTGTCATCTCAGGTCTAGTAAAATTCTTCAAGTGCATCAAAATTTAATAATTTTGTAATTACTTGGATTGGGCAAGATGATCACATGTATCTTTCCTCATTTGAATATTAGCATAATAAGAGTTATTTACATGTTTGGTATCAAATGTATCCAAACTTCTTAAAATTTCATCGTTATTTTCTTGTGATAGCATTTTGCTACCACACTTCCTTATAATTTAAATACTCAATATGACATTTGCTTCATTCATGTCTTTCATATCGAATTTTGAAGCAAGATACCTCTCAGTCTAACATAATAATTACTAAGATAGACATGTAACCAATACACAATAATCACATAAACATCGCCAATCAGATTGGTACAAACAAAAAGACATTATTAAGATAAACATGCTATCAACACAAACAAATAATCACTTATGTTTTCACTTATCACTTGATTGAATTTCTCATTCCACAATTTTGGAAGTTTGTTTCAAGACATATAATGATTTGAGAAATTTACATGCTTTAATTTCACGACATGATTTAATGCATTCTTTGGGTTGTTCCAAAAACATGATTTTAACATCCATTTGGCTGATAAAAATTGTGTGTTGAAACTAGAAAAAAATGATATCAATGATTTTTTTTTTTGTAATTGGAGTAAAAATATCAAAACAATCTATGTTGTTTTAAGTAAAACGTTTTGTAATATAATATTTATAAAACCATCAGTCTTAAAATTTTCTTGTAAAGAATTTGTTTGCAACCGATAAGTTTTGTTATATGAAATAAACATCTAATTTACAAATGTTGTAAATAAGAGTTGCGTTCAACAATATTCATTTTTTCCTCAAAAGAAAAGCATCATAACAAGAAATTGCTCTAGAAATTTGAATCATTTTCAACCAAGTATACATAAAAAAACTTCCAAAGAGATTTACAGTTCTAGGTCGTTTAAATCTTCTCAAATCATTATGTTCACAATAAAGTTTTAATCAGTTTGAATCATAGACGAATTAGAAGAAACAATCGTGCAATTTTATGATACACCAATTTATAAGAAGAGATAGATCACAAATTATGATTTCTTTTCTATTATAGTCATTAAGTAGAATAAACATCTTCTTTGTCTTAGTTGTCTCTTTTAACCTTTTATTCCTAAAATAAAACATGGTATATCTCGAAAATACATATCATTAAAATTGACATAAATGTTTGTCATTGTTTGTTCAACAATTTTGTTTCAATTAAATATGTTGTTATCCAAAGCATAAAGCATATATGCAACACTATGAACATGCAATCTAATACTTTAAATCCAATCACGAACTATAAGCATAAATTTGACATGACACCCCCACACTTTAAAATATTGTAAGAACATATAAATTTAAGGTGACTCTGATCATTTTCACATAGAAAATCCAACATACACATTTTACAAGTTATATTAATATTAGCATGCTAAATTAATCAAAACAACAAAAATTCTCACAATAACATGTCATATAACATATCACATAGATCATCATGACATTTTAATAAGAAAAGAAATATAACTAGCATGTATAATAACTTTGAATAAACGTGTTACAAAACTATTTTTCACAAAATATATTCTCGATTTATCACATTTGAAGGAAACTTAGGCTAAGGTATTTTTTGGGTTTAATTTTGAATAATACCTTGCCTCTTCAAATACTTGTGCAGTTTCAAACGGTCTCTAAGATAGACAGTTTCTTCCCCTTCCTCCGCATGGGAGTATGACGTAAAGACATTTAATTGTCAAAAATATGCACAGTAGCTTCATTATCTATCATCTACTTTTTTATATGAGTCTAAATATCGACTTTGAGAAATGACTACAAAAATTATCTCATCTGCTTCGACTAAATTAATATTTGGCTTAACATGATAATCATTTCTTATTGAAATTTTTGCAGTAAGTTATACGGTGGCTCAATGTGTCATCATAATTGGTGCAACGCCCCGTTTTTGGGCCTAGTGGTTTTGGGGCTGGTTAAACGGTTCAGTGGATCGGGTTAGAGATTCGAGTCGGATTCGAGAGTGAAAATTTTTTGAAAGATAAAAATATGAAAAAAAAATGTTTAAAATCATATTTTATTATATTAAAAATATTGGTGAAAGCAATTTTGGAAAATGAGCTTTGGAAGGGTGACATTTTGGCTAGTGACCAAAATGTAATTTTTGAAAACTATTTTTAAAGGTGATTGTTTTGTAAAGAGTCAAAACTTTGAATCTTTAAGGAACTATTTTACCATTTGGTCTAATCTGATTTTTCTCTTAATTAGGATTGTTTTTAAAAGAGTTTTAATTAAAGGAATTAAAAAGGATTTAGTTAAAAGGGTGGTTACTTTTCCAAATCACAATTTGACGTAACTTTCTTTCTCTCATATTTTCTCTCAAAATACTCTCAGCCAAACACTCTTTTTCTTATCATAGATTCAAGGTAATGATCTTGTTTTCTTTATTCTTTGATTTATTAAATGATTCTTCAACTTGTTTTCCAAAAATCTCATTGAATCTCATTGTTTTTCAAGAGGAAACATCCAATTAAGGGGAAACTCACTCATTGGATGTAAGTTTCATTATTCTACTCTAATGAAAGGTTCTTTACTGAAATTCTCAAGTTCTTGATTCTTTACATATGTTTTCTAATAGGTTTTAATTAATTAATTAATTATGAATTTTAGCTTAATTGAAGTCTAATTGATGGATCTTGTGATTTTCGAATTGGATCTATTTTCCAGTGTTGAGGATTGATTTCAATCTTATTTTGGATGTATTATAATGTGGATAAGTAGTTTTTATCAATGGAATCTCGGAATTGGTTGAATCTCTAATTATCTAGGTTGTTAGCTTAAGGTTTTTGGTTGTTTTGGAGTGTGATCTTTGCTGGAAGTAAAAGGATGTTGTGAATGAGTTTTTAGATGTTAATTGATGAATTTTGATGTATTGAATCGTTATAATATGGCTGGGTTTAGATTGAGAAGTGTTTGAGGTTGGTTTCGGTAAGTTTCGGATGAGTTTTGAGTGGGCATCTTGAGAGCTACGGATTTTGGTTTGAAACTGAGAGTTGGATGCATTTTAATGCAAGTTTCCTCCGGTTTTGTGTGGCCAAAATAGGGGATAATCAAAGCGTAGCATCTTGAGGTGGTTTGAGGCTTGTCGGGAGCTTGTTTCGCGTTAGCAAGCAAGGCGAAGTGAAATCGGTGAGTGGAAATGGGTTTAAAAGTCTTTCAAAGGTTTGAAAATGGATTTGGAAGTTTAGGTTAAGTTTGAAACACTTACCTAAGCTTGGAAGTAAGTTTCCCTCATTTGCTCTTTAATATAATTCATGTTTTAGTCGTAAACATGGTTGGTTTTACTTACTGTAAATGCATGATTTCGAGTCCGTATGCAAAGGTTTAAAAGTATATAAAATGCTAGTGAGCATTGGTTTTTATTCCGGTCGGGAATGTGGTATTGCTTGGGCAATGTGATTTGCATATGTGGTGGTCTTATGTAATGCATTGTAAAATAGTAAGTAAATGGTTTTGTAAATGATATATTGGCTATGTGACAAGGTGAGAAAACATTTGGATATAGTTGGCATGACATAGGATAAAGTGCACTATAATATGTTTAAAAATCGATCGTGGTTAAGGGTTATTGAGGTATAACGGTCGGCTACTCGGACTATGTCACTATCACTTGGGTTGAGCGGTCGGTTCCCCTTGTTGATGTAAAACTTGCGGTCGGCAAGGTTGTTACCTCATGCGCTCGGCATGGTGTAGTCTTGATGATGGTCGGTCATTAAGGGAGATCCATGTATCCGATGTGTAAAGTTAACGACCGGTTAACTAAAGATTAGCGGTCGGCTAATCAAGGATAGTGGTCGACTATCCGAGGTCACTATAATTGCCAATATATGAAAGTTCTATTGTTGAATCTATTTTTAATGCTTTGGAGTTTAAGCATGATTTTGTAAATAATGCTTTGGAATTTAAGCATGGCTTTGTTTATAATGCTTTGGGGATTTAAGCATGTGGAATATATTGTTTTGCATATGGTCGATATGCATGTGTTGAATTGGAATCATTGGAACTTGTTTAGGTCGTAAGCATGGTTTGAAAACAAGTGTTTGGTTTTCAAGGGTTTTAATGCCTCATTGTTTTAAGAGCATCCTCACTAAGCAAGTGTGCTTACGCTCTCTTTTCCCCTAATGATGTGGAGCATTAAAGCTTGGAGGCAGCAAAGGCAAGGACTAAGTGATCCAAAGACAAGACTATTTGAGTATGAACTCGGTTTTAGTTTCGGTTAATAAGGCAATATGTTCGTCATGGATTTTGGGATTTGTAATTCTGTTTTCCCTAATTTTGAACATGTGTAATGCTATGATTTTGGAGTTTGATTGATGTTGTTATGCATTTGTACATCGTTACCTATGGTTGATGATGTGTGGTTATCTAGGTATGCATCTAGATGGTTTAGCTTGGATGGCTTGCTTTGATGAGCTTAACATGTTGAGTATGGTATTAAAGTGATGTTGGTATGGTGCTTGTACTGGTAAATGTTTATTGAGCTTTTTGGTATGTTTGGTGGAGTGTTATAGGGAGCATGCCTGTAGATTAATCCATATGGTAGCATAAGCTTGTTTTGTTGCTAAACCATGATGCAGGTGTTGTTAAATGTATTGATGAATGCTTATATTCATGTATACAAGTTGCTAGGATCTAAATGCATCTAGAGTTGAGTGAAAATCAGAGAAAATGACATTACAGGCCTATGAGTACCAATACGCAAGGGACCGTATCGGTACGACTAGGCAAAACAGGGCAGTCAGTATCGGTATGGGCATTTGAGTACCGGTATGGTTAAGCAAATTAAGCTTGGCGTACTAATACGGGAATGAAGTATCGGTACAGGAACTCGTTACTAGAAAGTTACTTTTTGAAAGAAAACTCGTGTACCGGAACACTAAGGGCTTGTATCGGTACGACTTTGTTAATCTTGCAAGCTGACTTGGCGTACCGATACAGTACACTGTGTACCGATACGGGTGGCTACACCATATCGGTACGGTTGTGTTCGTATCGGTACGGGTGGCAGTTTTTACAAGTAATGTCATGGATTCCAGTTTTGTTTACTTGCGTTTTGGTCTCTGAGTGCTAAGGATGCAATTAAATGAGTATGGATGATCTTTTTGAGCTGATATTTGTCATGTGAGCAAATAACTTGACTAATTGATGATTGGTAACCTTAATTTTAATTTTAATTTTGGTTCTTTAATATAAAAGATTTATGTTTTGGTCCTCAAGGTGAATGTGATACAATCAGTTGCCTTTCTATGATTCGTTTCCTTCGAAAATTCACCTGCTGGGAGTATGAACATGTAGGATTAATAATCTGCATCTAGACAAGATAAAAGAAAAAAATGGACCAACTTTTCGTAACCTTTCTCTGATTTGCTTCGACAAACCTAATGTAGCTCTCTCGGTTCGATCAAGCGTCTAGGCCGGGTCGTGGGGGTTACAATTGGAGATAAAATCTACAGGTATAATCAATGAATAATGCACCATGTAGGTTCCTATGAAAGAGAGGTGGTGTAAATACCAAGTATTTGATACGACCAATCCTAGACATGCATTTTCTCATTATACCAACAATCAATTATGGAGTCGGCCACATATAAAATAATTTTCCTTTTCCTTCTTTTTCAAAATATTATTTTGGGTTTGTAATCAACTTCAATCATGCTTAAAGCTCAACTCACAAAGTTTTGTAAGCATAAATATTAGGCATAAGATTTTTTTTAATAATCCAACACCATAGATTAGGTAAATTAAATTTATTGTTTAAACACGTCCACAAAAATTCATATATAATACATACCTATTTTAGCAACATTGAGTTTGAACTGTGAATGTACACACAACAGAACGACAGTAAGGGGATGCATCAGAGTATTGCACGGACAGCGTAAAAACAACAACACCAACAAAAATTTTTGCTAAGAGGTAATAGATTTTTTCGATTTAAAGAGGCATCAAGTAATATCCTTAAGACTGTAGAAAAAATGTTTGGTTAAACCGAAAAAGGTTGAAAAGGGAACATGCTTGAGGCGTGCACTAGACATTGTCCTTAAGGATATTTCACGGTGAAGCGTACCCTCCAGGATTCGACAAGCACTTCTGTCGAAGCAGGGAACAGAAAGAGCAAAGAATCAATGAATACTCTGCTTTTAAGACGGGTTTATAATGAGAGAGATGAGAAGAAAGTAAGTAGATGATTCTACTTTTGATGTGCTGTTTGAAGTCATATGTGCATGGTATTTATAGTATCATGCATGCCCAAAAAGGACATCTAAAAATAGCCATTAATCAAGGGCAAATCAGTTAAAAATAAAATGAGTGGTTAAGAATAAAGATACTTTAATTTAAAATGAATGGTTAAAATTAATCAAAAAATGAATGGTTCAAAATGACTTTTAAATAATAATAATAATAATAATAATAATAATAATAATAATAATAATAATAATAATAATAATAATGGATCGGGCCTCTAGTTCATGCACATGAGAAAATCAATCGATTTCAATTTAATTGGACTTCTTGGCCAAACCCCGAATGTGCGAAACTACCATCATAATTTTTCTCTTACAAGCTCAATATCAGGTCTTTATATTTAAACCCAAAAAAAGTAATATAAAAGAAAGATGTGGGATTCTTTGAAATATACTAAATAATTTTATATTTTTACAACAAAGGCTATAGAGGTGAACAAAGAGGGCAAGAGAAATGATCCAACAAGGCCATTTAGTAATGATGTAATAAGGACTTTTTAGACGTGAATATGACTATTGTGGGACTTCTTTTGGGATTTAGATATATTTACTGTTTTTTAGACATTGTAATTCACCTTTGAACATATTTTGGATTGATAGCACGTTTGTGATATGTGTTTGGTGATTACAAGGGTAAAACTAGTTGATGAAATGCATGAAACTTGGCTAAAAAATTGTGTTCCAAATGATAACATATGTATTCTATATATTTTGACGTGTTTTGGATGACTAATTAGGACAAATTATACATTTAGAACAATAAATGATGATATGAAGCACCATAATTTAAATTTATAAAAAGGCTTTGTGTAACTTATGCATACATACATATGTTAAGGGTCATTTAAGAACTTGCATTAAATACAAGATTCTATTAGAAAAAATCCTATCATTCAATGTATTACAAAACCCTAAAAGATTCTATTGAAAAAACTCTCATTCAATGTATTACTAAACCGTAACCCCTAAATTGTAAAACCATAAACCCTAAAAACCATAAAACCCTAAACCCTAGAACACTAAAACCTTAAAACCCTAAACCTTAAACTTTAAAACCCTAAACCCCTAAACCATAAAACCCTAAATCCTAAACTCTAATACATTAAATGAGAGATTTTTCAATGGAATCTTTTAAGGTTTTATAATACATTAAATTATTGAATTTTTTTTTCAAATAGAATCTTGTATTTAATGCAAGCTCTTAAATGACCCTTAACCTGCATGTATGTATAGGTTAGATAAAGCCTTATAAAAAATATAAAATAAATTTTCATGTACTAGTAGGTGGGATACCATGTCAATGAACTTAAAAAAAATACTCACTAAATTTATCCTTTTATGTTTAAAATTGTCTCACTTAAATTGTCTGTTTAAATTGTCTCTTTAAAAAACTCAATAGTTTTTACTAGACACATTTTTCTTTCTACAGTTTTTAGTTTTCCAACAAAACAAAAATTAACTTTTTAAAGATAAAATTATTATTTTAATTATTTTATAACGTATCTATTACACAATCTTTTTCTTCCTAAACTACGTGAAAGTCAACAAAGTGACAATTTAAAAGGGATAAAAGGAGTAACATTTTAGTCATTGTATTTTTAAAAAAAAATAGTGATTCAACTCATTCTAAAATGTTGAGGGACAAATTCAATTTTTTTAAAGATTACGAGTTAAATTTAACTTTAAAAAATAAGAGCCAAAATAATAAAATTTATAAAGGTCAAGGGAAAATAAAATCTGTCTTATTAAAAAATTAAGAGAAGCTTCGAATAAATAGAAATCCACTTTTAAATTTTAATAATTTTCTTTCAAACAAAGCATCTTAAATCTATAAATTCTAAATCCAAATCAAAACCAAAATTTAAGTTTTGAAACATGATTTCATTTAATTTAAATTAAAACCACTTTTTTAGTATTATACATATCGATTTTATGATCCATGTTTGAGATTCGTGTATCTCTTCTTTCTAAAAATATTATCTCTAAAATTTAAACTCTAATTTTTTCTTAAGAATAATGTGTCTCGTCATTGCATTCCACCCTAATTAAAAACACTTTTCATTATTTCTTCACCTTTCCAAACAAAATAGTGTGAAATTAAGCAGCCACCAGGGCATACGGGCCACATATTCGAAAGTCCGAATAAATATATGTAGAATATGATATATTAAGGAGAAGTTGGTCGGTGCAAAATTAAATATGGTTGGAACAAAACCAAAGTAAAAACATGGATTCCATGTGAATTTATTTAATGGAGGTTTTGTATTCTTAGTTTTCAAGAACGATAACGTCAATAAGATTGTTTTTTGAACAGAGATAAGTTCAATAAGATGAATGATACATTTTTCAATGTGTTCATATATATTATTAACTCTTTAAGAATACACACATCTTGCAGATAAAAACTATTTGAATTCGAATCTTAACAGATGAATATCATCCGCTTTTTTACTTGTACCGCTTATTCGATTTTTCATAAAAGTATATATATATATATATAATTTTGGTACAATATATATACTATCCACATCTCTACCCACCAATGAATAGGATGGTATTGAATGCTTAAATATATTCAATCTCACGTCCTTCTACATGTTATACCAATGACAATATCCATCGAACTAAACTCAATCAACGATTTTGCATAAAAGAGGAAAAAAATTGTTATGTCCAACGGCAATGTCCATCAAACTAAATTCAATCCACGTTTTTTGCACAAAGAAGAAAATTTGGTGATGACCGATGGGCAAAGAGATAAAGTTAAATGATGATTATATTTTTAATTAAACAATGAGAGTATGTACATTTTAAATTAATGTCACTTTTATATAATCTAGAACTCAAAATCTAAAAGAATATAAGAGAACAAAGATAAAAAACTTGATCAACCGACCAAATATATTTACTCCGCATCTTATTTTGAAACATTAAAAAACAAATGACCTAACGTAATTATAACATATGAACAAAAGATGCTAGGAAATCAACAAAAAAACAGACCTCATTTTACAAAAGAAGAAATTAATGCATTGATTGTATGTAAAACAATGAATGAGGATTGCAATCAACTTCAAAAATCTCTTGCACAGTTGTTCAAGGGATAGTGAGAAAAGCCATGTGCTAACCGCATGACATGGCCAGCAATCTTTGTATTTCTAAGTTGGCTTAAACCAAAAAATAGTTCTCAAAGTATGCATTTTTTTTTTCTGTTTTGGCCCTTAAATTATGATTTGGGCAAAATAGACCCTTTAAACTATTATTTTTTGTCACTTTAAGTTTTTAAAATATTTTTTGGTCAAAATAAGTACCTAAACTATATCATTTTTCTTCTTTTAATCCCAAAAACTATGGGTGTTCAAATTCGGGTACCCGAAGTACAGGGTACCCAGATCTTCGGGTAGTAGAAGATGTGGCCCGTGTCTCGACCCGGTTTTTGCTAGTACCCGAAAATTTGGGTATTTGGGTACCCGAATATAAAAATATATATATTTTTAAATATAAAAATATTTTATTAGTTTAATATAAAATATATATATTTATTAATTTAATATAAAAATATGTATTTATTAAATATAAAAATATAAAAAATCTTAGATTTTATTAGTTTAATATAAAAATATGTATATTGAATATAAAAAATATTAATTTTAAATATATCCGGGTACCCGATTGTAATCGGGTAATCGAAAATTCTTAATTTTGTGACCTGGGCCTGACCCGAGAAGTGATGGGTCGAGTACCCGACCCGAGTAAAAAAAATTCCTAGCAAATACCCAGTTATTTATGTTCGGGTAACCGGGTCGGGTCAGTCGGGTCGGGTATTTTTGAACACCCTTACCCAAAACTATTAATTGGTCAAAAAATCTTTGTGATGTGTCAACATCTTATTAGACGAAATAATTTTCTTTTGACTTAAATAACTATCGAACTTAAAATGACCAGAAATGATAGTTTAGGGAAATATTTTGATATATGATATTTTAAAATTTTAAAAAAATATATAAATATTTATATATGTTAGAAAAACCTATAAAATAATATTTTTGTAACTATGGACTTAAATTAACCAAAAATAATAGTTTAAGGGCTTATTTTGCCCAAATCATAATTTAAGGGCATATTTTGCTCAAAACATAATTTAAGGGTCAAAAGCATAAAAAAAAAACATAGTTTGAGGGTTTTTTTGCTTAAACCTTCTAAGTTCTAAAAAAAAAACCCTTTGTATTTCTAAAGCCTTTGCTTTCTCCTTTCCGTCCTCTTCTTATTACTTCGTTCATCTCAAAAATAATTTTTCTTATTGATTTTTTTATGTAATTTTAAGTAAAAAAAATTTGTATAAAAGATGTGTCGTAAAATAATTAAAATGACAATTTTATATTTAAAAAATTAAAATTTATTTTATTAAAAAATTTAAAAAAATATTCTAATAAAATCGTTGAATTTTTTAAGAGAATAATTTAATTAAGACAAATTTAAAATACAAAAGCAACATTGTTTTGGGTACAGAGGGAGTATTAAATAAGCACCACCAAACCAAATTCTCACTTTTCTTCAATTTGTTTGAACTTCACAAATCTCTGAAATGCAAACGGGAACTTTAGTTTCTTATTGATTTTTCTTCATCTTCCTCGACAATGGGGATTTGCACTTCAAAGCCTCCAAAACCAAACCCATTTGCCTCGAGAGAGAAGAACCAGCAGAATGACCATCCTGCCCCTACTCAACCTCCCAAACCCCTCCCTCCTCCTCCTCTTCTCCCTCCGGCCACTCCTTTCCTTCCCATGTACACCCCGAGCCCTGCCCACCACCCCAACAAACCCCACACACCTTCAACTCCAAGATTTTTTCAGACACCCTTTCCTCCTCCTTCTCCCGCCAAGCACATCCGGGCAGTGCTGAGGCGGCGGAACGCCAGCAAGAAAGTGGAAAATGAGGCCACCATTTCCAAGGAAAAGGAGGAGGAAGGATTTGAGTTGGATAAAAGATTTGGGTTCTCAAAGGAGCTGAAGAGTAGGTTGGAAGTAGGAGCGGAAGTTGGCAGAGGACATTTTGGGTATACTTGTTCTGCTAAATTCAAGAAAGGTGAGTTCAAAGGCCACCAGGTTGCTGTTAAAGTCATTCCCAAGTCCAAGGTTGCTCCTTTATCCTTTTATCTTTTTAAACTTCATACTTTCTAAGTATTTCATTTTGAATTCTGGTTGGCATTTGATCTTGTTTGTATTGATTAAAAGGTTGTTTTCAATACACACATATAACTAGATACATTCCTTTTTTTAGTCTTGCCTTTTGTCTGTTTAAAGTGTTTGTTTCATGGTAAGTGTGCTAAAAACTTTAGATTGAGTATGATATGAAGAGAACCTTCAAGGAAGAAGAAATGAAATCATGGGAAAATTTACAGTTGTTTGCAGGGTTAAATTCATTTAAGTAGTTTCTATTTCCTGAGGGTAAAACAACATAAGGTGACCAACTTGTGTGCATATTGAATTTTCAGGGGTCAACCATGGTTGGTATTGGTAATTTATCACTTGGTCCCTCCTGACCCCTGTCCTCCCCCTCATGTGTCATGTCAAGCTTACAGCATATTAGTTAGATATTTAAGGTCTAGATCACATCTTGGCTCGAAACTCTGCATCTTTGCACCAATAGGTTGTATGGCTGGATTCTGGTGGTGGAACTTGGAAGTATGTCTGTTGAAATTCTCTAGTAAACTTACTGATATATCTCTTTCTCTGTACCTCAGAATTTACTCCTGATATTGAAGCACCATTATCCAATGGTTGTGAATTGACTGAATTGTTGAAAAGATCATAGCCTCAAATCCTAATTTTGGTCCTGCAATTTAAGTCAGCTTTATGCTGAACCAGTCAACTAATACTTTATTGTCATTCACCAGCTTATACTTACAGCAGAGCTGACAAAACAAATGGCTGTTGTTCGGTTACACACCATAATTTGGATTTGCTACATAGTTGGCCCTAAACTTTAGAGAAACATTGCAATTGCGTCAACTTATACCGAACAGATGATAATTCATTTTTCGAGTTGTTTTCAACTGAGAATAAGCTGACTCTAAGTCTTATATGTAAGTCAAAACCTTGTGATAAGGACGATTTAATTTAGCTTACCCCTTGTTGGAAGCTTGATATGTTATAACAATTGAAAACTATAAAATGCTAAGTAACCTGCTTTCCTTGTCTTATGCTTGAACCTTTGATTTGTGAACCCCTTGTGATTTGTGAAAAGGAAAAAGGGAAATATTGGAGGAAGAAATAGGGAAACATTTCCTTTTACAACTTGTCTACAAGAAAAGTAATAATGACGTTGGAATGACGGTAAAGGTGGATTCTATCATTTTTTTCAATCGCTTTCAAGTGGAATAACATAAAAAGTGCGCAGAGAACGCTTTAGGTCTAGTTATATTAGATTCAGCTTTGCTTGTTGGAGAGAAAAGCTCTAGTTAATGAAGTGAACTTATGATTTTTTTGTTTTGTATCTTAGTTTTCTCTTCGTTTCTATTTGATATTCTGAAAGTATTTCTGCGGTGTCAGATGACAACAGCTATTGCAGTTGAGGATGTGAGAAGGGAGGTCAAGATATTAAGAGCCTTGACAAGACATAACAATCTAGTGAAGTTCTATGATGCATTTGAGGATCATGATAATGTCTATATAGTGATGGAGTAAGCTTGAAATATGCACTGTTGTTTATATGACCCTATTTAAATTTTGTACCTAAATTATATTAATTGAGGAAAAACACAAGAAATTAAGAACCATTAGCATTTTCTTTTTCAGTTCTGGCTTTCTGGCATTTATAAATGTTCTTAAGTACTTACTTCATCCTCTGGTACTTGGTCATTTCTTACTTGCTGCTTCAGTATAAGTTATTATTTATCTTTGAGATAAATTGAGTAACAAAATTGAAATTACAGGTTCTGTGAAGGGGGTGAGCTTTTGGATAGAATACTTGCAAGGTGATTATTTAGCAATAGATAGCTAAAATTTTGAGAATTTGTTTATTTTAGATTTCATATCCACCTAATTGTTGCCTCTAACTCAGAATGTCTATTATGCTTGTAGGGGTGGAAAATACTCGGAAGATGATGCGAAGGCTGTAATGGTACAGATACTAAATGTTGTTGCTTTTTGTCATCTTCAGGGTGTGGTGCATCGAGATCTTAAACCAGAGGTGGACCAAATTCTCTTTTTTCTTACTCAATAGTCAATAGCTAAAAAGCATAAATGCATGATCAAGCACACGCTGGATATTTTTCTGTAAACAAAAAGCAATCACAATGTACCACCAGTGATGTTTGACAATTCCTCTACTGAAAATCAACTTTATGAGTGGCTTTTGAAGAAATTCTTGAACTGGACTAGACTGTAAAATACCTTGACATTTCTTTTGCCCTAACTTAATGCTATACTGTATTACCATTTTTCGGTGGTAGATATTACCTAAGTAACTTATGACAGTTGTTTTTTTTTTTTTCTCCCACATTGCAATCTATATGTACCACTTTTCTGGACCAGAACTTTCTGTTTAAGTCTAAGGCGGAGAACTCTCTGCTGAAAGCCATAGACTTTGGCTTGTCGGATTTTGTCAGGCCAGGTTTGAACTCTACTCACTCAGCTTCCTCCTGCTTAGTCTTGGGGATTCTTTTAAATTTCTAATGCTTACATTGTTTCCAGATGAAAGACTTAATGACATCGTGGGAAGTGCATACTACGTGGCCCCTGAAGTTCTACATAGATCATATAGTACAGAAGCTGATGTTTGGAGCATAGGAGTGATTACATATATTCTTTTATGTGGTAGTCGTCCATTTTGGGCTAGGACCGAGTCTGGAATTTTTCGAGCAGTCCTAAAAGCTGATCCAAGTTTTAACGAGTCCCCTTGGCCTACCTTGTCTTCAGAAGCTAAGGACTTTGTGAGACGTCTCTTGAATAAAGATCCCAGAAAACGAATGACAGCAGCTCAGGCTCTGAGTGCGTTCATCAATTTTACTTGTAATGGTTGGCTGCTGACATCATTAAGCTTAGAGTAACTGAACTTAAGCTTCTGTTCACAGGTCATCCTTGGATCCAGAATAATAATGACGTTAAGGTCCCCCTCGATATTTTAATATTTAGGCTTATGAAAGCATATATGCAATCATCAACCTTACGTAGGGCTGCGTTAAAGGTGTGTTTGGTACATGGAAAATCCACCTTACTCTACCTATGCCATTTAAAATGCTATGTGGAAATGTATGGTCCGATGCATGGATTCAACTTATGAAATCATCAGTTTTTAGGTTTTTATTACCTTTCACAATCTAATTATTCTTTCCTACAGGCATTGTCTAAGACACTCGCTGTTGATGAGCTGTTTTACCTGAGAGAGCAATTTGCTTTATTAGAGCCCAAAAATGGTAGTATTACCTTCGAGATTATTAAGACGGTTAGTCTCCTACGCACCCCCACTCCACCCCCCAAAAAAAGGGGGTGGGTAGGTTGAGATAGTGTTAGATAATGTAATTTTACTGATTATTTTTTTTCTTGAAAACAGGCCCTTATGAAAAATGCGACAGATGCAATGAAAGAGTCTCACATTCCCGATTTTCTTTGCTCAGTATGACCTCAGTTCTATTCTCTTTTATGCAGCCATTCCTTGAGAAGTAGCTTATCCAAGTATCTTTCATTTAATTTCCGTTGCATGACAGCTAAATGCACTTCAATACAGAAGAATGGATTTCGAAGAATTTTGTGCGGCTGCAATAAGTGTCCATCAGCTCGAGGCACTTGATCGCTGGGAACAGCATGCCCGCTGTGCATACGAGCTTTTTGAGAAGGAAGGAAACAGGGCTATTGTCATTGAGGAACTCGCTTCGGTAAGTTCAGAATTCTGTCGTGATACTAAAATTATAAAATCAATCGTTCTATGCAATCCAAGTGACAATACCTTGTGAAATTAGAAAATGAATCATCACCGGTTCTTTTGTGAAAACCAATCATCCAGGAACTTGGCCTTGGACCCTCTATTCCTGTTCATGCTGTTCTTAATGACTGGATAAGGCATACCGATGGGAAGCTAAGTTTCCTCGGGTTTGTGAAATTGTTGCGCGGTCCATCTAGTAGAGCCCTCGGGAAGGCATAACAATTTTGCAAAAAGATGGTGGGTGTAGCAAGTAGTAATCATGAGGTATGGTATCGGTGTACTTAAAATTGGATCGATCTTTCCAAGTTTCGTTGACTCGGGAAACATGCTCCCTATCTATCCCGCTTCAGAGGCTTCAACATTCTATGCTATTTCTTTGAGTAGCTTGGAAGTTATGGGATTATCGGAGAGACATCAAAGATATGATTGGATTCAAAATGTGATTTATATGTAGTTAAGCTTGGCTTCATGTTCATGGCGGTAGCATCTGTCTTGTTACATGTTTTTGATTATTTATATATGATTTGTTAATTTCCCCGAGTTTAGCTATTCTCAGTCTGGAAATTTTGTTTATTTGCTTTAGTGGATGTGTAGATAGATAAATTTTGATATTGTCGTGCGTCAAGCACAAGTTATCAATGTGATCTGTCATTATTTTTTCCAATTAATTGAAATTAAATTTATATTTCTAATTACTGTCCTACAAAATATCGCCTTTTTTAATAATTTTTTCTTAACTTTAATATCTTATTAGTCAAAATTTATTATTGATAAATTTGTGAAAATAAAAAGAACTTAATCACGGTTATATATATAATATTTAATTATTCAAAAAAATAAAGAAAAAAATCAATAAACGATAACATTAGTAAAAAAGTAAAATAACTTTTAGTCCGTTTTTATTTTAGTGCAGTTAATTGTTAAATTCTCTATTTATTATTGATAAAATTGTAAAAATAAAAAGCATTTAAAAACACTACCGTGCCACATTATCTTCTTCTTCTACCTCTTTCTTTCTCTCATCTGTTTTTTCTCCATATACATAAGAAATGTTGTTCCGAACTAAAGGTTAATGTTTTTTCTCCAAAAGCAAATAGAGGATGGACAAATATATGTGCACAAACGATGAACCAAAAGGGGAAGATAAAGCTGAGGAATACTAGTTCAATTTTTAGAAACTCAATCCGAAAACGATGAATCTATACGTTCATAATATGTCTTTATTTGATTTCACCAACTTCTCTGTAACACCCTAATTTTGCCCGAGCCTTAGCCTAAAACCAAACTGAACCCACTACCCTTACATTACCCAAACCAAACCAAACCAAACCCATCACCTATCCAAATCCATAACCTGACCCGGATCCAGGTCCATTACCCGACCCGAACCAGAAGAAAAAACCCTAAAATTCTAACCCTAATAATCAAGCCACCGGCGTTCGAGACGGCCATTTCGAATCATAACCCTAACTAAAGCAAACTGAACCCTAAAAAAACCCAATCCCCAAATCAAAAAAATCAATCATCATCAAACCCTAAAACCTAATCTGACCACCCATATCCCTAATCCTAGGCCGCCGCACCCTAATCTGTCACTCAGCCGCGCCCTAACACTGCCAAAGCCCGAGAAATCTGAGATTTTAAATCAAAAATTGACCCCCACATCCTCTATATTTCAGATCTGCATCAAAAGATAAAAGGGGGATTACACACGCAAGATTGAAAAAAATATCAGAGAAAAAAAATCTGAGAGTTTGGGAATTTTAGATTCGGAAAAAATTGTAAAGGTTTCAAAAAAAATCAAAAATTGTAAAAAAGGTGTTGAAGAATCCATAACAATAAATTTTAGAGGTAAAAAATCTATAGAGTTTCTTTTTTTTTCAGTTTCAAATCCTTTTCTTTTGTTTTATTTGAATCATTTAAAAAACAAAAAGAGGGAGAGTTCGAAGCTTACTGCCGTCGTTATCCGGATCTCGCCGTGAGGCCGAACAGCTGGTGAATGGCGCACATGGGAACGAAAACGGCGCCGCCGCTCTGGTTCTAGTCTGAGAGAAGATGAGGAAAGTTTTTAGGGTTGCAATTGTGTTCGAAATAAACAACCCTGAAGATTTTAAACCGGCCAAAATGAAACGACGCCGTTTAGGCATCCGAACCGCGCGTTGACCAGTAACCCGGGGAAGGATCAGCGCTTCTGGGTCAGTGGGGAAATTACGCTGTAGGTTCCCCAACGTTTATCCCGCCTTCATTTCTTTCATGGGCTAATTACGCTCTTGGTACTTGTATTTCAATCCCGTTTTATTTTGTTTAGGATTAAATTCCTCTTTCAATCCCTTCTCTTTAGTACCGCATCTTGTTTCATCCTCTTTTGCTTTAATTTCGCACTTCTGTTTTGTTTTTTATTCAATTTAATCACTGCCTATATGCTGTATTTAATTTCAGCTCCTTATTTCTGCCTTTACGTTTCAGCCCATATATTTTGCATATGTTTCATTTTAATCCTGTAATATGTATTATTTTATGCCATGTAATTTGCTGTTAATACATTTTAGTCCTTAATGTTTGTTTCTAGGGTGTTTTATGTACATTAGTGTAAATCCATTATTATTATTATACAAAGTAGTTTTTATATATATATTATGTATATTAACATAATATAAGATATAGATATATATGTTTTTTTATCTATTGTTTATATTTTATATATAATATTTTTATGCTTTTATTTTTTATAAGGTTTTAGATATTTGTAAAAATAAAGTATTGTATTTTGCTTAATTACAATATATATAAAAATAATAATAAACACTTATTTTTTTTAAATATATATATATATAACTACTAACTTAATATATATATATATATATAGGAATATTCTTAATACATATATTTTTTTACTTTAGCTATTATATTTTAAGTATATATATGAAATAATAATAAATATTTATTTTTATATAAAATATATATATATATATATAAACTATTAATTTTATATATAACTTTTTTGATAATATAAAATGTATTTTACCTTAAATATTATTTTTAAGTATATATATTTTTATATAATTTTGCATCATAATGGGAATTAGAGGTGTTAAGAATTAAGGTAATATTTTTTTTATTTAATGAGTTCGAGAATTAGTGTCTCGGGATGTGATCATCTCAATATCCCTAAATAAAAGGATATTCTTACAATTTTAATATACGACATTTAAGGGAATTTTTTTTATTTAAAAAAATGATAAATCATTTTTCGGGCGTAAAAGGAAGTGAATTTCTCAGTTATTTTAAATAATAGAAAGTTTCTTTAAATATTTAGAACATTTCATGCATTTAAGGATTGTACTTTAAATTGTAATCAAATATTTAGAAATTTTCTCAGATATTAAATAATCGACTAGGTATTAATTTTGGACGGTGTGGGGTGTTAATCCTTCCTTATTCGTAATCGACTTTCGAACTCAAATTTTTGAATATTTGATTTTATTTTAGTGTCCGGTCTATTATTTTTAAATTGATCGGTGGTGACTCCATATTTTAATTCTAAAATCGGGTGGGTTTTTCAAATTAAATTTAAACAAATCAAAAAATAATTTTAAAACTCGAATAAAAGGGAGTGTCGGACGGATTTCGGTGATTACATATGATTCAATAATCGATCTCCAATCATCTTTCGGTTCCTTAATCATTCCTCATAGTGATTCTAATAATAACGAAAATGAAAGAAGTAAGAGTCCACCAAAGCACAACCATGACCGGATCTCGTCGTTGCCTTTGGGGATGGACTGCTCTTTACATCCTCGCAGATGGGTATTTCCTCTTTTCTTGATTTCACTTTTCGTTTTAAGTGAATTTTGATGTTTAAGATGCATTTTTTTTTTCAAAAGATTTTATTTTGAATTCATTTGAGCTCAATAAAATATAGTCTTGCAATTGGAAGATGTTTTAGAAGGTAAAAGTTCAAATTTGAAGCAGTATGAGAGTTACCCTTGACGGGCAAGTTGCTTGCAATTGGAATGTCTATTTTTTATGCTTTGATTTATGAATATGGAAGATTGATGCGCTAGAGTAAGGTTCTTTTATTCCAGTTAATTGTTAAGTTCTAAAGAACGAAGTGAATAAAGTACTATTGTGGTTGGGTATTTTCATAAAAGAAAAAACAGAAATAAAAATTTTAGGAGTTAAAAAAGAAAATAACGTGTCACATCAGTATTTTTAACGAAAATTAATAGGAAAAATTAAAATAACAGCGGATTAAAAGTTAGGTAATTTAATAGAAATTTTAAAAGTCTAATAATCAAAATAAACGCATTTTAAAATTCGGTGACTATAAACTTTACCCTAAAAAATTAAACATAAAAGGATCATTCCTTAAAAAGGAAACACAACAAAGCAAACAAGCATAGAACAGATAACTCCACAGAACTCATAATGCCGGGTCCAGTAGATAGCATTAAACCAGTAAGACAAGATTTGAGTGGCCTAAAAAACGAAACCAAAAAGCCCAAACTTATAGAAAAAATATTAGATAGGTTTGACTCATTACGTCATCTATAATTTTATATAATAACATTTTTTGTCATACTTTTTAAAGTGAATTTCTTATGTTTCCTACGCGTAACTAAAGAATGGGTAGTTATCTGAAAGTAACACCGAAATGGGTGAATATTATTGAATGAACCCATGGGCGTATCTACCATAGGTCAATGTAGGTCACTTGTACCATAAAAATATTGGATAAATTACATCAGAGGTCACTTATTCATTAATAAAGCTACAATTAGGTCATTCATTATTAAAAGTTATAATTAGGTCATTCAATTAAAGTTTTAGTTACGCTCGGATCACTCTTATGTTAAAATTCAAACAAACATCTAACAAGGTTTGATATAATGATAGTTTTAGTCCTCAAAACTTATTTATTCTATCAATTTAACCACAATTCAATAAATTTTACCCTTAATACTTAAAAAAGACATCAATTTAGTTATTTTCTTCTCCAAATCGCATGTATTAACACTGAAGTACTTCATTTAAAATTATCAATTAATCTAGTACACAAATTTATAAATGTAAATACATTTATAATTATTTTTAATGTTAGATCTATAATTAGTATCTACATTAAAATTAAATTCATTAAAATATGTTTAAAATTATTTATGAAAACCTTCGGTTTTAGTTATTGCTACCCGTAATTTTCTACAAAAGCTAAGGTTTTCGTATTATTATATAATTTTCTTAATAATGTCATATATTTAATATTTTTGAATGACTTCATTATTTCTCTTTTATTTTAAAATAAATTAATAATTAAACTTCTTAAATTACGGAATTTTTATTATTTAATAAATTTTTTAAATTCTTAGCAAGTCTGTGTATTTTTATTAAAAAAAGTGAAGTTGATAAAGATTTAGTGTTAGGGATTAGTGATCATTCATATAAAAGTGTGGTAAGTTATTTTAGATGGTTTTAGTTATTTACAAGTAATATAAAATACTTTACAGTAATATTTGTAAAAATGATATTTTGGAGTGATTTGATTAGGGAGAAAATTTGTATAGACTAATGTGAATTTTTCTATACACGTATTTTATTAAAGAGACTTTGTAACTAAATCATAGTAGACCTTTTACATATATATATATATTTAGGTGTGATTGAATGATTTTTTGTTATGTCAGTTGTGAACATGTTAAATAATTTTTGATTACTTATTCAATCACTCTTATCTTACATACGATTGTATTTATTATCGGTGGTGAACTACCAAGTTTAAATTCCTAGATTCGCCCCTGAATGGACCATAGATGACGTAGTGAGTCGAGTCTATTTAATAATTTCTCCAAATTCGAGTTATGACACGGAGACATGAACTAGAAGCAAAGACAACCCATAGCCGGAGAAGCTTCGGAGATTCGCAGAACTTGAACCAATCTTGATCCGACAACCACCTCTAAGAGAACTTCAAGATCAGAATAAGGCCTCATTGTAGCAAAAATGCAGGGACCTAGTTATTAGAGAACTATCTGAGACTGAAACAAGAACGACCAGAGATAGAAGTGTCCAAGCTCGACGAGAAAATGAGAAGTTTTCTTCTCATCTCAAGACACCAGAAACGTCAATGAAACCCAAAACGCTGGTGAAGAGGATAGAAAGTATAGAGTCGGGCATGTGATGGGACCATCCCAGGGTGGTCCAAACGAAATCTCGAAAGACCCCCACCTTACAAAAGGCAAAATAAAGCCTGCATAGAAACATGACGATAAAAGCAGTGAAAAAATTTGGCTTCGAAGGTGGGCGATGAGAAAGGGGAACTGTCATAGGAAGAAAAGGAAATAAAGAAGGTCGCCGACAGAAAGAGCGACGACAGTCCAAACGAATCCTCAACAGACATTCACAACAATATCAAGAGCAATCACGACTTGAACAACACCGGGGGGACACCTCGTTCCTTTGAAGACAAAACGATACGAAGATCTTCCTTCTAAAAAGAAAAGGAAGAATGAAAAGGGGAAAAGAAAAGAGAACCATCAGAACCAACAAGCCATAAGGACAACTATCAACCTGGGGCTAGAATCGTCGCCAGCGGCACAAGAAGCATAGATCTGAAGAGAAAAGTATCCTAGGGTTTTCTACATTACTTTAATTAATTTAAATAAGGAAAAGAAAAGAGAACCATCAGAACCAACAAGCCATAAGGACAACTATCGACCTGGGGCTAGAATCGTCGCCAGCGGCACAAGAAGCATAGATCTGAAGAGAAAAGTATCCTAGGGTTTTCTACATTACTTTAATTAATTTAAATAAGAAAAAAACTTTGAAGTTTTATTCAAGTTTGTTAAATTTAGGGTTTGGAATTTTGATTTAAGACTTAAAGTTTATGGAGTTTAGGTTGTAAGATTTAGAATTTAAAATTTTAAGTTTAAAATTTTAAAAAATTATATAATATTTTTTACACAATTTATGTATCAAAATACAATCTTTTAAATAATCATATGAAATAAATGACTTGTCATGCATTCGGAGAAGTTACAATCTATGATAATTTTATTGTTAGCCCTACAAAACAAGTCACCTTCGAATCATTCAATACAAATTTATAAGTTCAAAAGAACAAATTACAAAAACATTACGATTAAATGCCCAATTGTTTATTTATTTATTTTGATTCAGACATTATATATTTAATTTAATTAATTAAATGTTTAAGTTTAAATTCTAATACCCAATTGTTGATATTGTCCGCCATATACCTGGCGTGAAGAATGCCTCCGTGTCGCAATTGATGATTCATGTATCGAGCATCGAGATCCTTTATTATACCTATATTGTTTGAGAAGCCTTTAGAAGTTTCTACATCGTTCCTACTCGAGCTACTGTCCCCGTTTCTACAGGAGCGTCAAGACATCCTCCACTCCAAATTAGTTTCTACTTCAAAAAGTAAACATGTGATATTCACGAAAATCACAATGACAGCACTCTTAATTGATAGACGTAATCGAACTCAAGTAGAGACGTTCCACTTATACAACGTCGAGATACCTTTGTCTCAATTATTAAAGACAAAGTTTAATGACATGGTTCTACATTTTAAGGATTAGCTAGTCTTAAACTTGTCCAAATTGACTAAGTATGAAACGAGAACAATTGAAAAATACAAAAATCGACAAATCCAAGAGGTAACAACAAATAAGAACACAAAGTTTTATTAAAATAAAAGTTGGAGCTACAAAATCCTACTGCTATTACAAAAGCCACGAGGCTAAGACAGCGGAGGGTTATCAAATTGGGTATCCAGATTCAGAACAAAAAGATCATTTTGAGCTGTAACTAAATTATCTTCAAGGAAACCATCAGGATTGAGATTAGAATTGGACCCTGCATCAGATCTATCTACGATGTACTATCTTACTCATAAATCCTCTTTAGAGGGGTTATATAGATCGATATGAAAATTTGTTTGGGAGACTTTCTGCAAACACCATAGGTCCCACAGCGACATATCTATTGGGCCGGTAATAGTTTGAAGAGCACATGACATGCTTCTTTCGCATTTGTCCCCAAAATTATCAAAGACCTGAAGCTTCTCCAATTTTTCACTACATAGCTTCTTAGCCTCAGCCTTGGCAGATTGCAGTCGTTGAATCTTCGCATTTGAGACTTCTTTTTCAGGTTGCCTTTCTATTTCATTGGCTTTTAGGACCTCATTAGCCTTGTCCAACTCCGCCCTCAAGGTTACGTGCATCATCCGCCTCTATGGATGCCTTATGCCACATTTGAGCCTCCGTGGCATAGCTCTGTGCATCTTCCATTTCATTTATAGCTGTCTTGACCTGTCTCAAAGCCTCCACAACCAGAGTCGAGCCTCCTCAGCCTCCCTAGCATGATCTTGAGCTATAGCCAAAGCCTGTTATAGGCTCTCCAGCTTTCTTGAATGCCATGGATCTAGCATTG
This sequence comes from Hibiscus mutabilis, assembly GCA_019671005.1. Classification (NCBI taxonomy): domain Eukaryota; kingdom Viridiplantae; phylum Streptophyta; class Magnoliopsida; order Malvales; family Malvaceae; genus Hibiscus; species Hibiscus mutabilis. The sequence continues at coordinate 27,938,805 of CM033749.1, forward strand.
ATAACCTATACCTCCACTTCTTTATCAATGACTTTCTTCTTCTCTTCGTCAACCTCTACAATGACCTTCGCAAAAATGGCATGGATCTCTTTATCTATCGCACGAAGGGACCCCACAACTTGGGTTTTAAGTCTAGTTGCCTCATAAGCTAACCTTGTAGCCTCTGCATAGCTGGCTCTTCGAAAGCCCATGGAAGACCCAAACTCAACACCATTGAGAGTTGTTTCAATTGAAGGGCTTCAGTCATAGGAATTGTCATCAGAATCATATAACTTTGAGTGACTAAGGCAAGTAAGTACTAAATTACAGATGCATACTTGTAATGAATAAAATAGTGGATGTGACATGAACTAGGCTACAACCTTAGAGTGATGGCAAGGAACTCTTCTTACATACTCTCATTTTCCTCCAAGAGTTGTGCTTTCTTAGCCTCTCCTACGGAAGAGCTTGCTTCACCATTGAGAATCAGAGGAACCAACCTTATTTTCCTTTCAAATCCCACGAAGATAACAATTAGATCTAGGATAAGTGATTTGGTTAAGCTAGCACAGTGGGAGTAGTTAACCTAGCTCTCGTTGGAGGATCCACCTTCGTTATAGTCTACATCGAATGATCTACTTCAATATCATTTATCACCAAATGATTCACCTTCACTTCAGTCGCTACCATAGGATCTATCTCAACTGAAGCAAGAAGATTTGTCTCTACTAGAGGACTATCTAAATGCTCAGACTCCATTAAAGAACTTGTCGCAGCCTTCACTCTAGTACAAAACACTATTTTGACCTCTACAAAAAAGATAATAGATAAACCAAATTATTCAATAACTAGGCAGTCACAAAGTACAATCGGGTGAGCATCAACTCACATAATATAACAGCATGCAAAATGATGGCATCAATTGGTTTAATTGCCTTCCCAGCATACTCCTCCCCTAAAGATGACAATAAAGGCGACTCATCAAACATGGACTTGAGATCCACTAGTTCTTATGAGTGTGACCAAGATGAGACATTTTTGCAAGTTCGATAGGGACGCCTTTTCAAGGGTTGTACCTTAAACATTGATTTGGTTAATTAAGTGTGACACTAGAGTGTGATGTATAAAGGCATGCTCGAGGCTTCAAGACCTCGAAGGAACCAATCTTTTGTAATAAGAATGTTGCACCATCGTCTTTCTATTAAATTTTTGCAGTGGTCGTTTAGAGAATGACATAACGGAGTTGTGAAACATGTTTGACCGTTCGATAGATGTCGATGTAGATAGTTTGATGCTTGAGATCTTTCGACTGCCAGAGTATTCGTTTATGCTTCATGGAGGAGTCATCGGGACTTCTTGCTTGTCAAGGACGTAAGTAGATGTTAAGGTAAGGCTGAGTTGGGCATTAGTGCCCATCACTCTATTCGAGAAACAGCGACCTATTTAAGGAAGTCAGAGGTTTAGTTGCAAGGGCGCAACTCGAATAAGGTTTTTTTCTGAGCATTTCACCCAAGGGAGAACCAGACTTGTTTACAAATAAGAAGTTGGTTCGTTTAAATGATGCATGAAATGTCGACAGTTTCTATATGACAGTGAAGAATCGTTATTTGCCTCCTAAGAAGGATTACTTGTTAACCGATTATGGAGTGCATGTTTGTTTTTTGAAGCTTGTTCGAGAATAAAACGCTTATGGTTAAAATGTTAGAGGCTAGTAATTTCTAGATGATCTTCGAAATGAGGTTTTCTCTTTCTAAGATCTGTTGTGGTAACGTTCGATGTCTACGTTAACATATGAGATGTTTCAGTTATGTTAAGGTCGGGACCACCAGATTGTCTCTCGAATATAAATTTGATACTATGTATGACACGCGTGAATGTCTGAGGATTTTGAAAATGAAAGTAATGGCAATATAATTACCGAAAAGCCCCTTTGTGTTAGAAAGGCTAATTACCCACGTGATTAGCTAATGAGCTTTAAGGCTTAAGACTTCGAAAATGATTTTATTTGAAATCATAGTTTCCTTCGAACGAGCCGAAGAACATTAGTGGAGATTCAAGCTATTCGAAATCCATGAGGATGTTTTGTTATTTTGATAGAGGTATGCTTTTTATGCGAGAAGAAGGAAGGTTGTGTCTGCCCCAACATCGAGAAATTTTGAGTACTTGATCATTAGGGAAGTAGAAATTGGGACAACGACGTGAGTCAGAATAATTGAGAACTGTTGACCATGTATTTCATTAGTTAAGCTTCAAGTTGGGGATTGATTAACTCTAGAAGCCGCAAGAAATAATATCTGATTGAAATTAAATGGATACAGTGTTATGGTTGGATTTGGGTTCGATAGTTTCTATTGGACCATGAGATCTTGTTGAGGGTGTTTTAAAGAAAAATGTATCGAGACGAGATTCTTCTTGTAAAGTACAATGGTCAGTACATAGTGAATTTTGAGAGTGATAGTTTGTACCAAACTCTTGTCGTGTCTTTAGGAGATGGTAGAAAGATATGTATTTAAGTTCGTTGTCTAGTGTTTGCCTTACTGGCAGTTGGAGTCAAATATCGAGATCCTACATAATTGTTAGAGATGCTTCGAGATTTACTTAGTGGAAATTAAATAGAATGACCATGGATTTTGTAAGGGATTTGCGAGCACACAGTTATGATAGATTATGTTTTGAATAATGGTGTATTTCTTAGTAAATGTCGTTTGTTATTTTTGGCAAGGAAAAAATCCAAGTGGAATTTTTATTTAGATTGATTGTGGTTTGGTTCGTACAAAACTACGGTATGTACATTCTATCTTTTGATACGAGATTCGAGGTTCACGATAGAACCTTATCCTTTGGAGGGATTTCACGTGATGACAAGTTTCGATAAATGTTAAGATAACACCTTACAAGATACGATATAGTTGCAAGCATAACCATTTATGGTGTAGAACAAAGTTTATAAGAGCTATGTTGGTTGTACAAATTGATAGACTGGCCAAGGGTTAAGGTCTGTACATGAGACGAGTTGAGACGTCTTTCACTTTCGAAGGTCTTGTACGGGACAAACAAGTATATTGATAAAGGTTATTATCAGAGTTAGTCTCCTTTAGGGAGTCACCACGAGAGAAATCATTTTGTTTTGATTATAACAGTTGTTTAACTTCATGTTCTTTTAAATCATACGGAGTTGTGGAAGGATTTTGCTGTATATTCATCTTTTGAGGTCTTACAACATGAGCTGGATTTCTTCAACGACGTGTTCATGTGATGAGTTGTTAAGGTACCGTTGGGTTGTTCCCTGTCATCGGTAATACACCAAGAGAGGATGAATTCCTTCTAGGAGAAAGAATTAGTTGGGATTATGTCTGTACCATTAAACGCTGAGGTTATGATTGATAAGTGATGTGAGAGATCAGAGTAGCGCAGCGGGAAATATTTGAGGACGACGAAGAGTTATAAAGGTTTTAACATTTTTCTTTTTTATGGGTACAAATTTTGAGGAAGAAATTTTATTTAAAGATGGGAGAGTTGTAACGAACCAATTTTTGGGTTGATCGTTTGCAGCTTAGATTTAGGTCGAATATTTAATTCGAGTATTAAATTAAAGGAATGCGATTTTGGAAAATTAATTTTGAAATAAGTGATGACCGTTTTGTGTAAGGATTAAAGGTTGAGGATTTTTTATGCGATTATACCGTTATGTTTTAGAAAATGATATTTTGAATTAAAAGGTGGGAAAGAGAGTGAGAAAAATCATATTTTTATTTCTTTCTCTCTCCTTTTTTATCTTCTTTTTTTCTCTCTTACTCTTCAATCTTTCAACTCTGATCTATTGAGATCTAGTCGTTCGTTGTCGACACCTCTATTGCCATTGTGTTTATCTCGTCGAGACGAGTTTGCTTGTACCAATAGTGTCTCCATCAGAGCCTCCATCAGAGAGGGTGAGAGAAAAATAGACTGTTGAGTTAGGGTAATTCGAGTGCTCAAAATAAGAAATTGAGGCCACCATCGTGTTCACCGGCGTAAAGAGAGTTGGAAAAGAGTTTTGCAATCACCGCCCGGCCACAAGAAGCTACTGCACGTGAGTAGCAACGTTCGACCGAGAGCCAGCTGTTGTATACAATTGGGCTGTGGGCTCTAGCTATTGGGTCAAGCCGAGCTGGCCTGCTAACTAGCCCAAGTTACAGGTCGAATCGGTCCACCAAGCCTGCCTGTTGAGCCACCGCCACCAGCCTTTAGCCGCAGTCGTTGACCGTCGCTGCAGCCATCGCCGTTAACCAGTGTTGACTTTTTTCAGGGGGCTTTCGACATTCTAAGTCCGTTGGCGAAGTCTGTTTTGCCAAATTCAAGCCCAGTGAGATGTTTTTACGTATTTTATTCCCTAAAGTAGTCCGATAATGCAAAATTGCTTATGTAGTCATATTTGTTTTATCTGAGAGTGATACAAACTTGAATGTTGGATTAAAAAAGATGATCTGAGGAGCTCGAGTGGGGATTTAGCGTTAATTGCTTGAGGTTAGTACACCTCAAACTCCTAATGCTTCGTAAGCATCATAAATGTGATTGCTTTGTGTGTTAGTATATGGAAAATAGGTAGATAGTGATTAAGCATGTTTAGAGGTCGATATTATAAGACTTGATATCTATGAGTTGCATGATGATGTTACAAATATGATGAGACTCATGGAGACTTTAAAGACCGTGTAGAGTCGCTTGAGATGCTCGTATAATTATTTGATGATTGATTGATTGATAAAATTGGGATGCTTTGTATGTTAGTTCGAATAGATTGACGTGTTTGATGGAATTTATGCTTATAGGATAAATAACGGAAATTACTCGATTAAATGATAATGATGCCAATATTTAATATTAAATGATCCTTAAGGAACTTGAGGTTTCCAGTAAGTAATTTTCATATCAATACGCATGAAAGTACTGATACTCAATGAGTAACGTACCGATACTCGTGTTCGAGTACCAGTACCTACTATGCTAAATGATCATAAAGGTTAGCTAAGGATGGAAATCGACGTGTATGATTAATAACCTGATTAATGCCTTAATTAATGAGGTAACGTAGGCTAATAGGAATAATTAATGAGAATAATTATACACTCATCCATGATGTGATGACGATTAGCAATAGTAGAGATATCCTTGGGATCGCGTTGCTTGTATGTCAAGTAGGCAACTGATTGGTTAAGTTGATGATTGACGGGATCTGAATACCTAAGAATTATACTGCAGTACTCGTTCCCTTATTTGCGTGCACTCGATGTCTAGGTAGTCCCGAGTGGCATTAACTACTTGATGGCTAGGTGTTTCTGAGTAGGCGATATTCACTACCTGATGTCTTAATGGTCCCGAGTATGTGGTATGCATCGTATGACGCCTTTGTGGTCTATAGTGGGAGGCATAGTATGGTATTCGATGTCTGGGTGGTCCTGAATACCACGTGAGGTACTCGATGTCTAAGTGGTCCCGAATACATGTATGGCTAGCATTATGTCTTAGTGATTCCGGGCTAAACAAGTTTGACAACCACAATTTGTGGTTAAAACTTTGTGTGCTTTTGCCCTGATAGTCTGATGAGATCCCGAGTATGATTAGGCATTGTGTTCTATGTATGATGACTTGCATGATGAGAGCATGTATTTATGTAACCCCCTAAATCCGGACCCAAAAAAAATGGGTCGAATCTAAGAAGACACATTTAGAAACTTGTCCCTCAAGAAACGATATTAGATTTAGATATTTTTAAATACAAAATAATTATTAAAAGTGATTATACTCAATAATATCCCATTTCATATAAAATGCATTCTTATAACAATGTTCCAAAAAGTTGATAAAATATCCAGAAATAATCTCAAAATGTAATCTAAAATAGTAAAGCCCAACTAATAATGTTCAATTTTTGAAATTACATAAAAGTCCAAAATAATAAAATAGAGTTCGAGTATCCGAAATAATTCATACTGATAAATATAAAGAAGTCTGATGAAAATGAGTCCTCCAAGTATTGTACGCCTAAGACTGAGTATCTAAAAGAAGAACTAAGAGGGAGTGAGCTATAAGGCTTAGTGTGTCTCTAATGTGTATACAAACATATACGTATTACAGATATATTCACAACACCATACTCTCATCTCATATCAAAAAATATGCATAGACATAAGTACATATAGAATGCATCAGACACAATGCAATGCACCCATCTACGTACATCGTTCGAATAGTAAGGTTCCCCGAAACCACTATTTACTTACACCATCCAAAGTAAAACTTATCCCGAATGCTGAAACCACTAATCCAAAGCAGAATTCAGCCTGATTGGCGAAACCACTTAACTTTCCCGAACAATTCCCAACCCATATTATATGTCATATTATCATAATTTCCGAATCTGAATACAATCCTTTTTAATTAATTAGGATGCATGCACAATAAGTCTGATATTAATTTAGTCAGTATCTGATTTATGATACATGACATGGCATGGCATCATAGAAATCATATCACAATTCATAATTCATACATAAATAGAGCACAGAATATGTAGCATAGGAAGAGATACACCTCAGTCAGCTAATAACTCAACGACGAGAGGATTGTTTCCCACACCCAACAGCTCTAGCACTAGGTCGGATAGAGTCAGCACCTACGAGAGTAAACACTACATAAAAAATCTACTACTATGCCATAACATTAATATATAATCACTAATCCAAACTATACTCACATGCGGATCTCGCAGGTTGTACAGTAGAAGACCACACAGGTGAAGGAGGATGAAGAATCTCAATCTCTGAATCAATGCCACCTAAACATAATAATATTCTGAATCAAATTTTGATATACATAATTTCTCAATATACTAAGTACACATAAATATAATAGTAAAAACAACTTTTGGGTTCAAATTTGAGAAAACGTAAAGTTAACTTAGACTGAAAAAGTCAACACCAGCGAGTCATCAAAGTCAACAATCGCGTCAAAGTCAAATTTAAGGCTAATGCCATTCAATTAACGGTTCAGATTCTGATTAACTCCGATTTAGGTCGATTAACGGGTCTGATGGTTTGGCTCACTAGTCTGGTTCAAGACTAACCTAGTTCGATCTGGTAGGTCTGGCTCGGTCTGGCCTTGCTGGTTCGTGCTTCTCACTATAAGGCTCACCAGATTAGGTTGTTCTTAGCCTAATAATTAAATAAGGGAAATGTTATTGGGTTCGTTTCTTTGGGCACAAATCTAATGGCCCAACTCTTCTGTACACCAATCTACAATAGATTTAGGGTTTACTAACCCTTGACGGCGACATCACCGGCGATCACTCATCGGAGACCCTAAAGGTCAATATTGGCCAAAACCAAATTCGCAAAGGGTTTCGGAATCAACCACACACAACACAAACAACATAGAACTCACGAGGCTTACCAAAACTAGAATCAAAGGAGAAAGACGGTGGCCAAGGGAACTAAATGGTTCTTTATAGATTCTGGGCCAACGACAGACAATAATGGTGTTCTGGTGGTTGGTTTTGGTTCGAAACACGATGGAAAGCACACTGATGTTATCGAATTGAGGAACGGATGATGACTCGGGCTTGATCGGAACGTGATCAAAAAATAGGTGATATAAAGGTTGTTAATCGAGAGAGAAATTGAGAGCTAAGGGTGGCTGCAGATTAAATGGAAATTGAAAGGGGTGCTTAACTCTGAAAAGAGAGTTTAAATACCCAAAGGAATGGGTAAAGAGAAATGTACGACCTTGCACTTTCTAGGGTTCACGAACTAAGCACAAGGTTTTGAATTGGGGGAAAATAAGCCCAAATATTCCAATTTTACTTAATTTAGTCCACAACACAATTAAGGTTTCTGAAATAAATTCCTAAAAATTAATATAATAGTAAATTTAATAATAATATATAAAAATATAATTCTATATAATTACACCATAATATTTTTAACAAGGATCTAAAATATAAAGAACATCACCTTGATTAGCTTGATTTTCAACAAAAGGTTTAAGTCTATGTCCATTTACTTTGAACGCATTTCCAATTTTTGGATTTTCAATGTCAATTGCTCCATAAGGATAAACATGCTTCAAAAAAAAGGTCCACTCCATCTTGATCTCAAATTTCCGTGAAACAAGTGAAGTCTAGAATTATAAAAGAGAACATTTTGCCCAACATCAAATGTTTTTCTTAAAATTCTTTTATTGTGAAAGGCTTTGTTTCTTTCTTTATAAATCTTTGAATTTTCATATGCATCATTTCTAAGTTCCTTAAGTTCATTAATTTGTAACTTTCTCAATTGTACAACATCATCAAGATTAGAGTTAAACATTTTAATAGCCCAATATGCTTTATGTTCCAATTCCATAGGTAAATGAAAAGGTTTCCATAAACTAGTCTATAAGCGGACATGCCCAATGATGTTTTAAAAGCATTTCAATAAGCCCATAATGCATCATTAAGTCTTAAAGACCAATCTTTACGATTTGGGAAAATTGTTTTTTTTCTTTCAAAATCTGTTTAATTTCCCTATTTGTAAGTTCTACTTGTTCATTTGTCTGAGGGTTATAAGGGGTTGCAATTTTATGTGTAATGGTATATTTATTCATTAAATATTCAAAAACCTTGTTGCAAAAATGTGTTCCACCATCACTTATAATAGATCGAGGAATTCCAAATCGACTTAAAATATTTTCCTTTAAAAATTTGATCACTGTTCTGTGATCATTATTGCGACATGGAATTGCCTCTATCCATTTTGAAACATAATCAACTGCAAACAAAATATACAAGAAACCAAAAGAAGGTGGAAACGAACCCATAAAATCAATTCCCCAACAGTCAAAAATTTCAATCACTAAAATTGGGTTTAATGGCATCATGTTTCTTTTAGAAATAGATCCCAATTTTTGACAACTTTCACAAGACATGCAAAAATTATGAGCATCTTTGAATAAGGTTGGCCAATAAAATCCATATTGTAAAATTTTGCTGCAATTTTCTTTGATGAAAAATGTCCACCACATGCCCTGGAATGACAAAAATTAAGGACATTACTTTCCTCATTTTCCGGTATGCATCTTCTAAATATTTGGTCAGGACAATAATCCATTCAAAAACTTTCTCTTATCTTGAAGATCCCATTAAAAAGGAATTTTACCTGTGGTAAGATAATTAGCAATGTCAACAAACCATGGTGTTACAGAAATACTTAAAAGTTGTTCATCAGGAAAAGTATCATTAATTGGTGTGGATTCAAAAGATGTATCACAAACTAGTCTTGACAAATAATCTGCCACCACATTTTTTACTCATTTCTTATCACGAATGGTGATATTAAATTCTTGAAGTAAAATAATCCACATGATCAACCTTGGTTTGGCATCCTTTTTGGAAAGAAGATATTTTAAAGCTGCATGATCACTAAAAATAACAATTGATGATCCAACAAGATAAGATCTAAATTTATCCAAAGCAAATACTAACGCAAGTAATTCTTTTTCAGTAGTGGAATAATTCATTTAAGCACTATTTAAAGTTTTACTCGCATAATATATGGCATATGGTTTCTTATCCTTCCTTTGTCCTAAAACAACGCCAACAACATAATCACCAGCATCACACATGATTTCAAATGGTAAAGTCCAATCAGGAGGTCTCATTATAGGAGCAGAAATTAGCATGTTTTTAAGTTTTTTAAAAGCACGTTCACAATCTTCATTCCATTCAAACGCACTATCTTTTAATAAGAGATTACATAATGGTTTAGACATTGCACTAAAATTCTTTATGAATCTCCTATAAAATTCTACATGTCCTAAAAATGACCTTACATCCTTTACAGTCTTAGGTGTTGGCAAGTTGGAAATTAAATCAATTTTTGACTTGTCTACTTCAATTTCTTTTCTAGAAACAACATGACCCAAGACAATATCATTAGTAACCATAAAATGACATTTTCCCAATTAAGAACAAGATTTTTTTCTTTACATCTAACCAATACCTTTTCTAAATTTGACAAGCAATCATCAAAGGAATCACCAAAAATAGAAAAATCATCCTTAAATACATCAACAATACGTTCAACCATATCACTGAAAATGCTTAACATGCATCTTTGAAATATGGCTGGAGCATTGCATAATCCAAAAGGCATCATTCTATATGCAAATGTACCAAAGGGAGATGTGAATGTAGTTTTCTCTTGATCCTCAGGTGCAATTGCAATTTGATTATACCCAGAGTATCCATCTAAAAAACAATAATATTCACGCCCTGTAACTCTTTCTAAGATTTGATCCATGAAAGGTAAAGGAAAATGATCTTTCCTATTTACCGCGTTAAGTTTTCTAATCAATACACACACGCCAACCAGAAACAATCCTAGTTGGAATTAATTCATTATTTTCATTTTTAACCACAGTAACTCGAGATTTCTTAGGTACTACTTGAGTAGGACTTACCCACTTACTATTAGAAATAGGATAAATGATTCCATTATCCAATAGTTTAATGACTTCATTTCTTACTACTTCTTTCATATTAGGATTTAGCCTTCGTTGCATTTGTCTACAAGATTTAGCATTTTCTTCTAAATAAATATTATGAGTACAAATCAATGGGCTAATTCCTTTTATGTCAACTATGGTCTATCCTAATGCATTCTAGGTGAGATGGCAATGGCTTCAGATCCAACTTTGGTGGTTCTTCATTTGATGATACCAAAGCAGTTGGTAGTGATGGAAGTTTCTCAAATTTTTGTATCCAATAACGATTATCATTTTCTTGCAAAAGATTTTTTAGGGATATCATCAATTTCATAATCAACAAAATAATTTCCTAAAGGATCAGAAAGTTTAGAAATGTTGATTTGTTCGTGAACAAGTTTGTCGATAAAATCCACTTCATGTACTTCAGAATTCTCTCAAGGTTGCTTACAAACGTTGAACACATTTAATTCTAAAGTCATGTTCCCAAAAGAAAGGTTTAAAACATCATTCTTGCAATTAATCAAGGCATTATAAGTAGCAAGAAATGGGCGACCTAAAATAACAAGAATTTGTGCGTTTGCATTTGAAACAGGACTTGTATCCAAAACAATAAAATCAACTGGAAAGTAAAATTTATCAATTTGAACCAACACATATTCTACCACTCCTCGAGGAATTTTAATAGAAAGATCAGCAGGTTGTAGTGTAATAGGTGTTGCTTTAAGCTCACTCAAACCTAACTATTGATATACCGAAAAAGGTAAAAGATTGACACTAGCACCAAGATCAAGCAAAGCACACTCTATTCTAGTGTTACAAATAATGCATAAAATTGTCGGGCATCCAGGGTCTTTGTATTTGGGTAGGATAAGATGCTGAATGATCGAGCTTACAGTTTCTGTTAAAAATGATTTCTTTTGCACATTATGTTTTCTTTTGATAGTACACATATCTTTCAAAAACTTTGCATATGATGGAACTTGTTTGATTGCATCCAACAAAGGAATATTGATCTTAACTTGTTTGAAAAGTTCTAAGAATTCAACATTTTTGTTTAAATTCTTTGTTGGTTGTAATCTCTGGGGAAAAGGAGTAGGAATTCCACATTTCTCTTTTTCGATGTCAATGTTTTCAGACTTACCATCATTATCACCTTTACATTTTGAAGGAGATAAGGTTCTTGAATTTTTGATGGAATAGTTTTATCAACATTCTTGCCACTTCCGAGGGTTGTGATAGATTTAACATCTTCTTATTGAGTTCCACTAGAACAAGAAATAAGAGATTGATTAGAAGGATTTAGAAGAGGATGACCAGGAAACTTACCTTTTTCTTGAGTGCGCAACGAAGCTGTCAATGTTAAAAGTGTTTTCTTGATTTCATTGATAGCTTGTGATATTTGAATATTAAAATTTTTCTGTTCCTGCATGAAAATTTGCAATGTCTTATCAAGACTTTTTACCTGCGAATATAAATTAGATGAACCACATGTAGGCTTTTGGTTTTGGGGTATATGAGGATGGTTATTATTTTGCCACCCAAAGTTTGGATGATTTTTCCATTGAGGGTTATAAGTTTCAAAATACGGAGAAGGAAAAGGTTTGAGGATGTATTTATGACATTGGCATTCTCATGCAACATTTCTTTAAAAACTGGAATGTTCGGACATTCAAGAGTAGAGTGTCCCATAATATCACAAATATCATTACTCTCTTGATTTTTCATTGAATTGACTTCTTTTATTTTCCTAGTTTTTATGGCATCGAGTCTTCTGGACAAAATAGCAAACTTAGAACTTAAATCATCATCTTGGTTAAGGTGATATTTTCCTTTACTATGCACAAGATTATGTTTAGCAGATCCTTCTGTAGAATTATTTGTGTGACAAAACTGAGAATTTTCAACTAAATGATCTAAGTAATCAAAAGCTTCTTCAGGTAGTTTACTCATGAAATCACCATTGCATATTGTTTCAACAAATTGTTTAGTTTCAGGAGTCAAACCATCATAGAAAAAACTTATGATATGCCATTCTTCAAAACCATGATGTCTGCAAGAATTTAATAGATCTTTAAAATGTTCCCAACACTGAAAAAATGTTTCATTTGGCTTCTGATTGAAATTTTGAATTTGTTTCTTTAAAGCATTAATTTAGTACGAGTTTATTGAGTTTATTTTTTCGATTTCAGGATTTGCCCAATTCCTTTCACCTTGGATCATCTTTGGATTCAACTTCATTTGTGTCGTAATTGAAAATCACCAAATTCAACATATCTAAGCTTGCAATTAACACAAAATACAATTTATTAAAAATAACTGAAAACGTAATAAAAGTACTAAAACCGCAACATATTTAAAATACAAACCACAAAATATGAAATAACTAAAAAACCTACAAATGTCAATAAAACACTTAATAAACAATGTAAATGTTCGTACTATAGATACTAAAATGAGACTATATTAAGGACTCATCACCCTCCACAAATTTTCCTATTGTACTAAGACATCTAGATTCATTGACTAGGGAACAGAAATTTGATGATCTGCGGGAATATGGAGGGATAAGTTTATGAAAATAAAATTTGTTGCTATTATATTTTGGTGTTATTTTTCCCACTTATTTGGGTTTGTGTTTCTAATTCAGGTTAATGGGCTATCAGAGTTGCTAAAAACAAATTTGGAGAATGGTATTCCAGGGCATTACTCTGATTTACAGAAACAGAGGAATGTGTTTGGTTCAAACACGTATCCTCAGAAAAAGGGAGGTTTTGGGTACATATTTAGATATCTCGATGTCATTTCTCTTTCATATTCTGTTCTTAAAAAATCATTTTTTAGAGTCCTGAGCAGAATATTTGTGTTGATGTTTTTTTTTTTTTTATTGTGACAGAGGTTCGTTTGGCAAGCTTGCCAAGATATTACTTTGATGATTTTGATGGTAGCTGTTGTAGCTTCTCTGGCTTTGGGTATAAAGACAGATGTGGGCTTTTTTGTGTAATTTACTTTATTATAAAAAGAACTTTATGTAAGTAATACTAAAAGAAGGGACCATCTTTTTTTTATTAAGATCATAAAAGAGTATGACATCGTTATATGCATAATGCTGGTATTTTTGTCATATAGCTTTATGATTCTAAATTAGAATGCCCGAGGATTGAGTTATATGTTCTTAACAAGTTATTAACATTTCAATTTTCATGTGCTATGTTTCATTTTTCATTTACATGGAATAAAGGAAGGTTGGTATGATGGGGGTAGCTTAGTTTTTGCAGTCTTGCTTGTTATACTAGTGAGAGATGCTGAATTGATTGTTTAAAGTTTTGCATAATGCATGACAATTTTCACCCTTTTGTTATCATTATTAGTTTTTAAATTTGTAGCTATTAGTGACTATAAACAATCTCTTCACCTCCAAAAATTATATGAAGAGAAGAGAAACATACATTTGGAGGTTGGTATCCACTGGTTGACCGAATTGAGTATGAACAATATGCTTCAGAATTTTTTTCTTAAAAGTGACATTTCAAGTTGTTAGAGGAGGTAGACGAGTTGAAATTTCAATATATGATATAGTTGTCGGTGATGCCATACCTCTTAACATCGGTGATCATGTCCCAGCTGATGGAATTCTAATCTCTGGTCATTCACTTGCAATAGATGAATCTCTCATGACGGGAGAGAGTACACGGGTTCTTGGAAATAAATGCATGTTTCATGTAGATGAACTTACTCTTTTATTGTCCTCTATTTGGTTGTTTGAATTGTGTATTGAAACCTTGCATCTGTTTATAGCTCAACTATGATTATCTTTTGCTGTCTTGATTGCCCTTTTAGTTAGGTAACTTTGGCTTAATGACAATATCTTTTGCTTCCCCTACTTTCTGTTTTTCAGCCTCTGCTATTTGGTCTGTTCTTAAAGCTCTTTGATTGACTCAGGTACTTCACTGACCATACCAAAGAATCAAAAGGAAGAACAAAGTTCATTGCAGGCAAAACAAGTGTGGGTAATGCTGCAGATGGAGCCATTAAGATTGTCACAGTTGCAGTATGTGCTTCTTACCTAAGGGGATATTTGTTTTCGTATGTATGACATTTTGAACTTTGCAGGTCATAATTGTAGTTGTTGCAGTGCCCGAAGGGCTTCCTTTAGCTGTGACCTCAACGTAAGTTTGCTTTCTATGTATAAGTTTTTGAAATCTAGAACACATGTTGTCTCTAGTTGTAGTTTTTATTGAATATCTTGGTATCGGTTTGCAATTTATATATTGTCTCCTTATCTTTTCCTTTAGTTGTTTTTTGATAAGTTGTGGTAATGCTTTATAGTACTTTTTGTTGCATCCATTCTCTGTTTGTGTCTCATATGACAGATGATGCACTTTATGAAGTGTAATTGTTCAAATGATAGTAAAAATGTTCATATACATAAGTCCAGTGCATATGTTCATATGTAAAAGTGTTATTTGATTATGATGCAGCCTTGCGTACTCAATGAAGAGAATGATGGCAGATAAAGCTTTGGTATGTGTGTTGAGTACTTTTATGTACTTTTTGGACATTATTGTGAAATTACTTCTTGTGATGTGAGCATGCCTCGCTCAAGCCGAGAGTCATGCCAAACAAACCATTTACTTGTGCTAAGGCTATATTTCAGGGAAGTTCTTTTACCCAAATGCTTTCATACTTCTCATTTCTGTTAATGATGAATCAGCCTTAGACAATAAGTTATGTAATTAGTTACATATGATATGTGACGTAATATATAGCTTATACTTAGTTTACATATATAAGTATTTAATATGCTAAGTTAAAGTGCGTTTACTTGTGTGTTTATTTGTTTTTCAGAGAATAATAAAGTATGGACAGCTTAAGAAAGCTAAAGCCAGCTCAAATGCAGTTCAACAATAAGTGTGCAGCTCAAAGCAGCTCAACACATTGTCATTCAGCTCATTTCGGCTCAAGCAATCCTAATTCAGCTCAATCCAGCTCACCTTTAGCTCACTCAACTCACATTCAGTCCGGTAGCTCAACGTCAGCTCACGAGTCCAAATACAACCGAAAGGTTTCGGGACATGTGCCTGCACCTAGGGGAGTGTCCTACACTATGTGTACAGCTAGCTCAAGCTGTAACACCCTTAACGTATACTCGTAGACCGAATATACATTAAAGATGTTACGAAATCATTGGAAGAAATCTTGACTTGTAATTTTTTATACCAAAATTTAATTTGTAGTTTAACTCTTTCTCGGTTTTAAATTTAAAACTATGTCGTCTAGGTGCTGTTAGTTTTGACCCTGAATTGGTTTACAAAATTTATAATTGAATTATTGAAATAAAAAATATAATTCAGGGTGAAAACTACGCAAGATGCCTAGACCCTTTCTTGATTTTAAAATTTTTACGTGATTAGGGCTTAACAACATTTTAACCATACCAAAGATTTTGCTATTGTTAACAATTCGTATTTCTAAACTTATCCATCCATAAAAGCACATAATTACGTTGTAAACTTATGCTGTAGACAGTTCAAGTTTAAAATACTTACATGCTCACTAGTCTGTCAAATTATGGTAAAGATGTACTTACTGAACTTATTGTAGTAACTTGATTTCCCCAAGTTTCTGCTCCTCCTCGATAGACGATTTCCAGGAAACCTACGTGTGACATAAGACACACGCTACGGACTTAGTGAGGCAGTTAAACTTATTTATTTTAAAAACATGAAATAATGTAATACAATATGTCATATATAAAAGTGCATTTCATTTTCTCTATAACATGACAAGTATATCACAGTGTACATATGTCATGTATCATAACTATCATATAAATCATGTTATTATTGCATAATAAATTCTCTATCGTGGACATGCTTTTATCATGTAATCATTTACATATCATGTACTCTATCATAGTCATGCTTTCTTTATGCCATCATTTGCATAACATGTATTCTATCATGTATGTCATGTGCTTCTCGGTCATGTGACATGTAACTTCTTATTCATGTATCATGTAATCATGTGACATTTGTATCATGTATCATATAACATATGTAGCAAGTAACATGTAACATCCGAATCATGTATCATCTTGTTATTATTATCATCGGGTCTGGCTAGAGGCCTATGGAAACCCCGCAGCCTATCTGCACCATAGTGCCATGTAGAGTACGTACTCGAGAGGACGCTCTTTGCTCCTCATATAAGGGCGCTATTTTCTCCTTATATTAAACACCTTGTTAGTGCATTTGCACTATGGGCGTGGATCCACAGGTGTATCTTGTTTCATTTTAATCTTGTTTTATTTTAATATTGTCATTTTCTTATGTGAACATGATTCATCATTATTTATGCAAACAGTAGTACGTATCTTGTACTCCGTCAAGCTTGCCATGTTGAATCATGCATCAAATCACGTATTATGAAGAAATACAATGTAAATTTTAAATTAGGGTCGACTTATCTCAAGTCTTCCCTTTTTCAACATAATGCAAACATATAGAAATTCACTCACTTGGGCCATGTAATAGTATGCCTCACTAAATTCTACTCTATCATTTCCTTTATAGTATCTTGAATCCTCTTTGATTCGTATTCGGCTTCATTAACCACATGAATATAAATAAATATTTGTTAGATTCACTTCTAACAATATTTCAATTAAGCTATTTAATCATTCAACATAAAAATTTTCCACAAATTTCTTTCCTTATATTGTTCACAAACTCATTTTTGGTCTCTAATGACCATTTTGATCTTCAAATAATTCCTCCAAGCTTGCTAACCAACATTAGACACAAATTGTCTCAATTTCCATTTTCTGTCAACTTTGCACTACCATCAAAGATTTACTTCTACAGGGAAGAATACATACTGAATCTTAATCTCCTTTATGCTATAGAAACTAGATTCGATAACAGTTCTAACGGTATAAGCCACATTATTTAATAAAATCTACAAAAATTATGAAAATTCATCAAACTCCCGTTTTCAGGGCTGTCCTGACAGAAACTATTATGTAATTTTTCTGACCTTCATTCGATTAAAATTAATATCTTTTAACTCGGAACTCAAAATCAGTTTCCGTTTGTTGGAAACAAAACTAGATTCGATAAGCTTTTCAACCATATAAACTAATAACCCAGATTCAATTTGTACGATTTATGGCAAATTTTCAAAGTAGAATTCCAGTATTGAATTTCGGAACAGACTACTATTCTGTTTTCTGACCTTTCATCACTTAAAAATTTATATCTTTTGATATATGAATTGAAATCAATCACCATTTGTTTTAAACGAAACTAGACGAATAAATCTTTACATTGAATTTCTCCTTACTTTGCTATTTTTCAATATGGTCCCCTTAATTGATTCAAACCACTAATGTATCACTTTCTTCATCAAATAAATATTCAAAAATAATTCCCTCTAATTTTTCATTCTTTTCGAAATAGTCACTAAAAATGAAAAGATAAGGATTCAAGCTTCTTAACTTTGCAAATTAGTCCTCAAATCAACATTACTACTTGAATTCTATTATTTCAACTAAAATCAGATTTAGTCCTTCTCTAAAACCTCATTTCTGAATTGGTCACTTAACTTTGACAATTTGTCAACATGGTCACTAACTCGATTTAACATCGGTTTTGCTTTCTAACTTCAATTTCACATCTACAACATCAATAATAACATAAATACACTTTAAAATCATAAAAATCAGATTCAGTCCTCTAACTTTCAGAATCTTTGAAATGGTCCATATACCTTTAACTTAGGGTTTTGCTTCCAAATAACAATTCAATCTTACTAGATCATTAATTCAACATCACAAACCCTAAATTAAACTTGAATCCATAAACCCTAATCATCTTCATACAAACTAAAATATGTAGGGTTTAAATCTCAACTCAATAACATGATTTTAACATTATACTAGCTTGATTTCAACTTGAATTTCATCATGAAATCATAAAATTCCAAAAGCCCCAAACTTTTTCCATAAACCCTAATTTCTTCTCATGCAAAATTCTCATCAATCAAGCATGTTTTCCATGAATTATTTACACCAAAAGATAGAGCTTGGAGAGTAGAACAACTTTGCAGTTTGAAATATTACCTAAAAATCGAGTTTCGGGGCTTGAATCGAACTTAGAAAAAGTTTCTCTATTTTTCTTTCTTTCTCCGCCTCATATTTCGAAATTTTGAGTATAAAGAAGTCTTCATCCTTTTTTCATCCAATTTGGCCACTTGTCTTGTATAAATGAATTTTAAATTCATTTAGATAGTGAAATTACTAAAATGCCCTTTTAATCCAATGGCCAAGATTCAATCTCATCAAAAATCAATGGCCATGATCTATTCCAAGTTTTATTCACCTTTCAAATTTTTCCTCAAAGTTTCAAATTATTTCAAAAATGTCATCCATGTCAAAAGACTAATTAGCCTTCCAACTACACTTTATTTACAACAAGTCTTAAAAATTGCCACCCCATTAAAATTGAACCAAATTGGTTCCATTCCAACCGGCCCCATTCGAAAATATCATAGATTTTTATTTATGGCATTTATTCAATCCCAATATTCGAATTTCACTCAATACGATTTCCAAATTTTCTTTCTTTGAGCTTTATTGCTTTATAGTCACTCCACCAGAATCTAACTAAATCTAGTTAGAATCCAACAAAAAATAATAAAATATTTATAAAATAATATTTTATGAATTTTCCATAACCTTTGGAACTGTCTTTAAAATTTTAACTCGATTCGATGTACCGATAATTACCGAGAATTTTATCAGGTACAATCCATACTTGAAAATCTTATAATAATAATCTATTACGAATATTGTTGAATCATGTTGAATCATTTTTATCAATCAAAAACACTAACATGGAACCTTCTCAGTAGGTCACCCATCCTTGTGCTACTCTAGGCTGAGCACGCTTAATAATTTTTATTCGATCCAAAATACGATTTCTAAATTTCTGAACTTTATCGCTTTATAGCCATTAATATAAACTTCGTATGAAAAATTTGGGTAGCACGGAGATATCACTCTTGGGGGTGAACTATTCATTTACAGGGTTAGATTACATAACTTTTGAAAATTACACCTTGGTCCCTAAACTTTTCCAAAGTTTACACTTTAACCCTTAAACTTTCAAAAATTACATTTTGGTCACTAGTAAAAAATTTGGGATATTACAATTCTCCCCTCTTAAGAAAATTCATCCTCGAATTTTCAATGTTTACCCATTTCAAACAATTTCGGGTATTACTCATACATTCTCCTTTCAGTTTCCCACGTGACTTCTTCTACTTTATGATTTCTCCAAAGGACTTTAACCAGTGGAAGTTTCTTGTACCTTAACTCTGACTTCATATGCCAAGATTTTCATTGATCGTTACTCATATCTGGAAGTAACGCAGTTGATAAACCACTAGTTCAACTCCTTTTAGAATCCTGTATGGCCCAATAATTCTGGGACTAAGCTTTCTTTTTTGACTAAAATGTAACACCTTCTTCCAAGGTGAAACCTTTAAAAACACTTTGTCCTCAACTTCATACTTAGCATCCTTCTCTTCTAGTCTGCATAAGCCTTTTTGTCGATCCGCGATAGCCTTGAGATTTTATTAAATAATTATTACTTTATCCTCTATTTCTCGTGTCAAATCAACCCTCCAACTTTTGGGTTATATCAAACATTTCGATCTTGTAGCTCAAACCAATAATGAAGAGTTCGGCATATCCTTTCATACAGTATTTCAAATGGTGTCATCTCAATATTTATCTGATAACTATTGTTACTGGTAATCCTATTACAAATTCCATTGTCACTCGTTCTCACTTCCATTGGGGAATAGAAATAATCAATCCAGAAGGCACTCGATGTTTGGCTTTTACTTGTTAGCATGTCAAGCACTTTTTAATAAATTCCGAAATTGTCCTTCTTCATTCTTGGCCACCAATACCGAGTCTTTAGATCTTAATACATTTTGTTACTTCCAGAGTACATAATCAATGGACTATGACAAACTTCAGTCAAAACGTCTTTTTTTAAATCACCATCATCAGGAAAGTAAACTTTTTCTTGATAATATAAGAAACCATTTTACTTAATTTCGTAGTCATGTGTTTCTCTTGTTTCAAATTACTTCTTTTCTTTTCTCTTCTTTTTCTGAGTTTTGAGCTGCCTTGATGCATAGGCTACTACATTAATCTTCTCGAAATGATAATTTATAACTACATTGTAGTCTCTTAGGAACTCAACCTATCTTTGTTACTGTAGGTTCAATTCTTTTTGCATCATTAGTTGCTTTAAACCTTTGTGATCAGTGTAACTAGGACACTCTTACCGTTCCAATGGAATACCTTTTTATGATAGTTGAGTAAGTAGCAGAGTAATAATAGATAAACTCTATACAAAGCATTTATAATATTCAGCTAATTTCCAAGAAACTCCAAACTTTAGAGAATTTTCAGTGCCTCATATTCAAGATTAGATTGTACTTCCTTGGAATTCAACTCTTATTCCTTCAGCCAATACTACATGTCTAAGGAAAATTACTTCTAATAACCAAAATTCATATTCAGAAAACCTTACATAAAGCTGCTTATATCTTAATGTTTGTAATACCACTCAAAAATGGTAATCATGTTTAGCTTCTATCTTTAAGTATACCAGAGTATTGTCCATGAAGACTACTACTACAAACTGGTCTAAATAGTATTGGAATACCCTATTCATCAAATCCATGAATATAGCAGGGGCATTTGTAAGTCCAAATGGCATTACCAGGGATTTGTAATGTCCATAACAAGCCCTGAATGCTTTCTTTGATACATCTTCTTCTTTGACCTTGAGTTGATAATAACCCTGTAATCACTCATTTTTGACCGGGTTTTAGTGTTATTAGTATTATTTTAATAATAATATTATTAATATAAAATTAATGAAAAATCAAAAAAATAATAATGAAAAATATATTATTAAAAAAGGGAAAGAAAATGCGTGGAGCATGTTGCTCCACGTCACCCGAAATACCCACCCCTTGCCTATATAAAGGCTTGCATGTAGGCAGCCAATTGGGAAAGATTACACGCAAAAATTGCCAAAAAATTTGCCATGAATTGGCAATTAAATTGGCTCCCCAATTGGGAGCTAGGCCGGCCGCAAGGCTGGCCAAGGGTTGGGGGCAGTGCCTTCGGCCCCAGTTGGTTCGATCCAACATTCGATCGGGGTCCTATTTTGGATCCGATCTAGTTAATATTTTTGGAGAGGTCGTGGTAGATCTCGGTAGGGTTCAGTCGGGGTTCGTCATTCGAGCTCCTAGTTAGGTATATTTTCTTCCCTTTTTATTTGTGTTGTAATTTTTATAATTTAATGAAGTATTAGTTATTTTAAAATTGTATTCTTATTTTTTAGTTTGTATGTTTATGTTTTAGATTAGTATTTAATATGTTTTAAATTTGTGTTTTATATTAATATTTTATTTATGTTAGATTCGTTTTTATTTATGTGTTAGATTAATATTTATTTGTGTTTTAAATTAATATTTATGAACATTAGCATTTTATTTATGTTAAATTTGTTTTTATTTATAAGTAAGATTAATATTTATGTATGTATGTATGTTTTAGATTAGTATTTTATTTATGTTAGATTAGTATTCTATTATGTTAATATTTATTTGTATTGTATTTAAATTATTTGCCATGTTTTATATTTTGCTCACTAAGTTTGCATAATAGAATATATAATGTCAATGTGGTGCCCTTTTATCCGAGCGTAAACGGGGCCAGTATCAGGCGTAGTGATAGTGGTTGGGCGTTTACTCTCGGATAACGGGGCCTTTAAAATCTATTCGCACTTATAATCAAATTTTAAATTGATCGTCACTTTAATCCGGAAAGTTTAATATTAATAAAGCGGTAATTATTAAAGTACCAATTTTGGGCGGTGTGGGGGTGCTAATCCTTCCCCATCCGTAACTGACTCCCGAACCCAATAGTTTTCAAATCTCTGGTTTTATGGTGTCCGGCCTACCTCAGTGGCCGGTGGCGACTCCCTTTCTTTAAATAAAATACGGTATTTTTAAAACCCCACGGAATAAATATTTTAATACCCGAAAAACCACAAGCACTTCGAAAACTTCATTTTTCTAGCGATACGGAGATATCGCTATAGATGGCGACTCCGCTGGGGACAATTTTTTGTTTTTCGAAAACAAGAAGAGAGTCAAGCTTTTTAAAATAATTACCGCTTTATTAATATTAGAAATTCCGGGTTAAAGTGACTATTAAATTAACATTCGGTTATAATTGCGCGTTTATTTTAACGCATTTAAAATATGGCATATAAACCCGTTTTTTAAGTGGAGGGAAAACGCTAATGCTTTCGTGGAGATATCGTTCTCCCGTATGGGCCTAGCAAGTACCTTCGGGGCTCGAGTACCTTATGCTTTCCTAAGGATATCGTTCCTTCGTACGGGCATAAGTGAATAGGTCCCCCTGAATTGAACCCGGTTGAAAGGAGCCTATAATGGATGATGATCGGGGGCTTTGCTACTCTTAGTAGAGGACATCAAGGACAATTCGGATACCTCCTAGCACCAACACTGCATGTAGAGAACATATAGAAACCCACCCCTTTAGAGCCATGCAGATAACCTTAGGTGTTTTAGACAGGATAAATAGGGTTTTTTGTTTGTTTACCCTATTTAATTTGTCCTTTTATTTATGTATTTATTATTTTTATCCGGTACTAACTCATTTTTTTTTGTGTTTTGTTTTTATTTTTATTTTACACATACTTTTGTTGCATTATCATTGCATCCACATTACATAGAGGCGTTGATTCAAGTGGTTTGCCCGATTAGAAAATCTTTCATCATGGAAAAAAGGTGTCTTAGGAAGGATGGCATCGATCCAGTCGCGCGAAATCGGTCAGAGATTACTCAACAGATCCGAAGTAACAATTTACCGAGCGAGCGTGTAGTGCAAAAGTATACACACGAGACCCTGATGGTGGACATACGACGAGTTGCAAGGCGTGTGAATGACTTAGCTACCGAAGCCGCGGCTCTCTGACCTTTCGTAACCCCAGACATGGAATAAGCACCAAGGTTTATCAAGTTGCTCAGAGCTGTCGAGGAGCTAGGAGGCAGAGCTAGGGCTTATGTGTAGAATTTTATTTTGTAATTAAGACTTTTTGTAATAGGGACTCCTTTTGTAATATGAACCTTTTTTGTAATCTGGACCCTTTAATTCCCATGAAAGTTGTTCGAAAGGGTGATTACCAGCGGAATCAACGCCTTTATTTGCATTCATGTTGCATACCATGACATGGTGTTGATTCAAGAACAGTTTATTAAAAGGCTTTCAAAATAGAAAAAGTCTGTTTTGCCAGAAACGATAATATTACAGTATCAAGTTAGGCCGAGAAAAGACCAATCGCGAAAGAAGACGGTACGATAGTAAGGCACGTGCGACGCAGAAGATTCAGTCAGGGCCGCAGAACCCCAATTTTAAATCTTCACATTTGACCATTTTTTAAAAAATCTCAGATTTTAATTTAACTCATTTAAAAAAAGAGAGAAAAAAATTTGAAAATATTATTATTTTGCTTTGAAACTTCTTCCCTCATAAAACTTTCAGAATAATAATAATAACAAAAAGAAACCTAAAAGTTTCATATTTTATGTAAGTTAAAACTTTTTGATAATAAAAAGGGGGAATTTTTAAACCAAATGATCCTTGAAAATTTTAATTTAAACCCCAAAAAGTTTTAAAGTACTTCCATAGGATTGATAGAATCCATCCCTGTTTAGACGTACCCAGATCTACAGAATAAAATATATTGTCTGATGTCCTTTTCAGAAGCCACAAAAATAAAGATTATGACGTCACGTGTCCATAGAATAAAATAAGAGGAGAAGATGGAGTCATCCATCATCCTGAAGACGATGTCGAGACGTGGAGCACAGGTTTTTCTTCCCGAAGTCAAGGTCTCCAGAATAAATTCAACTGTTGCATGTAATTCATTATTAATTTCTTGCAAACATACATTTTCTCCATTGAAAGTTTTTCAAAGGCTGTTCGAGAATCAACATCGCATTTGCATGCATTCTCGCATTTATAGGGTATTGATTCCCGAAGTGGTTCCTCAAATCTCAGAAATCATTCATAATTGGCAAAGGGTCGTCTGGTCAGATATTAGAGGGCACGGATCCAGGGTTTTGTCCCAGAACAAGATCAGAGACAATAGAAGAGGAACCATCTGAAGACTTCAGGTCAGACACTGTACTGGTAATGAGCAAAGTAAAGTGCAAGAGTTGAAAGAAGCAGAGGGAAGACGTGATGAATCAGACGAATACTTTGACGAAAGGTAAGCGATCCATCAAACCGAAAGAAGAACCGATTAAGGATCATAATAGAGAGCGAGATAGTCAGAATTCTACTTCCAAGTCAGCCAAATACGACAAATTGAACCATTTTTGTGATCTGCATCAATAAACAGGCGGAAGGTATGCTTGAGTCGGGCTTTCAAAAAATAGAGCTCGGTCCAGAAGAAACTTGAGAAGCAAGTAATGAAAATAAGTATTTCTTGATTATTGTGAGGTACACCGAACTACTCCTAATGTTCATCGACAAGAGCCTTATTACCTCGGTGAAGTCTCTAGCGAAGAGACCGTCTTATCCGAGAGATTACGACACACGTGCTAGAGGCAGTTACCGTTTAGGAAGTTTGGGTCACGGTATTGAGGATTGCGAGGCCTTGAGGAATGAGTTCAAGATCTTATCGCGATGAGGATTTTAGGTTTCAAAGACGGAGTTCCCCAATTCTATAGTGAGCTAACAATCACCCGAGGGGCAAAGTTGAGGAGGAATCGATATCCAGGACAAAGTTCGAGTAATACCGAAGTGGGTCACTCAAGCGAGTTAAATTTGAAGATCAGAGATAGGGGCATC
The DNA here is from genome assembly GCA_019671005.1 of Hibiscus mutabilis. Taxonomy (NCBI): domain Eukaryota; kingdom Viridiplantae; phylum Streptophyta; class Magnoliopsida; order Malvales; family Malvaceae; genus Hibiscus; species Hibiscus mutabilis. The sequence continues at coordinate 27,964,258 of CM033749.1, forward strand.
CCAGGAGAGGGATATTCTTTCGAGTTCAGCCAGCTCAGATAAGAGATAGATAACTTGGATAAAATTGAATTTGCAGAATGATCATCAGAAGCTTTCCTGAGTATTTAAGAATATCAGAATAGATGAACGGTGTTGTCCAATTGAAAGACGACTCAGAATATTGAAAGAAGAGAAACTAGTCAAGCAAGAATCAAGTCAGGATGTTATCAGGTACGTTTGAGGAAATTGGGAATAGGTACGATAGTCTCCAGAGATGAGCTACAGAATAACTTAGCCATTAACAAGAGTTTTAGAAACAAGTTTACGACAGAGCAATGACAATTCAACACTCTTCAGTTGGAAAGGGCAACTTCCAAGCTACGAGACTAAGCAGGGGATAGATGAAGACCCGAAGATCGATATTACTCGAGCAGGTAAGGCGGCTCAACAAGGTGGCAGGCTTTGTCAGAACATGGATCAAGTGTTGGACTACAGAGGCAAGCTGACCGGAGTACTGGATGAAGTTAAGAAAGTAGGCACTGAAGCTTATCAGTAACTGTAAATATCTAATATCTGATATAATGAAACCTTTTGGCCTCAATGAACGTCGTTCTATGGGGATCACTTTTGGAATCAATACCTTATTGCATTCATGTTTATATTTTAGGATTGCATTGCATTGCTTTGTACGATCCTGGCATGTTTTACATAACATTATCATTACCTTGCATAAACATTATGAGGAGTAATTCAAAGACCAATTAGGGTTTTATCATGGATAAAAGAATTGAAGACACTCAAAAATCAATATTTGAGCAGTCAAAAGATGGGCTCGAGAGAAAAAAGAAAAAGAAGAATTTTGATGCCTTCGATGCAAGAAAACTCTATTTGAACCCTGATTTGGTCATTCCTCCGGATTTCAAAGATTCTCAGATTTACGCATGATGGCGGAACAAGCTGCCCCAAGATTCACCTGACCACGTCCTATAGAAAGATAGAAGGCTAAATCAAGAATGAAAAATTCCTGATCCACTACCTCTACGATAGTCTAGCAGGACCTACCATGATATGTACAACTATTTGAGTAGAGACCAAGTGTAGTCATGCGGAGACTTAACCGACGTCTTTATGGGCAATACATATATACTTTAGACCTATCACCAAGTCATCAGTATCTCCAGGGTACGAAGATGAAACCTAATGAAGGCTTCAAGAAACGTGCTTTGAGGTGGCTGTGTTTAGCAACCCAGGTACAGCCTCCCGTAGATGAAGAGAAAAGTGACTTACATACCACATTTCATATTTCTTCTTTAATAAGATGCTCGAGAAAATGAAGGCCAGCTTTGAGGACTTAATGACAGTTGGAGAAAGAAACGAACATGCACTCTGAGAACTAAGTTTAAAGACCAGACCTGTCTAGGAGCAGAAGGAAAGAAAAAGATAAATGGGTACCACTTTCAAGGTTCTCGTGATCATAAGAGAAGAAGACAGGCAGATTCCTCTGAATCACCGAGAAAAATTCCTCGAACAAATACATATTTAGAGATATTCAGAGTATTCCATATGGCCTCATCTGGTCAAGGGTTAGTACCTTACCTCTGGGCCGATAAAGATTACACCCAGCTCATCTGCCCACAGTTTTAATCCATACAGTGCATGTGAGTTCTACATTAAGGCACCGAGGCATGGCACCAAGAAATTTGAGGTTGTTAATAGAAGAAATCAAGAAGTTGGTTGATGAGGGAGTCATGACAAGAATTGATCCAGCAAGGAAAAACAATAGAAGTGGCACAAGCCTACACTATAAAGGACCAAAATGAGTTAGTACTCGGGAGGTAGTTCGGAGGTCCCTATGGTTTTCCCATCAGTTCACAAAGAAATGCTCAATGCTTTGAAAAAAAGAAAAAAGAAGAAAAAACTCTCAAACAGATATTTTTAGAATTAAAAATCGCATTTCCATTTAGAAAAGCATTTTTACATTCTTGATTCTTTAAACATTTTATTTTTATAGGGTAGTTTTCCCATATGTATATACACGCATTTTTGAATGGACATACTTATATATCATTTCTATATAAGGTCCTCAAGTTTTGAATGCAACAGTACATTTGCTTCAGATCCAAAGATGAACTCTAAGTTGCATATATTTAGAAGAGATTGAATGTTGTGGGGATACTGTAAATGTGAGTATCTGCTAGTTTACTTAGGCCAACAGAGGAACAAAGCGAGTGTTTAGACAATGGGCAGTTCCCATTTTAAGAATTTATATTCTCAGGCACTTGTCGTTTAAGATCCTTGAAACGAAAGTTGACCCTAAACCTCTACCCCCTGAAGGCATTCTCAGGACATCTGTGAATTTGACAACGAATGATATTCTTTTACTTTACCAGAAGACAGAGATGAGTCCAGACAGATTGGATACGAAGATCAGAAAATCATCAGAAGAAAGTGGTTGAAAACAAGGATATGTCCAAACGAAAAACCAAAGAAAAGAAGAGAAATGGTAATCAGAAGGCCGAAGCAATCCAGATCGAGTAAATATCAGAAGAGCTGCAGAGAGGCAAGTAACTTCGAGTAGAAGATATCATCAATACCAGTATAGATACGTGTTGATTTGAGGATACATTTATAGACTCGAATAAGAAGAAAGAGATTCAAGGCTAAAAACCCAAAATGGGCAGTCTAAAAAAAAGGAAAACAAAACAAAAAAGAAAAGAAAAAATAAAATAAAATAAAATAAAAAAGGAAGAAAGAGAAAGAAAAAAGAGAAAAAAAGAAAATAAAAAGAAAAAAGAAAAAGAAAGAAAGAATATTGTATATGCTTCACACACAGATCAATCAATACAAGAACGAGACTTCAACTATGAGCAAGAGACACAAGGAATCCACATTTCAAGTAACTATCAGTTTTGAAAATTAGTATAGAAGCTCGAATTGAAACCAAGTCAAGACAAGTCGGCCCGAAGATTGCCAATTTCGAAAAAGGAAATGACGTATAGGGTGAAAACCCAAAAATGGGCAGTCTAGAGTGATCCTGAAAATGAAGAAAAAGAGTAGTCAACCTGAGCCTGCTGGCATCAATACCCAACCAAAATACACTAAAGGAAGTGACCTCTAGGGTGAAAACCTAAAAATGGGCAGTCTAGAGCGATCCAAGAGAAAAACTGAAAAAGAAGAAGAAAAAAGAGAAAAAAAGAAAGAAAGAATAATATTTCATCTGGGCGTGCCAATAACAAGAATTCCCAGAAATGTATTCATAGTCCTTCATTCAAGAAATCTCAGTTTCGAGGAGTATTGAAGGATCAAACATTATTGAACAGAAAACGAACATCAGTATATAGCCAGAATACAAGGCAACCTACAGTAAAAAGAAAGGTAATGAACTCTATGGTGAACACCCGAAAACGGGCAGTCTAGAGTGATCCAAAAAAGGGAAGGAATAATGGGCATATCCAAGTTACACAAGTACAGAAATACTGTTTCACTTAACCATAAACAAAAGGCCTACATTACAAGCCCTCAAAGACTATTATGGTCATCCATAGATATCCAAGTTGAATGAGAATGTCTTTAGATTTCGTTCCGCCTATAAGGATTAACTTTGCTTCAAGGAACGTCAAACTTCAAAGTGCTTGATCGACACCCAAATGAGGGAAGGATGGGGCATGGTGAGATAGCGAGATTAAGAGAGCCACCTTAAACGGGGTAGAAACTAGGTAGGGTTGTTCCTCTCAAAAGCATATTAGACCAGAAGAAACTATACATTGGCATATATCTCCACAATGGTCAAGATCTTCTAAATATGCGCTTCATTAGAGTTGATCTCTGGCAACTTGAAGCAGATGTGCTATGGTGTTTGATATTTCGGGGGCAAACATGTTTTAAAAGATTTGACATTTTCTCCCAAAGTTTTGATGATTACCATTTCCCCCAAACATTAGTTTTTAAAATGTTTGGCAATATACTTCGAATTTTGTTTACCGTTCTCGAAACATTATTTTAAAAAAAATGTTTGGTCCTTAAAAAAGAAGAAAAGAAAAAGATGTTTACCATTTGTTCTAAACAATGTTTTCAAAATGTTTGGTATCCACTCCAAGTTGTGATTTTCAAAATAAATGTTATCTTTTCAAACAATCATTGTTTTTTTGAAATATACGCAAGTAAATTGCCGTTTGCATTATTTTAAAAATAAATGATGATGAGATTTAAAGCATAGGGGCCGAGAGTTAGTTCCCGTCGAAATGCTACGAGAAGATCAAGGATGAGCTCAGGGGATGGAAGCATTTTGGCTCACCCAGATGACTAGAAATAGATCAAGGCTCTGTATGATGGGTCGGAAAATTCAAAGCAGTGGAGCCCGTGGTTGAATGGGGCAACGCCAAGCGAAGAAGATGACAATGGTTCTTATAAGAATAATATAAGAACCAGAGGATCATTTATGAAGATGGGTGATAACCCTGAAGAAAAGAAAGCCTTCCGCACAAAAGGTTTAAAAGCATGTTCAAATGAGGATTTAAGAGTATACAGTGAAGAAGTAAAGAGATGAAGAAATCTGAGGAGCGACCTTTCAGGGTGTAAGACTTTAGAACAAAAAGGGGGCTGAAAGAAAAAAAGAAGAAAAAGAGAGAAAGAAAGAGAAAAAGTGAAAAAGAAAAGAAAAAAGAAGAAAAGAAAAAAAATAAGAAGAGAGAAAAAAGAAAAATAAGAGAAAGAAAGCATTACATTGCATGCATCATATAGATAGGGGCATGTCAATTTTCGCTTACTTTGGACAGGTACTTGAAGAATTATCAAAGAACATTAAGAAGTGGATTTCATTGAAAAGATTGGCGGCCATTTTCGGCGTGAGTCCCTAAATTTGAAGAAGTTTTGGCGGCCATTTTCAGCGTGAGTCCCTAAATTTGAAGAAGTTTTGACAACCATTTTCGGCGTGAGTCCCCAAATTTGAAGAAAAATCGGTAGCCATTTTCGGCGTGAATCCCCAAATTGAAGAAAGATTTCGATAGCTATAGCAGCGTGAGTCCTAGAAGATCGACAACCATTTTCGGTGTGAGTCCCCAAATTTGAAGAAAGATTGGTAGCCATTTTCGGCGTGAGTCCCCAAATTTGAAGAAAGATCGGTAGCCATTTTCGGCGTGAATCCCCAAAATTGAAAAAAGATATCGGCAACCATAGCGGCATGAGGCCCATATGTTAGATCCTTCGGGTCAACGGTAAGTCCTTCGGGCATGATGTTAAGTCATTCGAGCCACCAATAAGTCTTTCGAGCATGGTGATAAGTCCTTTGGGCCATTAGTAAGTCCTTTGGGGATGATGCGACAGTCTTAAGTAGCGTAAGTCCAAAGATATCAACAGCCTTGCTAAAAAAATGAGATAGAAAAAATAAGAGAAGAAAAAAGGAAGAAAAAGAGAAAAAAAAAGAGCAGAAAAAGGGGGAAAAAGAAAAAAGAAAAAGAGAAAAAAAATTCGAAGATAAAGGTTCTATGTAGGAAGGGCCTATATTTTCAAGCTCTCGTAGCGAGAGGTTCTGTATAGGAAGAATCCGCCGCTTCAGGGCTCCAGGAGCTGAGAGTTTTGTATAAGGAAGGACTCGCAGCTCCAGGGTGAAGACTAGCAGTTCTATATAGGAAGAGCTCCCAGCCGAAAGAATTCACCCATGACACACAAGGTTTTATGTAGGGAGAACCTATTGCGTTAAAAGCGAAGAGTCCTATATAGGAAGGGCTCCAAGCTTTACTGTCTTAGAGTGAGAGGTTTTATATAGGAAAAACTCATAGCTCTGAGATTTCAGAAGCTAAAAGTTATATATAGGAAGGATTGACGGCTCCCAGGTTTGAAGACTATCAGTTCTATACAGGAAGAACTCCAGTCAGAAGAACCCATCCGTGGTACTGAAGGTTTTATGTAGAAAAAACCAGTCGCGTTGAAGGCAAAGAGTTCTATGTAGAAAAAACCAGTCGCGTAGAAAAAACCCATCAGTGGGCCATGAATAGTATGCCTCACTAAGCTTACTCAAGGTTCTTATCTTTTTCTTTTTATCACTGGTTCTCCTTCGATCTCTTTTAGAACTGTATAAGACCAATCGAACATATACATTACCATTTCGTATTCGACTTAAATCTAACATTGCTAACTTGATTCTTAAACATAACTATTCGAATATAATTTTTTTCTGAAAATTTCCCAATATTTTGCATTATTGCTGAAATGGTCCCTAGGTCTTTAGTGACCATTTTGAACATTAAACAATTTTTCAAACCTAATTTGAACAATTTCCATTATTAATTACTCATTTTTGACTCTTTCCTTTTTAGTCCTTCAACATCATAAAAGTGACATTTTAGTCACTACTTTACTTTTGTACATAAATTCATGTACAAATAATTCATTTATTTATTTCCAACATCCTTAGAAAATTTCCTTCAACTTTTAAAGTTTATTCAATTTAATCCTTCACTATACCTTCATTTCGAAAAGGTCCTTAAATTTTTCATCCCTTGTCATTTCAATCCTTTATCTTCCATAACATGCCTAAATCTTCAATTCTATCAATTTTCCATAAATTAAAAACCAATCCCTAATTTTTCTTAAATTGCCGAATTGGTCTTCCAACTTCCAAAATTTTTCATTTTGGTCCCTAATCACCAATTCAAGCTAATTTCACCATAATTCAAAAATTCCAAGGCTAAAATAAAATTTTCAATAATTCCCCCTAATTTCTTAAAAATTTCAAAATGGTCCCTAAATTTACAACTTGAGAAATTATTCAATATATTATCAAAATAGGACCTATAACTTCATAATTCATTCAATTCCATCCTTAATTTAACTTCCTAACCAAAACCCCCAAATTTTAGGGTTAGGTTTTATAATCTCTAACATGGAATTTATCCAAATTCAATATTAATTCCATGCTTAAATCATCAGTTTAACTATCTATAAATCTAATTCCATCATAAAATTCAATTTCCATAAACAATCTTCATCCATAAAATAACTTCTACTTGACTTTATCATGCAAAAATACTATCAAAATGAAGAGAATCAAGTGTAGAACAATTTACCTAAATTAATTTTGCTTGAAACTTGTCTTATTCTTCAATTTTTGGACTTGAAAATTCAAAACCATGTTTCCCTTTTTTTCTTGTACATTTCGAACAGCTTGTTGGAAAATATAGATGATTTTTTATCATCTTTAATCTATTTAATCCAAGTGTCATATTAAATGAATATTAAATTCAGTTAACTAGTGAAATTACCATTTTACCTTTTTCATCCTATGGCCATGATATAATCTTATCAAAAATCAATGGCCATGATTAAATCCATGTGTATTTGACCTTTCAAAATTGCCCTCAAAGATTCAAAATTTTTCAAAAATGCCATCTATGGCAAATGATCATTTTGCCCTCCAACTAGACTTTATTTACAACAAAACATAAAAATTGCCATTCCATAAAAATTGAACCAAATAGGTTCCATTATAACCATCCTCCTTCCCAAAATATCATAAATTTTAATTTATTATATTTTTTCGATCCAATTATTCAAATTTTACTCAATACGATTTCCAAAATTTCTTTCTTTGAGCTTTATAACTACTCCATCATATTCTAACTAAATCTAGTTAGAATCTCACCAATATTAAAAAAATATTCATAAAATAATATTTTATGAATTTTCCATAGTCTTTTGAACTGTCTTTAAAGTTTCAATTCGATCCGATATACTGATATCCATAAAATACTTCTACTGCGAGTTTACCTTTTTCGAGCTATTAGATTTATTTCGAAAATTATATATTTCCATATTCGGGAAAATAAACTCTATTATCCCATAAAAACTTCATTTTCCAAGGACTTAGACTGAATTTTCCTAACTCAGTCTATTATTCCGATAATTATCGAAAATCTTCATAGGATAAAATTTCTCTTAGAATTCCTTTCTCGATAATCCATACGAATTTTCTCTACTCCTACTGAGTCCAAAATATCGATCAAAAACACTTTTATGGGACCTTCCCGAAGGTCATCCATCCTAATATTTCCTTGGCCTGAGCACGCTTAACAATTTTATTCGATCCAAATTTGAATAATATAAGCCCCGTATGAAAAATCTGGTAACACATTAACACAGAAATACCATTCTACGAGGTTAAATTACATAACTTTTCAAAATTACACTTTGGTCCCTAAATTTTTCTAAATTTTACACTTTAACCCCTAAACTTTCAAAAATTACATTTTAGTCACTAGTCCAAAAAATGGGATATTACAATTTTTCCCCCTTAAGAAAATTCTTCCTCGAATTTTCAACGTATACTCTTTTCAAACAATTTCGTATTTTGCTTATTCATTCCCTCTTCAATTTCGCAAATGATTTTCTCTACTTTATGATTTCTCTGGAGGACTTTAACTAGTAGAATTTCTTATTATTTAATTCTTTGATTCCGTATGCTAGGATTTTCACTGGTTATTCTTTATACACCAAGCCTGGTTGCAGTTCAACCTCCTCAGAGGTAATTATATGTAAAGAATCTGATCAATACCTCCGAAACATGAATACATGAAACACATAATGAGTCTTGTTCATATATGGAGGTAAAGCCAATTGGTAAGCCATTGGCCCCTTTCTTTTTAGAATCTCATACGGCTCAATAAATCTGGTACTAAGCTTTCCTTTTCAATCAAAACGTAATACCTTTTTCCAAAGTGAAACCTTTAAAAACTCTTTTTCTCTAACTTTATATTCAATATCTTTTTTCTTCTTATTTGCATAGACCTTTTATCGATCCATGACGTCCTTGAGATTTTGCTAAATAATCTTCACTTTATCCTCCATATCTTGTGTTAATTCAACTCCTTTAACGTTTGAGTTATACTGAACATTGAACATGTCTATCTTGTAACCCGAACCGATTTAGAGAAGTTCGGTATTTTCTTCCATATGCCATCTTGATACTTGCTTGATAACTATTGTCGTAAGTAAATTCAGCCAAAGGCAAGTTCTTTTCCCATGATCCCGCAAACTCAATTACATAAGCTCGTAACATATCCTTTAGAATCTGTATGATCCGCTCGGACTGGCCATCTGTTTGCGGATGAAAAATTGTACTAAAATTTAATTTATCACCTAAAACTCCAAATAACATACCCCAATACCTTGAAGAAAACCTTGGGTCTCTGTTAATATATTCTTTCTTCATATTATCATTGTCATAAACATATACTTTACCTCAGTATTATAATCAACTTTTTGACTTAATTTCATAATCCTGTATTTTCCTAATTCTAGCTTGTCTCCTCTTTTCAAGACATCTTTCATCCATAAACTGCAAATCCTTGATTTGATCCAATAAAGTTGGCTTTAACTGACATTTTGTTGTTAAGGAACCATCTCGTCCTACAGACAATTGTGCATTCATTATGTGCAAAGCAGATAATATCTTCCGGCTAAGAGCATCTACGATTACATTAGCCTTTCCCAGGGTGATAATTGATAACCATATCATGATCCTTTAAAAATTCAACCCACCTTCATTGTCGAAGATTCAGATCCTTTTGTGTCATCAAACTATTAAAACAAAAATCATAGTTGCCATTTACAAATCATATGTTGAATAGTTCATTTCATAAATTTTGAACTGCCTTGATGCATAAACTACGACACAACCTTCTTGCATCAACACGCCACTTAAACCATAAAGGGATACATTATTGTATAGAGTATATTTTTTGATTCTGGTTTAATTAAAACTGGTGCTTAGATCCGAACTTTCGTTAATCTTTCGAAAATTTCCTAACAACCAGAACTAGCATTTAGAAAACTTGACATAAAACTGTTAATCTCTTAAAATTTATAATACCACACAAAGATGGCAATCATACTCAACTTTGGTCTTTTAAAAAAACCAAAATATCATCTATAAAAACCACAAAAATCCAAATAGGGTTGAAATACCCTATTCATCAAATCCATGAATGCTGCAGGGGCATTTGTCAATCCAAAAAGTATTACCAGAAATTCATAGTGCCATAACGAGTCCTGAATACTGTCTCTGGTATATCTTTTTCCTTGACCTTAATTTGCTAATAACCCTGATCGAAGATTTATCTTTGAAAATACTACATCTTTAAGCTGATCAAATAAATTTTCAATCCTTGGTAGGGGTTACTTTTTCTTAATGGTTACTTTATTCCATTGTCGATAATCTGTACAAGATCATAGGGAACCATCTTTCTTCTTTACAATTAATACCGGAGTACCCATAGTATTTCACTTGGTCAAATGTAACCCCGTCTAGAAATTTTGTAATTGAGCCTTTAGTTCCCTTAACTCAATTGGTGTCATCCTATATCATAACATTGATATCAGCTCAGTTCTTGGGTAAACATCAATGCCAAACTGTATTTTCCTATATGGAGGTAATCCTGATAACTCATCCAGAAAATATATCAGGAAATTCCTTTACAGTCAGGATGTCTTTAATCCTTTTTAGGTAACTTTTGTGTATCTTCCATACAAACCAAACATGTTACACATCCATTGTATAACAGCCTTTGAGCTGTCGTTACAGAAATTACTGACTCTAAACAGTCAGTTCTTTCTCCCTCAAAGATTACTTCAAAACCATCAAGTCCTTAAGTACCAACATTTTCTCCTTACATTTCACATTTGTATCATATGAAGATAACCATTCCATTCCGAGAATGACTTCAAATTCATGGAATAGAAGTTCCATTAAATCTGCCGAGAACTTGATTTCTTGAATTTCTAATGAACCTTTCTTTGTGCTACTATCTTAGTACCAATATATATTAATCGAACTTGAATCAATTAAAACAATTACAGGTTTTTTCCATAGCCCTCGCTCTGTTCATAGCCTCTTGGAAATTTTGATAAGTTTATGCCCAATAAAATCTCCTTAGGTCTTGGACAAAACTTCTCTATAAACCATTCACATCGAGACCTTTTGATCGGTATCCATTTAACTGCGTACAACTCAGTCTATTAATATCTAACTCGTACTCCTAAACAGTACAAGTACTTTATTCAAACTTAGTACTGCTGCAACATTTTTTTTCTGTTAACTAGTTGCCAACATACTTGACTTTAAACATTCTTCTCTTGATTCCCATAATTAAACATTTACCACAGTCCGTCGATACTTAACATCATCTATTTCTACTGAATCTTATTCATGTTATTGAGGAGCATAATCAAGTTACACAGTAGTACATCAGTAACATGAAATCCTAGGGGAATGTACTTAACTTTAAATCATATTAAAATCAATTTAGCCTATAGAATCGTCTAAACCTGTAGCTCTGATACCAATAAATGTAACACCCTTAACGTATACTCGTAGACCGAATATACACTAAAGATGTTACAGAGTTGTTAAGAAAAACTTGACTTGAAATTTTTTTATACTAACTTTATTTTATAGTTTAACCCTTTCTTAGTTTTGAATTAAAAACTACGTTAGTCTATAGCATATAGTTTTAACCCTGAATTGTTTTATAAAATTTATAAATGTGTTATTGACATAAAAATATAATTCAGGGAGAAAATTATGTACCCTGCCTAGACCCTTCCTTGATTTTAAAATTGCTACACAATTTGGGTTAAACTATTCTTAACTATATCGAAAATATAACTACTTATAGTAAATCATTTTCTATATCCATACATCTATAATAGTGCATAAACATAATATAATCTAGAGATTACAAAATAGTTTGTCTATTTAAATCCACTACATATATGCACATGCCCACTAGACATCAAACTTATAATTTATGATGTACGTACCGTGATTACTAATGTAACTTGATTTTCCAATTTAATAGATCCTTGTCACTCTACTCAAGAGAAACTATGTGTGAAATAACACACGCTAAGTACGAAATTAGTGGGGCAATAATTTCACTTAATAAACATAGAGTAAAGTAATACTTATCATATGATTTCATATCAAGTTCTCTACCTAAGATAGACTAGTACTGTCAAAGTTTCCGTGGTCACTAGATATTAACGTGCATGTTATAAGTTCCTAACTTGCTCATGGTTCTAATGTTCTGTCATCATCAAGCAAGTCATATATACATAATATGTTTCGTATACATAGCATAATTCACATATATGATATAATTCATATAAGCAATATGGTCCACATGCTTGACATAATTCATATGTAAAACACAGTTCATATACATGACATGGTTCATTTATGTATCGTGATTCATATTCATAGCATGATTCATTTATGTAACATGATTTTCATACATGGCATATTTCTTTTGCACGACATGGTTTCCATACATAGCATGATTCATACATATGTTTTCATTCATATACATAACATGATACGTGTGCATGGCATAATTCATATACGTAAAATAAGTTGTATACATGGCATGGTTCATATGCATAACATATATCTTATATATGTGGCATACTTCGTATACATGACATAATTCATGTACATGTCATGATTCATATATGTGGCATGATTCGTATATTTAACATATTTCATATACATAGCATTGTTCATATTCTTGACATGTTTCATATACGTAACATGATTTATTTACATGACATAATTCATTATCATTACCCAAAGTACGCTATATGAGATCGAGGTATGCGAGTCATCTTGAAATGACACCGTAGTGTCAAACGTAAACGTAAAGATGAGTACGTACTCGGGGACGCTCTTTTCTCCCCATAAACATAAAGCACCTTGACAGTGCACTCGGGCACAGTGGGCGTAGATCCTCAGGGTGCAGCACCTCGGCAGTGCACTAAGGCGCAGTAGGCGTAGATCCCAGGGTGCATGTGACACAATCATTTTGTCACAATATCTATTTGATAACATAAACGTAGGGGTGCAGCTGCTAAAGACTCTATGGCATGCCAACTATACCATGGAATCTCATACTCAATACTTGGGCATTTCTTTCATTACTAATCAATTATCATCAATTATATAGATAGGAAATTCACATTCATATTTCATCGTAATTGTTCATGATAATCATAAATCATCATAATTAATCATATAAATAGACATTTCATGTTTCATGCTTCATCATAAATGTTCATGGTAATCATAGATCATCATATAAATAAACATTTCATATCTCATACTTCAACATAATTGGTCATGGCAAACATAAATCATCATCATTTCTCAGAATAATAATTCATACTTCATTTCTATTTAATCTACCTTTATTGCAACATGCAGAAGCTCAATATATATATATATATAACAATACTATTTTTAAATTAAGGTTGACTATTCGCTAGTCTTCCTAATTGCAATTTAAAACATATAAATGCACTCACCTGGGCCATGAATAGTATGCCTCACTAAGCTTTCTCAAGGTTCTTATCTTTTCTTTTTATCACTGGTTCTCCTTCGATCTCTTTTAGAATTGTATTAGACCAATCGAACATATACATTACCATTTCGTATTCAACTTAAATCTAACATTGCTAACTTGATTCTTAAACATAACTATTCGAATATAAAAATTTTCTAAAAATTTCCCAATATTTTACATTATTTCTGAAATGGTTCCTAGGTCTTTAGTGACCATATTGAACATTATACAATTGTTCAAACCTAATTTGAACAATTTTCATAATTAATTACTCATTTTGAACTATTTCCTTTTTAGTCCTTCAACTTCATAAAAGTGACATTTTAGTCACTACTTTACTTTTGTACATAAATTCATGTACAAATAATCCATTTATTTATTTCCAACGTCTTTGGAAATTTTCCTTCAACTTTTAAACTTTATTCAATTTAATCCTTCACCATACCTTCATTTCGAAAATGTCCTTAAATTTTTCCTCTCTTGTCATTTCAATCCTTTATCTTCCATAACATGCCTAAATCTTCAATTCTATCAATTTCCATAAATTAAAAACTAATCCCTAAATTTTCTTAAATTGCTGAATTGGTCCTTCAACTTCCAAAATTTTTCATTTTGGTCCCTAATCACCAATTCAAGCTAATTTCACCATAATTCAACAATTCCAAGGCTAAAATAAAATTTTCAATAATTTCCCCTAATTTCTTAAAAAATTCAAAATGGTCCCTAAATTTACAACTTCGGAAATTATTCAACATATTATCAAAATAGGACCCATAACTTCATAATTCATTCAATTCCATCCTTAATTTAAATTTCTAACCAAAACCCACAAATTTTAGGGTTAGGGTTTATAATCTCTAACATGGAATTTATCCAAATTCAATCTTAATTCCATGTTTAAATCATCAATTTAACTATCTATAAATCTAATTCCATCATAAACTTCAATTTCCATAAGCAATCTTCATCCATAACATAACTTATACTTGACTTTATCATGCAAAAATACTATCAAAATGAAGAGAATCAAGTGTAGAACAATTTACCTAAATTAATTGTACTTGAAACTTGTCTTGATTCTTCAATTTTTGGACTTGTAAATTGAAAACCCTATTTCCCTTTTCTTTCTTGTACATTTTGAACAGCTTGCTGGAAAATATAGATGATTTTTTTATCATCTTTAATCTATTTAATCCAAGTGTCATATTAAATGAATATTAAACTCATTTAACTAGTGAAATTACAATTTTACCCTTTTCATCCTATGGCCATGATTTAATCTTATCAAAAATCAATGGCAATGATTAAATCCATGTGTATTTGAACTTTCAAAATTGCCCTCAAAGATTCAAAATATTTCAAAAATGCCATCCATGGCAAATGACCAATTTGCCCTCCAACTAGACTTTATTTACAACAAAACTTAAAAAGTGCCATTCCATAAAAATTGAACCAAATAGGTTCCATTCTAACCAGCCTCCTTCCCAAAATATCATAAATTTTAATTTATGATATTTTTTCGATCCAATTATTCGAATTTTACTCAATACAATTTCTAAAATTTCTTTCTTTGAGCTTTATAGCCATTCCATCATATTATAACTAAATATAGTTAGAATCTCACCAATATTAACAAAATATTCATAAAATAATATTTTATGAATTTTCCATAGTCTTTGGAACTGTCTTTTAAGTTTCAATTCGATCTGATATACCGATATCCATAAAATACTTCTACTGCGCGTTTACCTTTTCTGAGATATTAGATTTATTTCAAAAATTCTATATTTCCATATTCGGGAAAGTAAACTCTATTATCCCATAAAAACTTCATTTTCCAAGGACTTAGACTGAATTTTCCTAACTTAGTCTATTATTCTGATAATTATCGAAAATCTTCATAGAATAAAATTTCTCTTAGAATTCCTTTCTCGATAATCCATATGAATTTTCTATACTCCTACTGAGTCCAAAATATCGATCAAAAACACTTTTATAGGACCTTCCCGAAGGTTACCCATCCTAATATTTTCCTGGCCTGAGCACGCTTAACAATTTTATTCGATCTAAATTCGAATAATATAAGCGTAGTATGAAAAATCCGATAACACAAAAACACCATTCTAGGGGGTGAACTATCCATTTACGGGGTTAAATTACAAAACATTTCAAAATTACACTTTGGTCCTTGAACTTTTCCAAAGTTTACACTTTAACCCCTAAACTTTCAAAAATTACATTTTAGTCACTAGTCCAAAAATTGGGATATTACAATCATCTCATTCGAGAAATCATTGAGGGGGTGAAGTTAAGATATGTAAAGTTTCAACAGATGACAATGTTGCAGATCCATTGACCAAGCCTCTACCACAAGTAAAACATGATCGTCATGCTAGGTCTATAGGTGTGAGATACATTCTTGAATAGGCCTAGTGAAAGTGGGAGATTGTTAGCGATAGTGCCCTAAGGCCTATTGTAAGGACATGGTATTTTGATTATTGAATTTGTTATTATGATAAATTTGTATTCTTTTGTATCCTTGAATATTATTATTCTAAATATCACTAATCAGTTATTATTGTGGAAAAAATAATAAGATAAGATTAGTATGAAGTTTGATAGATATTCATAAGATGAATATGTGAATGAGATTCAAATCAAATTCATATATGTATTTTTTGAGAAAAAATATTAGGATCGATTCATCTTAAGATTAATACTTGGATTAAAGTTATATATTAATCTTCAAACAGTTATGACATTAAATCCTTAGACTTGAAATTGCTACGGTTCTCAACATGATAACTATTCTGTTTTGACATAGTTAAACATCATTTTTAATCGGACGATTATAAAGGTTATGCTTGAACATATTAATGAATCATGCAGTGAGATGTGAGTGATTAAGATGGAATTTATCCCTCTTAACATAAGAGAGATATCTTTAGGTCCCTCGATGATTGAGAGTGAGAAATGCATGGTCGTGCTCAAATGAGTTGATAAAGATCAATGTCATTTGTTTAGTCAGTTCAATTGAGCATCGAGAAACTAAAGATAGAACGATATAAGGTTAACATTTTTCATGCCTTATATTCTATCAAGATATCGTGAGATAAAAGGATTATGACATAAACTGAATTAAGGTTGTCTCGGATTATGAGCTTTTCATTTAACTTAGGTAGCCATAATGTCTTGCTAGAGGCCACTTATGATTTGTAGAATAAAATGTGATTATATCTACTACCAACGTTAAATGAACCTATAGGGTCGCACACTAAGAATGGATAAGAATGGTTGTGGTTATTACTCTCAATAATAAATTTAAGATAATGCGATTATTTTAAATTATATTATTAGAGATTATTTATTCAAATTTAAAAGGTTAAATTTGTAATAGAATATCTTATTTATTTTATTATTTTTCAAAAATAATATAAATAAATAATATTATCAAATAATCTCATTATCTAGATTTGATTAAATTTAAATTCCTTATCAAATAAGGAATCTATTTTAGAATATATATTATTTATTTATTTTAAATAAATAATATTATTAAATAAATCACTTTATCTAGAATTGGTTGAATTTGAATTCTTTATAAGATAAAAGAATTCATTTTTAATTATAATTTATTTAAAAATATTTTAATTAAATTATAATAGTGAACTCAGCCTAACCCTATTTCAGTCATATATATGTATGTATGCCAAGGGTGGTTTTGTAAGTGATCTAGGTTTTTTGAAAATAGCCACCAAAACTACAAATATTAGATTTTTGAAATCTTGATTAGAACTAGCATTTTGATAGTCATTCGTCGTCTATTCGCGTGTGGATACTTGTAGAGGGCGATCGCTTTCAGAAAAGTAGTGCCTCAACATAACCGGATTCCTGAATCATAAATCAAGGTAATTTTTGATTTCTTCTTCGTACATTAATATGATTGCATGAGATCTTGGAAATTCTTCATAGGATAATATTTCCGCTGCGTTTATTTACTTGATTAGATCAGTTTATTTTCTATGAAACCCAACATAAGGTTCGAGTTTATACTCCTTATAGTATAGGTTCTTCCTTATTCCTGGTTCATACTTTTATTTTTGTTTCTTTATCTGTTTAACCCAAAATCCAGCAACCTTTTCATCATCTTCTTCACCCATCCCACATGCCAACCTTACACCAAAATTCCAGCAACTTGTTTCATTTTCTTCACCACCCTACACGCCATCTTTAAACCAAATTTCCAGCCACCTTTTGGCCATCTTTTAACCTTCATTACACCATCATTCCCTTCGATCAAAAACGTCCAAATCAGCCCTTAAAACTCAATGTTATCTTTCATAATTTTTTTTTACAATCACACTTCTGTGCAGGAATTTTTACTTCTATCCTAGATCCGATACAATCAAAGGAAGCCTTCATCAACGAGCAGACGACTATCATCTTGGGAACAGATTTTTTTCATGCTGCTTAATAGAAGTTGAACTGCAGGTGCGCAGGCTTTTTGCTAGTGAGACCATGGGTTCCGCAACAACAATTTGCTGTAACAAGACTGGTACCTTGATATTGAATCATGCAAGTTAGGATGTATTTTCTTAAACATGAGGAATTTCCAGGGTCTTCTTTTTCTTTGTAGTTGAACTACTTTAAGAATATGAGATCATCATTCTTTTTGAATAATTTTTACTGTTTTCATGATAAAATTGCTTTTAAATATTAATAAATTTTAATAACATGTATGAATTAATGTCAGCATGTGGAATTCTAAATTCCTTGTAATTTGTGGACTAAATTCCTTGTAAGTGACTTAACGAATGCTTATGAATGAGTGTTGGTAGAGACCTTACTTTATTCGTACTTATATTGTGATTACATGTTTACATTGATAAATCTCATAAATTACAATAGAGTATATGTTAATATTGAACTTCACAAAGTTCAATATTAGGATCGCCTTTTTTGCACAGAGATACATACCGACAATGTCTGAGTCACGACATTACTACTAATAATATTCGTAGTCTTCATCTACATATTATATGTATGTATGTATGGTAACTTCTTAAAATATAAAGCCAAGGAAACCCAGCAAATTTCTCAACTCCATCTGTTCTTAACCCCAACCATTAACCCCTTCTTCATCTGATAAAACGCACTGTTCTTGGGACTAATATTCTGGCCTTCAACTACATGAACATTGTAGTTATGAATGATCGTTGATGCGGTAGCCTTCATCAAGAGAAACGACAACTCTTTCCCTGGACAAATCCTTGGCCCCGCAAGGAACGCCTAAATTTACTTGGCGACTCTCGTTTAATCTTCCCTTCTTCACTGATCCACCTTTCTGGCTTGAATTCATAACAATCTTCTCCCCATAAACTTTCCATCCTTCCCATTGCATGTATTCCGATTAAGATTCGTGTGTTCCGATCAAGCCGATGACCACTCGGAAGGAAGTCCGGCTTCGTACATGTTCTGAATTCGAACGGAATCGGTGGAAATAGCCATAGGGTTTCGTTAAACGCTGCATGAAGAATTGAAGATACGTAAGCTTACTCAACTCTTCGAAGTTGGAGGGTATTTGCAATCCCTCGACTTGTTTCATTGATAAATGTCTCTTTATTTCTTATCTGATCTTGATTTCAACCATTGGTGTCTTGCACATGAGATAAAAGAACCAAGTGAGAGTTAAGCTTTAAGTATCGTCACTCGCAAACAAAAAGTGTATGATATTGTCTCTTATAAGACTGTCCTTTGGTGTCGGGCCTGTTATCTCATGTCCCGTTTGGTAACACTTCAGAAAATTGAAATCATCGTCTTCATTCGATGATGCCGTTGTTGAATCGGATTTGTGGCGTTGCATCGATATATAATGTGTTAAAAGATCATCGAAAGCCTTCCAAGCTTCAGTTCGTTTCTTCTCTTTTCCAATCTGAAGCCAACTTTGCAACTTCCATAGACCGTCGGGCATCACATATCGGTAAAAAGCTGCTTCCAGAGTATCACTCATGGCTTTATGGAATCGATTCTCGGGGAATTCAATGGAGAGCACGCCAGGGTTAAAGCCGACAGCCATTATACAACCGATATCAAACGCATGCCTTACGAACAAATCTTGCAAATTCAACACCATTTCTCGTCGTGAAACATATTCAAGCACCTTAACCAACCCTCCCTCGATACGTTGATGGAGAACCTTTGAAAGTGATTGTTTGAATTGTGGGTGATGCAGGAAACCGTGGAAAACTTTCCGGTGACGTTTTCAAGCCTCGCCGTCGGAATTGAAAAGCGCTTCCCCGAAGATATCAAACAGTTTCAGCCATTCGGAACCTTTCAAATATACTGAATTGTTGGAGCTCAATATGTAGCGCACATTCTCAGGATCCGCGGTGGCCAAGAAACTTGTGTTGGTAAACCAAAGTCCCTTGAAAAAGAAGGTGCCATTGCTTCGTTTAAGGACGCCGGCAACTTCGTCATGAGGGCGGTGAAGGTTGAGAAGTAGGGTGGGAATCATCCCAACAAGTGGCCAGTTTCGAGGGAGACCATTGTTGTCTATGAAACGATAGAGAAAACGAAGAAAAATAATCCCAAACACCAGGAATCCAAGAAAGACAAGCACTGCCATTATGCTTAAAGAGTAGAGTGTATTGAGTTGCTTATACAACAACAGATTCTGAGTAACCAATCGGGACTCGGGACACCTTATATATAGATTTAGCGATTAGCCTTCACCGTTTATAATATGGATAAGTCAGAATCACAACGGCTTAATTTATCTATACAATGAGGGGGTTCCATTCATATACAAATTGTCAAGCAGCCATGACTAATAATTATCCAAATTGGTACACGTGTGAATGTCAATATCAAGCTAATTTTTATGAAAATGAAACACGTAAACATTTATGAGAAGAAAAACACGTAAACATTTATTAGCGATGAAAATAAAATCATGGAAAAATTGGGCGAGTCTAAAGTGCGGTAAGTTTAGAGTACGGCTAAAAAGCGATAAATTTTAAAATTTCATTACAATAAAATGTATTTTTAGTGATATTGAAAATGTCACAAAAAGTGTTAAATTTAGCTAGTGACCATTTTTTTGAGTGGTCACCAGTTGTCACTAATAATTCCGTCATTATTATATTAGTGACAATTTTTATGGATTTTGTCACAATTAGTTATATTACTTTTGACACATGATTATTAATATTTAATAGTGACTAAAATTTAGACACTAATGTTATTCTTATTGGTGACAAACATTCTATCACAAATACATATTTAAATAGTATTTAAAATATGTGTAGCACATTCAGATGTTAATTTTTAATAAATAAATACAATGCATGGCTTCAAGGAGAATTGAACTTAAAATCTTTAAGGCAAGAGTGCAATACTTATCCACTAGCCTAGGCAAGAAATTTAACATTATTTTGAAAGAAAAATAGTATTTAGGTTAAATTGTAACTAAAATTAATTTTATTTATTTTAAAAATATGTACTAATTAGAACAGTAATTATAATAGAATATTTCTTTTAATTTTTTCACAAGATAAAATTTTTCATCATATATCATGCTAAAATTGCATATTAGTCTTTGTACTTTAATTTGTTCACTTTAAGTTTCTATACTTTTTAAATTTTAAAATTTCGATCTTGAGATGAATGATAGTATTTAATATTTGTTAAGTAAAATTTTTTAGCCCATTTTTTATACATAAGTTGCTTATTTAATTTTTGTTCTTTAATTTGATCATTTTTAGTCCTTGTAATTAGTCATATTGTCGGTGTCCCATTAGGATTAGGTTTGAAATTTTAAAATTTAAAAAATATAGGGACTAAAGTTGATTAAAATAGATTGACTAAAACAATAATTTACGCATAGTATAGAGACTAATAGAAATATTTTACCTTTTGACAAACTAGTTTATGATAACTTCAATATTTTATAATTGTTATTATTACTATTATTTATAAATAAATTTATTATTGTGACAATATCTAATTTTTCATTACTTTTATTTTTTTATTGGTGACAAAATTTAGGGCAACAAAAAAGTAAAATTTTAAATGACAAGTAATTTCATTGTTACAACAAATATCAAATACTAGTGATCACTTCACATAACGTCACTATCATGTGTCAAAATTTTAGTGACAATGAATTTTGTGTCACGGTTATAGACTTATAGTGAAAACTTATTTGTGAAAAATGTAATCGTCACAATTACTACTATTACAGTGACCAAGTAAAAATACATCACAATTACTTTACTAATAGTGTCGCACAAAAAAATTGTCACAAAAAGTTTAATATTTGTGACAAAGTTATTCCTAGTTACTATCAATTTGTCACTAAAAACCTATATTGTTATAGTGATTGTTCAAGAATTTAAAATTTTAGATTTTTTAATAACATTTTATGTTGGTTTCTTCGTATTTTTAACAAGTTTCGATACTTTCTTTATAACATTTTATGTTCTTGGACAAAGTATTGAAACTTGTCAAAAATCACAAAAAACCCAACCTAAAATGTTATCTAAAAGTTTAAAATTTTAAGTTTTTAAATAAATTTTGAAACTTATCGTTTTTTAGTCGCACCCCAGACTTACCCAGGAAAACCCAAAATTGGGTAAAATTATCTAATGAATGAAATCATTAAAAGTGAACTAGTACTAAAATTTGTTTGTATTTTTTCTTATAAAAATAGAATTTTTATTTAATATATTTTTATTATTAGATTTTGTCATAATTACTATGTGAGTGGGAAAACATATTTTATGAAAATGTAAGGCTTATATCGCAAACAAGTATCTAAAGTATATCATTTTTTATTTAAGTACTTAAAGTATTTTTTGATCAAAATAAGTATCTAAAGTATATTTTTTAGTCAAAATAGGTACTTGAAGTATTTTTTGGTCAAAATAGGTACTTAAAGTATATTTTTAGTCAAAATAGGTACCTAAAGTATTTTTTTGTCAAAATAGGTACCTAAAGTATATTTTTTTGTTAAAATAAGTTCTTAAAAAGTTGACATAAGGCATTGATTAAAAAATACACTTTAGGTACCTATTATGACAAAAATACTTTAGGTGTCTATTCTGACCAAAAAATACTTTAGGTGCTATTTTAATCAAAATGTATACTTTAGGTACTTATTTTGATAAAAAAATATACTTTATGTATTTATTTTAACCAAAAAATACTTTAGGTTCTCAGATGAAAAAGAGGATATACCTTAAGTATTTATTTGTAATATAAGTTAATAAATGATCCTAGATAACCAACAATAAGTTGATCTAGAGGGATAATACATTATATCCTTTAAGCAGAGTTACGAGTTCAAATCTTTATATTGTGAATAGAATAAATTGAATTAAAATGATTATCATTATAATATATCTTTACAGTGTTTAATCCAAATTAGTTAACTAATAGTTTGAATAGCAATAGTTATATAAAAAAATATCATAGATAAAGCAGCGGAAGATATATGTATATATATATATATAATTCATAAATATCATTTTCAATCCTTAAACATATTCTTTTTCTAAATAGTAAGTGTCCCCGATTATTAATTTAACAATTTAAACAGTGATGACAAAGCTAAGTAGAATATGGAATGGCTTATGCCTTCTAATTTTTTTGGTTTTAATATAATTTTGGGTTTCTAGAAGCTTAAATATTAGTTAAGTATTTGTCCGTTTCATTTAAATATTTCTTAGATATTTATAAAACTTGTCCCACTCAAGATTAATGTTAAAAATTATATAAAAATTGAAAATTATGTTAATTATCTTCCGTTATAAATGAAACAAATTAAATTGAGAAGATAGTTTCATAATGAACATTTACATTACCCAAATCAATTAACTTATAGATTGGATACATATAATTATAAAAAATATATAGGCATAATGCCAAAAAATGTCCAACGTTTGACTGAATAGTTATTTTGGTCCCTATTCTTTTTTTTAAACCAATTTAACCCCCAAAGTTTCATTTTGAGTCAAAATGGACCATCTGTGGATGAAAACTGTTAGTCAACTAACAATAAACAACTTGAAATGACGTGACAAAACTACGTGACAGTGCACGTCGCGATAGCTGTGTCATATAGACAAATATGTTGACTTTACATAATGACACATCAATCAAAAAATATTCTTATAAATATTTTTTTATAAAATTGTATAAAATATAAAATATTTTTTCTTTTGACATGTCATTCTATCAAGTCATTTCAAGTTGTTTATCGTCAGTTGACTAACAGTTTTCATCTGCAAAGGGGCCATTTTGATCCAAAATGAAACTTTGGGGGTTAAATTGATTCAAAATAAATAGAGGCCAAAATAACTATTCAGTCAAACCTTATGGGCATTTTTTAGCATTATGCCTATAAAAAAAATGCCCCTAACGTTTGACTGAATATTCATTTTAGCTCATATTCTTTTTTTGAAGCAATTTAACCTTTAACGTTTCAAATTGAGTTAAAATGGTCCTTCCGTGAATGAAATTTGTTAGTCAACTGACAATAAATGGCTTGAAATGACGTGACAAACCTACATGACAGTGCACGCTGCGATAGCAGTTTTATATAGACACATGTGTTGACTTTACAGAGTGACACATCATTCAAAAAATAATTCTATAAAATTGAATAAAATGTAGAATAGTTTTTTTCTTTTGACTTGTCAATTTGTCAAGTCATTTCAGGTTGTTTATCATTAGCTGACTGACAGTTTTCATTCACGGATGGACCATTTTAACCAAAAATAAAACATTAAGAATTAAATTACTTTAAAAAAATATAGGTTAAAATAATTATTCAGTCAATGTTATAGGTATTTTTAACATTATACCAAAAATATACCATCATCTCCGCGGCCAGCTTTAATTCTAAATTATTCCCCCTAGCCTACCGACCGGTTCCTCCCATTCCTGCAATGTACGAAGACTGCAATTGAAGTGGTCCGTTTAATATTTTTCCCATAATTCGGAATGATAAAACCTGGTCAAGAGTCTCCTTTAATGTTTATCAATTGGATCGACATCCAATGAATCCTTTAAAATGAGCAATGCATGTGATCATACACCTTAGTCGGCAACTACCTTGACATAACTAGCTTTAATTATCTTCTTTTTTCAGTATTAAATAAAAGAAAAAATTACATAAATAATACCCACTTATTCTCACGCTATTGTTTTTGTATCCTATCTATTTTTTGATAAAATAATACCTAATATTACATTTTGTTCCGTTTTTGGTACTCGGCCGTTAAAAATTAACGTGATTCATTTTTAATTGGGATAATTACAGTTTTAGTCCCAAAACTTATACATTTCTATCAATTTGGTCCAAACTCTATCAATTTAATATTCCTCTTAAATATTTGGGTTAAAACTATAAATCCCCATTTTATTTCTTTTCCCCCGAAACCCTAGCCCCTTTTTCCTTGAGCCACCATCAACCCTAACTTAAGATTTCATTCAAATTCAATAGAAGTATAAGGTGGAGAACCCGTGTGAAAATTTTCCCAATCCATTGTGATAGCTCAAACAATTTCAAAGTTACACCAAAAGCCATGGTAGCTGCATATCAATGTGCAGAACTTAAGAAGTGAATAAATACTAAAATTGTATATATTTTTTGAAAATTTGACAAAATGGAAAATGAAATGAGATTTAGAGTTTATAATAATGTTGTTAATGTAAACAGGAATCATTCTTTCAAAACGCTACTGTTTAGGAAATGGGGTGACGCTAAAAATGCTTTATGTACACATGGCTTTGAACCCCCGACCAACCTTTTCAACTTTTATTCAGGATTTTGCTGCCACAAGTATCGAATTTCCTCATTTATTTGCACTATTTTGCAAATGGTCCCTAATAATAGCTCGTTAGTATGATTGTTTTTCTCACATCTGCAGGAAATTCATGTAGCAATGCTCGCTTGTTTTCGCACGTCAAGTTTATAAACGGATGAAATTGCTCAAGGGAAAAAGAGGGGTTAGGGTTTTTGGGGAAGAAGAAAGAAAAAAGGGATATTTGTAGTTTAAATCAAATATTTAAGATAATGATTAAATTGATAGAATTAGGATCAAATTGATAGAAATATACAATTTTGGGGACTAAAACTATTATTATTGTAATACCCCAAAATTTGCTTAGTGACTAAAATGAAAAGAATTAAAGTTTGGGGGTTTTAATTCAGTGACTAAAACATAAAATTTCAAAGTTTGGTGGCTAAAGTGAAAAGTTGGGAAAAGTTTAAGGACCAACATGGTAATTTTCCCAATAATTATTTTTATGGCAAAAATGAATAGTTTGTCCGGGTATAAGAATTTTGTTGGGAATCGAATTTTTGGTACGGGATTTGTGTGAAAAGCTATAGAAAGGATAAGTTTCGGAAATTAATTCAAATGATTATTCGAATTTCGAAAATTATGAAAATTTTATGGAAGTCTTAGAAAGACTTGAAGAATATGATAGTATGGTTTTTGAATTGTTTTTATTCGATTTAAATTCGATTATATGTAGTATTTGGTAAAATGGGTGAAAATGGCATTTTTGAAGATAAGTTGGTTCATTAAGGGCAAAAAGGTCATTTCACCCTTACTTTATGAATATTTTGATTATTTTGGATAAGATTAAGCAAGTGTTGAGATGTGATTGGTTATAATTCAAGGATATAATGGTCTTTTGACTATTAAAGAATTATTATTATTTAACTTGGTATATATTATGCCATTTGACATAATTAAAGAAAGAAAACTTGGAAAAAACACTTCTCTTCTTCTCCAAGGGATGCTGAATTCAACTAGCAAGGTAAGAAAGAATTTTGATTCAATTTTTAAGCTTTTATGGTTGGATTTAGGCTTGAGACATGAAACAAGAATTAATCTCTATTGAATTCTCTATCTTTTGGTATAAGTTTTGTGTAAAGTTCATGTCTCTAAGTTGAGTTTGATGAATTGGGTAGATGAAGGACATGATGGAAACTGGTGTTTTTATGGTTGTTCATGTTAGAAATATGCTTGTGATGTTGTTTCCATGGTTCAAATGATGAAAATTTCATGGAAATATTCAAAGTGATCATTCGGCTACGTTGTCAAGTATAGGGAAAATTTTGCAAAAATTATTTTGATGAAGGAAATGATGAAAATGATGTTATACAAGCTTGATTAGGTTGTTTGGATGAAGAAATTCCTATGTTCTTGAAAGATGGAAAATTAGGGTTTATGTCAAATTAGGAATTTTAGAGTATGATTGAAGGAAGAATGATTTATTATGATGATGTAAGTTGTTTGGAATGAAAATCCCTAATTATTTTGCATTAGGGACAAAATTGTAAATTTTGGAAAGTTTAGGGACTTGGTTGTTGAGCATGTTTTTGAAGTATTTAGGGTTGAAAAGTTAAGTTAAGTGATTTGAATGTTGATTTTGAAGTTTATGGTGACTTTGGGACCATTTTAGGATTTTCAAAAATTTCAAGGACTTATATGCAAATTTTTAAAGTTTGGGTCCTTAAGTGTAAATGATGAGAAATGTAAGGATTTGGCTTGAAATTGGTGATTGGAAGCCTAAAAGAGTTTTTTTTGGAAAAAAAATATGAATTTTGGAAAAGTTGGAAGTTTAAAGAAAAATATGAAAAATATTGGTTCGAATATGGGAAGTTTTATCGGATCAAATTTTGTAAATAATGGATAGTTATTATAATTACTTTCCATTATTATTTATGAAATGAGCATGTTCTAACATATATTTTGAAATGGCATATGTTATTTTATTATAGATTCTGATATAAATCAAGATCATTTCAATAGAAAAGGAAATGATAAAGCTCAAGATTGAAATCAAATAGTGAAGGCATCTATATTACAAGGCTAAGGTGAGTGCATACATATTTTTGCATGATATATTATTTTCCTGATTTTTAAAGATTATGGTATAATTTTATGTTTACAAATGGTTTATACCATGAAAAGTTATGAACATATTGGAGTATGAACTACTTCACTACAAAGATATTTTACATGATGTGAAATGTATATGTGGTATTTGTTACTTGTCAAATTGCAAGAATTGTTTTAAAGTTGCTTTGGAAGCATAATAGTGGGAATGACAGTTATGATGCTTTATAGTGTCGAAATCCAACCTTTTTGAGTTGGCAGTTATGACGATACCTTATGGTGTCGAGATCCAACCTTTTGAGTTGGCAGTTATGATGGTTAATAGTGTCGAAATCCAACCTATAAGTTGGCAGTTATGACGATGCTTTATAGTGTCAAAATCCAACCTATGAGTTGGCAGTTATGGTGATGCTTTATAGTGTCGAAATCCAACCTTTTTGAGTTGGTAGTTATGACGATACCCTATGGTGTCGAGATCCAACCTTTTAAGTTGGCAGTTACGATGCTCATAATGAAGAATAGTACTTTTATAGTACAGATATGACTTTATAAGATGAATATATGCTTTTAAAGTATAAAGTTTACAGTACGCTTTTCTGCATAGACATTCCTGCATAACAGATTACATGTTTAAAAGGATATCATGCTTTTAATAGTATTATGCACTGTAAAGTTTTTATATGTTATTTACCTTATGCCTCACTAAGTCATACTTAGCGTGTATATTGTTTTACGCGTAGGTAATTGTGGTGGTAGTAGCAGAGCTTTTGCATCAGCATCTCCGTTGGAGGAGATAGTGTATCGACAGGTTATTTTGTTATCTACAGCTTCCTTATATTGTGTGAATAGTGGAATGTACTAAAATAATCTGTTTATTTTTTAAACGTTTAAATTGACCTGCCTTGTAATGGTTTTGTTGCATATATTAAATGATGTGTTATAAGTATAATTTTTACGTATTATGATAGAATTTTTGATATAATGATATTAGTACTTAATAGTTAATTAAAATTTTTAATTAGTCCTGATTTTTTTATGTAAAATGTTTTTTGAATTACTATGACATTTACGACTTGTGTTCAGTGTACGGATACGGAAAGGGAGTGTTACATTTATTGGTATCAGAGCCAAGGTTTAGTTAGTTCTGGAGTAATTTGATTTCAAAGAAAGTGTTTAAAAGAGTACATGCCACTAGGATGTCGTGTTTACTCGGAAACGATAATTGTTTGATTGATGCAATTGCTTATTGGTTTAAGTGAATGTTATGAGTACAGATGTCGGAGGAAGTAGGATCCCGACATATTACTCAGCAGCTGGGTCTGAGAATGCTCCAGAAGTTGGTGAAGAAGTACAGCAACATGTACGACAGGGAACAAGTGCACCTGTACAGGAAATGCCGGTGCAAGATCGGGGTACATTTTTACAAGCTTTGGATGCAATAATAAATAGACCTCCTCGGATTTTTGTTCTGAATGAGTTAAAGAAGTTTTAGGCTTCTGATATTAAAGGCGATGTTGATGGAGATCCTATGTCAGTAGATCTCTTGGTAAATGACATACAAACAATATTGTCTCGGATTGGGTGTGATGATCGAGGAAAGCTGGAAGGAGTTGTCGCCATGTTGAGAGTGCAAGAACTGATATGGTGGAACAATGTAATTGCTTGAGTTCGTGAAGAGGTGAACTGGCAGTTTTTCCTCCGTGAGTTTAGGAGGAAATATATTAGAGATGCCTTCATTCGGGAAATAAGGCAGCGGTTCCTGGACCTTAAGCAACGAGATCGCTCGGAGTATGAATATGAATGCTAGTTTAATAGACTGAGTAGGTTTGCCTCTGAATTGCTACCGGATGAGAGAGCTATCATTGATAGCTTCATAAGCGGTTTAGATGCTAGATATCAAGAAGTACTGGTGGCAATTATTCCGAGAGACTTTCAAGAAGCGGTTAATAGAGCTAAAGCAGAGGAGATTGTCCGAGAAAAAGTTGAAAAAAATCAACGAGCTAGAAAAAGAGTGTCGAGACATCTTTTGCTTCGCGATCATTAAAGCGAGGTAAAGGATATTCACAACAGGAAATATCTGAATTTTTAGCACCCCAAGGACAAGCAAGACAAGCTGAAAGGTTTAATAATACTTCAACATCAGTAAAGAATTTTGGAAATAAACAAGAACTTCCTCGATGTAAGCATTGTAATCGAATTCATCGAGGAGAATGTTGGATGGTCACAGGAGCTTGTTATCATTGTGGTGACACTGGACATTATATACGGGACTGCCCAATTCAAAAAGATAGATCAGTTCAGATAGAAAGATATGTTAAACTGCAAAGAGGCAGAAGCCGAGGATCTACAGGATCTTCCAGAAGGGGTTCTAAAAAGGAAACCGAAGCTGTTGTAGGTCAAGATGATCGAGCTCCAATCAGAGTTTATCATATACAGACATATGACGATAGAGAGAAGATAGAGAAGAACCTGATATTATTACAGGTACGTTTTGAAAATTCAAAGATGAATTTTTTTAGGGGGAGAATTGTAATACCCCAAATTTTTTTAGTGACTAAAAAAAATTAAGGTTCAGTGGGTTTAGTTCAGTGACTAAAACATAAAATTTCAAAGTTTTGTGGCTAAAGTGAAAAGTTAGGAAAAGTTTAGGGACCAACATAGTAATTTTCCCAATAATTATTATTTAATTTGGTATATATTATGCCATTTGGCATTAAAATAAGAAAAGAAAAGTTGGAAATATTTCTCCCGTCTTCCTCAAGTTGCCAAATTGCTCTAGCCAAGGTAAGAGAAAATTTCAATTCAATCTTTAAGCTTCCATGGTTGGAATTAGGCTTGAGACATGAAATAGAAAAATGATCTCCATTAAATTCTCTATCTTTTGGTATAATTTTTACTTGGTTTTCATGTCTCTAGGTTGAGTTTGGAGATTTGGTTGGATGATGAGCATGTTGGATTCTTGAGTTTTTATGGTTATTCAAGTTGGAAATACGCTTGTGATGTTGTTTCCATGGTTCAAATGACGAAAATTTCATGGAAATATTCAAAGTGATCATTCGGCTACCTTGTCAAGTATAGGGGAAAATCTTGCAAAATTTATTTTGATGAAGGAAATGATGTTATACAAGCTTGATTAGGTTGTTTGGATGAAGAAATTCCTATTTTCTTGAGAGATGGAAAATTAGGGTTTATGACAAGTTAGGAATTTTAGAGTGTGATTGAAGGAAGAATGATTTATTATGATGATATAAGTTGTTTGGAATGAAAATCCCTAAATATTTTTCTTTATAGACCAAATTGTAAATTTTGGAAAGTTTAGGGACTTGATGGTTAGGCTTGTTTTGAAGTATATTGGGTTGGAAAGTTAAGTTAAGTGATTGGAATGTTAATTTCGAAGTTTATGGTGACTTTGGGAGCATTTTAGAATTTTTGGAAATTTCAAGGACTTATATGTAAATTTTTAAAGTTTGGGTCCTTAAGTGTAAATGATGAGAAATGTAAGGATTTGGCTTGAAAATGGTGATTGGAAGCCTAAAAGAGTCTTTGAGGGAATAAAATATGAACTTTTGGGAAAAGTTGGAAGTTAAAGAAAAGTATGAAAAATATTGGTTCGAATAAGGGAAGTTTTATCGAATCAATTTTTGTAAATAATGGATAGTTATTATAATTAATTTTCATTATTATTTATGAAATGAGCATGTTCTAACATATACTTTGAAATGGTATATGTTATTTTATTGTAGATTTTGATATAAATCAATATCGTTTCAATAGAAAAGGAAAGGATAAAGCTCGAAATTAAAAATGAATAGTGAAGGCATCTATATTACAAGGCTAAGGTGAGTGCATACATGTTTCTGCGTGATATATTATTTTACTAATTTTAATGATTATGGTATAATTTTATGTTTACAATGGTTTATACCATGAAAAGTTTTTGAACATATTGGAGTATGAACTATTTCACTACGAAGATACTTTACATGATGTGAAATGTATATGTGGTATTTGGTACTTGTCATATTGCAAGAATTGTTTTAAAGTTGCTTTGGAAGTATAATAGTGAGAATGACAGTTACGATACTTTATAGTGTCGAAATCCAACCTTTTTGAGTTGGCAGTTATGACGATACCCTATGGTGTCGAGATCCAACCTTTTGAGTTGGCAGTTATGGCGATGCTTTATAGTGCTAAAATCCAATTGTTTTTGAGTTTATATTGTCGAAACCCAACCTTTTGAGTGTCGATGATCCATCCAACCATTTGAGTTGGCGATTATGATGCTCATAATGAAGAATAGTACTTTTATAGTACATATATGACTTTACAAGATGAATATATGTTTTAAAGTATAAAGTTTATAGTATGCTTTTATGCCTAGACATTCTGCATAAATGATGATTACATGTTTAAAAGGATATCATGCTTTTAATAGTATTATGCACTGTAAAGTATTTTATATATTATTTACCTTATGCCTCAATAAGTCATACTTAGCGTGTATATTGTTATACGCATAGGTAATTGTAGTGGTAGTAGCGGAGCTTTTGCATCAGTATCTCCGTTGGAGGAGATAGTGTATCGACAGGTTGTTTCGGTATCTACGACTTCCTTATTTTGTGTGAATAGTGGCATGTACTAAAATAATCTATTTGTTTTGTTAAACGTTTAAACTGGCCTGCCTTGTAATGGTTTTGTCGCATATATTAAATGATGTGTTATAAGTATAATTTTTACGTATTATGATAGAATTTTTGATATAATGATATTAGTACTTAATAGTTAATTAAAATTTTTAATTAGTCCCGATTTTTTTATGTAAGATGTTTTTTGAATTACTGTGACATTTACGACTCGTGTTCGGTGTACAGATACAGAAAGGGAGTATTACATTTATTGGTATCAAAGCCAAGGTTTAGCCAGTTCTGGAGTAATTTGAACTCAAAGAAAGTGTTTAAAAGAGTACATGCCACTAGGATGTCGTATTTACTCAGAAAGGAGACTTGTTTGATTGATGCAATTGCTTATTAGTTTAAGTGAATGTTATGAGTACAAATGTCGGAGGAAGTAGGATCCCGACATGTTACTCAGCAGCTGGGGCCTGAGAATGCTCCAGAAGTTGGTGAAGAAGTACAGCAACATGTACGACAGGGGACAAGTGCACCTGCACAGGAAATGTCGGTGCAAGATCGGGGTACATTTTTACAAGCTTTGGATCCAATAATAAATAGACCTCCTCTATTTTCTATTCCAAAGGAGTTAAAGAAGTTGCAGGCTTCTGATTTTAAAGGCAATGTCGATGGGGATCCTATTTCTGTAGATCTTTGGGTAAATGACATACAGACATTATTGTCTCGGATTGGGTGTGATGATCAAGGAAAGCTGGAAGGAGTTGTCTTCTTTTTGAGAGAACAAGAACTGATATGATGGAACAATGTAACTGCTCGTGTTCATGAAGAGGTGAACTGGCAGTTTTTCCTCTGTGAGTTTAGGAGGAAATATATTAGAGATGCCTTCATTTGGGAAATGAGGCAGCAGTTCCTGGACCTTAAGCAAGGAGATCGCTTGGTGTATGAATATGAATGCGAGTTTAATAGACTGAGTAGGTTTGCCTCTGTATTTCTACCGGATGAGAGAGCTATCATTGATAGCTTCATAAGTGGTTTAGATGCTAGATATCATGAAGTACTGGTGGCAATCATTCCCAGAGACTTTCAAGAAGTGGTTAATGGAGCTAAAGCAATAGAGAATGTCCGATAAAAAGTTGGAAAAAAATTGCAGAGCCAGAAAAGGGGTGCTGAGACATCTTTTGCTTCGCGATCATTAAAGCGAGGTAAAGGATATTCACAACAGGAAAGATCTGAACTTTCAGCACCCCAAGGACAAGCAAGACAAGCTAGAAGGTTTAATAATACTTCGACATTAGTAAAGAATTTTGGAAATAAACAAGAACTTCCTCGATGTAAGCATTGTAATCGAATTCATCGAGGAGAATGTTGGATGGTCACAGGAGCTTGTTATTGTTGTGGTGACACTGGATATTATATACAGGACTGTCCAATTCAAAAAGATAGATCGATTTGAGATAGAAAGATATTGGACTGCAAAGAGGCGTGGCGAGGATCTCTGAGGATCTTTAAAAGGGGTTCTCAAAAGGAAACCGGAGCTACTGCAGGTCGAGATGATCGAGCTCCAGCCAGAGTTTATCATATTCAGAAATTTGTTGATAGAGAAGATAAAGAAGAACATGATATTATTACAGGTATGTTTGAAAATTTGAGGACGAATTTTTTTTTGGGGGAGAATTGTAATACCCCAAAATTTGCTTATTGACTAAAATTAAAAGAATTAAAGTTTTGTGGTTTTAGTTTAGTGACTAAAACGTAAAATTTCAAAGTTTGGTGGCTAAAGTGAAAAGTTGGGAAAAGTTTAAGGACCAACATGGTAATTTTCCTGATAATTATTTTTATGGGAAAAATGAATAGTTTATCCCGGTGTAAGAATTTTGGTGGGAATCGGAAATTTTGTATGGGATTTGTGTGAAAAGCTATAAAAAGGATAAGTTTCAGAAATTAATTCGAATGATTATTTGAATTTTGAAAATTATGAAAATTTTATGGAAGTCTTAGAAAGACTTGAAGAATATGATAGTATAGTTTTGAATTGTTTTATTCGATTTAAATTTGATTCTATGTAGTATTTGGTAAAATGGGTGAAAATGGCATTTTTGAAGATAAGTTGGTTCATTAAGGGCAAAAATTTCAATTTTGAATATTATTGATTATTTTGGATAAGATTAAGCAAGTGTTGAGACGTGATTGGTTATAATTCAAGGATATAAAGGACTTTTGACTGTTAAAGAACTATTATTATTTAACTTGGTATATATTATGCCATTTGGCATAATTAAAGAATGAAAACTTGGAAAAAAAAATACTTCTCTTCTTCTCCAAGGGCTGCCGAATTCATCTAGCAAGGTAAGAAAGAATTTTGATTCAATTTTTAAGCTTTTATGGTTGGATTTAGGCTTGAGACATGAAACTAGAATTAATCTCCATTGAATTCTCTATCTTTTGGTATAAGTTTTGTGTAAAGTCCATGTCTCTAAGTTGAGTTTGATGAATTGGGTGGATGAAGGAGATGATGGAAACTTGTTTTTTTATGGTTGTTCATGTTAGAAATATGCTTGTGATGTTGTTTCCATGGTTCAAATGAAGAAAATTTCATGGAAATATTGAAAGTGATCATTCGGCTACCTTGTCAAGTATAGGGGAAAATGTTGCAAAATTTATTTCGATGAAGGAAATGATGTTATTCAAGCTTGATTAGGTTGTTTGGATGAAGAAATTCCTACGTTCTTGAAAGATGGAAAATTAGGGTTTATGTCAAGTTAGGAATTTTAGAGTGTGATTGAAGGAAGAATTATTTATTATGATGATGTAAGTTGTTTGGAATGAAAATCCCTAATTATTTTGTATTAGGGAACAAATTGTAAATTTAGGAAAGTCTAGGGACTTGGTTGTTGAGCTTGTTTTTTAAGTATTTTGGGATGAAAAATTAAGTTAAGTGATTTGAATGTTGATTTTGAAGTTTTATGGTGACTTTGGGACCATTTTAGGATTTTCAAAAATTTCAAGGTCTTATATGTAAATTTTTAAAGTTTGGGTCCTTAAGTATAAATGGTGAGAAATGTAAGGATTTGGCTTGAAATTGGTGATTGGAAGCCTAAAAGAGTTTTTTTGGAAAAAAAATATGAATTTTGGAAAAGTTGGAAGTTTAAAGAAAACTATGAAAAATATTGGTTCGAATATGGAAGTTTTATAGGATCAAATTTTGTAAATAATGGATAGTTATTATAATTATTTTCCATTATTATTTATGAAATGAGCATGTTCTAACATATACTTTGAAATGGTATATGTTATTTTATTATAGATTCTGATATAAATCAAGATCGTTTCAATAGAAAAGGAAAGGATAAAGCTTGAGATTGAAATCGAATAGTGAAGGCATCTATATTACAATGCTAAGGTGAGTGCATACATGTTTTTGCATGATATATTATTTTACAAATTTTTAAAGATTATGGTATAATTTTATGTTTACAAATTGTTTATACCATGAAAAGTTGATGAACATATTGGATTATGAACTGCTCCATTGTGAAGATATTTTACATGATGTGAAATGTATATGTGGTATTTGTTACTTGTCATATTGCAAGAATTGTTTTAAAGTTGCCTTGGAAGTATAATGTTGAGAATGACAGTTACGATGCTTTATAGTGTCGAAATCCAACCTATGAGTTAGCAGTTATGACAATACCTTATGGTGTCGAAATCCAACCTATGAGTTGGCAGTTATGACGATACCTTATGGTGTCGAAATACAACCTATGAGTTGGAAATTACGATGATTTATATTGTCGAAACCCAACCTTTTGAGTTGGCAGTTGTGACGACACCCTACGGTGTCGAGATCCAACCATTTAAGTTGGCAGTTATGATGCTCGTAATGAAGAATAGTACTTTTATAGTACATATACGACTTTACAAGATGAATACATGTTCTAAAGTATAAAGTTTACAGTATGCTTTTGTACCTAGACATTCCTGCATAACAGATTATGTGTTTAAAAATATATCTTGTTTTTAATAGTATTATGCACTGTAAAGTATTTTATATGTTATTTACCTTATGCATCACAAAGTTATACTTAGCATCTATATTGTTATACGCGTAGGAATTTGGAGGTAGTAGCGGAGCTTTTGCATCAACATCTGTTTTGGAGGAGATAGTATATTGACAAGTTATTTCGGTATCTACGACTTCCTTATTTTGTGTAAATAGTGGCATGTACTAAAATAATATGTCTATTTTGTTAAACGTTTAAACCGACTTGCCTTGTA
This sequence comes from Hibiscus mutabilis, assembly GCA_019671005.1. Classification (NCBI taxonomy): domain Eukaryota; kingdom Viridiplantae; phylum Streptophyta; class Magnoliopsida; order Malvales; family Malvaceae; genus Hibiscus; species Hibiscus mutabilis. Next base: position 28,000,453 of record CM033749.1, read on the forward strand.
ATGGTTCTGTCGTATATATTAAATGATATGTTATAAGTATAATTTTTACGCATTATGATAGAATTTTTAATATGATGATATTATTACTTATAAGTTAAATAAAAAATTTAATTAGTCCCGATTTTTAATGTAAGATGAATTTTGAATTATCGTGGCATTTCTGATTCGTATTCGGTGTATGAATACGGGAAGGGGTGTTACATTTATTGGTATCAGAGCTACAGGTTTAGCCGGTTCTGGAGTAATTTGAATTCAAAGAAAGTGTTTAAAAGTGCACATGCCTCTAGAATGTCATATTTACTTGAAAATGATGCTTGTTTGATTGATACAATTGCTTATCAGTTTAAGTGAATGTTATGAGTACAGATGTCGGAGGGAGTAGGATCCTAACATGCTACACAGCAGGTGGGGCCAGAGAATGCCCCAGAAGTCGGAGAGGAGATACAACGGCCTGCACAACAAGAGACGTCAGTGCAAGATCGAGGCATATTTTTACAAGCTTTGGATGCGATTATAAATAGACCTCCTCGGATTTCAGTACCCAAGGAGTTAAAGAAGTTGCAGGCTTCTGATTTTAAAGGTAATGTAGATGGGGATCCTATGTCGGAAGATCTCTGGTTAAATGACATACAGACAATATTGTCTCGGATTGGGTATGATAATCGAGGAAAACTGGAAGGAGTTGTCTCCTTATTGAGAGAGCAAACACTGATATGGTGGAACAATATCACTGCTCGTGTTCATGAGAGGTGAACTGGCAGTTTTTCTTCCGTGAGTTTAGGAATAAATATTATTGGAAATGTTTCATTCGGGAAATGAGGCAGCGGTTCCTAGACTTTAAGCAAGGAGATCACTCGGTGTTTGAATATGAATGTGAATTTAATAGATTGAGTAGGTTTGCTTCTGAATTGCTACCGGACGAGAGAGCCATCACTGATAGTTTTATAAGTGGTTTAGATGCCAGATATCAAGAGGTGATGGTGGCTATTATTCCCAAGGACTTTCAAGAAGCAGTTAATAGAGCGAAAGCAATGGAGATTGTCCGAGAGAAGGCTGAAAGATTATCCCAAGGTTAGAAAAGAAGTCCTGAGATATCTTTTACTTCACAATCATTAAAGCGAGGTAAAAGATATTCACAGCAAGAAAATTTTGAATTTTCAGCACCCCGGGACAAGCAAGAAGGTTTAATAATACTTTGACATTAGTAAAGAATTTTGGAAATAAACAAAAACTTCCTCAATGTAAGCATTGTAATCGAATTCATCGAGGAGAATGTTGGATGGTCACAGGAGCTTGTTATCGTTGTGGTGACACTAGACATTATATACAGGACTGCCCAATTCAAAAAGATAGATCAGTTCAGACAGAAAGATATATTGGACTGCAAAGAGGCAGAAGCCGGGGATCTACAGGATCTTCCAAAAGGGGTTCTCAAAAGGAAACCGAAGCTACTGCAGGTCTAAATGATCGAGCTCCAGCCAGAGTCTATCATATTCATAAATATGATGATAGAGAAGATAAAGAAGAACCTGATATTATTGCAAGTCTGTTTGAAACTTCGAGGACGAATTTTTTTTAGGTGGAGAATTGTAATACCCCAAAATTTGCTTAGTGACTAAAATGAAAAGTATTAAAGTTTGGTGGTTTTAGTTCAGTGACTAAAACGTAAAATTTCAAAGTTTAGTGGCTAAAGTGAAAAAGTTTGGAAAAGTTTAAGGACCAACATGGTAATTTTCCTGATAATTATTTTTATGGAAAAAATGAATAGTTTATCCCGGTATAAGAATTTTGTTGGGAATCGGATTTTTGGTCCGCGATTTGTATGAAAAGCTATAAAAAGGATAAGTTTCAGAAATTAATTCGAATGATTATTTGAATTTCAAAAATTATGAAAATTTTGTGGAAGTCTTAGAAAGACTTGAAGAATATGATAGTATAGTTTTTGAATTGTTTTATTCGATTTAAATTTGATTCTATGTAGTATTTGGTAAAATGGGTGAAAATGGCATTTTTGAAGATAAGTTGGTTCATTAAGGGCAAAAAGGTTATTTCACCCTTACTTTATGAATATTATTGATTATTTTGGATAAGATTAAGCAAGTGCTAAGATGTGATTGGTTATAATTCAAGGATATAACAGTCTTTTGACGGTTAAAGATCTATAATTATTTAACTTGGTATATATTAAGCCATTTGGCATAATTAAAGAAAGAAAACTTGGAAAAAATACTTATCTTCTTCTCCAAGGGCTGTCGAATTCATCTAGCAAGGTAAGAAAGAATTTTGTTTCAATTTTTAAGCTTTTATGGTTGGATTTAGGCTTGAGACATGAAACAAGAATTAATCTCCATTGTATTCTCTATCTTTTGGTATAAGTTTTGTGTAAAGTTCATGTCTCTAAGTTGAGTTTGATGAATTGGGTGTATGATGGACATGATGGAAACTTGTGTTTTTATGGTTGTTCATGTTAGAAATATGCTTGTGATGTTGTTTCCATGGTTCAAATGAAGAAAATTTCATGGAAATATTCAAAGTGATCATTCGGCTACCTTGTCAAGTATAGGGGAAAATCTTGCAAAATTTATTTTGATGAAGGAAATAATGAAAATGATGTTATACAAGTTTGATTAGGTTGTTTGGATAAAGAAATTCATATGTTCTTAAAAGATGGAAGATTAGGGTTTATGTCAAGTTAGGAATTTTAGAGTGTGATTGAAGGAAGAATGATTTATTATGATGATGTAAGTTGTTTGAATAAAAATCCCTAATTATTTTGCATCAGGGACCAAATTGTAAATTTAGGAAAGTTTAGGGACTTGGTTGTTGAGCTTGTTTTTGAAGTATTTTGGGTTGAAAAATTAAGTTAAGTGATTTGAATGTTGATTTTGAAGTTTATGGTGACTTTGTGACCATTTTAGGATTTTTAGAAATTTCAAGGACTTATATGTAAATTTTTAAAGTTTGGGTCCTTAAGTGTAAATGATGAGAAATGTAAGGATTTGGCTTGAAATTGGTAATTGGAAGCCTAAAAGTGTTTTTTTGGAAAAAAAATATGAATTTTGGAACGGTTAGAAGTTTAAAGAAAAGTATGAAAAATATTGGTTCGAATATGGATAGTTATTATAATTACTTTCCATTATTATTTATGAAATGAGCATGTTCTAACATATACTTTTAAATGGTAAATGTTATTTTATTATAGATTCTGATATAAATCAAAATCGTTTCAATAGAAAAGGAAAGGGTAAAACTCGAGATTGAAATCGAATAGTGAATGCATCTATATTACAAGGATAAGGTGAGTGCATACATGTTTTTGCATGATATATTATTTTACTGATTTTTAAAGATTATGGTATAATTTTATGTTTACAAATGGTTTATACCATGAAAAGTTGATGAACATATTGGAGTATGAACTGCTCCACTATGAAGATATTTTACATGATGTGAAATGTATATGTGGTATTTGTTACTTGTCATATTGCAAGAATTGTTTTAAAGTTACCTTGGAAGTATAATGTTGAGAATGACAGTTACGATGCTTTATAGTGTCAAAATCTAACCTATGAGTTAGCAGTTATGACAATACCTTATGGTGTCGAAATCAAACCTATGAGTTGGCAGTTATGACGATACATTATGGTGTCGAAATCAAACCTATGAGTTGGCAGTTATGACGATACCTTATGGTGTCAAAATTCAACCTATGAGTTGGAAATTACGATGCTTTATATTGTTGAAATCCAACCTTTTTAGTTGGCAGTTATGACAATACCCTATGGTGTCGAGATCCAACCATTTGAGTTGGCAGTTACGATGCTCGTAATGAAGAATAGTACTTTTATAGTACATATACGACTTTACAAGATGAATATATGTTCTAAAGTATAAAGTTTACAGTATGCTTTTATGCCTAGACATTCCTGCATAACCGATTATTTGTTTAAAAAGATATCATGCTTTAATAGTATTATGCACTGTAAAGTATTTTATATGTTATTTACCTTATGCATCACTAAGTTATACTTAGCGTGTATATTATTATACGCGTAGGATTTTGGAGGTAGTAGCGGAGCTTTTGCATCAGTATCACTTTTGGAGGAGATAGTATATTGACAGGTTATTTCGGTTTCTACGACTTCCTTATTTTGTCTGAATAGTGGCATGTATTAAAATAATATGTCTATTTCGTTAAACATTTAAATCGGCTTGCCTTGTAATTGTTTTGTCGTGTATATTAAATGATATGTTATAAGTATAATTTTTACACATTATGATAGAATTTTTGATATGATGATATTATTACTTATAAGTTAAATAAAAAAATTTAGTAGTCCCGATTTTTTATGTAAGATGAATTTTGAATTATCGTGACATTTCTGACTCGTATTCGGTGTACGGATACAGGAAAGGGGTGTTACATTTATTGGTATCAGAGCTACAGGTTTAGTCAGTTCTGGAGTAATTTGAATTCAAAGAAAGTGTTTAAAAGTGTACATGTCACTAGGATGTCGTATTTACTTGAAAATGATGCTTGTTTGATTGATTCAATTGCTATTAGTTTAAGTCAATGTTATGAGTACAGATGTCAGAAGGAGTAGGATCTCGACATGCTACGCAGTAGATGGGGCTTGAGAATGCCCCAAAAGTCGGAGAGGAGATACAACAGCCTGCACAACAAGAGATGCTAGTGTAAAATTGAGGCACCTTTTTACAAGCTTTGGATGAGATTATAAATAGACCTCCTCAGATTTCAGTACCTAAGGAGTTAAAGAAGTTGCAGGCTTCTAATTTTAAAGGTAATGTAGATGGGGATCCTATGTTGGAAGATCTCTGGTTAAATTACATACAGACAATATTATCTCAGATTGGGTGTGATAATCGAGGAAAACTGGAAGGAGTTGTCTCTTTATTGAGAGAGCAAACACTGATATGGTGGAACAATATCACTGCTCGTGTTCATGAGAGGTGAACTGGCAGTTTTTCTTCCGTGAGTTTAGGAGGAAATATATTGGAAATGCTTCATTCAGGAAATGAGGCAGCGGTTCCTAGACTTTAAGCAAGGAGATCGCTCGGTGTTTGAATATGAATGCGAATTTAATAGATTGAGTAGGTTTGCTTCTGAATTGCTACCGGACGAGAGAGCCATCACTAATAGTTTTATAAGTGGTTTAGATGCCAGGTATCAAGAGGTGCTGGTGGCTATTATTCCCAGGGACTTTCAAGAAGCAGTTAATAGAGCGAAAGCAATGGAGATTGTCCGAGAGAAGGCTGAAAGATTATCCCAAGGTTAGAAAAGAAGTCATGAGATATCTTTTACTTCACAATCATTAAAGCGAGGTAAATGATATTCACAATAGGAAAGATTTGAATTTTCAGCACCCTGGGACAAGCAAGACAAGCTAGAAGGTTTAATAATACTTTGACATTAGTAAAGAATTTTGGAAATAAACAAGAACTTCCTCGACGTAAGCACTGTAATCGAATTCATCGAGGAGAATATTGGATGGTCACAGGAGCTTGTTATCGTTGTGGTGACACTGGACATTATATACAGGACTGCCCAATTCAAAAAGATAGATCAGTTCAGACAAAAAAATTTGTTGGACTGCAAAGAGGCAGAAGCTGAGGATTTGCAGGATCTTCCAAAAGGGGTTCTAAAAAGGAAACCGAAGCTACTGCGGGTCAAGATGATTGAGCTTCAGCTAGAGTTTATCATATTCGAAAATATGATGATAGAGAAGATAGAGAAGAACCTGATATTATTACAGGTTTGTTTGAAAATTCGAGGACAATTTTTTTTAAGGGAAGATTGTAATACCCCAAAATTTGCTTAGTGACTAAAATGAAAAGAATTAAAGTTTGGTGGTTTTAGTTCAGTGACTAAAACGTAAAATTTCAAAGTTTGGTGGCTTAAGGAAAAAAGTTAGGAAAAGTTTAAGGACCAACATGGTAATTTTCCTGATAATTATTTTTATGGAAAAAATGAATAGTTTATACCGGTATAAGAATTTTGGTGGGAATCAGATTTTTGGTACGGGATTTGTGTGAAAAGCTATAAAAAGGATAAGTTTTGGAAATTAATTCGAATGATTATTCGAATTTCAAAAATTATGAAAATTTTATGGAAGTCTTAGAAAGACTTGAAGAATATGATAGTATAGTTTTTGAATTGTTTTTATTCGATTTAAATTTGATTCTATGTAGTATTTGGTAAAATGGGTGAAAATGGCATTTTTGAAGATAAGTTGGTTCATTAAGGGCAAATAGGTCATTTCACCCCTACTTTATGAATATTATTGATTATTTTGGATAAGATTAAGCAAGTGTTGAGATGTGATTGGTTATAATTCAAGGATATAATGGTCTTTTGACTGTTAAAGAACTATTATTATTTAACTTGGTATATATTATGCCATTCGGCACAATTAAAGAAAGAAAACTTGGAAAATACTTCTTTTCTTCTCCAAGGGCTGCCGAATTCATCTAGCAAGGTAGGAAAGAATTTTGATTCAATTTTTAAGCTTTTATGGTTGGATTTAGGCTTGAGACATGAAACAATAATTAATCTCCATTGAATTCTCTATCTTTTGGTATAAGTTTTGTGTAAAGTTCATGTCTCCAAGTTGAGTTTGATGAATTGGGTGGATGAAGGACATGATGGAAACTTGTGTTTTTATGGTTGTTCATGTTAGAAATATGCTTGTGATGTTGCTTCCATGGTTCAAATGAAGAAAATTTCATGAAAATATTCAAAGTGATCATTCGGCTACCATGTCAAGTATAGGGGAAAATCTTGCAAAATTTATTTTCATGAAGGAAATGATGAAAATGATGTTATACAAGCTTGATTACGTTGTTTGGATGAAGAAATTCCTATGTTCTTGAAAGATGGAAAATTAGGGTTTATGTCAATTTAGGAATTTTAGAGTGTGATTGAAGGAAGAATGATTTATTATGATGATGTAAGTTGTTTGGAATGAAAATCCCTAATTATTTTGCATTAGGGACCAAATTGTAAATTTAGGAAAGTTTAGGGACTTGGTTGTTGAGCTTGTTTTTGAAGTATTTTGGGTTGAAAATTTAAGTTAAGTGATTTGAATGTTGATTTTGAAGTTTATGGTGACTTTGGGACCATTTTAGGATTTTTAGAAATTTCAAGGACTTATATGTAAATTTTTAAAGTTTGGGTCCTTAAGTGTAAATGATGAGAAATGTAAGGATTTGGCTTGAAATTGGTGATTGGAAGCCTAAAAGTGTTTTTTTTTGGAAAAATATGAATTTTGGAAAAGTTGGAAGTTTAAAGAAAAGTATGGAAATTATTGGTTCGAATATGGGAAGTTTTAACATATACTTTGAAATGGTATATGTTATTTTATTATAGATTCTGATATAAATCAAAATCGTTTCAATAGAAAAGGAAAGGATAAAGCTCGAGATTGAAATCGAATAGTGAAGGCATCTATATTACAAGGCTAAGGTGAGTGCATACATGTTTTTGCATGATATATTATTTTACTGATTTTTAAAGATTATGGTATAATTTTATGTTTACAAATGGTTTATACCATGAAAAGTTGATGAACATATTGGAGTATGAACTGCTCCACTATGAAGATATTTTACATGATGTGAAATGTATGTGGTATTTGTTACTTGTCATATTGCAAGAATTGTTTTAAAGTTGCTTTGGAAGTATAATGTTGAGAATGACAGTTACGATGCTTTATAGTGTCAAAATCCAACCTATGAGTTGGCAGTTATGACGATACCTTATGGTGTCGAAATCAAACCTATGAGTTGGCAGTTATGACGATACTTTATGGTGTCGAAATTCAACCTATGAGTTGGAAATTACGATGCTTTATATTGTCGAAATCCAACCTTTTGAGTTGGCAGTTATGACGATACCCTACAGTGTCGAGATCCAACCATTTGAGTTGGCAGTTACGATGCTCGTAATGAAGAATAGTACTTTTATAGTACATATACGACTTTACAAGATGAATATATGTTCTAAAGTATAAAGTTTACAGTATGATTTTATACCTAGACATTCCTGCATAACCGATTATGTGTTTAAAAAGATATCATGTTTTTAATAGTATTATGCACTGTAAAGTATTTTATATGTTATTTACCTTATGCATCACTAAGTTATACTTAGCGTGTATATTATTATACACGTAGGAATTTGGATGTAGTAGCAGAGCTTTTGCATCAGTATCTCTTTTGGAGGAGATAGTATATCGACAGGTTATTTCGGTATCTACGACTTCCTTATTTTGTGTGAATAGTGGCATGTACTAAAATAATCTGTCTATTTCGTTAAACGTTTAAACCGGCTTGCCTTGTAATGGTTTTGTCGTGTATATTAAATGATATGTTATAAGTATAATTTTTACGCATTATGATAGAATTTTTGATATGATGATATTATTACTTATAAGTTAAATAAAAATTTTAAGTAGTCCCGATTTTTAATGTAAGATGAATTTTGAATTATCATGACATTTCCTACTCGTATCCGGTTTACGAATACGGGAAGGGGGTGTTACAATTATCTTAATTAAAAATAAGCCATGTTATCATCTCCGTTTATTTTTAAAGGTCGAGGTACCAAAACAGAACAAAAATATAACGTTAGGCACTATTTTGCCAAAAAAAAGGTGAGGTACTAAAACAGTAACGCAAGAATAGGTGATGTACTATTTATGTAGTTTTCCCTAAATAAAACTTGGCCATTGTTCAATACGTGTCAGCTAATTTTACTTCTTAATCATAAATGCCAAGTATGGTTGCCTATTCATAGATATTTGGGCAAGTTGGCGTTGATTAATAGGATGCAAGGATTAGGGGTAGAAAAAACTCAATTCGATTCAAAAAAATTAAATTATTTGACTCGACTCGTAATTTTATAAACTCGACTAAAAAAAATTTAAATAAAATTTTAGTTATGAAATGAAAATTCGAATAACTCAAAATTTTTAGTAATTAGTTGATCATTTTTCATATTTGAGTCGAGTATGTCAATTTTGCATGATATATTATGTATATCACATGTGAAAATATGAAGAAATATATGTGTATATCATATATGCATATAAAAAGTAGTTAAAATTGGAATCAATATGTGCACCGCCAACCCTAAGTATATGCATATAGAAATATATATGTACACGCTATGTATATGCACATAGAAATATATATGAAGAAATATATATATGCATAAAGAAATATATATGAAGGAATATAGAAACTCAAAAATTCGACTCGATTCGACTCAAATTTTATAAACTCGACTCGATTCAAAAAATAAATAAAGTTTGACTTCACACAAAGCTCGGTTTGTGAGCTTTGGATGCTAGACTTAGTGAGTGAGTCTAGGTTGTAAACGGTTGCCTCCATAGCCTAGAAAATGGGAAGAATTCTTAGTGAATTGTTGAAATCCTTAGTGAGAAGCTGAGGTAGTGAATGTAGGCTTGGTTTAGGAAGCCAAACCACTCTAAAATCATCGTTGAAGGAAATCGAGCACAACAAAATCGGGAAGCAATTAACCAATAACACCAACTCAACTAAATAAAACTTTTATATCACTAATATATATACACATATGTAATATATTATTGACACTTTAATATTGTACAATTCCACATACAAGAATTTTGATTTTCATTCAATTTTATCACATTTTTTTAAACAAAGCTGGAAATTCATTCATAAACAAAACAAGATTATAACTGGAACAAAAACAAGATACAAGGGGGAAAACATGGCAGACACGAACTAAAAACGAACAAACACTAAAAAAAGAGAAAAAAACAAACACCTAGAATCAAACTGGAAACCAATAGACACATAAAACAACACCAAAAACAAACCACATAAACACAAAAATAAAACAACAGAAAAACAACAGAGGACGACAAAACCCAACAAAAGGGGAAGTAAGGTCCGACAAGGGGGAAATCGGGAGACACCAAATCAATTTATCATTCTTAATCCTGCATACCCACTTATGGGGTCACAAAAAGATATGGTCAGTGATCGGGATGCAACAAGAATACAAACAAGGTTACCGCGTCTGAATCTGAAATCGTTGGTAACTGAAGGAGGGCGAAAAAAGACAAAAACAAATCATCTGTCGATGAAAGAGACACAAAAAAATCACCATCAAAAAAGCTCTATAGAATCAATGGTAAGGACCGAACCCACCACTCATCCGCAACTTAAGCATCCCTTTACAAAATGAAATCCTGATCAGAATCGCGGACATCAGAGGAAGAAGCTCTAAAGTAAAATGATCCAAAGGAATTACTGGAGCACCAAAAGCTGAAGGGGGAAAAGCAAATGCGAAAGAGAGGAAAAAAATGTCAAAAGAAAAAAAAAAGAGGGGGGGAAACGGGAGGGGGTGGCTACCGCTTGAGGACTAAAGCTGCGCCACACAAAGCTACTTGAGAAACCCTGAACTTGAGGAACGAGTGTGATGGAGTTAGCTTACGATTTCCTTTATGTTTTGATCAATATTAATCCCCTTTTCAGAAAAGTTGAATCAATAAATACTAGAAACTTGAACGACTAAAATATATAGGTGAGAAATCATGGTTAGATTAGAATGAATTTCGTAAGAGAGTTTAACAGAAATACTTTCACCACATTTTTATATTTAGAGTTAAGAGGGTAAACTTAATTTTATGGCGGGTTAGCTAAAGAGAAAAAGATGTAATCATTCATTTATTCTGATAGATTACATACTAAAAACAGAAAACTGAATCCAAATCCAAACTCAACAAAACACTCAAAAATGGTGTGCACCAGGGATTTAAATAGTATTCGCGGTCGCGTCTATCGCGATTACGGACATAACGGATGTTTTTGCGGTCATTGCGGATGTTGCGGTCGTGATTTTTTTTTTTAAATTCACACAACTAAATATAATAAATGTAAGTGTAAATATAAAAAAATCACTTTTGATGATTTTTAGAATGTTTTGTAATGTTTATGAACTTTTATTAGTATGAGAACACAATTTTACAATCATTAATTATTATTATTATTATATTTATTTACAAATTTCCCGAAAATCTTATATTAGCTATAACAAAAATAAAATAAGAAATGTTAAACATTCAACATATTTAATAAGTTTGAAAACTTTTATAAATAAAATAATTAAAAATCCATATATGAGACTTGAGATAGGTTTTTAATGTTTCCTAAAAAATATCTAGTCAAATTATTTGTTTTCATTGTTATTATTTGTAAAATTCACACAAATTATTATAAAACATAATAATAATTATTATTATTTTAAAAAATTACTTTTTATGATTTTTAGAGGGTTTTCCAACACTTATGAAAGGATTTAATTGAAAGGAAATAAGACTTAGTTGCTCAATTGGAAGTTTCATTATGGATTTAAGGACTTAATTGGAATAAAACAAAACATCCTAATTAAACTAAAAATCTGAAAGGACTAGATTGTAAGCGTTTTGAAAATTTTAAGTCTCTCAAAAAAATCACTAAAAGTAGAACCCTTTACCCGCAATTTACCCCTTTTTATTTTTCATTTCTCACTGCAACTTCTTTTACTTCCCATTTTTATCTCCAGCCACCTGGTGGTGCTGCGATTGTTCTAATAACGGGGATAGTGTCATGTTATCGCCGCGACAACTGCAATCGCGTTATTTTGCGTCTGTGACATGCCGCAACAGTCTTGATTTCGTTGCCCACCGCGAATTTCACCAAATGTGGTTTCGGACGACAGTGCGACCGTAATTTTGCGGCCGCAATCGCATTAGCGGTCCACGATTTAGAACCCTGTGTGCCACTACCAGGAGGAAACTGCTATCAAATATCTTAAAATACTAAACCTACGTTCCTACTTTCTGGAACTACAGAACCATTGAAAATAATAAGTTGGTTAAATGTAGTTGAAGAAGAAGAGATGGAATAATGTGGTCCATTACTTAACAGGTGAAGCCAATGGCTTGCGTCGCCCCATATTGAAACCCTTGCTTCCAACTGGCTTTCTGGGGCCCTGTTTACCGGATGCTTCGCATTGGACTGCATTGTGAGGTTGAGGATGAGGAGACGAAGCCAGCCTCGGGAGCCCCCGCCCCTTTCCACTCCCTTTACCCCTCTCTTTCTTCGAACCCACTGCGGTTTCCTCAGCCTGCTGCAAAAACTTTACTTTTGAAAGTTTGAAAATGTCTTTTTAAATTGGACTACTTATTTGTGCTCACTTGCATTACACCTATAGGTGTTTGGACTATTGGTCTAAAAATTTCACTTTTGGAAGTTTAAAATGTCTTTCTAAATTGGACAATAATTTCAATATTCATACTCCTCGTTAGATTTATATAATCAATATCCTCACTTTGTTTCTTTACTTCTATAGAAACATTGTTTGTAAAATCATTGTTGACAACTTTTCTATTTCAGTTCCATTCTTTTCTCGTATCGACACAACTTCTAGATCTCTTCATCATTTCAATATTCATTTCTGATATTTGAAACTCTTCTAGAGTTTTATTATTGGTTATGTCTTAGGTCTCTTCAGGAGCACCCGCCTTATTATATAACCATCTCATACTGCTTTCTATTTACGAGAATTTTGATAGTTGGAACCAATTTAAACTACCATACTTCAGGCATGATTTACATCTATTTGCTCTAACATGTTATCCTTCGGGAAATTAAATTTAAATTTCAAGCATTTTTCCGCTAGTATATGAGACTTGATTACTCTCATTAGGCCAGTAAATATATTTGGTAGATGGAATGTAATATCATGAATTATCTTATGAACTTATTATTCATATATGGGGATCTAAATGATGATAATTAATTTTTCTTCATCCAGTTGATTGTTATCTCCCCTGATGTTGAGAAAAATCATGTTATAAATGATTCTCCAATTAATGTTTAAGAATCTAAGCATAAAAAGAGACTCATACTCAATATATATATATATATATTCTCAACCTTTTTTATATACATATTTTGTGTGTGTTGTGGTGGAGCAATTCGACTATATATCGTACATTCAAAAAATTCTAAAATTAAAAATATGTCTTTTAACCAAAAGTCAATTATAATGAGGAGTTTATTATAACTTATTGATTTGATGCATTTAAGTGCTGCTATAAGTGAAATACCATATAATTAATAGGTGTTTTTGTTATCATAGTTTAGCAATTAAAGGGAGGCATTCCATCAAAATTCGGCTAAACTATTTTTGTTCATAATCAATAGGCTTTCTAACAGTTTTTCAATTGATATACAATATAATCTTTAAAAGCTTAAAATATAAACTCACCAACTTTAGCAATGCGAATAGTCTTAATTGCATAATCTTAAATTTTTCTTTTATAATCAATCCACAAACTTTTGGTTGTAAGTTGATATTACATATGTAGATGCGTCTACTAAAATCATATAAAAAATTTCTATATTTGTGGATAAATAGACCCATATTTTATTCAGATATGTAAGACATTTAGTCTTAATTTTAGTACAATAACTTCAAGTTCTTTTGGTAAGGGAATCTTAATCAATCCATTTGAGAACAAGCAACACAAGAACTTAAGGTTCTTTTAATAAGTGAAATTTAATTATTTCCTTTGAGAACAAGCATCACAAGAACTTCATGTTCTTTTAATAAATGTGCATGTAAATCCCAATAATTTTTCGTATCATTATTGGTCAAGATGGTCTAATCGAAAAAGACATATATATTTCTGAATCTGTACACTTTTGGTTTACTATAAAATATGATCCAACCTCACTCATACATGTGTAGTACAATCCGGAGGTGAGTGTAGACAATTTTTCCAAGATTTTTTTATTGCCTTTAGTTATACTCATAATTTGGAGATATTCAGCACCTTCTTCGTTAATAGTCTTAATATGATATCCACTCTGCGAATATCTTTAAAATTCAATAAGTTTCTTTGCGACTTTGGGGAGTATAACGCATTTTGAATTTAAAATTCAGTTTCATTTGACAATAATATATTTTCTCTTCCGGCGCCTTCTATGATATTAGTACTTCCGAATATAATACTCACATTATTCCTAATGACTGTGTAGATAACCTATTTTTGCATACCTTTTTTCTTAGCTTTTGTATGTGTTTAAGCTCTTTTAGTTGCATTTAGGAGTACTTTGCATGTAGTTAAGGAGTTACACTGCATGTGCATTAATTGTTATATACTTTGGTACTTTTAATGGGAAATATAATGTTTTGTGGTGCTTGCGCAAGATCTATTGGAGCTGGAGGAGTGCTGGAGCAAGAAGGATAACACACCTCTCGTAGGAGCTGACGAGAAAAGAAGAGTTGAAGATAAATCTAACTTTGGCTTACGCGGATTCTTACTAGATACGAAACTCGTTAAAGATAATGGGAAAGCAAGATCCTCTTTAAAGAGGATTTACGCGCTTTAAGGTTAGAAAACCCTAACTTTCTCGCCTATATAAAGGAGACTTAGGCCACAAACAAAGGGGGCTCGATCACAGATGACAACAAATTTGTTGGTTAACGTTTAGGAGTAGCTTGTTGGTTAACGTTTTCTTCATGCAAATTTATTCTAATTTTGCCCATAAATCAACATTTGTCTTCTCTTTGTGAACATCCTATAGAACGTTGTTTGATAAGTGCAAACGGGTATGGGAAACAACATTTCGATCCTTGCGAAGCTTCTATGTATCTGACCATTCTTTCGGCATCTTATCAAACCCATCCAGTACATCATCTAAATCTATCTAAAAAAGAACATCTTGAACCTTCACCTGCCATAGCGAAAATCTGGCGTTGTGATCCAGCAATAGAATTTCATATTTCATCGTCGTCGTCATTACCCTAAGTAACCTGAAAAGCTCTGATGTCAATTTGTTATATTATTGGGACGATAATGACGAGATAAATAAATAAACAAAAACGCAGAAAAGAAAAATAACACTAAGATTTTACATAAAAAACCCTAAAAGAGAAAAATCACGGGTGGAAGAAGAAATTTTTTTACTATATTAAAAAAGAGAATACAACTGAATGGTTTCAACCCTAATCCCTAGTATTTATTATAGAGATAGGTTGCTTGGTTTCCTACTCTTCGACGTATATCTAAAGGATAAAGTAGAGTTCCACAGGGATTGATCAGTTCCATATTAAGTGAAAGTCCAAAATAAAATTTGAGTCATAACTCTAACAAATATCATTATTTTCATACGACGATTTGTTTTATACATTTTTATTTAGATTACAATGATAATTGAACTAATGTTTTTTTCCTGGGGAATTGACAAGGTAAATAATCTTAATGGTGATTACCACCCAACAAAAGTGAAAAAAAAAACACATTGAGATTACTTATGTGGTTAGAATACAACGAATATTGCGGTAAGTTGGTGTTGTTGGGGTTTGATTTTTGTCACCGAATGCTTTTCTTTCCGGTTAAAACTTTCATCATGGTGCTTTCTTCAGGATCATAATCTATGGCTGGTGTTTCAAGGAATCGATATGAATAGTTTCCATTAGTAGTGGGACCAAGTGAAAATGCATGCCATTTTATTTGTCAAGCTTTGCCATGTGAGACTGAGGAGACCTTACAAAGCGATTGGTCTCTTGTATGTATTCCATCCATTGTCTTTTCTTCTATTTATTTCATGTATTCAATTCATATTTTTTTTCAGAATTAGATTTGACGTCATTTTTTTAGTTGAAGATTATTTGATTATTATGTCGATCTACTTTTGATTGGACTCTCAAACTGGTTCTCTCTTATTGATAGACACTTGTAATCACCGAATATAATTTGTGGTTAATTGTGGTAAAGTCAGTTTTGTCAAATGTACTATCATTGTTATATGAATTTTTATTTTAATATTGACGGTGTTTATCCTTTACCAACGATATTGATGTTTGTTTATCTATTATTTTTTCTAATTTTTGAATTGTTTAATTGTGTTATAACTCTTTCTTTATATGGTCCTAATTTATATTTTAGTGACTAATTTGTGCATTTCAATGATTTTAAAAAAAAAATCACCCAGTGACATTATTAGTCTACTCTAATATCACAAATATTTAAAAATGTTGAGGTTCGTAAAATCCTATACGGAGTAATGTATGAAAGAGGAGCTCGCATTGTGGGGTCCATTTAATATAGATTAAGCACAAAGATTCTCTCTTTTATTTTTGGTCGTGAGAGGGACATTTTTGGCATCATCCTTTAGCTAAACATTACAAGTGATTGTGTTTTCCTGGCTTAGGTAAAATAAAGAATTCCAGGGGTGTTTTCGAACAATTTGACTAAGAGCATGTATGGAGACAGCATAGTTACATGATCATCAAACTATGCATGCATAAGTTGATAGGCTAATTCGATCAATGCCCTCACAAATCTACATGATTTTGATGTAATCATTTTCCATATTTCTCAATAGAGAAGGAATTCAAAATTACTCCGTTTGGTATAGGTTTGGTCACTAAAGTTTCAGAATTTTCAATTTTCTCACTAAAGTTTAGACATTGAACATTTTTTGTCATTCTTTCGTTAATTTTTTTACAGCTTTATGACGTGGATGCCATCCACCGTTCATCCTCGTCGGACACCACCATCAACGACTATAGATGGTCGTTCAGTCCCAAATTTCACTAGTTGTTTGTCTCGGTCCCCTAAGTTTGAATCTGACCTCCATTTTGCTTAAAAGTACCGTGAAGTCCATGAATCAGACAAAAATATTTCGGTTTCTCTCTCACTGATATCCCTCCTCGGTCGACGGATGGAAACCGTTTCTCAGCATATTTCTTCCATCGTGTTGATGAAGCTTTCCACCGTTCGGGTGTTGAAGAAGTTCGTCCATAAATGAACATCATCAAAAAATTAATGGAGTGACCAAAAATGTTTAATGTCTAAACTTCAGTGAGTAAATTGAACGATTTGAAACTTTACTGACCAGAATAAATTTGTGAGTAAAATTCAGTGATGATTATGTAATTTACCTCGGGTAAAAAGAAAGTCGGAATCCAATTATTGATTTATGGCCAAATGAATCAATTTGTTTATTATTATAGTTGAAATTTATTTTATGGTTCGTGAATTGTTACTGGGTAAACTACATAAATGATCACCGTACTTTTAGGTTGTTTGCAATTTAGTCACCGAATTTCTAGTACTTGTAACATGGTCACTGAACTTTTAATTCGTTTTCATTATGGTCATTGTCGTTAAGAAATGATGACGTGACATCTTAGATTCACCTAAAGTTTTTCAAATTAATTGCACGTATCAACATCCTATTGTCTACGTTGTCACCATCCGACGTTATTTAGATCATCGGCGCCACTAAACACAACATCCACCATACCCAAAAGCATCACAATCTCTCCAAATAGTTCTGCCATTTACCTCTCCTAGACTTCCCTCAAAATTTCCTAAAATATCCTACCAAACGTCGTGTTACCAAAAAATACAATGCAATACAATCTCTCAAATGGTTGTTAGGAATACGGTAAGTCTATATTAGATTTTGTTTGAAAATCTTGTTTACAAGATAAGTTGAGCTCTTCTGTTGTCATCATGTGTAACCTAAACACTATCATCCATCAATCTTGAACATTAAAACTATGTAAATAGTAGTAAATGCTTATATGCCTACCCTCTTTACTAATTTAGTATCATAATCATCTTAAGGGTGCGTTTGGTTCACAGAATATAAGATTACTCTTGGGAATAGAATTCTCAGAATGTAATATGACTTGACATAATTTTGGAAATGTTACAGTACCTTGTTTTGTTTATTTGGCAGGAATATAAGATGACAGTGTTTGGTTGGAGAATATAAGATTACCTGATAGCAAATTTGACAATATTGTCCTTATGATATATATTTTTGTAACCAGTTAAACTTCTAATTTAAATTGAAAATATTTGAATGACACTATCTAATTTTAAAAAAATATATTTAACGTATTATTAATTTAATTAGTATTTTAAACCTATATTTTTAAACAATATTTATAATTATTATATTTATTTACATATAGTATAATTTATTATGAAAAATATTATGGTCTCAAATGCATAAAATTTTTATTTTTTTAATGTATAAAATATTACATCATAGAATGCAAGGACAATATCTTACTAAAGTAATTCAAAATAACTAATGCTCTCATTATAACTTCTTGTTCTTATCGTATAAACTTGTGATTTACCTATGAAATAAATAACTACTTTATTAGTTTTTAACATATTAAATACTTGAATCAAAGCTTTTCTGATTCTTTGGTAATCATTAATTTCAAATTTTGATGATAATTTGCATAGCAATCATTTATAATTCAAAAATGAATTCAAAGTGGAAAAAGTGATGAAGAATGTATGAATTAGTTATAGTTGAATCTTATCCTTTGGAAGGAACTACCTTTATTCTTGCTGGGAAACACCATCAGCTTCAGTGCTTCATCCAATTTTCATTTATTGGCCTTCATAAACAGGGTAATTATCGAATTATGTAAAATAAATCATAGACTTTTGTAAAGAAAAATCAAACTTCACATATTTTATTGATGGATCAAGTGTATATATACAACACATTTACACCGGTATAAATTATTCTTAACTAAAGCTAACTAGCTAACTATAACTAATTTACACCAGTATAAGTTCTACTAAACTACATATAACTAACTAACTATGATTTACACCGATATAAGTTTTACTGAACTACACCTAACTAATTAACTATGGCTAATTTACACCGGTATAAATTTTGTCGGATTAATTGGCATAAATTATTCTTAACTAGAATATATTTTCTCTCAACATCACTCTTTCCCATTGACCACTTAATATCAACAGACGCGTTGGGCGCAATAACCCCGCGGGAGAAAACAAGATCGTTGGTATGATCTTCATCAAGTCGAACCAACCTTGAACCAAGTGCCCCATTGCAATATAACAGTCTTATATCTGAAGTGACATCGAAGCTGCGGCCCAAAGCTTGAATTGATCTGTTTATTGTAGTGGTGAAAGCATCTGGGCTAGTCGATGAGCTCAAGCGGTTGCCGCTTCTTTTCCTTGGGTTTTCCGTATATAAAAAAATAAAATACTTAAATCATTACTCAACTTTGCTCTATAACCTATTTTAGTTAATGAACTTTTAAAACGCTCAATTTACTCATTGAATTTTATTTTCTAACCTATTTTGATCACTTTGAATTATTTTATTAATATTTTGGTATGACATAGCATATTTTATTATTATTAAATATAAAAATAATTTAAAATAAAAATAAATTATTGGGTAAATTACACAAACCATCACTGAACTTTTCTCTATGACCTATTTTGGTCACTAAACTTTAAAAACAACTAATTTACCGACTAAACTTTATACATTGATCTATTTTGGTCACTCCACCATTAATCTATTAAAACTCTTATGACGTGTCATAAATAAATAACAAAATATTAATATTTCTCTCCATTTCCCTAAAACTCTTTTAAACCCTTTTTTTATTTTTACATTTTCATCTTCTCTATAAAAACAAATAAAAATATCCCATAAAAGTTTAACAGCAACAATCTTCTCTAAAGTCTCAAACCACCACCGTTTAAAGCTTCTTTCAATCAAACATCATTACTAAAAGCTTTACATTTCTATTACCTCAATGACCCAAAACAAGGTTTGTTAAACAAACCTACTTATGAGTTGAAGGCTGTAAAAACTTCTCGTAACCCATTTTTAAATCCGCCATAACATAGCTCGTTATGCTGCATTATACTCAAATTTATGCAACTCCTCCCATTCTCTCTTTCTCTCTCCCACAACCATGGCTGTCATGATGGGTCCACTGCCTCTCAAGAACTCCAATCCCTTTACCAAACCTAAATCGATAGCTCAAGTCGTATCCAAAATTAATATAGTCAAAACATCGATAAGTCTTCCTCCATCACTACCTCTCATATAAACCCTAACCTGTAAAATCCCAAAAAACAACAACCAAACTCAAATACGAAACCAAATTCAATTGAAAGGTCATTAAAGTCAAAAAATCATATGTGTCTTACACAATAGCTCAGGGGAGTGGACCTCCTTGTCACCATTTCTTCCTCGAGGTGCTAATAATGGTTGTATCATTGACCAATTTAAAGTGCAATTGTCTTTATCCTTTTAATCTTTCATTTCATTGTTTATTTAGGGGATGTTAAAAATTTGTGAAATTTGTTTGGGCGGGTGTAAGAAGGGAGTTTATGTGTTTGGTTGTGTTGATCTTTGTGACTTTGTACTTTAACATCCTACTATCCCTAGAGTTTCTAGCTTTTCAAGTGTTTCCACCATATTCAATGATAAAATATTCAAGTCTCTCATAATCTTTCACCTAGAGATAGGTAGGTCAGTTCAACAAACCTTGTTTTGGGTCATTGAGGTAACATAAATGGAAAGCTTTTAGCAATTATGTTTGGTTGAAAGAACATGCGAACGACAGAAATGAGAAAGGGAGAAGGGAAAGGAGAGAAATATTAATATTTTATTATTTATTTATAACACTTTATAACGACGTTAATAGATTAACGTCGGAGTGATCAAAATAGGTCAATGTATAAAGTTCAGTGAGTAAATTGATCATTTTTAAAGTTCAGTAACCAAAATAGGTCAAAAAGCAAAGTTCAGTGATGGTTTGTGTAATTTACCCAATAATTTATTTTTATTTTAATTTTTTTTATATTTAATAATAATAAAATATGCCACGTCATACCAAAATATTAATAAAAAATTCAGAGTGATCAAAATAGTTAAAAAGTAAAGTTTAATGAGTAAATTGAGCGTTTTGAAAGTTCAGTGACTAAAATAGGTTAGAGAGCAAAGTTGAGTGATGATTTAGGTATTTTACCCTATAAAAATAGAAAGAAAAAAAAACTTCTTTAATTCAGAGGACCCTCGAAAATGAAAGCTTTTTAATTTGTTTCAGGTTTCTATTTAATGTTGTTGTTTATTGAAAAGAAATGTAAAAGGGATACAGAGATTGCTAGAAAAGGATGCATATGAAGATAATTCATTATTTCGTGGATAAATTTGTCTAAAATGTCAAGAATTGTGAAATACCTAATAATTATATGAGAATGATATTCCCATCCTTTTAACAAAAAAGTGTTATAATGAGTTATTACCGCCCGAAGGGAATAATGGTAAACCAAACAAGGGAATACAATTCTAGAAAAAATTATTACCCATATCTTTTTCGCGAACCAAGCACCTCTAAAGGTCTCAATAATTGCTGAAATACCACCATATCCCACTCATAATTTTGATCCCAACATTAAAAAATAACTAAACTATTATATATAATGTAATAAAAGAAATACAAGAATGTATAAAAGAAATTTTAACACTTAAAATAAGACTGACAAGTATGACTCAAACTCAAACCTAAATGTTTTTAAGGTAGTGTCAACAAATATTGGAGAAAGTAATTAAAGTTTACCGTTAACGTTTTCTCTCCTCTTTAGATTTTGGGTTCAATACCCAACAGAAATATTTTTCCCTTTTCCTCCGCTATGCTGTAGGTACTGTTCACAAGAATGTCTTTATGATAGTAATCTTTCCCAAATATGGGGTGCACGGAATGTAATTTTTTAGTTTTTGGCTTCTTCTGGGTGTACAACATTTACCAAGCTCCATCATCCCCCTTTAGAAAACTGTGTCGTGAGTGGAAAAGGACATATATTTTGAATTAAAACATCAAGAGAACCAGACAGATGAATGAATTGTCTACGGCTTAAAACTGCAGAAAAACACCAATCAAAACTAAATCGTCTTTCAACAACAATTTCTAAGAGATTTGGGGCATCCTAAAACCTGGAAACAGTAGAAAAAAACACTAGCAAACAGAGGTCCAATGTAAAAAGCAAATAATGTAGAAGCTATAGAATTGTGACATGGGAATGGTGCAGTGCTCGAGTTTCTTCAAATGGTGAAAGCATGGATGATATATAATTCGAATTCTTGTACTGGTTTCGGAAGAAAGCAAAATAAAATAAACACGATTCAAGATCGAAGGGAAACTAATCCTGCAAAATTTTCACAGCCTCTCTCATTTCTCAAGATCCTTCTCCTTTTATGTATAATATAGTAATAGTATTTTGTAATTTTTATGATGGCAAACTCCTCCCATGTATACTTTATATATCTGCAAAATTCATGGTGGCTATACTCTCTATACATCATCTTTCCCGGGTTTGTGGATACGGCCTTTCCAGCTATTCCTTTTGGATTTGGCATCTTCATCATCTTCCATGCTATTACCTCCTGCAGTGGAGTTCCCGCCGGTGTTTGTGGCTAGCTGGAGTGGTCCTTGAGGAGAACCAGAGTGGGAACTGCTTCCCTTAGAGGACTCTCCGTACTGATCTTGGGACATCCACAGACCACTCCCCAAAACAACGATAGATTGATTTGCAGGGCTATTAGTGGAAGGCGAAAGTCTTCTTGTGTGAAGTCGGTATTTCTGGAAAGTCACAGGAAAAAATACCCCATCAAATACTCATCCACAAAAAGCCTTTGTACAACCATTAATCTCTAGAAAATATCAAGACACTTGACACTTGTTTTTTCCACTCCTCTTATGAGATCAAACTACCAAGAAAAAAATATGAATCTAAGAACCAACCTGCAAATGACTCTTAACTTCATCATTGGTCAAGCCATCTACTTGCATAAGTTCCCTAATCTGCTTAGGGGTGGTCACTGCAAAAGAAATCAACAAGTTCCATTCAAAAACTTCAAAGTAAAAGAATCAAAAAATGAATTGTCATGAAAAGAGAACGCTTCAATCCCATGATCACAACAGAAAGATTAACAATGCAGAATCACTAGTTCTGTATCAATCTCTTATCCTCCAGGGCAACGAATTATAAATAATTTATACAAATACCCTTAGCCAGATTTAATCTATACTTTCCATCTCCAAAGCAAAATCAGGAGTGATAAAGAAACAGAAAATTGCTGGAAAGAGGTGATGTTTCTTTCAAATCCAATCCTCCCTCCGACCAAACTTCTTAAGCCATATCTAAGATGACTAGAAGTAGAACAAAAAAAAAGAACAATCCAACTCACGGCAAGAAAAAGGAGATCTAAGAACAACAGAGAACAAATTGTCACAATCTAAGTACATTACCAATTTAACACTTTGCTCACCTTGAGAGCCTCCTAATTGCTGCAAGGCATTGACAAACCGGCAATGCAAATCAGGTGACCAGCATCTCCTTTGCTTCCTAGCAGTCTGCTGTTGGGACAACGGCTGTGGTACAGACCGAAATTTGGACCGAGCATTGGGGGCAGAAGAAGAAACTGCCCTGCTACAACTTGTCCTTGATCCCGTTGAACATGATTCGTCTTTGGTATTCTTGATTCCAGGGGTCAAAAGTGGTTGCGGTATCTCCTCTTTCTCTTCCTTGCTCACTGCAAAATCCAAATCAGCCTTGAATGGCATACACGCTGTCACTCCTCCCCTGTTT
Source organism: Hibiscus mutabilis (assembly GCA_019671005.1). Classification (NCBI taxonomy): domain Eukaryota; kingdom Viridiplantae; phylum Streptophyta; class Magnoliopsida; order Malvales; family Malvaceae; genus Hibiscus; species Hibiscus mutabilis. Next base: position 28,023,978 of record CM033749.1, read on the forward strand.
TTACATCCTTGAGATGAATCTCCAACGTTTCTCAGCTGCAAACCAAGAAACAGTATTCAATCTTTAGCAATTTTATTTAGTTATAAACTACACTTCTTAAGCTTAAATGTGGTTTGATCTTCTTTTTTTTACTTTGAAGTACCTTAGTATCTAGTTTTCTATCAATGGAACAATAACCATCACGATCATCAGCAGTGTTCCAAAGCTGAACAGAACTCATCCAATTTTTCCTGTCATTATTATTATTATTATTGCAGTTGCTGCTATTGTTAGAATCTTTTTCCTTGTTGGTGGTGATTAAGGCACCATCTTCTTCACTTTGATTACTTTCCTTCTCGTTCTTCAATGGAATAAATTCTTCTAAAAACGGCTCAACGTTTCTTGACATGCATTGCACAGACTCCTCTTTCAAAACTACAATGGCTGCAATCAAACAGAAAATCAAAACTGCATTCAATACATTGATTGCAATCTCAAAACAACCATAATCCAAGTAACAGAGTCTATAGATTTCAACCAAAACTTAAAAAAAAAATCCCAAAAACAAAGCTAGAGGAAAACGTGTTTCGATCAAAACTCTCAATCCATAGCTGGGCTTCTTTTCTTTCCAAAAAGGAAAATCAAAAGAGAACCCATTAATAAGAATAATAAAAAAAGGGTGTGATTTAAATTGACTGAAGAAACCAACCATCGTTGAGAAGGAGCATGCAAAGAGGAAGTTCACGTTTAAAAGCGTCGATCTTTCTCATTTCTTCTTCCAATCGTTTAACAAAAGCGTCTAGTTTTGAAACCTTGTCAGAAACGTTTCCGATTAGTGAGACCTCCTTGAGGAAACCACTGATCATTTTGGGTACAAAAGTGGGTCTAAAATCCAAGATCAGTTCTGGTGGAACCGAACCCATTTTCGATCCTTGCTTGTTTCCTCTCAAAATTTGTTCCCTTTCCTTCCTATGGTCTCTTTTCTTTTCGTGCCCTTTGGTTATCTGTTGAAGCAGAGAGAGAGGAGGTGAAATGAGAACGGAAGTGGTGGGATCTATGAATGGATATATTATATAGAGAGGGTAAATAGAGCGATTTCTTAATTTATGTATTTATAAATAATAGTATATGTGTATGTGGGGAGTGAGAAGTGTTTGTTGTTTGGGGAGAGGGAAAATGAGAGAAAATAAATTTGGGTTTCTTGGGTGCGTAAATTGGAATGGAAATTAAGAAGGTGAAGATTCTGCTAGCGGTTTTAAGGTTATATAGTCACTTTCAGGTCGTCGTATATCCTCCTACCTATTACTCCTTACTCATTTCTCCGAGTTGACTCACATTTATTATCCTGGGTAACTCCCTTGTTTCCAACTTTTTTTTTCTCCTATTTTTAAATAGAAAATAAACTTTTAGAGTAAATGACCATTAAAGTTTCAGTGAGTTTTTCTTTTCACCACTGAAATTTGAAAAATTATATCTCTGTCGCTAACATTTTTATTTATAATAAAACAGTCACTCAACCTTTAATTGAGTAACAATTCAATAAGATGATGACACACGTCATCATCTTATTGGAGATAAAAGGCTTGAAAATAATAAAATGTCATCGTCTTAAAAGATGATTTTAACACCAAACCATTGAACAAAGCTTCTTGAATTTTTTTTAACAAAACAGTATTTAAGTTAAACTATAGTGAGAAAATGCTTGAAATTATAGGATGCAGAACACAATTTAAACTTGAAACCTCTTAAAATTAAACCAAATGCCCAACCCCAAAACCAAATTAAATATGAAAAGAATATTTATAAAAATAATAATTTATATCAAAATATTTTATAACAATGAATTAAAATAATAATAATAAATATTTATCTATACTTAGTATATATTAAATCCTTCACTCAATTAAAAAATGATTGAAATCTTTTGCTATAAAATATATTGTAAGACTATTTTTTTTTATCATTTTTCATGTTTTCATATTTTTAAAAAATAAAAAGCCTAAAAACACTAACTTTTTGTGGTAATTAAAAATTGTTACTTACGAATCAATAATGTATATAAATATCTTATCACTCTATTTATGATAATGTGTTAGTTTAATATTACATTTCCATAATGTAATAATCGGGACCATTAGAAGAATCCAGACATGAGGGTATAACATACAGATTGATGGAATCAGTTGCAACATAGACAAAAGGGAATAATACAATGGTACCCCACCTGACAATCTAATCCAAAGACATGTCTAAAAAAGAAAAGAATATGAATTATTATCCTTTTCTTTTAAAGATGAACAATACATTGTATGTTTAAGTTGGAATAGAAAATAGATTTGGTGTGAAGTTTAGCCATATTTATTTAGCATTAAAATCCAGCCACCAAACAGAGATTAAACACCATAATTGAATCAAGGTTGTAATACGTCTGGTTCCCTCACATAATATAATCCAATTGATCACCATTCACTTGCCACAAAAACAAACCCTGAAAATCCCCAGAAACTTTGTTACAAAAGTTTCAAACAGGGTATGAATGTTGTTGTGACCTGAAAGAAAAAGAAAATCAGCTTTTTAGATGACCACATCTCATCTTTCCATGTCTACCCGATGCAGATCATGTAAAACCCCGCACTCCCAACAAAAATGGTGGGCACCGGCATAGGCTATAATGACGGCAATAGCGGAAAGCTCGTTTAATCAACTTCCTCAGAGATGCTGAATACATCTCTAAGACATGTTAAAAACTGACAGAAACAAACACTAATTTCATCTCCAACCAAAATATGCATGTATGACATTCAGTGCCAAGATTTGCCAAACTATAAGATGTTTTGGAAGATTTTTCCATAAAAAAATCTCAACCCCGAAGCAAGCACCAACGATGGTATTAGAAACAGAAAAGGCAAACCTGCATCTCATTCTGTTTTATGCACTCCATCATCAGTGGACATCCATGCCTGACATTGGTGCAGCACCCATCAAGCTCATTACCTAAGAGACTTCACATTTACCCACCACTCTCTCCTGCAAGCTTATAAACAATTATTTAACCGATGATGACACACTTTGTACACAACAAATCCACAGAAGAAACATTCAACTATGGTGCGATTCAGTTGGTAATTTATAAGAACAAATCCACACAACCAACATTTTTCAATACAGAAAAAGAATCTAGGTAATGCTTTTAAGACAATATGATTCAAATATCAAAAGTAAACAATTTTGTCGAATTACACATGTTTGCCACGAATGTATTTAAATCTTTCAGAGGCACCTACTCAGCCTTCAAGATGACGTATCCATGTTAAACCTGAGAACAATTAAGCAAACCTGCAAACATCAGACATTTGAAGCAGCAAACATTTCTACTTTACAAAAGGCTTCCTAACAAGAGATTTTTTGGTTGCCTTCCTTCTTGCTCAATTATCACTAACTTGTCTTTTTCTTTATTTACAATTTTTTAACAAATCCTAATTCTACCTAGAGGGGAGGGGAAGGGGAGACTCTAAGGGAAGGAAAGAGAGTGCTTCTAGTGGGTCTATAACCCATAACCTAAGGGAATATGAGAGAGCAAACATGAGCAGCTTGGCCAACCGGCCAAATTTTATATGACCACGGACCATTTGAGGGAAATAATCCGAAGAAAAAAAACCTTAGAAAGAGAAATGTCTCCCTGCTGAGTAAACTATGGCGCAGATGAAGAGAGAACATAACTTTCTCTGATGAATAAATATTCTTCAGAATCTAGACAATACTCCATCTTAAACATGTTGTTAGCAATCGGCCACAGAAGACAATAACATGGTATCAAATGCATCCATTGTATATTTCAAACCTGACAGTTTAATTTAGTTGCATTGCAGCGAGGAATTAGTTGAAGAAATCAACACTTTCCATAACATCTACAACCAGAAATAATTAACAAATTACAATATATCTGTCATCCAAATTTACCCCAATCTCACGTGCAACCTAATAGCGAAAACATGTTGCTCATGCAAATAGAGAGTCAAAGGATTGCTTTTGAAAGAAAAATTACTGAAAGCGTAATTTATGTATTTAAAAATTCTCAGTACTGCCAATGTATACAAGCTTTTAGCCATAGTTAGGACCAAATCCTCATGATATTCTGTCCAGAAAAGAAGACTGCAGAGCTGCTAGTTCAAGTTTGAATGAAACAAAACACACACACAAAAGGAAAACGGGATTGGGGCATTTTTTGTGTTCAAAGTTTCAGGCTGAATATCCCAAGCACCAGCCTGCTAGGTTTCCAAGCCAAAGCCTTCTCCAGTTCTGACAATTTTACCTAAGCAGCCTGTCCCGGCAGGTTTCTCAGACACAAAATGCAACCTGTTATAAAATGGGAGACATTTAGCTATGCCATGAAGTACATATATGACCTTGGTAATTACAAGTTAATACTCATAGTAATCGAAAATTAGAAAGAAAGGTTGGTGTTAAAGCAAATAACCAACTTGACATTTAGATTATCATACACTAACAGCAAAAGACAACTGCACAAACTACCAATCACTTTATGAGTTACAGACTGGGAAAAATCCCTTACCTGTTGAGATTACTGCTTATTCAATTTCAGAATCTCTGCCATTTACCAGACTATTTGGCAACTCAGCTCTGGATATTTTGGGTCTTCTATACCACAAAAACATTAACCATAGAGTCCTCAATAATGCTCCGTTCGCAATGTGTGGAATGAAAATACGCCCCCAGTATGGGTAATATGGGCCTGGCAATTTGAGCAATGTGAAGAATATTGCAATTGCAATCAGGTGCCATGGAACTTCTGCATCCTGAAAATGAAGCCAAAAGGTCAACAAAATGTCACACATTAACATTTTTATACAATTTACCATGTTGGTAACATCCATATTTGAAAATTTGAATAAGCTCTATTATGAAGAAACAAGAATAGATGTGTCCAGGCATTTGCAAAATGATAGATTCTCTGATGCAAATAAGCCCATCCTCACAGTGATGGTAAATAAATTTCATACAATGTAGATAAGGCATTCCCAAAGTCTCATCAACTAGTGTCTTTAAGTTTCCAACATCCTTTATTCACGAGTTACAAAAGTACATACCTTTTTTTTTTTGTAAGACAAAAGTACATACCTTGAGAAGAGGAGATAGTTCAAAGGCAGTTTCTTTTAGAACCCCTGCAAGTACAAAGCCAACGAGTAGGGGGACAGGGATGATGGTCAACTTCCTTTGATGTGCACAATAGGACATCTCACTAAGGGATGAAACTGCCAGTACAGGTGCACTTAGATATTTGACCACTGCCAGTACAAGATCAAGTATGAGTTGAACAAAGTTCTCGAAAGCTCTGTTCCAAGGAAATCTCTTCACTGGCTGAGGAGAATTTTGCCACAATCTTCCAGCCTTTTCTATTATATACTCAAAATTTATTTTTTCAGGATCACCAGACTGGCCTGTGGCCATATTTATAGCAGAACATATATTTGGCTTGGTGCTCTGAATGATTTGGTTTTGTTTCATGGTCAAACCACAACCGAGTGCGTCAAGATACCGAGTTGAATGCTGCTACAACAAAGTAAGCACAAAAAAAATGATAAATAATGTCTTTAAGGTAAATAGAGAACAGGAAAAAGTAAAGTAATATGCAACCATTGCACTTTAGGAATAACCATCATTATATGATCTCCATGTGCCAAAAATAAATAAATGAACATCAAATCCAGCAAAATGGAGAATACTGGCCCAATATAATCTTAGTCCAAAAGAGAGGCTACAAGAATTAAAGCTAGGAATGGCAGCGGGTCGGATATCTGCATTTTGAAATTATTTGAATCCAGAAATTTGTATAAAAATATGTGAATCCGTTTTATCCGCAAATTATCCAAGAACTACTATTTGAATCCGAATTAAAAATTATTATCCACCAAATATCTGAATCTAAAAAAATCCGAATTTAAAATTTTAAATCATATGTTGAATATCCGAATCTGCACAAATTAGAATCCACTAAAAGTTGGATGACCAAGGTTCGAATCCTTTTAGAAGTAAACATATTCTTCATTTTGTAATCCGAAGTCAAATTTGAATATTTGAATCCGCATTCGCATATGTAATGCAGATTCGGGTAATGAATACCGGAGAGTTCCTATCGGTATCTGCTCCGAATCAGCAGTGGATGATAATTTTAACATCCAAATCTGCAATACCCGAATACACCAAAAACATATAGGATATCGGCAAATATCTGAATCCGCAATCTGAATTGTTATCCCTAATTAGAACAGACATTGAAATGGCCAATTATATTTAAAAGAGGAACAATACCTGCTTCTTACTATATAGATTGTAGAGCCAAGTCTTTATGAGCAAATTCACCAAATCAATCAAGTAAAGAGAATCTCACAGACACATACCAACATGTCGCCACACCTCAAAGCAAAAACAAAAACTTAGCACTAGCACAAAGAAGCCCTTAAAGTGATTGGCAAATGGTTTAAGAATTGAAATACTTGTGTTAGTTGAAACCTGTTTACTAACAAAGAATCCCAAAACTACATGTCCAATTAGAAACTGTTATCAATCCCGGAACCTTCAGTCTTTACAATGAACATAGTTACATAAGACACCACATTGCTAGAGCCCATACCCAGTTCTGTAAGGATCGATGCTAGTTGAAATACAAAAGTAACAAGGGAATAAAGCAAGCTAGCTGAGTAAATGAACCTGAAGCAACAGTAGAATATAGGATACAGGTAAATGATGCTGCACTGAGCAAGATTATACAATTCAAGAACCATTTATAATATCTAATTTTATCTTAACCCAAGAGAGATTAAGTGCAGAACTCACAAAAAAAGACAACCCAATTAAAAGAAAATCTAAAACCCAAGATTCAGACTGAAATTCATTACCAAAACAGCACATATAGAACAGGAGGAGAAAGAAAAAAGATTTACCTTGAGCTTATGAAGAGAGGGGAAATGAGATTTAAGATACATTTTTGGGAAGCCATGGAAAAGGGTAGAAGAAGATAACAAGATAGAGGAACAAGGAGAGATTGTCGCCATTTTCGTTAATCTCAAAGACCCTTTTAAGAGATTTATGTGTAAACGTTTTGACGATGGGTTTTCTTTATGAACTGCACCAAATTGCCATTGTTAGAATTATAGGGGAAGAAAGAACCGTTCGTGTTGATGGAGGGTTTATAGGGTGGGGGAGACTATGCTACTGTACTGCCGAGACTGTTTGATGAATTGGTGAATCTACCTTTGGATGGGCCTATTGATAAATTTAACCCTTTTTTTTTTGACTTAATGACTATAGTTTTTAAAAGGCTTAAATGAATTTTAGCTGTTTAAAGTATTTTTTTTAAATAAGTGGTTAAAGTTTTTAAAGTTATATTTTTAGGTGTATGGGGTTAATTGCCATTAAAAAAACTTGTAGCCAATTATAATGCGACACGTGGCAAGTTTTATATTTTATATTTTTTAATTATTTTTAAAAAAATAAAAAATTGAAATTTTCAAAAAAGCCCCCAATTTTCTAAAATTCCAAAAGACCCCAAAATCCTAAATCCCAAAATACTTAAATCCCTCAATTTGGCCACTCCCGCCGCCGTTGACCACGATTCTGGCGACGGAATAGAGGGTCTCCCCTCTCTCAAACACCCATACACCAATCGTCGTCGTTCAGCCGCCGCTCGTCGCAAATCGTTCGAATGAAATTTTGAATGTTTCGGCCTTCATTCGACGTTTTGCACGACTCCGATCTATTTTTCGGTGATGGAATGATAGGGTAAACGACCGTGGTGGTCCGGTGAAGGATGTGGTCGGCGGCGGCGGCGCCATCGGCGACGAAATCCACTCAAATCGTGATTTGAATTTGGGTGGGTTAGGGATTTCGAATTTAGGGGCAATTTTGTAAATTTTAGAAATTTAGAGTTTTTTTAAATAAGTTAAAAAATTAAAAAAAAATAAAAAATATATATTTTCTTTAAAAAATAACGGCAAATTAACCCCAGGCACCTAAACTTATAACTTTGAAAACTTTAGGCACCTATTTTTACCAAAAAATACTTTAGGCACCTAAAGTTCAAAAATAGTATACTTTGGGCACATAAAGTTCATTTAAGCCTTTTTAAAATATACACTTTGTACTGAGTTATCCATTTAAAGAATTTTTAAAATGTTTTATCCTCTAAACTTTAAATTTGTGATATCAGTTGCCTTCTACCGTTAAGTTTCAATAAAAAAATCATGAATCAATCAAAATGTGTCACGTGTTTTTTTATTAACAAAAAAAATCAACTAACTTTAATAAAATGAGTAAATTGTATCTTAAGCCTGTCAAATTTTTAGTTTTATTTAATTTAGTCCTAACTTTTTTATTTAACCCGAAATTGACTCTATTTCTTTCTAATTTTTATAATTTAGTCTAATATTTTTAATATGATAATAGCTTTGTTTATTTTAGTCCTAAAAATTTATATTTAACCCAAAATTGACCCCTATTTTTTATATTTTTTATAATTTAGTCTAATATTTTTAATATGATGATATTTTTGTTTATTTTAGTCTTAAAAATCCATATTTAACCCGAAATTAACCCCCAATATATTTCTATTTTTTATAATTTACTCCAGTATTTTAAATATAATAATATTTTTGTTCAATTTAGTCCTAAAAATCTTTATTTAACCCAAAAGTAACCTCATTTTCTTTCTAATTTTTAAAATTAAGTTCAATATTTTAAATATAATTATATTTTTGTTCAATTTAGTCCTAAAAATTTTTATTTAACATGAAATTAACCCTAATTTCTTTTTAATTTTTATATTTTAGTTCAATATTTTAAATATTATTATATGTTTGCTCAATTTTGATGCGATCTCGTCCACGTGGATGAAGTCGAGATGCTTGAGTTCCCAATCGTAATTAAGGGATGACTGAGCCAAGGTAAAGTCGGAACAAATTATGGTTGAGTTGCGTGGAAGTTGTGGTTAAAGGATAATATGATGGATGGATAAGGTGGTGGATTTATATAAGTGGTGGAAGTAAGGACTTGAATTGGCTAAGGACCAAGAGGAACCATTATTATAAACAATATTAACCCGAATCTTATAAGCCACTTAACAAATACAAGGTGGGTTAAAATAGGATCGCGACCCACTATCTATAAACGAGATAAGAACCGACGATATCAAAAGGGGTGAACGCCACACTTAGAAAGTGATAAGTTGAAACCTTGGTAAGTCTAAGGATAAATAAGAGTATAAACTCTAAATATATTTCTTCAAAGAAAAGTGTACAAGATATCTGTCAAAATGTGAAATGTAACCACTATTTTTAGGCTTTTACAAGATAAGTGAATGGTTTTAAAATAATATGAATTAAAGCTAAATAAATTGTATAATATTAGGATGCATTCTTCAAGGTGAATGAATGACTTTTGGATGCTTCAATGAACCATTTAAATAGGTTCATGTATGAATCTTCCCAATACATCAATATATCATGAATCTGATGAATGTTTCTCTTTAATGTCATCCATGCATGCTCTTAAGGAGTGAATCTAAATGCTTATTGTCCATGCACCTTGTTGAGTGAATGTTCATGCCTTGTAATTTCATTTTCACGCATACGTCCAATTGTCGACATAAGCAAGTATGTTAACACAAGTAGGCATGTCAACACAAGCAACGTGTCCACCCAAGAAGACATGTCAACACCAGCAAACATGTCAACACGGTAAAATGTTAACAGGCATATCAACACAAGCAAGTATGTCAACACAAACATGTCAACATAAGCAAGCATGCCAACACACGTAGGCATGTCAACCTAAGCAGACATGTCAACACAAGCAAGCGTGACAACACAAGCAGGCATGTCAACACCAGCAGGTATGTCAACACAAACAAGTTGTTCACTAATTCCAAGCTTGAATGACATAATTGTTGGTGGAGGTTCTTCTTTATGATTAAAATAAACCTTCATAAATTCAAATTTGCTTCGAAAAACTTGAATTAAGCTCGGATAAGCTTTTTGAGGCTTCTCGAAAGCTAACATCTTGCCTCGATCAAATGGTCTTGTAAAAGTTGTCGAGAACCTTGGAAGGCTTCTAGCCACGATCACATCAATTTTAGTCCTAAAAATATGTATTTAACCCAAAATTAATTTAGTCCAATATTTTTAATAAGATGATATTTTTGTTCAATTTAGTCCTAAAAATCATTATCTAACTCAAAATAGACCTCAATTTCTTTCTAATTTTTATAGTTAATTCCAATATTTTAATATGATGATATTTTTGTTTATTTAGTCCTAAAAATCTTTATTTAACCCGAAATTGATGCTTATTTCTTTATAATTTTTTATAATTTAGTCCAACATTTTAAATTTAATTATATTTTTGTTCAATTTAGTCCTAAAAATATTTATTTAACCCAAAATTAACGTCAATTTCTTTCTATTTTTTATAATTTAGTCTGATATTTTCATATAATTATTTTTTGTTCATTTTAGTCCTTAAAATATTTATTTAACCAGAAATTGACCCATATTTCATTCTAATTTTTATACTTTAGTGCTATATTTTTAATATAATTATATTTTCGTTCATTTTAGTCCTGAAAATCTTTATTTAACTCAAAATTTTCCCCTATTTCTTTCTAATTCTTGTAATTTAGTCCAATATTTTTATATCATGATATTTTTGTTCATTTTAGTCCCAAAAAACTTTATTTAACCAGAAATTTGCCCCTATTTATTTCAAATTTTTATAATTTAGCCCTAAATTTTTAATATAATTATATTTTCATTTTAGTCCTAAAAATCTTTATTTAACCCAAACTTTGCCCCTATTTCTTTCTTCCTTTTATAATTTAGTCCAATACTTTTAATATGATGATATTTTTGTTCCTTTTAGTCCTAAATATCTTTATTTAAATGAACAAACATATAATTATATTTAAAATGTTGGACTAAATTATAAAAATATAAAGAAACATGGGTCAAATTTGGGTTAAATACAGTTTTGTAGGACTAAAATGAACAAAAATATCATCATATTAAAAGTATTGGACTAAATTATAAAAAATAGAAAGAAATAGGGGCAAATTTCAAGTTAAATAAAGATTTTTAGGACTGAAATGAACAAAAATATAATAATATTTAAAATATTGGACTATATTATAAAAATTAGAATGAAATATGAGCCAGTTTCAATTTAAATAAAAAATTTTAGGACTAAATTGAACAAAAATAAAATTATATTAAAATATCGGACTAAATTATAAAAAAATAGAAAGTAATAGGGGTCAACTTCGCTTTAAATAAAGATTTTTAAGACTAAAATGAATAAAAATATCATCGTATTAAAAATATTGAACTAAATTATAAAATAAAAGAAATTAGGCTTAATTATGGTTTAATAAAGATTTGTAGGAAAAATTGTACAAAAATATAATTTTATTTAAAATGTTGGACCAACTTATAGAGATTAGAAAGAAATTGGGGTTAATTTTAGGTTAAATAAAGATTTTTAGGACTAAAATGAACAAAAATATATTTACATATAAAATACTGGACTAAATTATAAATAGTAGAAAGAAATTGGGGTTAATTTCGAGTTAAATAAAGACTTTTAGGACTAGATTGAACAAAAATATAATTATATTAAAAATATTGGACTAAATTATAAAAACTATGATGAAATAGGGTTCAATATCAGGTTAAATATATATTTTAAGGACTAAAATAAATAAAAATATAATTATATTTAAAATATTATAATAAATTATAAAAATATTAAAAATAATGGTCAATTTCAGGTTAAATAAAGAATTTTTGGGACAAAATTTAACAAAAATATTATCATATTCAAAATATTAGTTTACATTATAAAAATTAGAAAGAAATTAGGTCAACTTCGGTTAAATAAAGATCTTTAGGACTAAATTGAAAAAGAATAAAAAAAATACAGACTTAACATGAAATTTAACCCTTTTATTAAAGTTAGCTAATTTTTTTAATAAAGTGACACATGACGCATTCTAATTAGTCCATGAATTTTTTAATGAGAGTTAACGGTAAGGAGTATTTAAAGTTTAGGGGACAAAACAGCCTGACAATTCGGTACAAAAGTATATACTTTAAGGGTCATTGGTGCCATTGAGCCTATTTTTTTTTCTCAAATTGCTTTTTCCCTTCACTTTGTCCTTTGACTAAATTTTAGTTAAATTATTTTTTGGATAAATTACAAATTTCATCACTCAACTTTCTTCTTACTACTATTTTGGTCATTAATTTAAAAAAAAAGTTAATCATTGAACTTTTAATTTGTTCATATTTTAGTCACTCACATTAAATTGGAAATGAAATGGTGACATTGTAGCCAAGTGTGCTAATATGGACTACTTTTTATTGACATGTCAACCACATGTCATCAACTCATTTTCCTTTTTTTCTTTCTTTTGTTATTTTATCTCTTTCCCCTAAAGATGAAAGTTTTACACTTTCATCCTTATTTCAAGCTGATGTCGGAATCACCATTCTTCGGTGACTTCTTCGATCACTCGGGACACCGATGAACTCACACCATTGTCTTATTCCCCTCTATCGATTTAGATTTCTCCAAATTCAATTTAAAACTGATGAAACTTAACCCAAAACCTAAAACTCAAAACACCAAATCACTTTGATCTACGATATCCATTGTTTAATCTATGTTGAATCAAGTTATACATCTCGTTTCCTCCTCCACCTCCTTACCGTTGGGATTTGGAAGAAGAATCTCCATCGTTGAGAAATCAAAGGTAATATGAGACCATGAGTTTTTTTCCACAAAATGAAGAAAGTTTTAGGGTCATTTCATTTTTTTAAAGGATAAATGTCTAGTCATAATGACATTAAATAATTAACAGTGAAGTGACAAAAATAAGAACAATTCAAAAGTTCAATGATTAAAATTAAAAAAATAAACTTTTGTGACCAAAATAGAAATAGAAAGAAAGTTGAGTGATTAAATTTATAATTTACCTTTATTCTTTAAAAAATACTTAAAAGACATTTAAAAAATTAATAGTGATGACATGGCGTGACAATGTCATACAATTATATTGAAATTCAATAATTTGTAAAGTGTCTATAGATGCACATCCGTTTCACCCTTTACGTGGGTGATGGGTTCAAACTCTACATTTGCTTTTAAAATATTATTGTAACACTAAATAAAAAATGGTATACCAGTTGGCTCATGAATCGACCAGTTCCCTGGGGTTGGTGTGTAACACGCCAAGCTCGGTCTAGAAGATAATCGGGTAAGAGATATTAGCAGAATTCATATTGGAGCATACAAACATTATTAATATCACATTCAAGTTGTTGAGATAAAGATTTTGATATAACTTTTATGAAAAGTGTTTTTGGACTTAAACATATTTCAAAAATAATTTAAAGTCCACAAAACTTGAAAAATATGTTTAAAATGTTTTGAATAAACTTTGATTAAAAAGAAGAAGAAGAGAATTAAGGAAAAAGGGTTGTAGATGGTGGGCTTTGAACTCACGTCTTTCCTCTTCTCTTAAGCTTAGCCATTCAGCCAATGACTCTTATCTGTTAAGATTTATTAAAAGAAAACTTTGTATTTTGAATGATGGGTCTGTTTGGGATAATTAATATCCCATCTACCCCACCAAACGTGAGAACCCATTCAAATTTCTAAAATAATTCTAGAAAATTCTCTCACCTTAAAGCTTCCTTCTCTGTTTGACTCAACCGGCCACCGCCCTTTCTCGACCGCCGTGCAGTGCACTACCGACACTAAAACGTTCCCCTCGACCGTTTGATCATAACCCCTAACCTTACTCCATGATTTACCTCTCCGATCATCGTCTAAAACTAATTAAAGCCTCATCGAACCCTAAATTGCCTCCATTTTGTTTCCTTTGATTCTGGCCGCCTTCGTCATTATTCTGCATCGCTGCTGGTCCAATCGTGCTTAGCGTGTTGAGGCAAGCAAAGTCCAACTGGCCGATCATCATTTTAATACCGGTAAGTATTTCATCGGAGCTACATGGATTTTTGACCGTTCTTTTTGCATTTCAGGTAATTCTGATGTGTGTTCTAGTTTATTATAATGAACTTTCAGCTTGGTTGAGTTAAGTGAACGATAGGCTTCATTTTCTAGCAGGAAAATTTACCTTTGGGGTCACCGGAGAGATTTTCCGGTGACCGACCGGTGAGCAAAGATTTGTGGGGTAAGTGGGTTGAACCGGCCTGAACCGGCCTAAATCGGTCTGTACCAAACTCGGTTTGAGCCCATTATATCTAATCCTAATCTATTATCTGACCCGACCCAACCCCAATATGACCTAAGTTTAAGTCAACCCGACCTACCAACTAGGTCTAAACCCTACCCGTCTACCTAAATCATTAATTTTGGCCGAGTCAACTCGTTCGAGTCAACCTACCAAGTCAACTCGTCTAAGTCAACTCATCCGAGCTAACTCTGTTGACTTTGACCGTTGACTCTGACTTTAACAGCTTACTTTGACCCAAAAAGTCAAATTTTCTGAAAAACCATATTTTACATTTTTTGACATCTTGAGTCTATTTTTGAAGTTCGTTTTGTGAAATTCTAGCCCGAAAGTCTCTGAATGTGACCTTGAACCTGAACTTATGTAATTAATTATTCAGTTAAGAGCAATGTGAATAAGGACTAATATTGGAATTTATGTAATTGAAGGTAATCACATTTCATGGTATCTGAGATTTTTTAGGGACATCGAATTTGAGTTCAAGAGTTATTGAATGGCGTTCCAAGGGTCGACTAATATAGTAAGAATTCAAGGTAATACATTACTACCTCTTGTATGCTTTATGAAACTTAGTGGTATTTGGTAAATGCTTGCATTTAAGCATATGGTTAATTCTGTTAATGACTAATCGATTACAGGAAAAAGGTTAGTAAACCACTGAAAATTGAAATGCTCGGTTAGAAAGATAGGTAACCTATAAGAACTTATGAGATCCAAGAATAATTGATAAGACTGTTATACTTTAAATCTGGTTCTGCTTGTTAATGATATAACTTCTAAAATGATAAGTTAAGAAATAACGAAAATGCCCGTGAGGTATAAGAATAACTAAAATACCATAAGAATAAAATCAATCTAGAAATCTACATTAGATCTGGTAAAACAACTGATTCATCTGAAAACCTCGAATTACTTGGAAAGTTATGGTAACAAGTCTTAAACCTTCGAGATTGTAAAGTACCTGGATTTTCTTGAATTCTGAATAAATCTCTAAAGATAAGTTTACGAAAAAGTATTCGTATGCCTAAATTAATCAAAGTGGCGTAAAGTACTAAATTGATTGAAATGAGTAAAAGAATTAGTAATACTGATAAGGCTATTTGTAATGACCAAAAAGAAAAAAGTATCACCGGGCACCAAATATCCAAATCAACTGGAATGATGGATAAACCCTTGAGTTCTGGAATGAATGAATTGTTTGGAAGTACCGAAAGTACCTAAATAACTGTAATGCCCCTATGGTTTTGAAGCCTGGCTTATGTAAATTAGTCATTCCTAATACTGTTACAATAATGGAAGAATATTGCACAAATACATGTTCAACCATTCAATGCTCACTCCAGGATAATTTGCGACGATAACTTGTTCAACTATACTATGCAGTTAGATCTAAATATTTAACACGTGTGAGGTGTACCTATTCAAATGCTCGGAAAGTAATGTATTGATGAGACGTGTTTAATGGAATAGATTTGGAAACCTGGCAAGCCGTCAGCAATCTTCAGCATAGCAGATCATTGACTTACCCTATTGAGGTTAAACTACAAAATTGGCCATGAGTGTTAAAATGACCAAAATGCGCTTTTAAGCAAAATTGATTGGAATTGTCCTAATATATCTAAAATCTTGATTGATCTTGATCTATTAAATTCCTAAAATCTATCCCGATATATCTGAATTCCTGTATAGTCATGACATACCATAAATTTTGAATGATCTTGAGGTAAAATTCCTAAATACTTGGATCAAGTTGATAATCATCGAATTTCTTCGAATATAGTTCTTGATTCTAAAATCAGTCTAGAATGTACTATAGTTCAGTGTCTCATTTCTTTAATTAGAAAGGACCTCTGAGTGATAAATTGGACCATCTAGTGTGTCCTAATTTTACATGAATAATCTCCCTGATTGGAAACCAGTATATCCATTTCGATCCCAAATAATCGTATTATCTAAAGTAAAAGCACGACTTTTGGTTTTTGATTTCTGATGCAAGTATACCTGATTCATGGGTCATGATACTCTAGTTATACTAATTAAACATTTATATGTATCTTGAATTCTTGGCATACTACTACTAATTACTGAGATAAATGTTACCGTTCAATATTATTTTACTGGGTACTGGGATATTGACTGAAAACTTAGGGTTCAGCCTTGATCAAGCTGGTAATTTTGCCCGTATTCAGTTTTTATGCTTTAGCTAGGGTGATTCCGCCTATATTTAGTTCATACGCTTCGGCTAGGGTGATTCCGCCTGTATTCAGTTCCTACGCTTCGGCTAGGGTAATTCTGCCCGTATTAGGTTCCTATGCTTCAGCTACGGTAATTATGCCTAGGACCTAAGGTAACCCCTTAGGTCGGTACCTACGCCCATTGGGCCTGTATTAACGTATGTATATATGCAGTTTTGGGGAACTACATACTAGAGATTGGATGGAGGGTAGTTAGGCTGATACTAAATTTTCATTCCTCCTTCTTTGTCTCTGTCAAAATTCTACAGTTGTTTAAAACTTTCTATCTATCTTTATCAATCTGCGTTTATTTGGACACACCAAGCTCCCTGGCTCGATTATTGTAAAATATCTCTCATTTTTAATTCTTCTGGATTTGTTGAATGCCCGACTGATATTCAGAAGTTCAGGTATCGTACAACTATGTTGCCTCTATGTATGGCGTAATACGGGATTATATACCGTAATAGAAACCTGTTGATGCCATGATCTTTATGTTCGTTCTATGCTTTACGTTATACATTCATGTTGCCTATAGCATCTCTTGGTAGTTCTGTATTACTGAGCATTTCCAAGCTCATGTTGTTTTTTCCATATCAGGATAGAAGAAATCTATCATGGTATAGTGACCGACATCAGTATTTAGAGTTCTCTCGGTGTTGCATTCGGAGTACGATACTGGTACAGTTAGTAGGCATGTATTTCGTGTATTGTTTTATGTTAATGTTTATAATATACTTTTTGAACTACTTTTATATGTTTAAATAATTTTCTGAAATGGTAATTTAAATAGAATTTTGTTTTACAGATTTAAATGTATTTAAAAAATGTTTATGTGGATGTTTACTGTAGGTCGCTTCTATGACCCTAATGTGACACCTCTGATCGGATCAGACTACCCGTATCATTCTGAGGGTGTTACAATAATGACCCAAATCCTAGGGTGTAGGACCCAGGTTGTAGATATTTAATTTGGTGATTCAATTTAAAGATTTCAAATTTGAAAGCTCAATTTTAAAAGTTTTAGTGACCATTTGGAAAAGCAAATGAAACTCTAAGAAAATAAATGTTGGTGTTTGAAGAGTTGGATAGCCTTTTTTGTAGTTTGCCCATTTTTTGGTAGGTGGGCATTAAAGGGGCTGGTCATTTGCACAGGAAAAGGAAAAAAGGGATCAGATTCAAAAATTAGAGAGAGGGGAAAGCAAATTGTTGAGGTTAGAGAGTTTAAGTCTCACTTGGTTGTCGTTCGGTGATCCATTACTGACATTGTCGGTACCGTTGGACTCCTCTCTTCGAGACGAGTCGAATGACGATTGTCTCATCGCCGATAGAGTCGCCATTTATCGGCGTAGGAAGAAGAAAGTTTTGGCCAAAGGTTTAAGCTTCAAAACTCTATCCTCCACCATCTTTCGCCAAGAACCGCCACCACCATTGAGCTTAGGAGGAACAAACGTGCCGGACTAGAGCTTGTCAGTCAGTTGTCATCGTCGAAAGATGCTGCATGCACCACCGAATGTGTGTATGCTTTGTTTTGGGTAGTTGAAGCCATCTAAGCTGAGGCGAGGTAGAGACAAGCCGTCGAGCCGAGCTGCGTTGACCCTGAGCTGAGCCACATTGACTGAGCTATTGACCGCGTTGATCGAGCCTTTGACTTTTTGTGAGAGACCCTACTCGAGGGTTTCTCAATGTTCTGAGTTCGTTGGTGCAGTCCGTTTCACCAAATTCAAACCCAGTAAATTGTTTCTATGCATTTGACCATGTGGATTAGTTAGTGAATGAGGTTAATTAATAATTATGGTATTCACATATTTATGAGGATTGTTCAGCCTCGAATACCAGATCAAGATAAGCGTTTAAGGAGATCAAGTAAGGATTTATCGATAATCGCTTAAGGTTAGTACACCTCGAACTCCTATTGTTTCATGAACATCATAAATGTGATTGCGTTGTGTGTTAGTATCTACAAATTAGGTAGACGATGAACATGCATGTTTGAAGACCGATAGTATGGGACTTGATATCTGTGTGAGGCATGATGATGTTGTGATTATAATGAGACTGATGTGGACTTTAGAGACCGTGTAAGGTTATTTGAGATACTTGTATAATTACTTGATGACTGGTTGATTGATTGATAATCGTGATGCCTTGTATGCGTGTTCGAATGGATTGACGTGGGAATTATGCTTAAAGGATAAATACTCGATTAAATGATTATAAAGCCGGTAATTACTATTAACTAAATAAATACGTTAGTAAACAAAACCAAATAATTTTTATAAGCTTTAGGGATTGAATAAAGCGTTGTAATATCGTAATTCAAGGAAATTATATGAACCCGTAAATAGGGTATCAATACAAGCCTTAGTCGTACCGTACGCGATTAGGGGCCGTATCGGTACAGGTCAACTCATATTAGTACTTGTGAAAATTAAGGATTTCTAGTAAGCTATATTAAATCAGTTCGTGTACGAGTACTGATATCCATGGGTACCATACTGATACTCGTGTTCGAGTACCGGTACCCACTGAACAAGATAATCTATGATATTAATAAAAAGATGAAAATTGACGTGGGATGTTAATGAGATAATATGGGTTAATAAGATAATTAATGAGGATGATTAATATATTCTTCCTTGATGTATTAACAAGTTGGTAAACTTAAATGGGTGACTTGATAATTGATAGAAACCATAGAGTTTGGTGATCATATAAATGATGTGTGTCGTATTGTAGTCATGTCTATGTTGTATGCTGTTTAGACACTTGGTTTAGTTATGAGAAGTTGCTATGTGGGCACTTGATTGTTGGGATCTGGATACCCAGTGAGAGAAAGAGTGTGTTGTAAGACCATTGTTGATGATTCTCGAATATAGGATCTCGATGCTTAGTGGACGCAGGCCTCATTCGAAGATGCTTGATGAGAGATTTCGAGCATGGGTGTACGATCTCAATGCTTAGTGGTCGCGAGCCTTACCTCATAGAGGGTATGTATCTAGATTTTTAGTGGTCGTGGGCCTAATTTAAAGTGTATTGTCCTAATGCTTAGTGGATGTGGGCCTCACTCATATATTGTGGTATTATATTTATATGCTATGGAAAGCTTATGCTTTCTTGCTATGCTATATGGTTAGGCGGCTAGAGGTAGTGCCATATTTATATAATGTTATATTGTCATGTTATGAGTACGGTTGAGCCTTGTGTGCTATATATGATGATTGCTTTGATGAGAGTATGTGTTTAGGCGACTTGTGATAGCGCCATGTGTTTATTTATCTCCCCTTATTGCTCGTACCAGCTTGCATGCTTATGTTTATAATTAGCATGAAGTATAATAGAGTAGATGTGCACCACTAAGATTTGTAAGATCGGCGCTCGAAATTGTTGTTTTCATGCGTAGGTTGATCGTCGGATCGTGGGATTGAGGAGCACTATCAGTATGAGATTCCAGCATGTGGTGGTTTTCAAAGTACGATACTTATGTTTAGTGGGCTGTGTATTAATAGGACTTTATATGGTGGAGTATGTAATTCTTATTTTGCAAATTGTATTAATCAAATCAAATGTTGAAATATTTTAATTTAATTAGAGCTCCTTTGTAACGTTTTGATTTCTTATCTATATTTTCAACTGTTGGTTTTAAATGTTTTTGAGAAAATACTTTGTTGGGCTAAACCCGAATTGAGAAATTTTATGGTAACAAATTTGGGCTTAAGGTCCAAATGTGATATCTGGGTTTAGGGTGATACACTAAAACCCTATATTGAATATATCTTCAAAAAAGCAAAATCTAGCTAATTTTTACAGTGTTTTAATGAAGGTTTCGACACCTCTTTAGGTGGTTTCGAAACCATTTGGGCAGTAAGGTCTAGAATCAAGAACTTGCTTAAGGTTTCAAAACCTCATGAAAGGTTTCGAAACCTTTCATAAAGTAACAACAATATTATGGTGAGAGCCGC
Source organism: Hibiscus mutabilis (assembly GCA_019671005.1). Classification (NCBI taxonomy): domain Eukaryota; kingdom Viridiplantae; phylum Streptophyta; class Magnoliopsida; order Malvales; family Malvaceae; genus Hibiscus; species Hibiscus mutabilis. Next base: position 28,044,476 of record CM033749.1, read on the forward strand.
CACATTGTATCACAAATATCATTTTGACGCTTCATGAGACATGTGTGAAAATTCGAGGGTTATGGAAATATGAATAATAATAATTTGATAACCGAAATGCCCCTATGTGTTGAAAAGGTTAATTACCCACGTAATTAGCTAATGAGAATTATGGTCTTAGACTTCGCAAATGCTTTCTATCAGGGCCACCGTTTCCTTGAAGCGGGCCGAGGAGCGATAGTTAAGCTCGAGCCACCTAAGACTGTTTTGGTTGTGGCAGTATTATTTGACTCAGTTGGAGTCGAATAAGATTTCAAAACCTTCAAGAATGTTTTGTTGTGTTGATGAGGGTGTATTATGTGTAAGAAGTGGGGAGGTTATTCCTACCCCCAACATCGTGAAAATTTTGAGTATATGCTACTAAGGAAATTATGATTTGGGACACGGACGTGGGCTGAAGTAATTGAGAACTGTTGATCGTATGTTTGATCACCGCATAAGTGAAGTGAACTTGATAAGTAATGAATTATACAAAGTTTAATTCGAGTCAAAGTATCATGCTACTCATTTGATTCGGCAAATGATTACGAGGGATGTCCGTATGAAGGAGTATGTTGTGCTCGAATTCTTCAATGATTTTGTTGCCAAGTGGTGGAGAAGTTAAATTTTAGGTGATTAGTGGTGGAAGCAATAAAAAGAAATTGGACACAATGATTTTAGAGTGGTTTGAGCTTCTAACTAAACTCTACATCCACTACCTTAGTTTCCCGACTAAGAATTTTCCAATTCACTAATTGAATTATTCTTTTTTCCCGGCAACCCTTACAAACACTAGACTTAGACCCCAAAGTTTAGCAAACCCCTCTTTTACAAGAAAAAGAAAGAAAGCAAACAAGAAATCCTCCCTAGGCTAAATGTTTGCACAATTAAACTTACTCACCCAATCTTAAAACACTTGAGCAAATATTACAATTTAAGCTCACAAGTGTTGTCTATACAAAAATATGAAAATTGAAGCTCTAAGACCATTTTCTATACATAAGTTGTTAGCTTTGAGATCATTAGATTTTTCAGATGCTTCTTGAGGTATTTTATACTACCAATTGAGTTTCTAGCCGTTGGTGACCGTTGAGATTGAATTGAAGTCATTGGAAATTTTATTTTCCGCAATAAATACAGTTCTAGAGCTATCAATACAATATTGGTACGCGGGCCGTATCAATACTTTTTTTTTTCAAAAACTAGCCACTAAAGCGTTTAAAATGCATAGGGTATCGATACGCAATACCTCCATATCGTACGCACCCTAGCGTGTCGATACGCCCTTGGCCGTATCGATATAGGTTTTGGCTATTGAAAACTTTCTGTAGCACTCGTATCGTATCGGTATGGCTTAAACTGTATCGGTACGAGGCTTCTATAACACCCTCACCCCGGTTTAGAAGAAAACTGAATTTGAAGATGTCACCGCAACATTTTTATGAAACACGTGACAAAAACTTAAAACTTTCAGATTTTTTCGAGGCAGGTTAACAACAATATTCCTTAACATAAAACTTTAAGCATAACACTTAATTATAATAAACCATATTCTTGATTGATTATTTTATTTTTATGTGCAAGCTTATTACTAGGTCATTTTGAACTAGTACGAAAAACAAATTTCATATATCAAGCATAACGTGTAGTGCTATGATACGAACACCAAGCAAACAAGATTAACTTAATCTAACACCAACAATTCCAAGTCTTGTAAGGTTTCGGATACACTTGAATCTAGTGCCATATTTTAAAACCATATTAGGTTCATTCATACAAATTAGAATAAAGTTAGGGCTAACTATCCTTAAGAGTTTGAACAGGAAAAGTAAAATGGTGGTTCGACCAATGTCTTGTAAATCATATAAAAATTTAGGTAAGGCCAAGCTTTAAAGAGTATGATCATTTATTTTAATTAAGCATAGATGTTTTACTACATTAAAATTTCGTATCTTGAAGACCTCAAGCATCAAACATACAATTAGACAAGATATTAGATAAGCATGAGTAAGACCCGAGAAACATTTTCAAACTTTCAGAGATCTTTCAACCAACTACAAGACATCTAACATTCTAATGTCATAGTATGTGCATAAATAAGCATACAACTTAGATATTTTGATCTTATAAATGACTTAACAATTACTTTCAAACTTATAAACATTATATACAAATTAGATGTTGAATATCTTGTATCATTACTTAATCGTTGCGTCCCCATTTAATTAACACATAGAATATAAACATGTACCCTACTATATCAATTTTCGATTTAGCAAAACAACCATGATTACAAAAACTTACAAGCAACTTCAGAATAATAAACACTTAATTACATCAGACTTATAGATAAGCGTGACTAATAGGAAAATTAACCTTACAATAATCAATCATACATCATTTAAAGTCATATGCTTTACAACCCAAAAGATCATTTTGGTGAATATTGGTTACTCAAATGCTGTTGAACCTACATGAAAATCATATGCCACCTTTCTAGAAGTTTCTTAAAGTAAATATAAACGAAACACGATCGAACAACGGAAACTCGTTAAATTCTGAAAATGTATGAACATGAATGCATTAGGCTTACTTAGCCTAAGTGAGGTAGTAACACCAAAATATCAAGGCATAATATCAATGATATTGGAAGGAAAATCAAAGAATACAAGTTTAGATTAGCATTTGATTCTTATGTTTTAACCTTAACTTAACAAAGCTTTATTGGGGTTCATAATCTTCAAAACTTAACTGATTATCTTTACGGCTTTTAACTAAGTTCATATCAAAGTTTATTGCTTTTCATATTAGACATGTGTTCATCGCATGTACATTTCTCCTTATGGATGAGCATTGCTCCGCATCCTTATTAGCTTTGCCACCAAGGCAAATTTTATAGTACATCCAAAGCATAAATCGTTTCAAATCTTAGTATCCATGTTCAAATATTTTAATCATTTGCCTTGGATCACATTTAGACACAAGTACTATTGGTCTGAGTTACACATAGCACAAAGCACTAAGCAATGGCTAGTATCTTAACATAGTAATCCTAACTTCTCACTATCCAACCAAACTGTCGCCAATCTCCTTACATCTCCCCCGTTACCTCTTAATGTCACCAATATATCACATATAATGGGTCATCACCCGAGCCGTAGCTCATGGACCGTAGTCCCAAAGTATACCATGTATTATGCCAATGTGTCCAAGGACTTCCATTGAATAGGAAACTTAAATATTTTATACTTGGAGTTGGGAGAGGTATCTTATGATACAAGTAATCTTACTTGCTTCTTTTTTTAGTATCTTACAGTGTAAGATAATGCTTTTAACTCCTTAGGATGTAGGAGTTTTTGTATACTTAAAGTTTGATATTGATTCTTGTTAATAGACTTTCAAGGATTAAATTTGGTTCTAATTCAAAACAAAGATCATATATAAGACATACTTTTATTCGAAATTTATCAAACATCATACCATAATATGCAATGCCATTGATGCATTCATGATGCATATGTAATGCATTTCTTAACAATGAAACTTGTCACTTGTATGCCATTATTGTAATCAATCCCAAGGTACTCTATATGAGCCATATGAATGATGAAATGATCAAATGCAATCCATTCATACACATCATATACTTTAATTTCAAGAAGGCAATAATCAGAATGACTCTGTGTCATCCTAAACAATTATAACTACACTCCCCTGATATTCCAAAGTTATGGAATACCTGAACCACAACTACATCCTGCTTCACAATCACTTATTTCTTCTACTTCTCTTATCATAGCATGTACCTCAAATAGAGTAACACATCATTAAAACCGATTCCATTCATTCATTAGAGTTGATTATTGTCATCAAAACTATATGTGTCGATTAAATTAACCAAGCATTCTATCCTTTAACCATATATTATTCATAAACTTCCTCATTTATTATTCGAGCATCTCAAAACCATGCATAACATTTCAAGGCAGCACTAAACGTTCATATAACTTTACTTTCTTAATCTACATAACACACGTATTTATACACCCATAAAACAGTCCAATTACTCACACACACACACACACACATATATATATATATACATACACACGCAAAAGCAGTCCCATTTACATGTGAAAACACATATATTTATATCTCTATATTTAAAATAGTCCAATATGAGTCCATTTAATCAAAGCTATCCAGTTTTGAGTTATGGAAATTACTACTTTTAATTAATCTTACTATGCAGCCCCTTTTAAGCTTTAAAAGGATCCCCAAACTTTACAAGAACAGCCCCTAAGTTACAGGTTTGCAAACAGTTTATTTAACCCTTCAAAACAATACCTATTTCTTGTATAAACAGCCCTTAATATATTTCAAGACAATCCACCTTTTACTTTATAAAACAGTCTCTTGTTTTATTGCAATTCAGCCCGTTTTTAAGTCTTCAAACTACTAGATTTTAATGTATCAAAACAGTCCATATACCTACATTTATACACAAAACAGCCCCCCTGCTAGTTTAGTTAAACAGTTTAATTGATTGCTAAAACAGTCCAAACCATATTACTAATCAATTCCAAACTTGATATTAATAATTTAGTCCTCAATTATAAATATACATATACACATACTCGAATCAGTTCTACATGTTTCCCATATTTTGAATTCAGTCTTGAACATTTACATACATATCCACATACATCAAAACAATTCTAACTTACACATATACTCACATAAAATATATTCAATAAATCCATATCATTGCCAATATGCTTAAAACAACTGTATTTCTATTACAAATCAGTCTTTATTCATCACAAACAGTTCCTTATTTCTACATTTCAAGTAGCCCTCAAATTATCAAAACAAACCATCAATTGATTCCAATAACAATGTGATCACCAAAAGTTCTCTTCATTCAATAAAACATTAATATCACTTAATTCTAATCTTAACTACATTATATATATATGTCTTATAAACAAGCTTATTCACATGTGAAATTTTATGTTAAAACAGTTCGAATAATGTCTTTAGACAAGCACAAGATAGCTTTCATTCCAAATTGCAACACACCTTTTATTTGAATGTAAAAACAGTCCTCAATAGACACAAAACAATCAAATTTCAACCCAAGCACGTTTTAAATTGCTGAACATATTAGCATGTAAACATGACACCCTTTTATGTACCAAGAAATACATAATATAAAATTTATCCTCTAACATTCTTAGTAACCAACGAGTTCATGAAAATCAAAAGCTTAATTTAAAACTTAAATAAGGAGAAAGAAGAGTGATCACCTTTCACTCCAATCTTTTCGAACAAGGAGGTTCAAGGGATGGATGGAATGAAGAAATTCCTTGTAAGCTCTCAGTCTCTAATTCTCTCTCTCTCACGTAATGCCTCTGGTTCTTAAAGGATGAAGAAACTATTGAGATAATTTTCTCTTTGATAGCCGAATCCCCTCCTTCGTGTCTTTACATTAGATTGCCAAGTGTATAAGTCCTTGAGATTATAATTATTTAGCATGCATATAAAAAGGTTTCATAACAATTCTGTTTAGCCCCTTTCTAATTTGGTTATTTAATTCTTCCAACTATCAAATTTGGTCCTAAAACACTTATCTAGTCTAATTTGGACAAGTCTATAATAATTTAGCTAGAAATTCTATGTAATAAACTCCCAAGCCAACCTTTGGAGTATTACAGCTTCATATTTTGACATTTTGGTCACTTAAATTCGTTTTAAAACAAGTCAAAACTCTTTCAAACATATTTTCAAGTTAGTTGGACTTTGAATAAGATTTGCAATATTTCAATCAAGTCCAAAAACATTTTTCAAATTATTATATCAAAACAAAAATCTCAACAATCTCCCCCTTTCTAATATATTAAAATGAACTTGAAAAATTGTTTTTGAAATTCTCCTCCTTAGTAAAATAAATTTTGAAAAAGAGATTTGTTTTCGAAAATATTAAAAGCTCCCCCATTTTCTGTTGAATTTTTAATATTTCAAACCTTTCTTCCCCTTTTTATTATATCAAAAAGAATTCAAACTTAGTTTGAAAACAACTTGAAAGCTTTAATAACAATGGAGAGTTTAAAATTTTTGACAAATAAAATAATCTTTAAAACGGCTTCCCCTTACTCAAGTATCAAAACAAATTGTTAGTCCAATAATTTATGATTATCTAATTGAATTTCAAATAAATAAATAAATAAATAAAATAAGAAATAAAGAAATTCAATTGAATTTTACCACTTGAATCAAAGGTAGGATGTGAAGCCTTCCTTCTTCAAGTGATCTTCCTTGTGTGTATAGAGCTTCTATGGTTCATCACTTTGTTGATCAATGCTCCACCACACCTATAAAAAGACAATCAAGTAATTTTTGGTATTCAAATTGCTTTGGATCCAATGGAGTTAGTTCCACAAATTTTAGTCCCCTTAGGAATCCATTTTTCTTTGAAGTAATTAGTAATTTTGGGACCCAAATACTTTTAAAACATTTTCTGTTTAAAAATCTAAGGACACTAGATTGTCTTTGATAAAAATTTAATTTGTTAGAATCATTTTTCTTTTCAAAATTTTTACAAATCAAATCTTTTTCTTTCTCAAGATCATCCAATTCCTTTTGATAATATTTTTCCATCTTTTGAAGCAAAATTTTCAAATTTAAAATTTGTAGATCAAAATCTTTAATTTTTGCATCAAATTCAAAATTAGTTTTAGAAAGCAAATCATTTTCGATTTTTAATTTTGAAATCATATTTTTATTTTTCAAAAAAGAAGTCTTGAATTCAAAAACCAATTCATCATAGGCTTCTTGTAGCTCATCAAAAGTATAAGAATTTGAACTAGATGAGTTAAATGTTATCTTACCCTCATAGAGGGCCATGAGACATAGGTGGGCTACTTCATTATCGGTGGAGCCTTCTTCATCACTCCAAGTTGCCACATATGCCTTCTTCTTTGAGCTTGATCCTTTTTTATTGAAACGAGGGCAAACGTATTTGATGTGTCCTAGCTTCTTGTATTCAAAGCACTTGATGGGATCCTTCATCTTTTTCTTCGATTCATGTCTTGATTTCTCCATTTTGTTCTTCATGAATCGAGTAAACTTCTTGAAGAGATGGACCATCTCTTCACTTTCACTTTTCTCTTCACTTGAATCTTCTTGATGACTTGTGGAGGAATTCAGAGCAATAATGTTTAAATCTTCAATTCCTTGCTCTTTGATCTTCTTTTCCTTTTTTTTCTTCTCCCTTTGAACATCATCTCATGGGTGAGTAAAGATCCAATAAGCTCATCAAGCTTGAGTTCCTTCAAGTTATTTGCTTCTATGATAGCCGTATTCTTGGACTCCCATGATTCGAGAAGTGAATAAATCAACTTTCGAATGAGCTTGTCTTTCAAAATCTCCTCTTCAAAGCCTTTAAGTTCATTAACGATTAAGGAGAACCAGTCGAACATGCTCTTGATGTCTTCTTTCAGACTCATCTTAAAGTTTTCATAGTTGAGGTTGAGTAGACCGATCTTTGTCTCCCTTACCTCATTTGTTCCTTCATATGTCACTTCAAGCTTGTCCCAAACATCCTTGGCACTCTCACAAGAAGAGACTTTGGCATACTCATCCGGTCTCAATGCACAAAATAGAATGTTCAAAGCTTTCGAGTTTAGCTCCATCTTCTTCTTGTCATCCGTACTTTAATCATGCATTCTTCGTTGAGGCAAGAACGATCCTTCTTCAACAATATCCTAAAGATGATAGTTGATGGCCTTGATGAAGTACATCAACCTATTCTTCTAATAGGCATAATTTTCACTGTTGAAGAATGGTGGTTTGTCAATTGATTGTGCCATAAACACCGGTTGATTTGTTGATTTATTGAGCTTGTCGGGATTGCCTCAATAGAATATAAAGCCTCTTGATCGAGCCTCTCTCTGATATCAATTGTTGTTCTCAAATTCTTCAACCAATTTTGTTGCCAAGTGGTGGAGAAGTTGGATTTTGGGTGATTAGTGTGGAAGCAATAAAAAGAAATTGGGCACAATAATTTTAGAGTAGTTTGAGCTTCTAACCGAGCTCTACATCCACTACCTTAGCTTCCTCACTAAGGATTTCCTAATTCACTAATTGAATTCTTCCCTTTTTCCCGGGATCAAGAGGGAACCCTTACAAACACTAGAATTATACCCCAAAGTCTAGCAAACATTCTTTTACAAGAGAAATAAAGAAAGCAAACATGAAATCCTCTCTAGGTTGAATGTTTGCACAATTAAGCTCACTCACCCAATCCTAAAACACTTGAGAAAATATTACAATGTAACGCCCCGATTTTGGGCCTAGCGGTTTTGAGGCTTATTAGACGGTTCGGTGGATCAGGTTAGAGATTCGAGCCGGATTCGGGACCGTATATTTTTCCGCGAGATAAAAAATATGGAAAAATGGTTAAAATCATATTTTAATATATGATTAATATTGGTGAAATCAATTTTGGGAAATGAGGTTCGGAGGTGTGACATTTTGGTTAGTGACCAAACTGCAATTTTTGAAAACTAGTTTTTTGTGGGGACTAAATTGGAAAAGGTCAAATTCATAGAATCTTTAGGGAGCTATTTTACCAAGTTTTGGCTAGTGATTTCTCTCATCAATTAGACATTTTAAACATGTGTTTTAAAGGTTAATTAAAAGGAATTAAAATATCTAAAGTTAGTTATATTTTCAAAAAACTTTTTACGTAACTTTTCTCTCCACATCACTTTAGCCAAACACTCAAGTTTTCATCAAATTCCAGAGGTGAGAGGCTTGATTTCTTAGATTCTTGATTTGAAAATGATTTTCCATCTTTGATTTACAAAACCTTATTGAAATCTTGTGTTTTCTTAGCTTAAATCAAACAATTGATGGAGAAATCACACAATAAAGGTAAGGTTCGTTTCTCTCCTCTATTGAATGGTTCTTTATTGATATTACCAAGTATTTGATCCTTGATCTATGTTTTATAATCTGATTTTGTGATTTTCTAATGTTAAATTGGTTTAATGGGGATTTTTGGAGGAAAATGATAAGAATTTGAAATGAATCTGTTTTGCTGGGTTTTTAATTGATCTTGATCATGATTTGATTTTATTATGATGTTGATAAGTCGATTTTATCAATGGAATCCCGGAACTCTTGAATCTCTAATTGTTTAGGTTGTTAGAATTGTGTTTTTAGTGGTGTTGTGGTGGTTGTGTGTTTGCTGGAGGTGTAAGTTTGTTTTGGTTCTTTTTTTAGGTGTTAATTTATGATAAATGTGATATTAGATTGATAGGTTATGGCTGGGTTGTGTTTGGAAAGGATTAGATGATGTTTTCGGTTGTTGAGGTTGGGTAATTGTGAGGTGAATGCGAGAGTCCGTGAGGATCTGTTGTTGCAGTGTTATAAATGCATTGAGATGCATTAATCCTCTGTTGTAATGTGGTTAAAATAGGGGGATGGATCCAAAAGTGATTGGTGAAGCTTTGGAGGCTTCGGATGATTTTTTTCACGTTGGTGAATCAAGGTTACGCGTATCGGTGAGTGAGAACGTTGATTCCAGCTTTGGAATGTTTTAAATGTGGTTTATGGGAGTTTAAAATTAGCTTGATATGCTGGTTTAAACTCAGAATTAAGTAAATGCAGTCTCTCTCTCTTGGTCGTGCTAGTATGATATGGTTTAATGCACTTGTTTTGATTTGTATAATACCTACTGTTAAAGCATGACTTGAAGTATGAGAAATACTATTTTTAAGCATGAAATACTGAAGGATGCACATGGTAAGTGATCCTTGTAAGTACATACTTTATACTTATGTTTTAAAGCATGGTTGTTGCTTTGGAAAATTTGGTTTCGTTAATGCTTGTTGAAAACAATGAGGTAATGGTAAATGGTTAATTATATTGGAAAGTCATATGGTTTTAAAATTGTTATCGAATATAGTTGGTCGGCCATAGGATTGATAGTGCACTATAATAAGTCGCCTTGGATGTTGATAGGTTTTATACGGTGTACCGAATACTCCATCCAAGTACCCTAACGGTCGAGGGGTTATATGGTACCGTAAACTCCCGTTAGTGGGTTATACATCTACCGATAAGTGGTGTTAAGGGGTTTATGTGGGGTACCGAATACTCCACCATGGATGTCACAACGTTGGAGGGGTTTATGTGTACCAAAAACTCCCGTGTACGAACCTTGTGTTGCCGGTGAGAATGTATGAAGTGTTGGGAGAACAGTTGTTGAATCCGTGTATCCGATGAACTCTTTTGGAAATGGAACTTGGTTAATTATCACTTGTGAGCCAATATAATTGTTAATGTATCATTGAAAGGTTTATGTTGTAAAATTTGATTGATACATGGTTACTCTTTAACCTTTGCATATGGTTGTTATGCATGGGTAGGCTTAAATTGAGGTTTGCAATAGGACTTGCTGTTGGTTAATGATACATGTTGCATATGGTTTAATATGCTGGTTTTAAAGATGTTAAGTGCATGGTTTTAAAGGCATGATAATGTTTAAGTGATGTTTAAAGAATGATTGAAATGAGATTTGAATGTGTTGTTGAGAAATGGTTTTAAATGCATTGATGGTGTTTTGTTTTTGAGCATTCCTCACTAAGCCTAGTGTGCTTACGCTCTCTTTGTCCATCAATGCAGAGGATTAAAGTCTTGGAAGACAGCAGGAAGCAAGGGATCTTGAAAGACTTGGTAACTAAAGTATGTTTTCTGGACTAGACTATAAGTAATAAGGGCAATGGGATTTCCGTTGTTGGTTTGGGAGGTGTTTTGTTGAACTCATTGTTTGAGAAAGTATGTTTAGTTGCTCTTGAGTTGTAAATGGCCATTATAGAGTGTTTTTGGTCATGGATTGAAGTTTCATGCTTTGCTTGATTGGTTTTCTAGGAAGCATGCCTATAGATTTACATTTGATGCAAGATGCCATGAATCGAAGTTGAATCTGTGATGCTTTGATGTGGTTCGATCCTTGAATATGTTGGATGTATGTTTGAAGCATGTTTAAGTGTTTTGGAAACCACAAATGGGTGAAAAACCAGTCAAAATTCTCATTCCAGGCCCAAGGGTTTAGAAACCTGGCCCCCAGTTTCGAAACCAGTAGGCCAATTTTGGCTATGGGGTGCGGTACGCGGGGACTCGTACCTGTACAGGTTTTAGGCTCTGAAGCCCTGGTTCTGAAACCTGTAGGGGTAGTTTTGAAACCTCATATATAATTTGACCCCGTATCGACCCGAAAACCCGTGTACCGACACCAAGGGTCGTTATTTTAGTTATATGTCTGATTTAAGCTTTAAAATCTTGCAATTTGGTCCCTAGTTGTTGTGTATGCAATTGAATGGGTTTAGATGGTTTTTTTAATCTGAAATTTGACATGTATGCTTGAAACCTGACTAGTTGAGGATTGGTAGATCAAAATTTAAGTAAGTCCTTATAGTTTTCTAGATTTACAATTTGGTCCCTAAATGTTTGGATGATAAATTGAGGGTGCTGTGGTGATTTAATTGCGATGAAATTTCATGAGCTTGCATGAAATGAACTTAATTGTGTATTGGTAAACTTAATTCGTTAATTGGAACCTTAAAATTGTGGAAATTACATTTTAGTCCCTGATTGTAATAGTATTCAATTGGATGTCAATTCGATGCCCGATTGAGCTGAGTTTACACCTATGATCTGTATGTATATGTAGGTTAATAATTATGCCTCTAGATAAGATAAAAGAAAAAATGGTCGTGTTTTGTGTTTCATCTTCACAATTTACTTTGGTAAACCTAATGTAGCTCGCTCGGTTCGATCTTGCGACTAGGCCGAGTCGAGAGGGTTACATTTGGTGGTATCAGAGCCAAGTTAGCGATAATTGGGAGTTGGTATGGTTATTACAATGTTGTTGTGAGTTATACTTTGTTGCTTGCTATGCACGGTGATTGTAATATACACATTGGTTGCTTTATGCCATGTTAGGGGAAATTTGAAAAACCATTGCCTTATTAATATAGTCTGAAATGTTATGATTTTGAAATGGAAGTCTTGGATCCTTGCTTGAAGCTGGCCTGAATATTTTTGTTTTGAAATGATTATCATGCCTTAGAAAATGTGTTATGTTACGACCGAGAGGAGAAATGAGAACTATCGTGATGATGTTGCCTTTGGGCAGTGAGTTGAGAAGAGTGATGTGTCTCCTAGGGGTTTGTCACCCTGAAGAATGTACCACTTGTGCCGGTTGGACCAGTGCTGGGTGATATAATGCCTTGATATGGGCGATGTTTTGAGCTTTTAAGCTGTTATTACTGGAGTACGTATGTTTACATCGGCTGTTGGGAAAACAAGGTTGTCGTTGAAATATCCCTACAGTTTGGGAGGAGTTGAGTACCGTGGGTTGTCACCCGAGGCATCCGAGACATGTATGACCAGTATTGTTCAGGTTATGGATCGAATAGGGTGTATTGGCACCCGTAGGTTGGGATGTGTTGAATCCCTATTGCATGATGATGTTTTTAGTTGGTGGACAACTGTATTTGCGAGCGTGGAACCCTATGATATGGATTGAGAGTCTTTCCATGCTGTCTTTTGGAAGAAGTGTCGGTGGTTTAGACATTTGGATAGAAAGGAATGGGAGTTCATAGCTTGGGCTTAGGGTTATGTGTATATAGCTAAGTTTAGGGTACAGTTTGTTCAGTTGAGCCAATATGCTCCTGAACGGGTATCGGTGGAGAGGTATTGTTGTGATCGATTCTGTTATGAATTGGTACATGATGTTAAGGTGTATATGTTGGCTTCTAGCTACACCATTTTTGATGTGTTAGTGCACGGACAAAGTACATCAAGCAGAACCTGGGTTTATTGGTTTTGTATGGGAGGTTCTGGCTCTGGCAAGAGAATTACAGATTCTAGTTCTGATAATGTTCAGTTTGAAAGGAATGGTGATAAAAGATATCGTCCTGAGTTGAGGCGAGGTGATGACAGTACTGGGTGAGGACCAGAGTATCCAGTTTAGAACAGTATTTAATGCATGTTGGGTATGTGGATCGTGGGATCTCATGAGGCGAGATTATCCGCATTTGATATGTAGAGTGTAAACCCTTGTGCTTGTTGTTGTTGATGTTGTGAGAATTGTGGTTTGAACGATCATCTCATAGGTGATAGTTGTACGAATACGGGGGCTGGTTCTTTCGGTGAGGCGGTTGTTGCGGGGAAGAGATAGCTCCAGTGTCTATTGCTCCCTGTGCATGGCTCCAGTGTTAGTTGTCCAAGTTTGCCATTAGTTTGAGAGGTCGAGTTTGGTGTTGAGTTGTATGAAAATATAACTCTAGTGTCTATTGCTCCTTGTGCATGGCTCGGGGGTGTTGCATGAACAAGGCTTTACTAGGCTTGGTGTTTTGTCGGTGGTTACGTCGGTGTTGTTGTCGAAAAAGAAAGATGTCACGATGCAGATGTGCATAGGGCTTTGGTAGCTGGATAAGTAGATGTTATGTTGATCTTTTTAGAGGTGCTTTAGTGGTTTGTAAGTTTGGCTTGGGTCTGGGTGTTATCTGTTAAAGGTAAACGATGTGTTGGTGTTTAGATTTATCTTTTGTAAGGGCTACGGTAGTATGTATTTTGGGGTTATGCCATTTGGGTTGATCGATGCATAGGTTGGGTTCATAGTCCATGAGTTTTAGATCAATTGGTTGTTGTGTTTATTGATGGTCTTTCTGTGTATAGAAGAACTAAGAATGGTTTTGATCGATGAGTATGGATGGTTTAGTAGATTTTTGGGGAGAAATGAATGTTTCTCTTTGTTTAGGAAGTACGAGTTTTGGGTATGTTGCTAAGAATTCTGGTTCTGAGAATGTTATTAGTAAGTGTGAACAGATAAACATGCATAGTGCAAAAACACTTATATGTATATGTAAATATGTAGTACATGCATACATTTAAGCATAACATTAGAGGTTTTGCATACATAGACATCTATGAGGGCATATAAGTGATCATGCATATATATGTTCACACTTACGGATGACTGATCGGAAATCAATAGAGTGATGGTGTAAGTAAGGAAGTACAGAATGTGGTTTTTGTAATATGGTTCTTGGGAGTTTGGCTTGTGCTAGTTCTTGAGCGACCAAAGTTAGAATTGGCAGTTTGTGGGTTGGTTAGATCCAATTCTTAGCATTGAGGGTTGTTGAGGGTTTAGTGTTGCAAGTGAAGTTGTGGCTTATGCATCTAGATAGTTAAAGGTGCACGAGCGCTTTTGTCCTACACATGATGTGAAGCTTGCCGCGATGGTGGTTGTTTAAATATTTTGGAGACATTAATTCTATGATGAGAAATGTGTCATGTACACGGATCACGTGTGGTTAGAAAAGAAAATGATGAATGATGTTTTGAGTTTTTACAACCTGGATGTTTGGATTTGTTTAAGAGTTATGGTTTGATGGTTGAATATCGTCCGAGCTAAGCTTATAGCCGATGCTTTGTTTGTGAGGGTTGCGGGGGAGTTGAGAATGTTGTTTATGCGGTCGGGTATGATGCGTGATGGAGGCTTGTTGTCGAGTTGCAAGTGAAGTCATTCTAGTCACAATTGATTAGAGGAAGGTAACAGTGTACTAATGCATCAGTACCGCATGTTCAGGTTATTGAGAGAAGGAAATCTGATGGACTTTCACATTAATGGTGATAGGGTGTTGTGTTTTAAAGATCGGAAGGTGGTGTCTCTTGATGTTGAGTTGAGGTGTATGGTTTGATGGAGGCGCATATTAGTTCTGGTGATACCAAGATATATCAAGGTTTAAAAAGGGATTGTTGTTGGGCTGGTCTAAAGGAAGGTATGGTTTATTTTATTGTTTGATGTATGGTATGTCAGCGAGTGGAAGCTGAGCATCAGTTTTCTTTCGAGTTGTTGCAACCATTGAGGATACAGGAATGGAGGTGAGAAGGAATCACCATGGATTTTGTGTCTGGGTTGCTTTTGACACCAAACAAAAAGGATTCCATTTGGGTGGTTGTTGTTTGAGTTACAAAGTGTGCGCACCTTTGGGGCTATGCTTGTGATGTATGTTTTGGAATAAGTGGCAGGTTTGTATATTGTCGAGTTAGTGTATTTCACTTTGTGCCTGAGTCCATAGTTTTGGATAGAGATCCGTGGGATATAGTGAGGTTTTGGGGTTGTTGCTTGGGCTTGAGGATATGTACTTCATATCTTCCCAATTGGATGGCGGGCTAGAGCATGTAATTAAGGTTTTGAATGATTAATTGGGTTGTATATCATTGAGCTCCAGGGAAAGTGTGAAAGGCACATGTCTTTGGTAAAGTTGCTTTAATGGCAGTTATCATACAAGTATGCAGGTGGCACCGTACGAGGCGTTGTGTGTTAGAGGTGTCGTACTCCCGTGTGTTGGGCTGAAACTAGGGAAATTTACCTTCCCATGTCTGATGTGTTGGAAGACACTAGTGAGAAGGTGAAGTTGATATGTGAGCGCTTGAGAGCGGCTTTGGATTGTCAAAAGTTCTACACAGATTTGAAGCATAGTGTTATAGAGTGTGTTGTTGATGATCGGGTGATCATGTTGGTGTCACTTTGGAAGAAGGTGACAGGTTTTGAGCAGAAAATAAAGCTTAGCCAAGGTTTTGTGGACCATACGATATTGTTGAGCGTGTGGCTCCTGTTGCTTATTGTTTGAGGTTACCTCATGTGTTGGAGGGGTTCCATGATGTGTTTCATGTGACGATGTTGCGAAGGTATCAGTTGGATTCCTCGCATATTGTGCTAGTGAAAGGCATTGTGTTAGGATCAGATTTATCTTCTAATAAGGATCTGGTGGAGATCCTTAATGCCAGCAGTAGGTTTCTGCGTGGTAGGATGGTTGAGCTTGTTAAGGTGTTCTGGAAACACCACAGTGTTGAGGAAGGCACGTAAGAATGTAAGTCGGATGTGTTGGAGCAGCTTCTGCTCTTGTTTCCTCTGGGTAAATTTTGGGGACGAAATTTCTTAAGTGGGAGAGAGTTGTAACACCCCGGTTTTGGGCCTAGCAGTTTTGAGGCTTATTAGACGGTTCAGTGGACCAGGTTAGAGATTCAAGTCGGATTCAGGATCGTATATTTTTCAATGAGATAAAAATATGGAAAATGGTTAAAAATCATCTTTTAATATATGATTAATATTGGCGAAATCAATTTTGGGAATTGAGGTACGAAGGTGTGACATTTTGGTTAGTGACCAAAATGCAATTTTGGAAAACTAGTTTTTTGTGGTGACTAAATTGGAAAGGTTCAAATTCTTAGAATCTTTAGGGAACTATTTTACCAAGTTTTGGCTGGTGATTTCTCTCATCAATTAGACATTTTAAACATGTGTTTTAAAGGTAAATTAATGGGAATAAAAATATCTAAAGTTAGTTATATTTTCACAAAACTTTTTATGTTACTTTTCTCTCCACCTCTCTTCAGCCAAACACTCAAGTTTTCATCAAATTCCAGAGGTGAAAGGCTTGATTTCTTAGATTCTTGATTTGAAAATGATTTTCCATCTTTGATTTACAAAACCATATTGAAATCTTGTGTTTTCTTATCTTAAATCAAACAATTGAGGGAGAAATCACACAATAGAGGTAAGGTTCGTTTCTCTCATCTATTGAATGGTTCTTTATTGATATTCCCAAGTATTTGATCCTTGATCTATGTTTTATAATCTAATTTTGTGATTTTCTAATGCTAAATTGGTTTAATAGGGATTTCTGGAGGAAATTGATAAGAATTTAAAATGAATCCGTTTTACTGGGCTTTTAATTGATCTTGATCATGATTTGGTTTTATTATGATGTTGATAAGTCGATTTTATCAATGGAATCCCGGAACTCTTGAATCTCTAATTGTTTAGTTTGTTAGAATTGTGTTTTTGGTGGTGGTGTGGTGGTTGTGTGTTTGGTAGAGGTGTAAGGTTATTTTGGTTCTTTTTTTAGGTGTTAATTGATGATAAATGTGATGATAGATTGATAGGTTATGGCTGGGTTGTGTTTGGAAAGGATTAGATGATGTTTTCGGTTATTGTGGTTGGGTAATTGTGAGGTGAATGTGAGAGTCCGTGTGGATCTATTGTTGCAGTGTTATAAATGCATTGGGATGCATTAATCCTCTATTGTAATGTGGTTAAAACAGGGGAGATGGATCCAGAAGTGATTGGTGAAGCTTTGGAGACTTCGGATGCTTGTTTTTACGTTGGCAAATTGAGGTTCGTGTATCGGTGAGTGAGAACGTGGATTCCATCTTTGGAATGTTTTAAAGGTGGTTTATGGGAGTTTAAACTTAGCTTGATACGCTTGTTTAAACTCAGAAGTAAGTAAATGCGGCTTCTCTCTCTCAGTCGTGCTAGTATGATATGGTCTAATGCACTTGTTTTTATTTGTATAATACCTACTGTTAAAGCATGATTTGAAGTATGTGAAATATTGTTTTTAAGCATGAAATGCTTAAGGATGCACATGGTAAGTGATGCTTGTAAGTATATGGTTTATACTTGTGTTTTAAAGCATGGTTGTTGCTTTGAAAATTTTGGTTTGGTTAATGCTTGTTGAAAACAGTGAGGTAATGGTAAATTATATTGGAAAGTGATGTGGTTTTAAAATTGTTATCGGATATAGTTGGCCAGCTATAGGATTGATAGAGCACTATAAAAGTGACCTTGGATGTGGAGGGGTTTTATACCGTGTACCGCATACTCTATCCTAGTACACTAACGGTCGAGGGGTTATATGGTATCGTAAACTCCCGTTAGTGGGTTATACATCTACCGATGAGTGGTGTTGAGGGGTTTATGTGGGGTACCGAATACTCTATCACATGTGTCACAACGGTGGAGGGGTTTATGTGTACCGAAAACTCCCGTGTGTGAACCTTGTGTTGCCGGTGAGAATGTATGAAGTGTTGGGAGAACACTTGTTGAATTCGTGTATCCGATGAATTCTTTTGGAAATGGAACTTGGTTAATTATCACTTTGAAAGGTTTATGTTGTATAATGTGATTTATACATGGTTACTCTTTAAGCTTTGCATATGGTTGTTATGTATGGGAAGGCTTAAATTGAGGTTAGCAATGGGACTTGCTGTTGGTTAATGATACATGTTGCATATGGTTTAATATGCTGGTTTTAAAGATGTTAAGTGCATGGTTTTAAAGGCATGATAATGTTTAAGTGATGTTTAAAGAATGATTGAAATGAGATTTCAATGTGTTGTTGAGAAATGGTTTTAAATGCATTGATGGTGATTTGTTTTTGTGCATTCCTCACTAAGTCTAATGTGCTTATGCTCTCTTTGTCCAACAATGCAGAGGATTAAAGTCTTGGACGGCAGTGGGAAGCAAGGGGTCTTGAAAGACTTGGTAACCAAAGTATGTTTTTTGTAATAGACTATAAGTAATAAGGGCAATGGGATTTCCGTTGTTGGTTTGGGAGGTGTTTTGTTGAACTCCTTGTTTGAGAAAGTAAGTTTAGTTGCTCTTGAGTTGTAAATGGCCATTATAGAGTGTTTTTGGTCATGGATTGAAGTTTCATGCTTTGCTTGATTGGTTTTCTAGGAAGCATGCCTATAGATTTACATTTGATGCAAGATGCCATGAATCGATGTTGAATCTGTGATGCTTTGATGTGGTTCGATCCTTGAATATGTTGGATGTATGTTTGAAGCATGTTTAAGTGTTTTGGAAACCACAAATGGATGAAAAACCAGTCAAAATTCTCATTCCAGGCCCAGGGGCTTCGAACCTTGGCCCTTGGTTTCGAAACCAGTAGGCCAATTTTGGTTATGGGGTGCGATACGCGGGGACTCGTACCGGTACGAGTTTAGGCTCTGGAGCCCTACTTTCGAAACCTGTACGGGTGGTTTCAAAACCTCTTATATAATTTGACCCCGCATCAATCTGGAAACCCGTGTACCGACACCAAGGGTCGTTATTTTAGTTATATGTAGGATTTAAGCTTTGAGATCTTGCAGTTTGGTCCATAGTTGTTGTGTATGCAATTGAATGAGTTTGGATGGTTGTTTTAAGCTAAAATTTGACATGTATGCTTGAAACCTGACTAATTTAGGATTGATTTATCAAATTTAAGTAATTCCTTATAGTTTTGCAGATTTACAATTTGGTCCCTAAATGTTTGGATGATAAATTGAGGGTGCTGTGGTAATCTAATTGCGATGAAATTTCATGAGGTTGCATGAAATGAACTTAATTGTGGATTGGTAAACTTAATTTGTTAATTGGACCCTTAAACTTGTGAAAATTACATTTTGGTCCCTAATTTGTAATAGTATTCAATCGGATGTGAATTCGATGCCCGATTGAGTTGAGTTTACACCTATGATCAGTATGTAAATGTAGGTTAATAATTACGCCTCTAGATAAGATAAAATAAAAAAATGGTCGCCTTTTGTGTTTCATCTTTACAGTTTATTTCGGTAAACCTAATGTAGCTCGCTCGGTTCGGTCTTGTGGCTTGGCCGGGTCGAGGGGGTTACATACAATTTAAGCTCATAAGTGTTGTCTATACAAAAATATAAAAATTGAAGCAGTAAGACAATTTTCTATACATAATTTGTTGGCTTTGAGATCATTAGCTTCTTCAGATGCTTCCTGAGGTCTTTTATACTCCCAATTGAGTTTCTAGCAGTTGGTAACCATTGAGATTGAATTGGAGTCGTTGGGGACTTTATTTCCTATAATAAATACAATTCTAGAGTTGTCAGTATCGGTACGCGGGTGGCTATATTTTTACCTATTCTTTAGTAAGTAGTCGTTTGAGCGTTTAAAATTCATAGGGTATTGGTATGCAATACCTCTGTATCTGTACGCATCCTACTATTTTGATACTCCTTTGGTCGTATTGTAGACTCTCAGAGTGAAAATGTTGGCAAAAGTGGCAAAAGGTATATGTTGGGAAAGTTGCGTGCAAGTACACACGGTCTGCAAGTAATACAGTAATAAGCTGAGTATTGATCCCATAGAGATTGACCTGGAATTCAATTACCTTGATTGTTACTTGCCTTAAGAAAAAGTGATTTGATTTGAAGTTGGTTTTAAAAACAATTTAAAAGAAAATGAGTGAAAGTAAAGTAAAGACGTTGGAAAGAAAGGTTTTTAATGAATGATGAGCGTTGGCAGGGAATGCCAGGTTTTCACACTATTCATGTTGTGCCAGCTTTTAATAACAACATGCCTTGGCATTGTTGCCGAGCAGATTCAAAATTAGCAAAGCCTCTTTCGATGGTCGTTGCCCTAAATTGATCATGTAAAAACCCCTATATCTCTATAGTGTTTGTTTTTAGATAAACCAATTTGATTAAGATCTAATCTACACTCCTAAGGGGTAGATTTCACTCCCGAAGTGAGTTCATCCACTTGAACTACTTCTCCCGAAGATTCTCTCCTCAGTATTCAACAACTTATTCGTTGCCACCCTAAGCCTGTTAAGATATTGAGGCACAATAGGCCAACAGTGCCAGCTCTCGCTTGGTATAGTATTTAGGAAATATTAAGGTATGCCGAATAGTGAAAACATTGCCAAGGCTGATTTATTATTAAAAACTAAAACATAAAAATAGCGTTCAACGCAAACAGCTCCCACAAACTATTAAATTAGTTCATGGTGAGGGATTTAACCAATAACCCACAAACATTTTCGAAATACATCATCATGAAAAACAAAATAAATAACTTGAAAGAGAGAGAATGGGCTAGAAGGGGTCTCTCGATGCAGCCCCTTATCGGCCAAGCTGGTCGGACCTCCCTTCCTAGGTGCAGCAGGTTGTGAATCATCACACACCAACTCCTCACGATCCAATCTTCTTCTATCCCAAAGTCTATCTTGGTTGGTGTGTAAATAGGCGTGCGAGGAAGGGATAGGATTAGCTCTTCAAATTTTGAATTTAAACTGCCCAAGGGATAAGGGGTTATCTTCTTATCCAAATTTGAATGAGAGCTGATCAGGCTAGGGCTGATGTCATACTTTCGTCGTTGCCCTAGCGTCCAAGCTTGGCATGAATCTGCCAACAAGTCTTGGCACCATCTTATCCGCTATTTTTCGGAGATTGTTCCAATTGCTATCTTTTCGGAGCCTGATCATTTCTTATTTTTTCGTGGTCCAACAGCTTCTTGGCATGGCATCAAGTTCACTTCTCTACCATCCGGTGCTTGGCATTGTCTGGTCCATCTGTGCCAACAGCACTCGGCATTCTCTCTGGCATTCCTTCCTGTGGTGCTTTTCTGGGCCAAATCCTATGCCAAACCTGCAAAATTGCCAACAAAACAACCCTTCACACTGGCATAGAAAAAACTCTAAACTCCTTATGCAAATGCATGATCCTAACATCCTAATGCACCTAAATGTACTTAAAAACAAGCAAAAGCATTGTAAGATTGGCGTTAAAAATAGTACTTTTGGAGAGGTAACACACCCCCAAACCTAACTCATTACTTGTCCTCAAGTAATGCAATCAAAATAAAAACAAAAAATGTGAAAAAGTTACCTCGACAAAATTTTGGTTGAATGTCAACACGTGCTGGCAAGCAGAATTTGGCTATAGTAATTCAAGTGCAGAAATATAACTCTAGTCTAAGTTCATGAAAAGTGCATAATGTGTAGGCAATATGTATCAAGTATCCTATCACTCCCTTAGCCAATTTTACTAACTAAACTCAGATTTTTATCTTTTTTATCTTTTTTTTTCTTTTGCCAAGGGTTTCTATTGGCATTAACTTAAGCTTGCTTTGTGACACTATTTAGCATGAGAGATAAGAGGGAGCATACCACAAATCCCCACCTTAATCTAGGCATCACTAGGCTTTCTCTTCAACTCATACTCTAAGGTTTTGGACTTGAGAACTAAGAGGGAGCAAACCACGAAGCCCCAAGTAACTTATTATCCCCAGGTATAGGAGAGTTCATTTCTTTTTTTTCTTGCCTTGGCAGAACATTGCTGCCTTATTTATTTCTTTTTACCCTGGCATCATTTTTTTTCTTCTAAATCTGAGCATAGTTTCAAAAAGTCTAAGTTTGCTAAGAAACTAGATACATACTACGTGTTAAATGTAAGTTCAATTCCCTAAAGTAGAGATCAATTGCCAAGCAAACCTGGCATACTACATGTAACATCCCCTTCTTGTATTCGTACACCGAACACGAGTCAGAAATGTCACAGTAAATTAAAAATTATTTTACCTTAAGAATCAGGACTATTTCAAAATTTCAATTAACTTATGGATAACAATAACATTAAAACTAAATTCTAACATAAAAACGCAGAAATTATACATATCACATACTATTCATTATACATAATCGAAATCATTACAAGGCAGACCAATTTTATCTTTAACAAATTATACAGGTTATTTTGTACATGCCACTATTCACATATAAAACCAAGATGTCATAAGTACTGAAAATAACCTATCAACTTTATGTCTTCACAAAAGATTTGATGCAACAGCTCCGGCCAATCCTACTCTAGTTTACCTACGCGTATTACAGAAATACACGCTAAGTATAACTTAGTAAGGCATAAATAAGTAACATATATAAAATATTTATAATGCATGATACTTTCCAAAAACCTAATATTTATATAAAAAATAATACATACTTCGTAATACCAAAATATAGCCCAAGGTAAATATTAAGTACTTTAAAAGTACTATTCTTTATTGCTTGCAGACACAATAAAGTGCCTATAACATATATGACACTTTAAAGTGCCGCTAACTTTATGATACACATTGAAGTATTAATAACTTAATACTCTTCAAGTTCATTAACGCATAGAATATCTTATACGGTCGATGGTGCCTTTAAACCAGCTAACCAACTTATACGGTTGATGGTGCCTTTAAACCAACTAACCAACTTATATGGTTGGTGGTGCCTTTAAACCAGCTAACCAACTTTTATGATTGGTGATGCCTGTTGCGAGTAATAAGTGCTCCGCAATTGTGCAAGTGTACACGTCGCAAGTTATAGTATAAAAGATATCGTCTCCACAAGGATTGGTGCCACTTCAAGAATCTAATCTCTTGCACTGTAAAAAGTAAAAGAAAACACAAGTAGAAGATTGTAGGAGTTTTAACTAATAACTAAACTAGAAAGCAATAAAGTAAAATAATATGTAATTAAATGAGAGAGAATAGGCCAGGTTATCGTGAGTTGAGGTGTGATAGCCGATTGGATCGTCTTGGTAAAAGAGAGCAAGGGCAACTCAGTTGCCGTGGCAACTTGCACAGCGGGGTTGCCTTGGGCGTCTGGGCAGCAACTTCAAGGTTCGGCAGAGCGTTCTTCAATGGTTTCTTCTTATCCCTAAGTCGAAACTCTAGCTACTTGTGTATGCCTTGATAATACATCCCTGCGTGAATCGAGGGTGAACAACAACCAATCTTGCGCTCCTCTTAGCCGTTGAAATCCTTAACTTATTCCTAAGCCAGATTAATCTTCACCATCAATAGATTGAATAAAGACCATACTCATTCATTTCTTGAATCTAACTCTCCCGATATTAGATAAATAGATGAAGTTACGAGATCCTCTCCCAATTCACTCGCAAACAAGAATAAAAACCAAGAATGAATAAACATTGAATAGAAAAGTGCAAACTCTTATTACCTAAACAAAATCCAATTGTTTCTCACAACCACAAAACGCAATAACCTTAGCCAAGTAGATTTAGTTCATGGCTAGGTTCCAAAGAAACACAAGATAAAGAATTCCTAGCATAAACCTAATGGAACAAGGAAGAAAAAGGTAAAGAATAGATGAAGCCTTGTAGTCGATATCTCCCCCTTGATCTTGTCAAAAATTCTCTCCCCCTCTCTCTTTGGAGTTGACGGCATGGCCTCCAATTTATAGGGCTAGGTCAAAGTCTTTTTTGAGGAGGAAGTTAAGTTAGAATTAAATTATCTTTAAAGAATATAATTCTTTATTATATTTAAATTCCTTCTAGAACTTCTCCTATCTTCTTGAGATTTAATTTCTCTTTAACCGCTTCATGGAAATCAAACTCCTTTGGGATTTAGCTTTGCTCCACGTCATCTTGGGCTTATCTAGTCATCAATTTCGACTACCATATCATCTTATTCCTTGTCGAAAATTACCTTGGCAACTAGCTCGGCATCTCCTTCATGCATTGCCATGGCAACTAGCTCGGCATCTTCTTCATGCATTGCCCTGGCAACTGGTTCCAGCCTTGCTTTGGCAAGTGATTCTGCACACACACACAAAACACACCAAAGCAGCATCTTTTTTCCAAAAAAATCACCAAGTTATGTAATCAAGCTCAACGGTGGAAAGAAACATGAATTAATGCATGAATGACTAATTATGCAACTAATATGAGCCCAAGTCTAACAATAATATGAGTAAAAAGGGTAATAAAAATACTACTTTTGAGCACTTATCACACCCCCAAACTCGAACTATTGCTTGTCCTCAAGCAATGCAAACTAACAATTACCTGCCAAGACTTTAATCATCAAAGACATGCTTCAAATTTGAATTCAAACCTCGGAACAGTGGCACAAAGTATGATCACCTTTTAATTTTTTGAATAGCACAAAAATTACCCGGAACCAAAGTATAATGCTCGTGACAATGTGTGTGCGTAGTTGTGTACAAGTTGATTTTCAAGATTCTATGTGAACAATAGGTTTTTATCAATTTAATTACCGGGGCATTTATTTTTATTTTCACTAGAGCCAATTTTCGGACACCTCTAGCAAAGTAAGTAATTTCTCATTTTATTGTAGTCGACTAGAGCCAATTTTGGGCACCTCTAGTGATTCTTTAATGTGCATTAACTACTAGAGCCAGTTTCGGGCACCTCTAGCAAGAAAGTGCATTTACTACTAGAGCCAGTTTCGGACACCTCTAGCAAGAATTTAACTTTTAATTTTCAATTTTAAATTTACCCAAATTTTAAGAAACCTAAGTCCACTAAGTTTCTTTCAATCAACAAGCCACAACCGTGTAAAAAAATTCAGCATCATAGTAAAATTCTAAGTTCTTTTCATGCAATCCTAAAATTAAAGGTTCTTTCAATTAAGTGCAGTGGAAAAAATTCATCATTGGATATTCAACAAGTCTTAAGCAATTAAATCCAATTAAAGGCATGGCAAGTAACATATGCAACCTATATGTGATTGCTAAAGATGAATGCAACTAAACATGAAACTAACTAGAAACCAACACCCCCAAACTCAAGAGAAGCATTGTCCCCAATGCATGTAAAAGTGAAACAAAATTTAAAAGAAACTAAATAAAATGATTTAGTCGGAGAGGTCGTCACCTCGAGTGATAAGTTTCCTTCGTGTCGTTTGCTTGATTCATTTTCCGGTCGGTGGTTGAATGCTTGTGGCCGGTACCGCGTGAATAGCATTGCTTTGATTTGATCCATGTTTGCCGAGGCATGTTCACTTGCCTAGGCTTTAGTAGTTTCTGTTACCGTGGCAACTGCTGAGGTACTTGCAGGGGCATCCTCTGTTGCGGTTTTCGTGGCAAGTAGTCGGCAGTGAATTTCCTTAGCATGGTGGTTGTGAGTCTTGTTGTGGAAAAGAAAATAAAACAAAGAAAACCTAGAAACTAAAGATAATGAAGAAAAATAAAATAAAATATCTCCTAAAAATAAAATTAAAAATAAACAGAAAAAGAAAATATTGAAAGGAGAGCATGCTCATGCATATCCTAAGGTGACCACTTCTTTGTTACGTTCCACATGGGCACCGTTGTAGTGCTTCAATCTTTGTCCGTTGACTTTGAATTCATGTTTGTCAGTGATGGACTTGATTATCACGGCACCATGAGAGAATGGTTTGACAACTTCGAATGGTCCCGACCATCTTGATTTCAGTTTTCCCTGGAAAAGTTTTAGCCGAGAATTGTATAAAAGAACTAGTTGCCCTAGAGTGAATTGCCGCGGCAATAATTTCTTATCATGCCATTGCTTTGTTTTCTCTTTGTATATTCGTGCATTGTTATAGGCGAGTGCACGGAATTCTTCTATCTCATTGAGGTCCAACAAATGCTTTTGTCCGGCACTTTCCCAATCCATATTCACGGTCTTGATTGCCCAATATGACTTGTGTTCGATTTCCACCAGTAGATGGCATGTTTTGCCATAGACAAGTCGGAAGAGGGACATACCTAAGGGTGTTTTGAATGCAGTGCGATATGCCCAAAGTGCGTCATCTAGTCTTACTGACCAATCCTTCCTAGAGGGATTTACAACTTTCTCGAGTATACCCTTCAATTCCCGGTTGGAAATTTTTGCTCGCCCATTGGTTTGTGGGTGATATGCCGTGGCAATCTTGTGCGATAAACCAAAGCGTTGTAACATCTTGGCAATAAGTCTGCTGTCAAAATGCTTGCCTTCATCATTGATAATTGCTCTCGGCATCCCAAACCGTGTAAATATATTTTTCTACAAGAATCGTTACACGGTCTTGGAATCGTTGTTGGGAACTACAGCTGCCTCAACCCATTTAGACACGTAGTCAACAACAAGTAGAATGTAGAGGTTGCCGAATGAAGATGGGAAAGGTCCCATAAAATTGATCCCCCATACATCGAACAATTCCACCTCGATGATGTTTTGGAGCGGCATCTCATGTCGTCTAGAGATATTGCCCGTCCTTTGGCAACGATCACATTACTTGTAAAACTCTTGGGCATCTTTTTACAGTGTTGGCCAATACAAACCGGATTGCAAAACTTTGGCCGCGGTACGTGTTCCTCTAAAATGTCCTCCATAGAGTGAAGAATGGCATTTTCGGAGCACATTCTGCTGCTCCTCTTCAAGGGCACACCGGCGTATAACCTGATCTGCACATTGTTTAAACAAAAGAGGCTCGTCCCAAAAGTAATGCTTAGCGTCATGGCTGAACCGCTTCTTCTCTTGGTGAGTAAGGCCATAAGGTAAAGTACCCAAACAAGGAAATTAACTAAATCTGTGTACCAGGGTATTGCTGAGGCATGTGCTGCCGTGGCGACTGCTCCCAAGATTGTCGAGGCGTATGCGTCTAGAGTTGTCGCAGCATGCACGTCAAGGGTTGCCGAGGCATGCGTATCAGTGGTTGTCGAGGCGTGCGCGTCCATGGTTGTTGAGGCGTGCGCGTCATGAGTTGCTGAAGTATCTAGGGTTGCCGAGGCATGCGCATCCATGGTTGCTGAGGCGTGCGCGTCAAGAGCTACTGCGGTGTCGAGGGTTGCCGAGGCATACGCGTAGAGGGTTGCCGAGGCGTACACATCCATGGTTGCCAAGGCGTCAGGGGTTACCGAGGTGTACGCATCTATGATTTCCAAGGCAACTAAAAGTTGCTCATCCGAGAATGCATCGCATATCTCTAAATCCGTGTCCTCCTCCCTATTGCGTTCTAAACGTGATAAGTGATCGGACACTTGATTTTATGTTCCTTTTATGTCCTTAATTTTAATATCAAATTCTTGTAAAAGTAATATCCAACAAATCAAACGAGGTTTGACATCTTTTTTAGCAAATAGATATTTAATTACCAAATGGTCCGTATGAACAATTACCTTTGTACCAATCAAATAGGATCGGAGCTTGTCAAATGTGAAAACTACCGCTAGTAACTCTTTCTCCGTTGTTGTGTAATTCACTTGAGCACTATTAAGAGTTTTACTAGCGTAGTATATCACATGAAAGGTTATAACTGTGCGTTGGCCTAGGACTGCTCCTACCACAAAATCACTTGCATCACACATGAGCTCAAAAGGTAGCGTCCAATCTGGTGGAACGACAATGGGTGCCAAGGCAAGCTTTTCCTTTAGGGTTTCGAATGCTTGGGCGCAATAATCATCAAAATCGAAGACTTTATCATGTTCAAGCAAATTGCACAAGGGTTTAGTAATTTTAGAAAAATTATGAATAAACCTCCTGTAAAAACCTGCATGTGCAAGAAAGATTCAGATTCCTTTAACCGAACTTGGTGGGGGTAATTTCTCGATCACATCCACCTTGGCTCTGTCTACTTCAATTCCCTTGGATGAAATCTTGTGGTCGAGCACTATTCCTTCATCTACCATAAAATGGCACTTTTCCCAATTAAGGACTAAATCAGTTTCTTCACATCTTGCCAATACCTTCTCTAAATTGCTGAGGCAACTGTCGAAGTCATTACCAAAAATGAAAAAATCATCCGTGAAGATCTCAAGGAAGTCTTCGACCATGTCTGAAAAGAGTGCCATCATGCATATTTGGAAGGTTGCCGGGGCATTACACAATCCGAACGACATCCTTCAGAAAGCATAAGTACCGTATGGGCATGAGAAGGTTGTCTTTTCTTGATCTTCTGGTGCCATGGAAATTTGTTTGTAACCTGAATAACCATCAAGAAAATAATAAAAGGGTTTACATGTAAGACGGTCAAGCATTTGATCAATAAAGGGTAATGGGAAGTGATCTTTCCTAGTGGCTTTGTTTAGCTTTCGATAATCCATACAAACCCTCCAACCGGTCACAGTCCTGGTTGGAATGAGTTCATTGTTTTCATTACTTACCACCGTTATACCTCTCTTTTCGGTACATATTGTACCGGACTTACCCATGTACTATCAGAGATAGGGTATATGATGCTGGCATTAAGCCACTTGATGATTTCTTTCATTACAACCCCTTTCATGGCATGATTCAGTCTCCTCTGGGCCTCAATCGAAGATTTGTAATCATCTTCCAACAAAATCTTGTGCATGCATACTGCCGAGCTAATTCCCTTCAAGTCGGCAATTGTCCACCCTATTGCCTTTTTGTGTAGCATCAACATTTTGATCAATTTCTTTTCCTGCTCAAGCTGTAATTTAGAGGAAATAATTAGAGGCAATGTATTATCGGTTCCCAAGTAAGCATATTTTAGTTGCCCTGGCAATTGCTTCAACTCAATAATCGGTGGTTGTTCAATGGAGGGCATTTCGAGTTTACCTTCCTTACCTGAGTAATCTAGTGGTTCAAAGTATGTACTTGGTCGATTGACTAACCAAATTGCCTCTTCTTGTTGTTCCTCATCAATCTTTTCTTCATACTCCTCAGGTTTCTCTTGATCGGCAATGTAGTTGTCGAGGCAACTAAATTCCTCGTCGAAGTTAAACTCTGCCGTGGCATGAAGAAGTTGGCATTCTTCCGGATCATCGACATGCCTTAGTGTTTGGAACACATTTAGTTTAACTTTCTGGTCATTCACCCTTATTGTGAGTTCTCCTTTTCAACATCGATCAAGGTTCTCTCTGTTGCTAGGAAGGGTCTCCCGAGAATGATAGGTGCATGTTACTCTGTTTCACAATCCAAAACAATAAAGTCAGCGGGAAAAATAAATTTATCAACTTTTACCGGTATGTCTTCGATTTTTCCCTCTGGATGCACATAGGATCTGTCGGCTAGCTGTAGCATAACTGTTTCACAATCCAATAATTTGATTACCGCTTCTTGGTTTTGCAATCTCATCTCGGTCCTGTTAATAAAAGCATCAGTTCTTTTTACGAAGTTACTATTCTCAGTCATATAAGATTCAATTTTCAACATAAAAGCATTGAGAGAATTTTCCAAATAACTAGATGTTGTCAGTTGTTGTTGCGGCAACTGTTGCCGTGGCATATTCTTCTGGAATCCTGATGCTTGTTCATTCTAATTGTTCTGGTTTAGAGCATTGTTGGGATTACTACATGAAAAATTCGGGTGCTTCTTCCAAGCTGGATTATATGTGTTGGACATCACATTGTTGTTCCGGTTGTAATTCCCCACATAGAAGCTGGATTCCAGATTCTGCATACATTCAGAAGAATCATGGTTACCACCACATAACTCACAAAAGGAATCCATTACCTTGACGTCATGTGTGTTGTTCGGTTTTTGCATGTTCTGGACCATCTTGGTTAGAGCGGCCAATTGTGCCGAAATTGAGTCTGATGATCCCAGTTCATGTATTGTGGCTTGGCGTCTAACCCCTCCTCTTCTAGCAGAGGGGAATTGATAATCATTCTTGGCAAGCCTGTTTAGAATTTGCATTGCTTCCTCCGGTGACTTATCTAGGAGTATGCCGTTTGCCGATGCATCTAGCATCATCCTTGTTGGTGTATTCACAACGTTGTAAAACATTGTTACTTGTGTCCATACTGGGAATCCGTGTATGGGGCATTTGTGTAGAAGTTCTCTATATCGCTCCCAAGCCTCGTACATATATTCATCATCTTCCTGCCGAAAAGAAGTAATTTCGTTACGAAGCTTATCGGTCAAATTTGTAGGATTAAATCAAGGAAGGAAATCACGACAAATATCGGTCCAAGATCCTATTGATCCAGCAGGAATAATCTTAGTCGTAAAACATCGGGGTGACTCCTTGTATTTTGAATGAGTTACAAATCTCAAGGAAAGATTTAAGATGTTGTAGTGCATCTTCAGTTGCTGAGCCGCCAAATTGACCAATTGTGTTGATCATATTAAACATCACCGGTTTCAACTCAAAGTGGCCGGCTTCAATTTCAGGGTGACAACTCCTGGATTTAAGTCATTCAAGATCTTTTTCAAGATAGTCTCGAATAGTTCTGTTTCGTGCAAGAATCACTCCTCCTCCTGCTGGAACATATTGATTGATATTTCCGTCTTGATTAGCCATTGCTACTCTTAACCTTTGTCTGAGTCTTTGCAAGGTTCGTTCGATTTCTGGATCAAAGGGATATTCTGGTGTAATAGGTCTCGCTTTGGTCATAAACCAATGCAAAACCAAAGTTTGTTAACCCTTTGAATCTTAAACAAGAAAAATAAAAAGTGCAAAAAAATAAAAACAAAGTCGTTATTGCCAATCCCCGGCAACGGCGCCAAAAACTTGTTGCGCGTAATAAGTGCTCCGCAATTGTGCAAGTGTACACGTCGCAAGTTATAGTATAAAAGATATCATTATTGCTAATCTCTTGCACTGTAAAAAGTAAAAGAAAACACAAGTAGAAGACTGTAGGAGTTTTAACTAATAACTAAACTAGAAAGCAATAAAGTAAAATAAGATGTAATTAAATGAGAGAGAATAGGCCAGGTTATCGTGAGTTGAGGTGTGATAGCCGATTTGATCGTCTTGGTAAAAGAGAGCAAGGGCAACTCAGTTGCCGTGGCAAATTGCACAGTGGGGTTGCCTTGGCAAGTAATCGATGGTTGCCTGGGTGACTAGCTGGGCAACTACTTGGGCGTCTGGGCAGCAACTTCAAGGTTCGACATAGCGTTCTTCAATGGTTTCTTCTTATCCCTAAGTCGAAACTCTAGCTACTTGTGCATGCCTTGATAATACATCCCTGCGTGAATCAAGGGTGAACAACAACCAATCTTGCGCTCTTCTTAGCCGTTGAAATCCTTAACTTATTCCTAAGCCGGATTAATATTCACCATCAATAGATTGAACAAAGACCATACTCATTCGTTTCTTGAATCTAACTCTCCCGATATTAGATAAATAGATAAAGTTATGAGGTCATCTCCCAATTCACTCGCAAACAAGAATAAGAACCAAGAATGAATAAAACTTTAATAGAAAAGTGCAAACTCTTATTACCTAAACAAAATCCAATTGTTTCTCACAACCACAAAACACAATAACCTTAGCCAACTAGATTTAGTTCATGGCTAGGTTCCAAAGAAACACAAGATAAAGAATTCCTAGCATAAACCTAACGGAACAAGGAAGAAAAAGGTGAAGAATGGATGAAGCCTTGTAGTCGATATCTCCCCCTTGATCTTGTCGAAAATTCTCTCCTCCCTCTCCCTTTGGAGTTGAAGGCATGGCCTTCAATTTATAGGGCTAGGTCAAAATCTTTTTTGAGGAGAAAGTTAAGTTGGAATTAAATTATCTTTAAAGAATATAATTCTTTATTATATTTAAATTCCTTCTAGAACTTCTCCTATCTTCTTGGGATTTAATTTCTCTTTAACCGCTTCATGGAAATCAAACTCCTTTGGGATTTAGCTTTGCTCCACGTCATCTTGGGCTTATCTAGTCATCAATTTCAACTACCATATCATCTTATTCCTTTTCGAAAATTGCCCTGGCAACTAGCTCGGCATCTCCTTCATGCATTGCCATGGCAACTAGCTCAGCATCTTCTTCATGCATTGCCCTGGAAACTGGTTACAGCCTTGCTTTGGCAAGTGATTATGCACACACACACAAAACACACCAAAGCAGCATCTTTTTCCACAAAAATCACCAAGTTATGTAATCAAGCTCAACGGTGGAAAGAAACATGAATTAATGCATGAATGACTAATTATGCAACTAATATGAGCCTAAGTCTAACAATAATATGAGTAAAAAGGGTAATAAAAATAGTACTTTTGAAAACTTATCAATGCCTTTAAATCACCTAATCTATAATCGGGTAATATATTTTTACATTACCAAGGGCAACCTTAAAAACAATTCCTGCAATTAAGGGCAAATAACAAAATATCCATACATATATCACATAAAACATTTTATATTGGAGCAGTTCATACCCCAATATGCTTTGTAATATTCATGGTATACTGCCATAATCAGTAAATCATTAAAATAAAGTACCATGCTAAAAACATATATGCACTCACCTTAGCCTTGTAATGCCCCTTTTCACATTAGTCTCGAACTTTTTTTCCCGGTCTACAAGTACGACCTTGATCTTTATCGGTATCTAGATGAAGATAACATATATCATTTCAAAGCATATGTTAGAACATACTCAATCTATATAAAATAATGGAAAGTAAATGAATAACTATCCATTATTTACAAAAATTGATCCGATAAAATTTCTATATTAGAACCAATATTTCTTAAATATCCAACTTTTCCCAAAATTCACCTTTTTGTCCCTAAAGACACCTTTAAGCTTCCAATCACCATTTTCAAGCCAAAACCTTACATTTCTCATCATTTACATTTTAGGACCTAAACTTTAAAAATTTACATATTACTCCTTGAAGGTTCCAAAAATCACAAAATGGTCCCAAAATTAGAATAAACTCCAAAATCAACATCCAAATCACTTAACTCGATTTTTCAACCCAATACACTTCAAAAACAAACTTAACAATCAAGTCCCTAAACTTTCCAAAATTTACAATTTGGTCCCTAATACAAAATAATTAGGGATTTTCATTCCAAACACCTTGTATCATCATTTTAAATCATTCTTTCTTCAATCACATCTTAAAATTCCAAACTTAGCATAAACCCTAATTTTCCATCTTTCAAGAACATGAGTATTTCTTCAATCTAACAACATAAACAAGCTTGTATAACATCTTTCTCATCATTTCCAACATCAAAATAATTTTTACAAGAATTTCCCCTATTTCTTCATCATATCCAAATGGTCACCTGAGCTTTTTCCATGGGATTTTCAATATTTGAACCATAGAAACAACATCACAACATCATAATCAACAAGAACAACCTTTAAAACTTAAGTTTTCATCATGCTCTTCATCCACCAAATCACCAAACTACATCTTAGAGACATGGAAACTTAACAAAAATTATACCAAAAGATAGAGAATTCCATGGAAAACCTTACCCCTTTGAGCTTGGAATTTTCGGCGGCCTTGTAGGTTGAAGAAGGTGTTTTTGTTCAACTTTTATTCTTTAATTATGCCAAATGGCATATTATACACCAAATTTAATAATTATAAATCTTTAATAGTCAAAAGACCATTACACCCTTGAGTTATAACCAATCCCATGCCATCACATGTCTTTTCTTATCCAAAATAATCAATAATAATCAAAAAGTAAGGGTGAAATGACCTTTTTACCCTTAATGAACCAACTTATCTTCAAAATGGCATTTTCACCTGTTTCACCAAAATTGCATAGAATCGAATTTAAACCAAATAAAAACGATTCAAAAACTATACTATCATATTCTTCAAGTCTTTCTAAGACTTCCATAAAATTTTCATAATCTTCTGAGTTCGAATAATCATTCAAATAAATTTTTTAAACTTATTCCCTTTATAGCTTTCCACACAAATCTCGTACCAAAAATTCGATTCCCACCAAAAATCCTATACCGGGATAAACTATTCATTTTTGCCATAAAAATTTTTATTGGGAAAATTACCATGTTGATCCCTAAACTTTTCCTAACTTTTCACTTTAGTCACCAAACTTTAAATTTTTACGTTTTAGTCACTAAACTAAAACCACTAACTTTTAATTCCTTTCATTTTAGTCACTAAGCTAATATTGGGATATTACACTATGCTGCTGGCATGGCATGACAACTAAAGATTAAAGTTTCCTAATTGGACAGACACCTAGATCAAATTAAACTTGCCTAACAAATGCTAACATTTTTCAAAATTAAACCGAGGCAAAATTTTCTTTCTTTAGTGGTTCGGTATGCATCTATCTAAAGGACCTAAATCGCATGGCAACATAATTTAAACATGAAATTTATAGCATGGCATAAATGTGAGAAAATGCACACCTCAAACCCAAGATGTGCATTGTCCCCAATGCATGAAACAACACATATATACAAGAAAAACAAAAAAAAATTAAAAATGCATAATCATGTAAATGCAATGGAATGAAATGTCAAGGAGTTTAGGAAGAAGAAGACTCCCTTTCAGAGACTATTTGTCGTGTGGCATGGGTTTTTTTCTCACAAATGGCCCTCGATCAGGGCCATGTGCTTCTTTTTTTCAAGCTCGGTTTTGAAGCGGCAATGAAGGCTCTAAGTTCCTCCTTTTCCTTGGCAGGCTCCGATGCAACAGGTGCATCGATGGCATCATATGGCGTATGTATAGCAGGTGTCACTGGCGACTTGGCTTTGGTTTCTATTGATTTAGATGAAGAATCAGAACTGGCAGACTCAACTTGAACTGGAGACAATGGGACTATGGCATCGGATGGGGTATGAACTGGACTAGCTGGCATGGCATTGTCGCTGGCAGAGAGCTCGGCAGGGAAGTCTGGAAACTCTGGCACAAAATCAGTTGATAATTTTGTAAGAGCCTCTCTGGTCACAACATCTCTGGCACAAAATCAGTTGATAATTTTGTAAGAGCCTCTCTTGACATTGAGCTCCTCAGCCTTTTCCAGCTTTTGGAGAATAATCTCCTGGCGTTGGTGAATTTGGGACAGCATTGCCATTGAACTGTCTGGCACAGTTTTTTTCATGGTTACTAGCGCGACCTTTGACTCTTTGGGCTTTGGTGTGGGTGCCCTTGCCTTTCCCTTCCTCTTGTCCTTGGGCTCGGCAGCAACAAGATTCCTCTATATAGCAGCAATAATTGTTGTTCTTTTGATCGTTTGCCCTTTATTCGTATCAAGCCTTGGCACATCATGGAGCATGCAAACATTAGAAATAAACAAAAGGGAAAAACAAGCTGCTAGTACCTTTCGCTGAGCACTTGTAAGTTTCCTCAACAATAAGTTCGCCAACATTGATCTTGCGCCCCATAACAATGGTGTGCAATAGGATCATCATCCTTTCTTCCGACACGGTCTCGTTATGGGATGTGGGCATCAGATTCGCCTTGAGAAAGTGATTACATCCTTTCCATTGGAGCTTTAATGCCAGCCTTTTCACGTTACGATGACCCTTAGATGACATTGTCCATGTTGTGCCAGGCTTGCACCGATCTGCCAGCAGCCTCTTTCTCTTGGCAGCGTTCATTGATTCATCGTACTCAAAATACTCATCCTCTGTACCATCTAACTCAAACATATTGTTAATATACCCTTCATCAAAACGAACACATTTACCTCTAATCATCAAGAAGGTCGAATCTTTGATCACAAGGTTGCCATAGAATTCTTGGAGGATAATGGCATAAATTTCCCCTTTTTGCTGGCAGAACTGAGTCCATTTGTGTAAGTTAATCGTAGACATGACTTTCGGAGGGAAGCCATTGTTCGCCTCTATTTTGAGGTCGAAGTGCTTCTCATAGCAAAAATTCCTCGAGGCAAAATTGGATTCGAACTTTTTTTGAATCTTCTCGTTGAAGAATCACTTGAAAGAAGTCGAAGAAGAAGCCATTGGAAGATCTTAGACGGTGTTGAACAAAGATGAAGAAGAAGAGATAGCTTGGGTTTTGGTACTTTCTTGTCGAAAAGGAAAGTAAAAGGTGTGAGAGAGTTTTGGTTATTTAACCGGTTAGGGTAAGAAAATGAAAAGTTGGGTCGGTTGAGTGTTTTAATGGGAGTAGTAATTAGGGATAATGATGGAAAAATAAAAAGAATTAATTTAAAAGAGGTGATGTGATAATGATGAAGTGATAAGGTGATAGGATAGGGTAAGGATTGGAGTGATAAGATAATTGATTTGAATTTAATCTTCAACCCAAATTTTTGGGAGACTAGGGTTTAAGGTTAAAAGAAAAATACTCTCCCTCCTATTGAATGGGTTGGTCAAACTAGGGTTTTTCTCTTTCTTCCAAATTTAACATCGCCGCATGCCAAGCTATTTTGGCACTATGTCTAGCAGACATCTCTATTGGGACATCAGCTCCTGCCAAACAATCCTGGCATCGTTTCTGGCATTGCCTTTGACATCATTTCTGGCATGGTTCATGGCATAATGAATCTGCGCAACTCAAAGGAAACCTTTCAACACAGTAAAGGAATAAAAACTTGTAACTTAAAAGAAAGAAGAACAATTAAAAATCTAAAAACAAAGAAAAACACTAACCTAATATTTACAAAAGTTCAAACCTGGTGGTGTTTTCATGTTACCTCTACCAAGAGGATCACCTATTTGGCATTGTTCTGATCACCTTCCATGTAATGCTTTAAACGTTGGCCATTCACCTTAAAGATTTCGCCCGTCTTCAAGTTCTTAATGTCCACAAGTCCATGAGCATAGGGCTTCACCACTTCATAAGGGCCCATCCATCTCGATCTGAGTTTCCCTAGAAACAACTTAAGCCGTGAGTTGAATAACAGAACATATTGGCCTACCTCAAACTGTCATGGCATTATCCTACTGGTATGCCAACGTTTTGCCTTTTCCTTGTAGATCCGGGCGTTCTCATAGGCTTGTGTTCTGAATTCCTCCAGCTCATTTAGGTCTAGTAACCTCTTTTTCCAGCAGCTCTCCATGCCATGCCAAGTGTTCTGATGGCCCAGTAGGCTTTATGCTCAAGCTCCACTGGCAGATGGCATGGTTTTCTGAAAACAAGTCTAAACGGCGAAGTACCCAAAGGAGTTTTAAAAGCAGTCTTGTAGGCCCACAAGGACCCATCTAGTCTCAAAGACCAGTCTTTCCTTGATGGGTTAACAGTCTTCTCTAGAATGTTTTTAATCTCCTTATTTGAAATCTCGATCTGTTCGTTCGTTTGTGGATGATATGTTGTGCCAATTCTCTACTATATACCATACCTGCACAAGGCTTTAGAAAATTAGATTACATTTAAAATAAGTGCCCTCATCATGAATGATCACTCTAGGGGCAGCAAATCTAGTAAAGATGTGCTTATGTAGAAACCTGGCAACATCGTTTGTTGGTAGAGCAACAACTTCTACC
This sequence comes from Hibiscus mutabilis, assembly GCA_019671005.1. Lineage (NCBI taxonomy): Eukaryota > Viridiplantae > Streptophyta > Magnoliopsida > Malvales > Malvaceae > Hibiscus > Hibiscus mutabilis. Next base: position 28,082,062 of record CM033749.1, read on the forward strand.
CACTTAGACACATAGTCAACAGCCACAAGAATGTACACATTACCAAATGAGGGTGGAAAAGGACCCATAAAGTCTATCCCCTTACATCAAATAAATCCACAGGCATAATGTTTTGGAGCGGTAGTTGGTGTCTGCTAGAGATGTTTCCTGTCCGTTGGCATCGATCACATGCCTTGGCATACTCATGGGCATCCCTATATAGTGTGGGCCAAAAGAATCCTGACTGTAGTACCTTGGCAGCAGTCTTTACCCCAGCAAAGTGACCCTCATACGGTGCGGCATGGCACAAATGTAATATGTTGTGCTGCTCATCCTCAGGCACACATCGGCGGGTTACTTGGTCTGCACACTGTTTGAACAATATTGGCTCATCCCAATAGTATTGCCTAACTGCTCGCAAGAACCTCTTCTTGGCATTGTATGCCAAGTCTGGTGGAAGAATGTTACTTACCAAGTAGTTGACAATGTTAGCATACCATGGCACGGCATTAACTGCGATCAAATATTCGTTAGAAAATTCATCTCTCATAGAATTGGTCTTACCATCCTCAAGATGGTTTTCTAAACGTGAAAGATGGTCAGCTACTAGATTTTCATTGCCCTTTTGTCTCAAATCTCAAGATCAAATTCTTGGAGTAGGAGCATCCACCGAATTAGTTTAGGCTTGACATTATTCTTTTCCAAGAGATACTTTAATGCCGAATGATCTGTAAAAACCACAACTTTGTTACCAATTAAATAAGATCTAAATTCGTCAAAAGTAAATATAACCGCAAGAAATTCTTTCTCGGTCGTAGAGTAGTTTAGTTGTGCTTTGTTCAAGATTCGGCTGGCATAGTAGATGGCATGAAAAACCTTGCCATGCCTTTGTCCCAAGACTACTCCAACGGTATAGTCGCTAGCATCGCACATGAGCTTGAAGGGCTCATTCCAGTCCGGTGCCACAACTATAGGGGCATTGATTAACTTCTCTTTAAGCTCCTGAAATGTTCTCAAACAAGAATCGTCAAATGCAAAAGTGGCATTATGTTCTAACAACAAGCATAAAGGTTCAGCAATTTTTGAAAAATCTTTAATAAAATGCTGATAAAAACCAGCATATCCTAAAAAACTTCTTATACCTTTAACACTCGTTGGAGGCGGTAGTTGCTTAATTACCTCAACTTTTGCTTGATCCACTTCTAACCCTCTCTCAGTTACCTTGTGCCCGAGAACAATGCCCTCATTCACCATGAAGTGGCATTTTTCCCAGTTCAACACTAGGTTTGTCTCTATGCATCTTTTCAAGACTTACTCCAAACTCATAAGGCATTACTCAAATGTTTTTCCAAACACTGAGAAATCATCCATGAACACTTCCATGTTGTGCTCGATCATATCGGGGAAAATAGACATCATGCAACGTTGAAACGTTGTTGGTGCGTTACATAGGCCGAATGGCATCCTTCTAAACGTAAATATCCCATATGGGTATGTGAATGTGGTCTTCTCTTGATCATTGGGAGCGATGGCAATCTGATTATAGCCTGAATAACCATCCAAAAAATAATAGTAAGCTTTACCTGCCAACCTGTCTAGCATCTGATCAATGAATGGCAATAGGAAGTGCTCATTCCTCGTGGCATTGTTTAGCCTCCTATAGTCCATGCACACTCTACATCCCGTGATAGTTCTGGAGGGGATTAAATCAGCTTTACTATTTTGTACCACGGTCATGCCACCCTTCTTTAGCACGCATTGCACCGGGCTAACCCAAGAGCTATCGAAAATGGGATATATAATCCCGACATCAAGCCATTTTATGATCTCTTTTTTCACTACCTCTTTCATGCTTGGGTTTAGCCCTCTTTGGCCTTCAATGGTCTTTCCACGGTACTCCTCCAAGATAATCTTGTGCATGCAAATGGTTGGGCTAATACCTCTGATGTCTGCCAAGGTCTACCCTAATGCTTGCTTATAATCGCGTAATATTGCAAACAATCTTTCCTTCTGATCATTAGTGAGACCAGTGGCAATGATCACCGGTAGAGTTTAGTGTTTACCTAAATAGGCATACCTCAAGTAATCTGGTAATGGTTTCAGTTTTAATGCTGGTGGCTTCTCAATTGATGGTCTAGGTGTCTTGATTTCTCTATTGGCCAACTATAATGGCTCAAAATAACTTACCTCTTCAGCTTCCAATACTGGTTCTTCTGGTCAGCTATGCCATCTAAATTGTTGGCATCAAATTCTATATCCTGGCATAATTATTCTGTGTCCAAAGTGTAAATAGACTCCATAATCTCCTCTGCTTGGCACTTATCAGGTTCATCTGCACATTTCAAAGCTTGAAACACATTAAATGTAACTTGTTGGTCATTCATGCGCATTGTTAGTTCCTCTTTATGAACATCAATCAAAGCCCTACATGTGGCAAGAAAAGGTCTCCCCAAAATAATTGGGAAATTAATATTAGCCTCATAATCCAAAATGATAAAATCAGCTGGAAAAATAAATTTATCTACCTTTACCAACACATCCTTAATTTTACCCTTGGGATGTGCATAAGATCGGTCTGCCAGCTAAAGTGTCACTGTGGTAGGTCTTGCTTCTATGCCAAGCTTCCGAAAAACTGACATTGGCATCAAGTTGATACTGGCTCCCAGGTCCCACAATGCATTGCCCATGAATTTGTTGCCAATGGTGCAGGGAATAGTGAAATTCTCGTATCTTTCAGCTTTGGTGGCAATCGGTTTAGGATCATGGCACTGCATCCTTCAGTTAGAGCAACAATTTCAAAGTCTCCCAACTTCCTCTTTTTGGACAGAATGTCCTTCATAAATTTGACATAGTTGGACATTTGTTCAAGGGCTTCTACCAATAGAATGTTGATTTGTAATTGCTTAAGAACTTCCAAGAAGCGCTTGAATTGCTGATCTTGCTTATGCTTTTGAAGTCTTGCTGGAAATGGTAGTGGTGGATAAACATATACTGGCGCTGCTGGCTTTGCCAAGGCAGTGCTGGCATCAGTCTGTTTGGCATCGGTGCTGGCATCGGTATGCTGTCTGGCATTGGTGCTGGCATCATCTGCTTTTGGTTGCTCTTTCTCTACCTCACTGGGATTATCTGCTGGCACTGGCTTCTCGATTTGGCAATTAACTAGCTGCTTGGCAGCCTTCTCTTCCTCACACTACTTACCGCTATGAAGAGTTATGGTTTTACATTGCTCATTTTCTTTGTGTCGGGCATCTTTGGTGTCACTTGGTAGTGCTCCTTGGGGTCGATTGTTGAGTGCATTGGCAATCTGCCCAATCTGAGCTTCTAAGTTTCTCATTGATGCTGCCAAACTCTGGACTGTGGCATTATTCCTCTCCATGTACTCTGTGAGAGTGCCTCATTGGTTGAATCTCTGCTTTGCTGAAAATTGTTTTGAGCTTTCTATGGCATGGCATTCTGATAGAATACAGGCATGCCATTGTTGTTCTGCCTTTGGGTATTCTGGCGCTGGGTATTGTACTGGTTACCTCCTTGATTTCCCCATGCTAAAATAGGGTGTTGTCTCTAACATGCATTATAAGTATTGGAGTTAGGATCATAGTAACGGTTAACATTGCCAACAAAGTTTACCAATTCAGGGTTGGTAGGGCATTCATCCACAAGATTATTCTCTCCATAAATTGTACAGAAAGGGTCTAATGCTTTGACTTCTTGGGCTCATTGTTGTTTTGCAGCGTTCTCACCATGCTAGTAAGATTGGAAATCTCAGCATGGATGGACTTTAGTTTATCAACCTAAAATTTTCCATTGGTTTTAGTTCCGGTCCCAAGTCTCGCAATAGGATATTCAAAATCATTGATTGCAATCCTCTCTAGAATGTCAACGGCCTCAGTATATGCCTTGTCAAGCAGTGAACCAGCTATTGAAGCATCAACCACAGTCCTCGTTTGTGCATTCAATCCATTGTAAAAGATTTAGATCTAGGTCCAATTCGGGAATCCATGTATAGGACACCTCCTCAACAGGTCCTTGAATCGTTCCCATGCATCATATAAGGTCTCATCCTCAGCCTGCCTGAATGTAATGATCTCACCTCACAGCTTGGCAGTGAGTGTTGGCGGCTAGAATCTTGTCAAGAACTTCTGGCATAGGTCTACCCATGAAGAAACTGAGCCAGGTGGCAAGGAGTTAAGCCAAGCTTTTGCTCTGTCTCTCAAAGAGAAAGTAAATAACTTTAGCTTCACAGTATCTTCAGGTACTCTATTTTGTTGGAATAGCTGGCAAATCTCCATGAACTGCTTCAGATGCTGCCTCGGATCTCCAGTAAGTGCTCCATCAAACTGACCTACATTCAAAAGAGTTTGAATCATTACTGGCTTAATTTTAAAATTGACAGTGTTTACCTCTGTGCTAACAAGTCCTAGCATCAAATTGTCAATGGTTGGTGCCGAATGTTCTATAATTGGTCTCTCATTAACAACTGGGACAACAAATGGTGGTGGTATCTCATTATTAAGTGGATTTCCTTCATTGTTCACCACACCATTCCCCCCATTACCTTGATTTTGCATCTCTCAAAATCTTCTTTTTAACCTCCGCAAGGTTTTCTCAATTTCTGGATCGTATGGCCACTCATCCACCACAATATGGCTTCTGGTCATGCACTGACAAAAATAAAAGGTAAAATCAAAAACAAAAATAAAAGAAATACAAGAATTTAAAAACAATCAATTCCATTGCAATCCCCGGCAATGGCTCCAAAAACTTGTAGACTCTCGGAGTGAAAATGCTGGCGAAAGTGGCAAAAGGTATATGTTGGGAAAGTATAAAAACGTGCCAAGATGAGTCTTTTGTGTGCAAGTATACACGGTCTGCAAGTAATACAACAATAAGCTGAGTATCGATCCCATAGAGATTGACTTGGAATTCAATTACCTTGATTGTTACTTGCCTTAAGAAAAAGTGATTTGATTTGAAGTTGGTTTTAAAAACAATTAAAAAGAAAATGAGTGAAAGTAAAGTAAAGACGTTGGCAAGAAAGGTTTTTAATGAATGATGAGCGTTGGCAGGGAATGCATGGTTTTCACACTATTCATGCCGTGCCAGCTTTTAATAACAACATGTCTTGGCATTGTTGCCGAGCAGATTCAAAATTAGCAAAGCCTCTCTCGATGGTCATTGCCCTAAATTGATCATGTAAAAACCCCTATATCTCTATAGTGTTTGTTTTTATATAAACCAATTTGATTAAGATCAAATCTATACTCCTAAGGGGTAGATTTCACTCCCGAAGTGAGTTCATCCACTTGAACGACTTCTCTCGAAGCTTCTCTCCTCTGTATTCAACAACTTATTCGTTGCCACCCCAAGTCTGTTAAGATATTGAGGCACAATAGGCCAACAGTGCTGGCTCTCGCTTGGCATAGTATTTAGGAAATATTAAGGTATTCCGAATAGTGAACCCAAATCTAATTTTATAAACTCGAATCAAAAAAATTCAAATAAAGTTTGGGTCATGAAATAGGGCTCGTCAACTCAAATTACTCAATTTTTTTAACTTGACTCGAATACTCACTCCTAGTCCCTAGATAGTGAGTTTTGCCAAATTTGTTAGTGCTTGCTCGATCCTCGACGCGGTGTTATGGAGGATTCATCCAGGTTTGTTGTGTGCATGGGATGCCGAAGTGCGATAGGTGATAATCGAAATGAATGGCCTTGAATCAGTCCGAATACTACATAACACTGCTGCATGGTACCCGTCTATTGAATCGCATATTACTGAGTTGCGACAGCGTGCATGGATGGTGCAGATTCAACATGTTCTGACTTGAGGATAACCAAGTTGTAGATGGAATGACAAAGCTTGGTAATGCTTCGAGCTTTGAGGTTGTTATAATACCGGAACGATAATGACGAGACAAGTAAATAAGCTCAAACGCAGAAAAGAAAAATAACACCAAGAATTTACGTGGAAAACCCAAAAGGGAAAAACCACGGGTAGAGGATGAGAACTTTCACTATGATGGAGAAAGAGATTACAACTGATTTATGATGTTCTGTCTAAACCCCTAATCTCTAGTATCTATTTATAGGGATAGATTCCTTGTTTACAGAGGAAACTTGCATAGAAACAAATTCTATTCAAACTGAGTTTCCTACCTTTAATTAATATAAAGTAAATAAGATCTACTAAAAGTAGGATTCTAACTTTAAACCAAATTTAAACCAAATCCTAAAAGAATTTGGATCACAACTCTAACAGAGGTGGTTCGATTTCCTGCTCCTCCTATTACAGTTCAGCATCTCTTGAACGGAGAAGCTAATTCTCCTATTAATATGTAATAGCTGTTAGTTATTTCCCTTCTTTTACCTAAAAAAATGTTATAAAATTATATCATTTTGGCATGAAATTATTTCAAGTGAGCTGATAAAAACAGTCATTTGAAATAAAGAAAAAAAAACGATCAATTTAAGGGGAAAAACTTTAAAATAACAACAATTAAAACAGATAAAAGGTTGGAACCCTTTCTCATCGTTTCGAATCTTGAAACCTAGAAACTAAGTATGAAACTGAGAATTTAAATCGATTAATTGAACAGAAGGTGATATTTGTGTTCATTGCAAAGGCAAATTCCATTCCTTTCACTACAAAGCAACTATTTAAATAGAAGGGTCTCTTTTTTTTTTGTAAAAACAGTTTGTGTTTTTGTAATATTTTGATTTAAGGTTCCATAAAATTTTCGGGGGTTTGGGGTTTATATTGATATTATAGTGGAAATTTGTAAATATAAGTGAATGGGTTTTCCTAAAATAAAATGATCTTGACGTGTTTTTTTTTTGTTGTCTCCCGGTTTTCTAGAGCTTTGCCCTTATACTAATTCAGACTGATATGCGTAATGCACCTAGTTTTAATGGATGAGACTCCCGGCGAGAATTTTCTGCACACACAAGACCTCGAACTCGAGGCTTGCTTAAGTAATATCAAGCTACTTACTACTTGGATCAACTAGTTGTTATCTTGACGTGTTTTTCTTGATTTGTTATTATGAATATGAAAAGAAAAGTCGATTTAAGTCTGATATTTAAGTTATTAGTAAAGTGCAATATTGACAAACGTAATTAGAGTTGCAACTTGACTTTCAACTACATTTGCAGCAAGAATGAGTAGAGAAATTAAATAAGACGGACACAGAAGAGGTATTGACGTAGTTCGATCCAACGATCTATGTGGCACCTCGAATCGGGTCGGAAATGTTCGACCTGAATTCAGAGTGATACATTGGTCATCTAAGTGACGCTTTTTACTAATTGAAATGGGAAAAAGAAGAAATTGAGTTTAGAATAGCAAAACTCAAACTATATCCTTCACTTTGGTACCCTAAATGTCATTGTTAAATACTTTCAAGAACAAAAATTAAGTTTAGAATTGGAAAGCCCACATTATATCCTTCATTTAGGTACCATCAATTGATAGTTCCAAGCTTTAGTAAGAAATTCCTAAGCCCTAAGCCCTAAGCCTAAGTTAGAGTTTATACATATTTGTATATGATATTTGTTAGTGATGTCAAATTTTTTTTAAATGTGTAAACTTTTTTGTAGTTCAAGAGTGCGTGGATTTCTCTAAGGGAGAAAGCTAAGTTAATCGAGTAATTTATCAATCTGAAGCATATTGTAAACTCAAATTACGTTTGTATAGTCAATATCGAGTCTGTCAAAATATTTGTATGTATATGTATCTATATATTGCTTTTCATGTGGGAAAAACTCTCAAGTAATGGCTAACATGTGAAATGGTTGAGTATGAAATTCAATGCTCTGATATGTGTTTTTTCAATGTTTGATACGTGCGAGCTTGTTAGTAGGTGTATTTTGATATGTGAACATTTTCATTGATAAGGAATTATGTTAATTATAATGTTTAATAAGAAAATTTAAGTTCTACTTTCTCCGTCCCACTAAAACTATTACATGTTGATATTTTTCTGGTTAAATTTTTTCAACTTTGACTATAATTTATTTAAATATTTTAATTAATTAAAATTTATAAAATATTTATTTAAAAATACTTGATTAAAAGTTTTTAAAATACATATTTTTCATATTTTTTATTAATAATAAATTTTAAATTATAATAAGTTAAAATTAAAAAAATATCAACCTATAATAGTATTAATGGAATAGAGGAAGCATGTTATATTCGCTAAGTGGAAAAACGTTCCGTATTAATCCGAAAATAATAATGAACTGTGGAACTGTGTAAATTGTCATGTTTGATAAGAAGGGTCAAGTTATATGCTTCATTTGATATTGAAAATAAGTTTGGTGCTAATTCGATAATGAATGCGACAAATTACAAAGTTAGTGTAATTAAATGATCCCTTAGTTATTAGTTTAGTTCCATGTACAATTTGCATGTTATAAGGTTTATAGCGTTTGTATACCTATTTTTTATTATTGGTGAAACACTCGGTCTTCAAAAAAAAGCGAATAAAATTCGTCTGCACCTTTTTGTGTCCCTTTATATATTTTACCAATAATTTATGACACGTATATTAATGATAATTTTTCATCGTTTTATTGATAATACATATGACATAAAATCATAGGTGAGACATATAAATGGGCACAATAAAGGGTCATGTGAATTCTATTCTTCTAACGCAACCACATGTTCTTTTTAGGAGCCCTAAATATTAATCTCTAAATTTTAAATCCTAGAATCTAAACTTTAAACCATAAAATCTATTTTCAACCCTTAGAACCTAACCATAAACACTAAAATCTTAACCCTAAAACCTAACCTATAAACCCTAAAAATTAGATGCTTGTGGAAAACAACTTTTTCACTGCCAGTTCATAGAATATTTTCTCTCTATATATAGAAAATGCTTTGATACGCAAGCTTGTGAAAACTTTTTAGTTTACACAAGCTTATTAATTTTAGGGTTTAGAGGTTTAATTTATGGTTTAGAGTTTAAGGATTTAAGTTGTAGGGTATATAATTTAGGGTTTAGAGTTTAGGTTTTAGAGTTTATGATTTATGGTGTTAGGGATTTATATTTTATATTTTAAAGAAGTATATGTTGTGTAAATTATTTTTACACAGCTTGTGCATCAAATGTTACCCTATATATATATATGAAAAAACTTTGATCACAAATTGTTTATACAAGCTTGTTAGATTTAGAGTTTATGATTTAGGGGTCTAGGTGGTAAGGTTTAGAATTCAAGATTTAAAGTTAGAATTTAAGGTTTAAATTTAAAAAAAAAAGTCGTGTAATATGTTTTTACACAACTTGTGTATCAATAAATATATATATAAAGGTGACTAAAGCCAAGAGGTATCCTAGAGCATAAAAAGTGGTAAGGTTTAGGGGTCTAGGTGGTAAGGTTTAGAATTCAAGATTTAAGGTTTAAATTTAAAAAAGTCGTGTAATATATTTTTATACTGCTTGTGTATCAATATATATATATATATATATGTATATATATATATATATAAAAGGTGAGTAAAGCCGAGAGGTATCCTAAAGCATAAAAACCGGAGAAGAAAGAAGATACAAGGCTAGATTTGCAAAACAAAACATAAGAGAGGCAGAGCAACTAATAATAAGCGAATACAACCCCTTGTTTGGCTCTCACTCGCTCATTGTGGTAGACGGAGAGCCAGAATTAAAGGCCCTTACGCTCCTCTTTTTCTGTATGTTCGCAAAATGCGCCACAATTCAAGGTCACTTCCTTCAACACCTTCCTCTTTTCTTGTTTCAGCCAAAGAAAGTTTGCCGCTAATAATTTAAAATTCTATTGTTTCAATTTTCCATCTCAGTTATTCTTATTCTCTCTATCTAATATCTTTGTTCGCTTGCTCAGAATACCAACGTTAAAGCCAGAAAAGTTTTCAAACAGTCGCTCATTTTTCTATTGGGAGCTCATAGTTTTGACTTAGGTTACCATAGGTATGCTAATTTCTAAGTGCAGGTTTTATTTACGTTTGCATGCTTAACCATTTAAGCTGTAGATGTGCAATTTCTTTGTTAAATGGGAATTGAAATGATGCAATGCAACCCTTTCTACATGTCACCTAGATTTTTCAAGTTTTTTATTTGTTGAATGCTGAAAAGATATTAGAGTGAATCATTTAATGTTGAACCCTGTAATCTTTTCTCCTCTCAGAGGTTCATTAGACAAGTTAGATCTGCTGCCTCATGGAACGCAACGCACAACATTCCTATAAACGGTGATCGGTAAGTCTTGCTCTTTTGGTTGTTAGTTTCAGCCAAATGCATACAGTTTGGGGGGGTTTATATTGTTTGTTTGAACAATTTTACCGTCCATTCCCTCAAAATTTATTAGTTTTCTTTTTTTCTGAAATTGCACAACTTATTGTGGTAATATGGTGCAGGTATGTGTCATTGCTAGCCTTATAAGTTATATGATCAAGGTTAAACAGATGGGTGTATCTCCATCACAAGCAAAGGGTAAAGAGGGAAACCATGCTTTCCTTGACGAAAGTACATCACAACAGTCACATGAAATCGGTACCGAATATTTACTCACTGAACTTTCAGAAAACAAGAATCAATGTGATCCTGCAATAACACAAAATGAATCAACAGACATCGACTCTGGTGAGCATAATCATACTCAAAGTTTTTGCCCTCAAGAAATTGTACAGAGGAAGACACGTGAACACAAGCATCAGCATGGTTCTGAAAAAAACCCTGAAGAATCATGTACTTGGGTTTGTGGCCTTCCTGCTAAACAATCGAAATCATTTTCTAAAGGTTTGTCGAGAATCCTACTATTACTGATACTTTAGCCTTTTCACCAGAAAATTTTAGTAACTACACTCAGAGTAATAAACTTTCATGTCCCCAACAAGGTAGTGCAGAGACAACAGTTGGCTCCGAATTTGAAAAGACATGTAAGGAACTCAGTGAATCGCGAGAGCAAGGACAACATGTTTATTCTGAAAGTTTACCAACAAGTATAGAAGATATAAACAAGAGCAATCGTGGAAAGCGTTTGCAGTTACTTTCTGAAGCAGCAAACCAAGTTATTCAAACCAGTAGAAGTGCTCTTGTTGATCCTTTAAGGTTGCCTGAAGAAGTTGCTTCAGGAGATCCTAGCATTCAACAACCAGGGCTCAATTGTGAAGACATGGCCAAAATTTCTGGTGCAGAACAACATAAATCGTCTAATGATTTTGGCCAAAGCAATGATGGAGAAACTTCGAAAATGATGAAGAAGAACTATATGCTAAGGTCTTTGACAAGCAATGACAAGGTTTTGGCATCGAATTCACAAGAGAAATCTAAACCTAGTGAGTCGAGCAATAAGTTGGCAGATGTTGGTCCTAGTGAGCAGCGAAGAGGGAGGAAAAAGAAGAGGGAAAAACAAGAAGTGGCTGATGAGTATTCAAGAATCAGGGGGCATCTTAGATATTTATTGAATCGAATAAACTATGAGCGAAGCCTGATTCTTGCATATTCTGCAGATGGCTGGAAGGGTCTAAGGTGCGTTTATTTTATTGTTCTATATCGTATCTTTTTCAAGCAATGTTGTTCATGAATTAATTGCCGTGATAGTGCCAGTAAGTGTTTTTATTTCGATGTTAAATCCGATATGCTATAGATTAATATGATGGATCCAATGCAAAGATGTCACCATTTTGGAACTGAAATTGATTCTTTACATTTGTGTATGTCATCAGACAAGTCTATTTGCCCATTTCCCCATGGATTGCTAACATATGTTTGTGTTCTTTGGATTGTTTGTGTAATCTTCAGCCAAGAGAAGTTAAAACCAGAGACGGAGCTTCAACGTGCTACATCCGAAATTCTTCGACGCAAATTGAAAATCAGAGATCTATTTCAACGTATCGACTCATTATGTGCTGAAGGAAGGCTTCCAGAATCCTTATTTGATTCTGAAGGACAAATTGACAGTGAGGATGTAGGAGAATCATTGTTCATACATTAGTTGCCATTTTCTTATCGAAGATGTTTACCTGTGTCTTAGAATTACAAATGCTTAGACGTGAACTCTTCTAACTGCAGATATTTTGTGCAAAATGTGGGTCCAAAGACCTGTCTCCTGAAAATGATATCATACTATGTGACGGGGCTTGTGACCGCGGATTCCATCAATATTGCTTGCAACCACCTCTTTTAAAAGAAGACAGTAATACTTTCCATTTCGTGCTTGAGTAATCAATGAGTACATAGGGTTTGAATTGTTTTATTGTCATTAATGGTTCTCTTTTTCCACACCTTACATTGTTGATATAGTTCCTCCTGATGATGAGGGTTGGTTATGCCCTGGATGCAATTGCAAAGTTGATTGTATTGAATTGCTTAATGAATCTCAAGGAACAAGTTTTGCTCTCACTGACAATTGGGAGGTCAATAACAGATTTTCCTTCTTTTCAGTTTTCACGTGTTTTTTTTTCTTCTAATATATAGATATATATGTATATATATTGTTCCTCACCATGCTTATTCTTTCAATAGAAGGTCTTTCCCGAGGCAGCACCATCTACAGATGGAGAAAATCTGGATCCTAACTTTGGACTACCCTCAGATGATTCTGATGATAATGATTATAATCTTGATGATAATGATTATGATCCAGACGGTTCAGAAACTGATGAGAAGCATCAGGGAGAGGAGTCAAGTTCTGACGAATCGCAAGTACCAGGTAACAGGGTAAGCTCAAGTTCAGATTTTACATCTGATTCTGAGGATCTTGGTTCTATGTCAGAAGACGACATTTCTTCCGAAAGAGATGAAGACCCCATGTCTGAACATGGTGGAGAGGAGTCTTTGAATGATGAGCTGTTGTCAATAATGGAATCAGCTTCTGGACAAGATGGTGCTGTTGTTTCTGAGAAACGGGGCAATGAAAGGTTGGACTACAAAAGGTTATATGATGTGAGTGTCATTTAAAGTTAAATTATTATCTTAGACATGGTTCTGTTCTGTCTCCCTATTTAGAAAACCTGACATGACCCATTGCTATATATATATTTGAATAAGACCCATTGCTATATATGTTCATATAACTCTGCATGATGGAGTCAGTCTCCAGAATGGACTAGTCTTGGTGTCATTTCCTATATGATTTGGGGTACATACAGGAGACGTATGGTGATGTTCCTTCTAGTTCCAGTGATGATGAAGATTGGAGCGATGCCGCTGCACCGAGAAAGAGGTTGAAATGTAATGCAGAAGCGGCATCGACATCGTCAAACGGAAAAGCTTCTGAACAGGGAGTTGCAACTGTATCTGGATCAGGTGGTAAAAAACCGAGTTCATCGACACACAGAAGATTAGGGGAAGCTGTAAAGCAGGTAAATATACTGCGCTGTATGACTTCGATTACTCGTGACAAGATCAAAACATTGGTATAATCAAGCTTTTGCTTTGTGAAAATGCTAATAGCTTAATTTGGTTAATAATTTACAGAGACTTTCTGAGTCTTTCAAGGAAAACCAGTATCCTGATCGATCTACAAAAGAGAGTTTGGCTAAAGAGCTAGAAATAACTTTCCAGCAGGTTGTAAAACTGGCCAACTCTTTCCTCTAAAAACTTTTGTTATATAATTTTACTAAATATAAAAGTTCGCATTCTTAACATAAAATTCACTTTTGCGTTGTGCAGGTGAGCAAATGGTTTTGCAATGCTCGCTGGAGCTCCAACAATTCAGCATCTATTCGTGAAACCTCAGCCGAAAAGGTTTCAGAAGATGATATTCCCGTAGCTCCAAATGAAAATTTGGAAGATACAGAGATACAAGACAACTCGAAATCGTCAGATGGCGTGATTCAAGCAGCCGATCTCGATTCAAAGTCTTGATGAAGCAAAGCACAAACCAGAGGCAGAGGCAGCCTCTAGACGATTGAAAATTGATTTCTTTATTTTTCATTGCTCTATTAGAAAATCTTAACCTAGATTTGGAAATTTAAATATTCATGTCTTGTTTGGATATTTATTGTGCCATAATTATATTTATGATATTGTATATCTATATACATTGTGATAAGTAATATTATTTTGTATTGTATAAATTTTGATATTTTGTGTATTGATTTTGTATATGTATTTTTTTAATTAAAATCTTTTAATGTGTTTAGAAGTGACAATTGGATCGTTCGAATAAATCATTCCAGCTCTAAACTGCATTTGACTCGATAAATTCTGCAAAGTGTATGAAGAGGTGATGTTGGTCAAAGTGTGGGACACCATGACTAGTTAATAAAAATAGGTCGATAGATTCGGATAATTCAATGGACATCTATGGATAAAATATATATTTCCTAGGTTGATGTCTATCAAAAGTTCTTGTGTTATTAAAAGTTCATTTAATCCCTCTATTATTAAAATAAATATTTTAGTCCCCACACCTAATCCATACCTTGCTATACCTATATAAAAGCTTAACAATCAAAAAGGTGCTCAACCTTTTTTTTCAGTTTGGTGCCTAACGTTTTTTTCGAGTCACTTTGGTGCCTAACGTTTCATTTCGTAACTCAAATCAGATTTTTCGTGACAAGGGCTAAAATTTTTTCGTTATTCAATAAAAATATGACACGTGGCAAATTTTTGGTATTTTCTTTAATTTTTATTTTTTAAAAATCAAAAAATCTTTAATTTTATAAAAAAAAACCCAAAAACTTTAATATCTCTAAAACTAAACTCTAAATCTCTAAATTCTTCCCCTTCCACTACCGATTCAACCACCACCGGCCATCCTTGCCTTCGCTGACAAACATCCAACAATGAAGAAAAAGACCGATTGGGCTTCTAACCGACGACTAAAGGGGATGCTGAATGATGAGGTACACGACGCTTGGGTGGTGAACAGTGAACCGCCGACATGTGGGGATGCCGGACTGTGAGGGAGATTTGATTTGAGAGTTTGATTGAAAGAAATTAAAACTTCGGGGTTTTTTAAAAAGTTTATATTTTAAAAAAAAATCAAAAATTAAATAAATAAATAAAACATGCTATGTGTCGTGTTTTTATTGAATAACGAAAAAATTTTAACTATCGTTAACGAAAAAGTCTAATTTAAATTACGAAATAAAACTTTAAGCACTAAAGTAGCCGAAAAAACGTTAGAGATCAAACTAAAAAAATAGATATTTTTTTACGATTAAGCCCCTATATAAACAAACAACTACCGAATAAAATCAGGAAACCGTCATTAAAAAGGAGGGAAAGAAAAAGAAAATTTCAAAATAAAATAGTGACGGTGTCCGTACAATCCCCATTTCTTAATGGTAACAAAAGGATCTTCTCTAAGAAGTTTTATGAATTCTGCAATAATCCTTTTGAGTAAATCACCAAAAATGGAAATCGATAAAGAGAACCGCGTGCCAGCAACGAGCTCTTCATCTCCCTCTAAGAAGCGAACTTCCGTGACTAACTCTCTTCTGCAACCTTCCTCGGCCAAGAAACGGGTCGTTCTCGGTGAACTCACCAGCTCGCTTGATACCGGATCGGTTCATAACCCGAATTGCAGATCCAAGAATGAGAGATATAGTGAGAAGAACCCAACGCGTGGATTGAAAGAGAAGAAGCACGAACCTAGCGATGTGATTGGAGAAAGCTTTGCCGATCTGAAGAAATGCTCTTTCTTGTCTTCTATATATGAACATCTCCACTCTCTCGAGGTATTTACAAATAATAATTTCCCCCTTATATTCTAATTTCCATATATTCTATTTGCTTTGGACAAGTTTGATGCGTTTGTGACAACATTGATTAGGCATTAACTTATTTTCTATATAATCTGGTTATGGCCAACTTGGATTGTTTGAGTATTCATAAGCACTTTCTATATTTGAATCCCTTCAGCAACCCTATTTGGCTTCTCAAAAGAAAAGAAAACCTTATCATGGAAATCTGGGGTTTAAGGTTTTGATTTTGATTCAAAATAAAGTAGCAATGACTCTGTTTCACTCTTATGATGATTGTTAAGTAATGGCTACTGATGAATTGGATTCAGATTGAGGAGAAAAGGAGGCCATTGCCCGATTACATGGAGAAGGTGCAGAATGATATCACAGTGAATATGCGGGAAACTCTAATGGAGTGGTTGGTGGAAGTATCTGAGGAGTACAAACTTTTTTCCGATACCCTTTATCTTACAGTGTCATACATTGACAGATTCCTATCTGCTCATGCTGTCAGTAGGAACAAGTTACAACTTCTTGGTGTTTCTTGCATGCTTATTGCCTTGTAAACACGTTAACCCAGTTTTTTTATGGTTTTGTTGTATTTCGTTTTGTTATTGACTTGCTGATTTTTCAATGACACAGTAAATATGATTAATTCAACAATTATTGATGATTTTTGCTACATAACAGACAATTCTTACACCAAGGAGGAGGTATCTTTACATCTATTAATTTCTTTCATCACTATTTTGGTCTTTCCTCTCTTTTTTTCTCGTTTTCTTTCAACTCTTTTACCTATTAAAACTTGACGACTTTGCAGGTGGTTGAGATGGAGAAAGACGTTCTTAAATTGTTGGGTTTTGAAATTGGTATTCCAACTACTAGGAGTTTCCTCAGGCAAGAATGTTGTCCAAATGTTATAAAGTTTTCATCTTTTCTTTTTAATCATTCTAATCCTTTTTCCTCCCCCAGTATGATCTGCTTATTGATAACGAGTGAGTCTGTTCTCATTGTGCTTGCAGAGTTGTTAGAGCTACACAGGAAAAATGCAAAGTAAGCACTGAACACTTTATCCTCTAATTATTTTTGTACAGCTGTTGTTTTTATTTGGATTATTATCCTATACACAGGTGTTGGAAACTTTTTGTTTCCACAAGCGCCTTAATTTTACGGTTTAAGGTTTTAGTTTGGGGTTTATAGTTTAGGGGTTTAGTGTAAGGGTTTAGAATTTATGGTTTAAGGTTTAGATTTATATTTTAGGGTAATATGGTTAGGGATTTAGGTTTTAGCCTATAAATCCTAAATTTTAACCCCAAACCCGACCCCTAAATTCAAAACTACTACACTTAAATCTTTAAACCCTAAGCGGAATTCCTAAACTCTAAAACTAAGGTGCTTGTGTAAGCAAAGTGAATAAGACACAAGCGCTTGTGCATGGAATAATAACCCTTTTTATTTTATTTTATTGAGTCGGCATTCTTTTGTGTGCTCACAGTACCAAGAATTGCAGTTGGAATTCTTGAGTTGTTATCTTGCAGAGCTAAGCTTGCTGGACTACGGATGTTTACGATTCTTACCGTCAGTAGTCGCTTCAGCAGCTATTTGTCTTTCAAGATTCATTATCCAACCAAAAGCACATCCTTGGGTAAGAAGAAATCCGTATATTTTGTGATGTTTGAGGCCCCTCAGATTGGATATATGACAGTTTGTGTCTTATTCACGTTGTGGAAATTTATTAGCACTGGGAATTACTTGATTAGCTTAGGTAATACCATAAGAAATTCCAAAAAGCTTGTGGTAATTTCGTGTTTTACAGTGACTATGGTTTCAATTAGTTTAAAGTTCATGTGAAGTTTGATGTTTACATGAATGTATGTCCACCATGTAAAAGGGCAACAAATTAATCTGGGAGTCTTTGTTTCTAGAGGATGTGCTTTGAAGGGAGAGGTCCTTATCTTCCCCTGGTTTCATCTTATTAATCAAGCTGCTGTAAAGCTAAATACTCCATGTTACAAAATTATAGTTTTTGAGATGGCAGTGATCATTTGCAAAAGCACAAGCAATGATTACCCTGAGAATTCTTTGAGTTTGTTCATGCATCTGATAAAATAACATATTCTTCTACTGGTATTCCAGAGCAAGTCACTGCAATGTCACTCAGGTTATAGAGCAATTGACTTAAAGGAATGTGTCCTTTCCATCCATGCCTTACAACCGAAACGAAGAGAAAGCTGCCTGAGAGCTGTGACAGAAAAGTATATGCAGTACAAGGTGATTTCTTATAGTTCAATCAACGTTTCATCTTCAGATTATATAATAGGATTAGCATCCAACTAACCATGGCTGATAATTTCTTTAACTGGCTGATGATGCCAGAGTTTTATATTATCTGATCAGAAACTTGATGCAATTTGAAACAGTTCAAGTGCGTGGCGATGCTGTCTTTGCCATCGGAAGTGCCTGAATGTTATTTTAAGGATGCTGTTGATGAATGATGTCTTGGCCAACTGGACGATGATACCGTTGTTCAACTGCGGGTTGATAAGTGTTGGTCTTGTTTATATTCCATACTTTATGGCAAAGGTAATTGTTCTGGAACTCTATTAATTTTGTACATCATGGTGTTAGAAATATAGCCTATACATAGATTTACTTACACTGATTTTGTATTATTAGATGTGTGAATTTATTGAGATTTTACGCTTCTCTTTTTTTCCTTTTAAAAATCTTTTATCTTTTACTTTTTAATAACAACTATCAAGTAATTCGGCTTATTAGCACCGGTAATTTATTGATCAAGTACATTGTGATTTTTCTCTCTCTCTCTTTCTCTTTTTAATCAAAAAAATGAGAAGATTTATTAGCGTTGTGATTTTTTTTTTCACTTTATAACTATGAGGTTTGTGTTTTTCGACGATTTTGGCTTCATCGGAGGCCGTCCGACCCCACCGTCTCTTTCTCTATTTCCTTCGCATTCGACTAATCATTTTTTCCTCTTGTTTTGCTGTCTTTTTTCTTTTTAGTTTGCTGAAAGGGTATTTTTCTCTCCGACTTCAAGTTTCTCCTTCAGGATGTCGTTTGATGGTTGGATAAGGTGTCTCCCTCCGATGAAGACGGCACTAGTGGAAACGATGGAGGCTCTCGACTTTCTTTCGGTGATTTTGGTCAGGACTCTCGATTTCCGCTGACAGATGATTGATGGCTTGACTCTCTGACTCCGTTTCTTTCTCTTATGCCATCAATCACCGACGATTCTTGTTTTCTTGACGCGGTGACAGTGATGGCTTTCTCTTTGTATTTCTCCAAATGTTTTTACTTTTTTGTGACCCAAAAAACGACATGCAGTTGAAGATCTAGGATTTGCTGGCTTGTTCTTGTCTCGGCTTCTCTCGTCGGTTGTGGTGGCTTGATGAGTCTTCCCCGTTTTATGTTTCTTCCGCTTGTGTGTTTTCTAGTTTGATTGTTGTTCTTGTTGTTTGTTTCTCTTGTTTATGTTTCCCTTGGGTTCGTATGTGACCCTTCTCTTTGTCTGTCCTTGGATCCCTATGTGCTTCCTTTGTTATTATGTTTCATTTGTGTTTTTTTATCTTACTTTTTCTCAATGAATGCTGACTTATCAGTTAAAAAAAACTTTACGCATGTAATAATACGATTAAATTAAATTAAATCTTAGCAAAAACAAGATTGTAATTTAGAGTAAATTGCAAAAGCAAGATTTGTAGGGACTAAATTGAAAAATCAAAATAATTTCAGTAATTACTTGCAAAACTAGAACTCTCAGCATATTCATTAAATTAAAGTCATTATGAATCCTCTATTTACATTTCAAAACCATTCGAGCTAAAATAAATCATCAATTTCATTTTTAAAATCTTGGGTTAATTTGTAAGAAATACAAAAGATAGTATCCATATAAGTCACAAATAAAATTGTATGGCTTAAAAATAACATTTCAAAGCTCTTCAACAAATTTCAAATCCAAGAGATCGATCCTTTTTCCTCCAATATACCCTTAAAATTCCTCCCATGCAATAAGGCATAAAAGATGGATTCCTTTTCCGAAGGATCGATCCTTTCCCAAGGGATAGATAATTTTTCTAGAAAATAACATGAACATGTATTTTTGTGTCCTTAATCATACATATAATCGATCCTGCAACCAATGAACATACTCGAATCCTCACATACATGTCAAAATATTACAGAACCATATTTTACAACATCAAATTAACATTCAGACATGTCAAGTGGATTAAAAATCTTTTTCTTATTAACAAATATAATTTTATTAACAGGTGTTGAAAGAGCAAACACCGAAAATCATCCAAGAAGTCATCAACCTATAAATATTGATTTTGTGCCTCATCAAAACTCTCCTCCTCATCGGAAGGAGGAAAATAGTGCAACACAATCAAGCAACAGAAAAAACTTATCTAAAGCGATAACTTTGTACTCGCAACCCACCAAAAAACGCAACGCCTGTATCAAACACAACAACCACCAAATTTGTAAAGATGGACGATCACCATCACGACTTCGACCTGAATTTGCACTCCATCTACACAACCTTAAAAAACAATGGCTAAATCCACACCCCAAGCTCCAAAAGCTACCAATGTAAAATAGCTGCTTTTTGCTTATTAATGACCATTCCAATTGCAGTTATCGGTTACCTTTCCTTGCCACATTCAAATCATTCTAACAGCAAAGCACATAGTCCATGCACTGTACGTAATTGTAAACTCCTCTATGATTGAGAATGTAATTTTCCAAAGAACTCCCAACTCTCTCGCGACCTCCTTTGTGACCTGCCATTCACTGCAGGTTCACTTTACTTTGCTATTCTCCAACTTCCTCCTCCAATCACCTCTTTTCATTACACTTGTCTTCGATGTACAAATCTTACCTACCTTAAATCTCATTTCGAAACTTGTCCAAATTAATCAAGGCACAAAGATATACTTTTTGACCTTTCCACCTTATACTTCATAAAAGCCTACTAAATCTTATATCATATTTTCATACCAAGACCAAAACATACCAAATGGTGCATGCGAAAAACCACTTTCATGCTTTTATAAACAGAATGTACGTTAAGTCACTTTTTAACCTATTATACCAGCCATAGACCACTTTTTATCAAAGAAAAGGTCATTAGTTTGAGTCCCCTCATTGCATTTCATGCTTTCTCATTTTTTTCTTAATAAGACCACGACACGTCATTAATTTATTAGATAGTATCTATTAAATATAAATGAATAAAAATATTATAAAATAATATTAGACTAAATATAAAATTGAAAATAATATATAGATCAATTTCATATTAAATAAGATTTTAGAGACTAAACTAAACGAAAATAAAACCCGAGAGTTTTAACCTGTCATTTACTCGTTCTCATTAAAATCAATCACATTTTTTTGATCAAAATTCCACATGATGCGCTTTGATTGACATTTTTTAATAGTAGTTAAAAATGAAATAATTTGAATAACATTTTAAAGGGAAGGGATAAACGTTTTAAAAAACTTTAATAAATAACTCGATAAAAATATATGGTTTAGGAAAAATTATGCTTTAAGCCAGATTTTGAAGAGGAGCTTGTTCCGATTATATTGATTAAAAAATCAATTTGATAACTGACATAAGAAACTGTTAAATATATTTTTTTAATTTTACTATATTTAATTTAAGAGTAAAATTTTGATACACAGGCTGTCTAAAACTAATTTTACACAAGCATATATATTTACACTATAAAGCCCACATCTTAAATTCTTAATCTTAACTCTAAACCTTAAATCTTATACCCTAAATTCTAAACACTAATCTTAAATTTTAAATCATACAATCTAAACCCCTAAAATTTAATCTTTAAATTAAAACTTTAACCCATAAACTAAAAGACAGGTATTAAAGGAAGAATCAAAAAATTTTCCTTAATTTAAAGATACTTTTTTTTTTTAAAAAAAAGTACTTGTTATCTCTGGGCTTAGATCGCATGGGCTAAGTTTCAAATAATGGAGGACCAATTAGGGTTTTCAAATTCTTATTGGACCTCGATCCTAAAACGGATCCACTACGTTGAGAAAAAGGCGAAGATTGGGAAGAATCAAAGGGGGAAAGGGAAGGCGTGAAGTCTGGTATAATCGGCGAAGATGGAAGTGGAAGTAGACGAGAAAGACCTAAAGTCGGCGGGAGCCGAGCTTTTGAAAGATGGAAGGCGTGGTTTACGTATCCATGGATGGGAGATCGAGTCTCGTAAACGCTCTATTCTCAATTCCTCGGCTCTTCAACAATGGGAACAAAACCTCCAGACGTCTCACTTTCCGGAAATGATTTTCGGTGACAGTTGTTTGGTTCTTAAACACCTCCGCAGCGGCACCAAAATTCATTTCAATGCATTCGATGCTTTGGCCGGTTGGAAACAGGAAGGTTTGCCTCCTGTTGAAGTTCCTGCCGCTGCTAAATGGAAATTCAGAAGGTGGAAACTTTCCGTTCTTCCTTTTCACCTTTAATTTTAATTTTCAATTGAGTTGTTGATTATTTTCTTTATTCAAGTGAAGCAAAATTGATTGATTTGGTGTTGCAGTAAACCCTTCCAGCAGGTGATATTGGACTACGACTATACGTTTACAGCTCCTTATTGTGGAAGTGAAACGGTTGAGCTTGATTCAGACAAGGTCTGAGCTTTTTGTTCTTTAAAATGCAACTTACTTTGAAATTGTTTCTTCAATTAGGGTTTAGTTCATTTTTGTACGTAATTTTGAAATGATTGTTGTTTAGGAATTGAGAAAATATGAGTTTTTATACATTTTTGTCTTTGTTTCCTATAGCTAATTTGAATTTTGCAATGAGGATGATGGTATTGACATTTTAAATTATGATCAGGATGGAAGTGGGGGAATTTCAGGGGGCAGCTCAGGCCTCCATTGGGAAGATTGTAAAGAGAAGATTGATATGGCTGCACTCATATTAAGAGATCCTATTCTGTTCTATGATGAGGTCAGCTTCTAGATTATTTTACGTGTTGTTCTCGACATTCTTATCTTAGAAGTTAAATATTTTTTTTTGAAAAAGAAAAAAGATAAAAAAAGAGGAGTTACAAAAGTAACCATGTTTGTTCTGCAGGTAGTTTTATACGAAGACGAATTGGCTGATAATGGAGTGTCACTTCTAACTGTGAAAGTGGTAATGTTGAATTTTGAATAGATTGTAATCTGTTATCTGTATAATGCTAGAATGGAAAAGAACTAATTACATTTATTGCCTTTTGTCTAGAGAGTCATGCCAAGTTCTTGGTTTCTACTCCTGCGATATTGGGTAAGTGGGAAGACTACCCATGCTTTCATCAGGCAAATATATGCAATTGACATTTTCCTAGCAGTCTTTTTTTTTCCGTTGCATCCCCCCTTCTATTTTCTTTTCCCTTCATCCTGGAAGAAATACTGACCTTGTTTCATGTGGGTGCCTGAAAAACCGTTAAGAAAAATGCTGCTGCAATTTATTTCCCCTTTCAGCCACTTACTTGGTTTCTCTAACAGCTTCGGGTTGATGGAGTGCTAATGCGATTAAGGGACACCCGAATGCATTGTGTTTTTGATGAGAGCACTAACCCTGTCGTTCTTAGGGAAAGATGTTGGAGGGAAGGAACATTTCAGGCTTTGTCTGCTGTAAGTATATAATCACTCAGATGTCACTTTCTCTCTGTTTGTTACAAACATTTATTTATTTGCACATATGTACTTGGCATTGTTGCATGAGAAACTTATTGTCTTTCCTTGTAAGTCAATGGCAAGCCACAAGCTTAATTTTTTATTACTGCAACTTTAAGTAGTTTTTCTTTATTTCTCCAAACCAGTCGCATTAGAACTCATTTAATGAAATTTCGTGTCATAGATGAGGTAGCTTTAAAGTTGTACTATTTGAAGTGGCTATTTTTCCTTCACCTTTTGGTGCGAGTTGGGGTGGGTTAATAAATCTTTAAATTCAAGCTCAAGTGAACTTTGTTTCTGTGCTATTTATATTTAAATCCTGGAGAAGCAATTTGAACGTACAATATAAATGTTTGGCAGTATAGCCCGTGACAGCCAACTCATGATTTGATAGGTTATTAGGTATCATCATTGTCAGATTTTGTGTTTGTCTATCAAGAAATGTGCTGAAATTAGCACATTAAATCGTATTTACGTGTATTATGAACAAAAGCAGCTTTCTTGCTTAATCTTGTGGCATTGACATTGTTTTGCTTCTTGATGCTTTTCTATTTTTGTTGCAGAAGGGATATCCTACTGATTCTGCTTCATATAGTGATCCAAGCGTCATCAGCCAAAGGCTACCTGTCATCATGCATGAGACCCAAAAGCTTATAATCCCCGGTAACTTGTAGACTGTAAATTGCCTTGCGCAAAGTTCCATTATTTGAATGTGTAGTCGTCAGGAACTTGATCCAATCAGGTGGATTCCATGAGCAAAATATCACTGTTCATGTATTTCATGTACACCATTATCAAGCAAATTTTATTATGTGATTTTGGGAGTAAGCAAGAATAAGAATTCTCTATCTGCTATTTGATTTGAGGCGTCATAGTTTCATATTTTCCAGCATCAAGCAAAGTAGATAAACAACAGGGTATTATCTAGTATGGTGTTTAGCTAATAGTTTTTATTTTTCTTATGTTTGCTTTTAGATTATTTGTTATATGTTGAATGAATATTTGACACTTATGATGGTGTTTTCTTTTATAGAATAGTTAATTGGTTTGCTGCTAGCGTACTATTATCATTCTTTAGGTATCCATGCGATGTCTAATGGTGTCAGTCTTTGGTTGTAACATCAAAGGGGAATTGAAGCCATAAAAATATATTTTATATGGATAAACTGTACTGTAGTCACTAAACTTTGAAGGTGCCTTCCCTTTGTCACTGATATTGAAAAATTTTCGTTAGTCATTAAACTTTGAATTCATTTTCGTTATAATCATTTATTTTTTAATTCGTTTTATTTTAATGTCATTAAAAAATACTGACATGACTCATTAAAATCTTCTTTTAAAAAAAAGTTAATTTCTCAAATTTACAATCGCCCCTATGGCCAAAATTTTGACCAATAGAGATGTTGCCGATCAATTCTAACGGTAGAAATGATTCGTTTGGCCAATAGGTTAATATATTTTGATTTTAAGCTAATTTGACAATTAACAATGATAAGGAAAAGTTTTAATTTTTAGTTTCAATTAAGATTTTTAATTTTGATTCATAACTGTTATCTGTCATATCAACTTGAAAATAAATTATATCAAACTTACGGCAAAACATATTTTCTACTGTTACCGCTTTTTTCATCTAATTTTTGGACTTGACAACAATTGTAAATATGAAAATTAAGATTCTTTTTGGGAAGAAATTTTTAACGTGTCATGTCAGTATTTTTTTTAATGGGACTAACAACAAGGATCATAATAAAAGCAAATTAAAAATTCATTGATTGTATTGAAAGTTTTTTTACTTCAATGATCAAAATGAAAGTGTGCTCTAATAGTTCAGTGACTACCAATGCAGTTTATTTTTTTATTGATGTGTTAGGTTGGAAAGAAAAAAAGGTACAATACGCAGATCATCACTCAACTATCTTCTCACTCCTATTTTGCTCACTTAACTTTCAAACTTTTTAATTTACTAATTGAACTTTCAAATTGCCCCTATTTTGGTCATTCTTGATTATTTTATTATTATTTTCATTTTTAGCATTTTTATTATTATTTAATATAAAAATAATTTAAAATATAAAATATAAAATTAAATCCAATTGTTCGTCGGCCACCATTCGCCATCATCGAATGTTACCGTCGACGGTCGTAGATGGTGGCCATTCAGTCCCAAATTTCACCGGTCGTTTCTTCTCGGCCCCCTGAGTCCGAATCTGACCTCCATTTTGTCGAAAAGTGCTCTGAAGTCCACGAAAAGAGATCAAAAGTTAGGAAACCAAAAAGTTTCAAACGAGATTTGCAGGTTTTAAGACATTTTTCGGTGAAACAAACACCAGATTCAGACTCAGTGTGTCAAAACGAGTCCATCAGGGCAATTTGGGATCAAACGATTGTCAATTCTGAGACCAACGGTGGTCGGTGGTGGTTTTTTTTAATATTTTTAAATTTACTAATAATAAAATATGATTTCATTATTTATTTTTATATTTAATAATAATAAAAAATTTCAAAAATAATAAAAAAAATATTTCAGAGTGACCAAAATAAGAGTAATCCGAAAGTTCAGTTAATAAACTGAAAAGTTCGAAAATTGAGTGACTAAAATAGGAATGAAAAGATAGTTGAGCGATGAATAATGTATTTTACCAAAAGAAATGAAAGAAACATAATTTTCTCTCTATTTATTGTTGAACGATGAGAGTAAAGAAACTAAGTTTTTTTTTTAAGAAAACATAATTTTGAGTACTTTAATTTTTCGTATTATTTTAAAATAATTATTTCAGTACAATAGAGTCCAAAATCATAATGTTTTGTATGGATCAAATTCAAACTTTATTTTATTTTCTCATTTTCATAACTCTATTTTGACTCAACAAAACATGTCCTAAAAGTCTTCTACTTTTATTATAATGCGATTTCCTTGCAGTCTGTCACGGACTTACTCTTTTTTCTCGCCTGTGCGGCACTTAGACACGCTTGAGTGACTAAGTCAGCCTAAACTTCTTAAAGATGTAAGCTAAGCGTAGTGGAAGAAGAATAAGGCAAGTATGCTTCAAGTAGGAAAGAAGAGAACTTAAGTATTAAATACTTGAAAAGATAATTTTATTGGCTTAGAGAATGCTTTACAAGATGTTAGGATTCTTAGCTTTTTTGGGTTATATTGCCAAATGGCCAAAGCCACCTATTTATAGTTTTCCACCTCCTCAATGGACGGTGGAGATCAATTTAATCTTACGGTTAATATTTTGATTCTAGAGAAATCTATACAACCTAGAAATATCTTACATCTCCTAGAACTTTCTACACCATCCTAGAATGGTCTAGCCTTGGAGAAATCTCCATAACCTTCTAGAACATTCCATAATCTTCTATCATATTCTAGGAGCTTCTAGAATATTCTAGAGACTTCCTTAATATTCTAAAACCTTTTAGCATATTCCAGATCCTTCTAGAATGTTCCAGAACCTTCTTGAATCTTCTAGAGCCTTCTAGTGCCTTCCATGGTTTTCTAGAACATTCCAAAGTGTTCTAGATTATTCTGTAGAGTTCCAGAACTTCCTTTAATGCCATAGAATTTTCCACCAATATCTTTATTCTTCCAAGACAAGTCTAAAATTTAGTTGATTTAATTTTTGGCTTGTGACATTCTCCCCCACCTAATTGGGCAACGTCCTCGTCGCTTCTTCCCAATATGACCAAATCTTATCTTCATAGTTCCATAAGGATAACTCATGTTCCCAAGTTGACTCAGCCTCAAACAAACCTTTCCAACGTACCAAGTATTCAGTGTAGCTTGGATGACTCCCTCGTCTCAGAATTACTCGATGCGCGATAATCTCATCTACATTATGGTCATGAGTAGTAGTGACCGCGGTAGGAGCCCTTTTTAATTCACCCCTACTTGGATATTCTCCATCAGCATGATATGGTTTTAAAAAACTTACATGAAACACGAGATGAACCTCGAGGTAAGATGGTAAAGTGATGCGGTAAGCGAGCTTCTTGATGGCCAAAGCCACCTATTTATAGTCTTCCACCTCCTCAATGGACGGTGGAGATCAATTTAATCTTATGGTTAATATTTTGATTCTAGAGAAATCTATACAACCTAGAAATATCTTACATCTCCTAGAACTTTCTACACCATCCTAGAATGGTCTAGCCTTGGAGAAATGTCCATAACCTTCTAGAACATTCCATAATCTTCTATCGTATTCTAGGAGTTTCTAGAATATTCTAGAGACCTCCTCAACATTCTAAAACCTTTTAGCATATTCAAGATCCTTCTAGAATGTTCTAGAACCTTCTTGAATCTTCTAGAGCCTTCTAGAATCTTTTAGTGCCTTCCATGGTTTTCTAGAACATTTCAAAGTGTTCTAGATTATTCTATAAAGTTCTAGAACTTCCTTTAATGCCCTTGAATTTTCCACCAATATCTTTATTCTTCCAAGACAATTCTAAAATTTAGTTGATTTAATTTTTGGCTTGTGACATTCTCCCCCACTTAATTGGGCGACGTCCTCGTTGCTTCTTCCCAATATGACCAAATCTTATCTTCATAGTTCCATAAGGATAACTCATGTTCCCAAGTTGACTCAGCCTCAGACAAACCTGTCCAACGTACCAAGTATTCAGTGTAGCTTGGATGACTCCCTCGTCTCATAATTACTCGATGCGCGATAATCTCATCTACATTATGGTCATGAGTAGTAGTGACCACGGTAGGAGCCCTCTTTGATTCACCCCTACTTGGATCTTCTCCATCTGCATGATATAGTTTTAAAAAACTTACATGAAACACGGGATGAACCTCGAGCTGAGATGGTAAAGTGATGCGGTAAGCGAGCTTCCCATTCATTTTCTCCACAGGAAACGGTCCCTCATACCTCCTAAGTAGTCTTTTGTGTGCTTTACCATAATTTTGAATGGTATGTGGAAGTAACTTCACCATGACTAAATCTCTCTCCTCATACTCCACATGTCTTCTTTTTGCATTGGCCCATTTCTTCATTCTTTTTGTCGCCTTTGCCAAGCATGCCTTTGCTACTTTAGACTTTTCTCGTCATCCCTTGGCAAATAGAAAGGCACCAGGACTTTTTCCTGCATAAGAAGTTACCATAGTGTGGGGAGCTAAGGGTTGCTGACCTGTTGCTAACTCAAATGGACTAGCTCCCGTTGACTCGCTCCGCTGTAGGTTGTTAGAAAATTGGACAATATCAAGTAACTTTACCCAATCTTTTTGGTTGGCACTCACAAAATGCCTTAGGTAAATATTCAATAAAGCATTCACCCGCTCAGTTTGCCCATCGGCTTGGGGATGAAAGCTTGTAGAAAAGTTCAACTCAGAGCCCAAACTCTTAAATAGTTCGGTCCAAAATCTCCTAGTGAACCTTGTGTCTCTGTCGCTCACGATCGATTTAGGAATACCCCAATACTTCACCACATGTTTGAAAAAGAGCCTTGCTGCATCCTCAGCATTATACTTCTTTGGTACTGGGATGAATACCCCATACTTGCTAAATCGATCGACCACTACTAGAATATTGCCACATCTGTCTACTATTGGCAACCCCACAATGAAGTCTATTGAGACACTTTCCCAAGGTCTTTCGGGGATAGGTAAGGGCTCTAGCAGTCCAGCAGGACAATTTTGCTCCACTTTATCTTGTTGGCAAACAAGACAAGTTTTCACGTAAAACTCCGCACCGTCACGCATTTTTGGCCAATAATGTGCTTGCTCTACCAAGGCTTGCGTGCGATGTGTCCCTTGATGTCCTACCCATAAGGAGTCGTGACACTCTTTTATAATTTCTTCACGTAGGCCACCCCACCGTGGTACATAAAGTCTCCCTCTTTTGGTGCGAATTAGGCCATCCTCTAGCCAAAATCTACGAGTTTTCCCTTGTTTAATTAGCTATACTAAGCTTTTGGCTTGGGGGTCCTCTTTTATACCTTTCTTAAACTTCTCCAATATTGGAAAATTTGGCTGCGTAAGGCTAGCTAATTCGGCCTTGTCACTTAATGCATCTGCCACCAAATTGGCTTTGCCCGGCTTGTACTCTGTCTTGAAGTCGAACTCAGCCAAAAAGTCTTGCCACCTTGTTTGCTTTGGGGGGAGCTTCTTTTGATCTTGAAAGTAGCTAGTGGCCACATTATCAGTCTTCACTACGAACTTGGACCTCAACAAGTAATGTCTCCAAGTTCGCAAGCAATGTACAATAGCCGTCATCTATTTCTCTTGAACAGTAAATCGTCGCTCTGTGTCATTAAGCTTTCGACTTTCATAAGAATTGGGATGTCCCTCCCGCATTAGCACACCTCCAATAGCGAAATCAGAAGCATCGGTGTGCACCTCAAATGTTTTGGTGTGATTAGGAAGGGCCAACACTGGTTCTTCTATCACAACTCGCTTCAAGGCTTTGAAAGCTTATTGACACTTCTCATTCCAATCCCACACTCAATTTTTCTTCAACAAGTCAGTTAAAGGTGTGGATATTTTTGAATAGCCTCGAATGAACATTCGGTAATAATTCACCAATCCAAGGAATGATTGCAACTCGGGAACTCTTCTTGGTGGTTTCTATTCTTGAATGCTCGTATCTTTGCCTTATCCATGCACAACTTCCCTTGTCCAACAATGTGCCCCAAGAATGCTACCTCTTGTTGTGCAAAAGAGCATTTTTCTTTCTTTACATAAAGCTTATTTTCTCTTAGAACTTGGAAAACTTGCTTTAAGTGATTGATGTGCTCATCTAACGACTTACTATATACTACAATATCATTTAAGTACATTACGACAAAGCAGTCCAAGAAAGGTTGGAACACTTTGTTCATAAGTGTACAAAAGGTAGCAGGTGCATTGGTTATTCCAAAAGGCATAACCAGAAATTCGAAAGAGCCGTACAAAAGGTTGAAATGTCTTCGTCAGCTATCCTTACTTGATAGTACCCTGACCTTAAGTCTAACTTGGAAAACCACCTTGCTTCTCTAAGTTGATCGAATAAGTCAGCAATAAGTGGGATCAAGTACTTATTTTTCACAGTAATCTTGTTTAGTGCACGGTAGTCAACACACAGTCGAAGTGACCCATCATGCTTCTTTTGGAATAATACTGGCGCACCGAAAAGGAGCCTTTGATGGTCGAATGTACCCAACATCCAACAACTCATTTAGTTGTCTCCTTAATTCCTCAAGCTCAGGAGGTGCCAAACGGTAAGGTACCGTGGCAGGGGGTCTTGCACCAGGCTCAAGCTTAATAACGTGATCTACCTCCCTCTTAGGCGAAAGTTTTTTCGGCAACTCCTTAGGCATGATATCTTAGTACTCTTCCAA
Source organism: Hibiscus mutabilis (assembly GCA_019671005.1). NCBI lineage: Eukaryota > Viridiplantae > Streptophyta > Magnoliopsida > Malvales > Malvaceae > Hibiscus > Hibiscus mutabilis. The sequence goes on from CM033749.1 coordinate 28,112,762, forward strand.
GACCTTCTCAATCTCCCTCGGCACCTCAGTCTTTCTCTCATCGATTTCCTCTTTGATATCTATCAAGAAAGTAGGCCCACCTTTCTTAAGCCCCTTGGAGAGTTGCATGAGTGATAGTGCAGGTACTTGGCTTCCATTTCCTCGAGACAAAGGTACTATACACGAATGTCCTTCCTCCAATATACACACCGTATTGGTGAAGGGCATCGTATAACATTTACCTTGTCTAAGAATTTCATTCCAAGTACTATCGAATAATCATCCATAGGAACAACAGAAAAGTTGATAAGGCCAGACCACTCACCAAGGTTTACTTTGACGTTGCGAGCAGTACCAAAGATGGGTTTTGGTTGAGAGTTCACTGCCTTTAGCCATCATTTTTCTCCAACATAGGTGATACCCAAGCGTCTTGTTTTTTCTTTCTTGATGAAGTTGTTCGTTGCTCCAGTGTCGACTAAGGCGCGTACTAGTTGTCTTCCAATCTTCACTTGTACGAGCAACAATCCCTTGTTTTCAGACTTAGGCACCTCAACATTGGCCTTGATGGAGTTGAGAATATAAAGAGATCCCATACTCGTCTCTACTTGTTGTTGAGTAGATTGCTCTCTTTCTTCAATTATAGCCGAGAGTTGGCTTCTTTTTGGACACTCTCGGGCCAAGTGTGGACCCTCGCAAAAGAAACACTTTAAAGGTAGGCGCTTACTTTCTTTGTCGTCCCGTTTTCCCTTGAAAGATCCTTCCTTATAGGTTGACTTTAGGCTTCCCTCTTTGTGTGGTTTACTTCCTCCCCCACCATAGCCTTTGTTCCCCTTTTGCTTGGAGCTCTTATTTTTTTTTAATTCAGTAAGGGATTCGGCAATAGTAATGGCAGAAGTGAGGTATTGTGCACCTCTTCTCTAGATCTCTAACTTAGCCCAATTTTGTAAGCCATCACAAAAAGCGTAGAAAGCCTCCTTGTTGGGGTAGTCGATAATCTCTAGGAGCACTTCAGAGAATTCTTTAACATACTCCCGTATGCTCCATTTTTGGGTAAGTCGCCTCAATTTTGCTTGAGCCTCTTTCTCTACATTCTCGGGATAGAATTGGCGTTTTAGCTCATTCTTAAATTCTTCCCAAGTGGAAATGGTACAAACTCCCCTCTCGATCTCACCATGCCTATGACGCCACCATAGCATCACAATATCTTCCAAATAAAGTGAGGCATGATTGATCTTCCTAACATCCTCCACGACATTTGTAGCTCAAAAATATTATTCCAAGCTCCATAAGGAGTTATCCACCTCATCCGCTTTCCTAGCCCCTTTATATACTTTGGGTTTAGGAACCTCTACCCTTGAAGGAGTTAAAATTGGGACAGCTGAGGTAGCTCCACCATCATGAGCTAGTGCCTTCTTAAGAAGCACTATCTCCTCCCTTATGTTCCCCAATTCCCCATTTACCTCTTTAAGCTCATCCCTTAGAGCTTTGTTCTCTTCTTTAAGGACAAAGATTTCACTAGAAAGAGAATTTAAAAAAGTCTCACATTGTTGTGAACACTTATCAGTAGCCTCGTTTAGGGCTCCCAACATTTCCTCTCGGAGCTCATCAATCTTTCCATCAAGATCTTCCAGATGGGATTCTATCTCCCTGAACATGTCCTCTCAATCGGATACTGAAAGCTCTACCTTCATGAGCCTTGTGTCCACATCACCCATTTTCTTCCCTCCTTTGGAAGGTCCACGAGACTTCGACCTCCCCCTCCTTTGTTCCTCGCCAACAACACTACCGGCAAGAGTGATCTCGTTGTTTGGCATACCTGCTTGTTGCTAATCTTCGGTCCTCGAAACCTTCGCTCTGATACCAACTGTCACAGACTTACTCTTTCTTCTCGCTCGTGCGGCACTTAGACACGCTTGGGTGACTAAGTCAGCCTAAACTTCTTAAAGATGTAAGCTAAGCGTAGTGGAAGAAGAATAAGGCATGCATGCTTCAAGTAGGAAAGAAGAGAACTTAAGTATTGAATACTTGAAAAGAGAATTTTATTGGCTTGGAGAATGCTTTACAAGATGTTAGGATTCTTAGCTTTTTTGGGTTACATTGCCAAATGGCCAAAGCCATCTATTTATAGTCTTCCACCTCCTCAATGGACGGTGGAGATCAATTTAATTTTACGGTTAATATTTTGATTCTAGAGAAATCTATACAACCTAGAAATATCTTACATCTCCTAGAACTTTCTACACCATCCTAGAATGGTCTAGCCTTGGAGAAATCTCCATAACCTTCTAGAACATTCCATAATCTTCTATCGTATTCTAAGAGATTCTAGAATATTCTAGAGGCTTCCTCAATATTCTAAAACCTTCCAGCATATTCTAGATCTTTCTAGAATGTTTCAGAACCTTCTTGAATCTTCTGGAGCCTTCTAGAATCTTCTAGTGCCTTCCATGATTTTCTAGAACATTCCAAAGTGTTCTAGATTATTCTGTAGAGTTCCAGAACTTCCTTTAATGCCCTAGAATTTTCCACCAATATCTTTATTCTTCCAAGACAAGTCTAAAATTTAGTTGATTTAATTTTTGGCTTGTGGCAAGTCTCACAAAGAAATTACTTGATGGTATTGTAGCGCATAAGCATGTGTTATGTGTACTAGCCGCATAGGAATAAAATTTGGCAAGTATATATACCTACAGAAAATGACCTATATATTACAATACGTTAGATAAACAGTATAAGAGACTGATTATTACGTATACAATACGTTTTATGTTCGGATCTCGTGATAAATGTAATAAACAATTTCCATTATTCTAATTCAGAAATTGATGGAATTCTTCAAGGAATTGAATTTAGGCATATTGAGAAACTGGGATGATTTTGATTCTCATTTTGCTGAAGCTGGGAGCAGAGAAAAAGGAATAACATACTGATAACTAAATACCATTGCACAGTGAAGGGACACTCTTGGCTTTTCATCTGCTTATTTTTAGGCAGAAACACAACTGTAGCACCAAGTCTCTAAACCAGGGATTCAAATAGCTGTCCTTATTTAAATTCCTGCTCTAAACACCTACCTGAGTTAGTATCTGTGCTTTGATAGATGAACAAATCTTTGCTTAGAGTCGAAGACTCAGGTCCAGCTTTGATGGGTCTGGTGATGGCGGTTTGGGATCCAACCGGAAGCTTCCAGGCCAGACAGAGGCCATTGCATCATCCTGCGTTCCAAAACTGGTGTAAGTTTCATCGAACCTTGCAGCTCCGTCTCTGTTTGGTTTATGCAGGAGGGAATGGGGTCGAACGCCGAGCGATCGAATGCGAACCATGTGGCTATTATTGATTGGTATGGACGTCATCCTATGGGAATGGTATCTCCTGGCAGCATCCCTTTCCCTCTTATGAGCGTTTTGGTGCCCCCCCCCCCCCCCTAGGCTTGTGAGCTGTAAAACTTCCTCATGCAGAAGTTACACGAGAAAATCTTGGTTGAACCTGAAATTGGTGTCCATTCAGAGCTTCCTCCTGCTGCTGTTGACACTGAATTCCCACCTAAGCTCAGCTTCAACCACTCCCCTCTACTCCCTTTGTCAACCGCTTCGTTGCGATCTCCATTGGTTCTTAGCTCGCTTTGTTGTTTCATACACATACTTTCAGCTTCAGCTTCTTCTCTTTGGAAAATCATGTTTCCTCTGTAATTTAGAACAAATGGGACTTCAAGTGTTGGATCAAACTTTGAGGAGAAATAAATGGGATACTATGAGGCTTTGATTCCCCACTAAGTTTAATACACTGACACAAACATAACATGAATGTATGGTTTTTCTTTTTATTTCTTCATATGGATAATGGTGATGTCATCTTTACTGTTGCCCCTTACCAAGCCTTAGGATTCCCCACTTTCATTTTTCTTTTTCTTTTTCTTTGTTGAAATGAGAACACCTTTACATGATTCCTTTTTGAGTAAGTAAGAAATTGTGGGTTGAAAAATGTTTGCATATATGGTCGAAATTCACTCATTACATACTCTTAAAACAAGCCCAGCCTTTTTGATTTCACACCACTCATTTTTCCATAAACTACTAGTAATTAATTTTGCTTTAATGTTTAGTTATGAAAGCTTGAAGTAATTAAGCATAGATTTACATAATAAAAATGAAACCACTCTAAATCTTAACTTTTAATTAAATAATCATGCAGTATATGTTGATGGTATTATTACAATACAAATATGTGATGTATAGGTGATAGTAAGGATGATCGCCTATAATCACTAATCAGGGATGGTCACATAATTTTATGTTAGGAGTGCGATTTTATAATTAGTAAAATTATATATCCGACCTAAAGAGCGCTGCAACCCTTTTCACCTATAGAGTTTTACTTTTTTTTTAATTTTATTTAGCCGGTGGTGACACCGATTTTGATGTTGGTCGCCGACTGCCGGATCTAATTTTTTAATTTTTTTTAGTTTTTAATAAAAAACATTGTCTTTGTGGCACGTTTCCTCTGTCTTTATGACACGTTTAGCTCTGTCTTTTCACATGTTTCTTCTTCTTCTTCTTCTTCTTCTTCTTCCTCGGTTGTTTGACCGTTCTTTTTATTTTATATTTTCTAGGGTTGGATTTGACGACGCCACGACTGATCAAGATGTCGCTTATTTGTAATCATGTTAATCTTCCTTGTTCTGGACCCTCAGATTGAATTTGGATACGTGGTTTGCGCTCGTGGAAAGTTTCTCACGACGTTCGACTCTGATTTGCGGTTCTCGGTGGTCTTTCAATAGCTTAATCCCCTTTTTGGTTCGTTTGCAGATGCAGCCAGATTTGTCCGCATCTATTTTTCATTCGAGTCATTTAGATGGGTTTTTAACCTTTTTTATATATGGTCCTTTATGATTTAAAGTGGCTAGTTTTAGGAAAATATCTAAATTATGTATTTAGTTTACAATGATAGTTATAAATCTTTATTGTAATTTTGGATATTTTCTCTTTTAATAAGACTAGCGACTTCTATTAAAAAATAATAAAATTATATGACAATTTAAAAAGTTTAGAGGTACGAGACTAAACTGTCAATATAAAATATAGAAAAATTTAAAATTTTTAGAAGGCACGATTACCTCCCTACCACTACTCAATCTATCCAGGCTATAATTGATTTTTTTGATGTCCACGAATGAGAGATGACAAAGTGGGAGACGATGCAAGGCAAGGACCAACGAAATCTGGAGTTGTGTGTGGGAAAGTGATTGAGAAGCTTTGTTGAATGTATGGAGTGAGGGGATTGGTAGGGACCAGATTATTAAATCATACTATAATGGTGGTAAACCTAATTATTGTAAGAAACAAAAGATAAGATGACATTGGTATCTTAATCTTAACCCAATTTTGTATGATGTTTCTAGAGGACTTGACAATAATATCTATGTCTTTTTGTTGGGGACTTCACTTCGTGCCTTCTTTTCTTTAAATTTACACCTATCTGTTCACACTTTGATGATAATATAGTACTTTGTTTTCTTTTAGATGGTTTCACTTTTTTATAATTTATTGTATGGGTGGAGCAAAAAATTTATATTACAGTATTATTTATTATTAAAATAATATTAATATTCTATTAAAGAAGTGTCAATTTTATTGTTAAGATTTTATATTAAATTTTATAAAGAATTTTTAAAAATAAAAAATTTTAGATGTCAAGTGACACCTCAAATGTAACACCCTAAAAATTAAATTAAAAACCCTAACCCTAATTTGAGAATTCCCAATGGAAACCCTAAAAAAATGGGAATTTAATATGGCAAAACTTAATTTTGAATTTGGGAATTTAATTGTGTTAGGCTTTTCAGTGACCTAATTGAGATGAATCACACTTCAGGGTCTCTTTTGAAAAAACGGCATAAGTTTGGACCCTTATCCAGAAAATTAACCATTTCACATGGGTATTTAATCATCTTCTTTTTCAACCCTAAACCCTTCATATCCCATTTGTTCTTCAGCCACTCACCCTTATTCCTCTCTCCCGAAATTCCCTTGTATCTCCACGCCCTTGTGCTTTTTGGCGCCTCCGACGAAGGGCTGCCGCCGTTCATGGGTTACACCGCACCCACCTTTGAGATCCTCTTTCCCTCACGTTTAAACCCCGACCCACCAAGCATCCCCCTTCACCGTTTGTTCTCACCGGAATCACACCAAAATTTTTTAAGTTTTCTTTGCGCCGCCTAGTGCTCTGCCACCATCTTCTTCGTTCGAGTTGGGTAAGTGTGAGTAAGCTTTGGCCCCTATTGTTGTTGTGTGCTGTTGAAAACCTTGAGTTTGTATGGTCAGATTTGAGTCACCAATGCGCACTGCTGCCATCTTCCTTGAGAACTGCACCGTCGTCGTTCTCCTTGTAAGTTGTTGCCGCTATTAAGAGATGTAAAACCCTAAGTTGATCTGCTATTGCATGCCCAGAATTGGGTTAAGGGTTGTGTGTGGGCTCTTGTGTGTTGCGGGTTACCCTTGTGGACCCGTGTGAGAGAGAGCCCAAATTGAGGGCCATTTGAATAGCCATGCGTTGGGCAGATCTGCTAAGAGATAAGCTGGACAGGACCGGACCTGCCTGTGAACCAGCCAAATGACTGAACTGGTCGGTGAAACTGAACTGACTTCTTCTTTCTTGGACCCGATGACTGATCTGACCATTTGACCGACCTGACCCGTTTACCAACCTGATCTATTGATTTTGACCTTAACCGGGTTGATCTTAATTGAGTTGACTTTGACCAGTTAAGTCAACATTAAACATTTACTTTGACTTTAACCATTGACTTCTTTTGTCAACTTTGACTTGACTTTTTTTTAAAGTCCTGAGTCTGAATTCAAAGTCTGTTTCATCTAATTCGAACCGGAAATGCTAATTATGTTAATTGCAATTTATTTTGTATAATAAATTATGAGAACTTAAGTATGAGATCTGATGTGTTACTTATGCGTTTCAGACGATAACAATTTCGAGGACGACATTTTACCTCCTTATCCTCCTGTTCAGCATGCTATTGCATCTTCTGTGAGGAATATACGTGAGTTATCTTACATAGGTCTCTGTTATGTGACATAGTGTTATTTAATTAGAATGTGAATTAATTTAGAACTTTATTTTGTAGGGTCTAACACAGCTAGACCTAGAGCTAGTTCAGACCGTAGGAGGCATCCTCATCGACGTTAGAGCTTTGGCTGCTAGATGTGTGTTCTCTTTCAGTGCTAGACCTATTTTGTGAACTATTTTACAACATCCATGTCTACCTCCTTGTGATACAATTTTTAATATGATTTGTGATGCCATGCATACTGTGTTAAATTGTGTTAAACTAAGCTTTTAATGAAACTATAAGAATATCAGAACTGTGATCCTCGTATTTAGTACGATGCAACTGTGATGAGAATTTGTTTTACAAATAATATATTTTTCATTCATGGGATGGGTTTGTACAGAGGAAGAAGTGGTTTGACCATACTGTGATTGGAGAAATAAGGATGAGGAGTTCAGGGGAACTACCTCCACTGTGACTGGTAGGCTTTGCCACCACTGTGATTGGGGTTAGCAGCTGGGTATTGTGACTTATTCTTAGTAACATCTCATGCATTGTGTTTTAATATGATTTATTTTTCTTTGAGATATTTTTGTGAAACTGAGTTTGTGATTTCCTGCACTTTAGAGACACTCTAGGCTTAATAGCTCACTCTCTTATAGTTTGTCTTTCAGATACTTGGCTATAGGCGACTCGGTACTCGGAAGACCTCTTGCATTTTCAGATTTGTTATTTCTTCAGTACAGACTTGATTATTTTCAAATATTTATTACTATTACTTTTATCGGGTTTGGATGTAATTGGGACTAGAGACTGTTTTGAGATTTAAGGATGCTTTCAGTATGGATGCATTTACTTTTAATTTGGATATTTTATTATATTATTGGTATACAACACTATGATGGATTTTAATAAACCTTTGGAGTATCTTTCTATAGAAGAGTTTTATACTTATAAACAATGAATGGTTCCTTGAGGGAAAAGTTACAAATGTGACTTCTTAAATTGGGCCTTTCATTTTGGGCCAAGTTTAGGGGGTTCGATTTAGTGGTATTAGAGCCAAGTTAAACCCTCAAACTGTGAGGCCCACAATAATCTTTTTAGAATTTTTTGAAATTTTACGCATGCATTAAATGTTTTGGGTACATTGGATGTTTTCTAACGGCTTATTATTTAAATATTATTTTCAATAGTTTTGAATTTGAGGCTCTAGTGCCAATTCTAATCTATATGTTATTATTCTTGTAGATAGTGACTATGCCACCTCGTAAGAGTGTTAGACTTACTTCAGATAGAGGTTGAGACCGAGGTTGTACAGCTGCCGCCGCTAGTGAACCTCTACCTGTTGTGACCATGCGCATGATCAGGAAGAAATACAGAATCCAGGAGGAAACCAGCCACCTGAGGGGCAACAGACTGTGAGTCAACAGTCTGGTGGTGGAGATACACATGATTAGCAACCACATGGTGATGACTTGCTAGATTCAGATGACAATGAGACTGTGGAGCTGGATAGTACTACTATTAATCGAAAGCTGTTGCGGTATTTTCGTGACCAGTTAGAGAATTCAAAAAAGCCTATCTCTACAGTATTTTTGAGTTCCAGGATTAAGATCTTTGTGGGTGTGTCTGATGAACACCCATATGATTCCTAGTTATGGATGGAGGATCTAAAGAGGCTCTTTGAGGAGATAGAATATCCTGCTAACAAGAAGTTGATAACTACTATTTTGCTACTGCATGGTGAAGCACAATATTGGTAGAAGGATGAACAGAGATTGATGTTAGTTGATCAGATGTAGTGGGATACCTTTCGACAGGCATTCCAGAACCGTTATGTGGGTGAGAAATACTTGGCTAATCATCGTCAAGCATTCATAAATCTTAAATAGGAGGGTGTGACAGTATCTTCTTATGAGATTTGGTTCGTATAGTGGTCTCGGTATGCGTCTGGCTTGGTGAAAACGGAAAATGATAGATGTTGGGGGTTTCTCAAATGCCTTCATTTTTTGATTTGTGAGAAAATAGATCCATTTAAAGATAAGTCGTTCAGTGAGTTGATTGATCAAGCCAATACAATGGAGAGGATAGAATTACTTTCATAGATTTAGACAGTTTAAGAAAGAGATTGATGCAAGAAACAACCGGCTTCGAGTGTTTAGCAGGGTTCAGTTGGTTATACTGGTAAGAGGGCCAAATAGGATTTAGATCAACAAGGTGGTAGAGATCGAGACTGTTGGTATCTACTGTTAGTGGAAGTATATCGATAGTTTCCCAGCCTTTCTATATTTGTTCGTACTGTAATCAGAATCATAGTGGGGAATGTAGAAGAAAGACCAGTGCTTGTTTCAGATGCGGGTCTCGTGATCATTTCTTCAATGCTTGTCCAAATCCTCCTATAGTTTCTTTTTTGAATAGTCAGTCTCGGGCTTCTGTTCAGGCACCTTTTTTTGGCAGAGGGCAAGGAAAATCTGTGGCTTCGGGTTCAGCTAGTAGGGTCAGACCAATTCAGAGTAGTGGTGTTGCTGCTTCTGGTGTTAGACAGCCAGGGTTGGTATATTCTACCAGAGCTCATAGAGATCTTGATCAGCCAGATGTCATAACGGGTATCTTCTCTATTCATTATATCCCTTATTTTGCATTGCTTGATAATGGTTGTACACACTCTTATGTGGCAAGTGCGGTAGCTAGGGGCCTCAAAATTTCAGTTGGTAAGACTAATTTTTCAGTAACCGTTCAAAGTCCAATGGGTAATCCAGTTGACGTGAATAGAATCTATCACAATTTTTCTCTTGAGATTCAAGGAGAAGTCTTTCTAGCCAATCTAATGGAACTTCTGTTCAAGGAGTTTGATCTAATTCTTGGTATGGATTGGTTATCTGTTCACCGAGTCAATCTTGATTTTGAGAAGAATAGAGCTTTTTTGAAAACATCTGATAACCGTGAAGTGGTCATGGTAGGAGAACGCAGAAGATTCTTATCTAATGTCATATTAGTCCTTAAAGCTGAGAATATGATCAAGAAAGGTTCTATGCTTATCGAGCATACATTTTTGATTCGTGATAGTCAGATTCTGGGATGGATAAGATCCGAGTGGCGAGAGACTTTTCGAACGTCTTTTCGGAAGAGCTATCAGGTGTACTGCCAAAGTGAGATGAAGTTGAATTTGGCATTGAGGATTATTTTGAAACAACTCCTGTGTTTATGGAACCTTACCGTATGGCACCAAAAGAGCTTAAAGAATTAAATCTCCAGTTGCAAGAGTTGTTGGATAGAGGCTTCATCCGAACAAGTGTTTCACCGAGGGAGCTTCGGTTCTTTTTGTCAAAAGGAAATGTGGGACACTTCGTTTGTGTATTGATTATCGTAACCTGAACAAGTTGACGATAAAGAACAAGTACCCTATTCCTTGTAATGATGATCTCTTTGATCAGTTTTGGGGTGCCAGGGTTTTTTCTAAGGTAGACTTGAGATCTGGTTACTACCAACTCAAGGTTAAGGATTCTAATGTCTTTAAGATGGCTTCATGAACACGTTACGGTCATTACGAATTCCTCGTGATGCCCTTTGGATTGACTAATACTTCAGCTGCATTTATGGACCTGATGAGTAGGGTGTTTCAACCCTACTTAGACCAGTTTGTTGTGGTGTTTATTGACGACATCATAGTATATTCTAAATCTGAGGCAGATCATGAGGAACACCTCAGAATTGTTTTATGGACTTTGAGAGAGAAACATCTGTATGCGAAATTTAGCAAATGTGAGTTTTGGCTCAAAGAGGTTATGTTTTTGGGGCACATAATTTTTTATGAGGGTATTAAGGTTGATCCAAAGAAGATTGAAGCTATTATGGGCTGGAAGCAGCACAAGAATGTTCTTGAGATTCGTAGTTTCTTGGGCTTAGGTGGTTATTATCGGAGGTTTATGGAGGGTTTCTCAATCATTGCAGCCCCGTTGACTAAACTTTTATAGAAGAATGTTATTTTTGTATGGACTAAGACCCAACAGTCTAGTTTTGAGAAATTGAAGTCAGTATTGACCGAGACACCAGTTTTGATTCAACCCGAGTTTAGAAAACCTTACACAGTGTACAGTGATGCTTCTCATGCTGGTTTGGGATGTGTGTTCATGCATGATGGTAAGGTAGTGGCTTACGCATCATTGTAGTTGAAAACGCATGAGTGTAACTACCCTAATCATGACCTAGAGTTAGCTGTGGTGGTTTTTGCTCTCAAGATTTGGATGCACTATATCTATGAAGAGAATTGTTATATCTACACAGACAATAAGAGCCTGAAATACCTGCTCACTCAGAAAGAACTTAATTTGAGATAGTGTCGTTGGCTCGAACTCCTTAAATATTATGATTTTGAGATTGAGTATCATCCGAGTAAAGCTAACGAGGTAGCCGACGCCTTAAGTCATCATGTTATCTCTGATCTGAGAGCTCTTTTTGCTCGTATGAGTTTGTATGAAGATGGTAGTCTCTTGGTTGAACTTCGGGTTATTCCTACTCCGATATCTGAGATTCAGGCTGAATAGCCTAATGATGTGTTCTTGATGTATCAGATGAGAAAGGTTAATGAGGGTTCGTCTAAGGATTTCTCTATTAACCGGGATATAATTCTTTATTTTCGAGGTCAATATTATATACCGAGGGATTCTGGTCTTAAATAGGTTATCCTCCAAGAGGCCCACGATAGTCCTTATTCTATGTATCCTGGTGGGGACAACATATACAAAAATCTCTAAGAGCGGTATTAGTGGAAGGGTCTCAAGAGAGATGTTGTGGATTTTGTGTCTAAGTGCTTGACTTGTTAGAAAGTGAAGGCAGAGCACTAGCGTCCATCTGGATTGTTTCAGTATATCGAGATTCCTCAGTGGAAGTGGGAATGCGTGACTATAGATTTCGTTAGTGGTCTTCCTTTGACTCCATCGAAGAAAAACTCTGTTTGGGTTATTATGGATCTTCTCACCAAGTCTGCGCATTTCATTCCTATCCGAGTTAACTACTTTCTTAGTAAGTTAGCTCGTTTGTACATCGCAGAGATAGTAAGACTTCATGGGGTGTCTGCGTCTATTATTTCTGATTGAGATCCGAGGTTTACAATAAAGTTTTGGAAGTCTCTTTATATTGCTCTGGGTACACGGCTGAATTTTAGTACTTCGTATCATCCTCAAACTGATGGTCAGTCTGAGCACGTTATTTAGATCCTTGAGGATATGTTGATGGGTTGTGTAATTGATTATCGGGGCAGTTGAGAGAATTTTCTACTGCTTGCAGAGTTCGCATATAAGCTACTAGGAAAGTATTCAGATGTCACCTTATGAGGCTGTGTATGGGCGTAAGTTTTGTACTCCCATAGGTTGGACTAAGTTGAATGAGCACAGATTATTGGGTTCGGATATCACTTGTGAATCTGAGGAGACTATCAAGTTGATCCAAGATAGACTTAAGGCTGCTTTCGACAGATAAAAATCTTACGCCAATCTAAAACAGTGAGACATTGAGTATGGTGTGGGTGATAAGGTCTTCTTAAAAGTATCACCTTGGCGTAAGGTACTTAGATTTGGTCAGAAATGCAAACTGAGTTCTTGTTTCATTGGGCCATACCAGATTCTTCGTCTAGTAGGACCATTTGTCTATCAGTTTGAGTTACCTCCTGAGCTTCACCGTATTCAAGATGTTTTTCACATTTCTATGTTGAGGTGATATAGATCAGATGCGTCCCAAATTATTCCAGTTGAGGAGATTGAGATCTGACCAGACGTGAGTTTTGAGGAGGAACTAGTTAAAATTCCGGAGTAGGATAAGAAAATTCTTAGGAGGAAGACCATTAATATGGTCAAGGTCCTTGGCACAACCATGGTTACGATGAGGCTACGTGGGAGCCAAAGGTCATCGTCAAAGCTCAATATCCGCATCTTTTTGCTCCAAGTAAATTTCGAGGTCAAAATTTCTTTTAAGGGGGAGTTGTAACACCCTAAAAATTAAATTAAAAACTCTAACCCTAATTTAGAAATTCCCAATTAGAAACCATAATAAATTGGGAATTTAATATCGCAAAACCTAATTGTGAATTTGGGAATCTAATTGTGTTAGGTTTTTCAGTGACCTAATTGAGATGAATCAAACTTCGGGGTCTTTTTTGGAAAAATGGATAAGTTTGGACCCTTATCCTGCAAATTAACCATTTCACATGGGTATTTAATCATCTTCTTTTTCAACCCTAAACCCTTCATATCCCATTTGTTCTTCAACCACTCACCCTTATTCCTCTCTTTCCCGAAATTCCCTTGTATCACCACGCCCTTGTGTTTTCCGACACCTCCGACGAAGGGCTGTTGCCTTCCGTGGGTTACACCGCATCCACCTTTAAGATCCTCTTTCCTTCACGTTTAAACCCTAACCCACCAAGCATCCCCTTCATCGTTTGTTCTCACTGAAATCACACGATTTTTTTTTGCTTTCTTTGTGTTGCCACGTGCTCTGTCACCATCTTCTTCTCCGTTCGAGTTGGGTAAGTGTGGGTAAGCCTTGGTCCCTATTGTTGTTGCGTGCTGTTGAAAACCTTGAGTTTGTGTGGTCATATTCGAGTCACTAGTGCGTACCGCTGCCATCTTTCTTGAGAACCGCTCAATCGTTGTTCTCCTTGTAAGCCGCCGCCACCGTTAAGGGATGCAAAACCCTAAGTTGATCTGTTATTGCATGCCTAAAATTGGGTTAAGGGTTGTATGTGGGCTATTGTGTGTTGCGGATTACCCTTGTTAGACCCGTGTGAGAGAGAGCCCAAATTGAGGGCCATTTGAATAACCATGCATTGGGCTGATCTGCCTTGAGATAAGCTAGATCGGACCAGACCAGCATGTGAACCGGCTTAACGATTAAACTGGTCGGTCAAACTAAACCAGCTTCTTCTTTCTTGGACCTGTTAACCGACTCGACCCGTTGAACGACCCGACTCGTTGACTTTGACCTTGACTGAGTTGACTTTGACCAGTCAAGTTAACATTGACCGTTGACTTTGATTTTGACTGTTGACTTTTTTAGTCAACTTTGACTTGACCTTTTTCGACATCCTGAGTTCGAATTCGAAGTCTGTTTTATCTAATTCAAACCCGAAATTCTAGTTTTGCTAATTGCAATTTATTTTATACTTAATAAATTCTGAGAATTTGAGTATGAGATCTAATGTGGTTACTTATGTGTTTCAGACATCAATTTCGAGGACGACGTTTTACCTCCTCCTCATGTTCAGCCTGCTCCTGCATGTTCTACGAGGAGTATACATGAGTTATCTTAAATAGGTCTCCGTTAGGTGGCATAGTGTTATTTATATTAGAATGTGAATTAATTTAGAACTTTATTTCGTAGGTTCTAACTCAGCTAGACCTAGAGCTAGTTCAGACCGTGGGAGGCGTTATCATCAACGTTAGAGCTTTGGCCGCTAGAAGTGTGTTATTTTTCTGTGCTAGACCTATTCTGTGAACTGTTTGTGATACTTTTTTAATATGATTTGTGATGCCATGCATACCGTGTTAAATTGTGTTAAACTGAGCTTTTAATGAAACTATCAGAATATCAGAACTGTGACCCTCATATTTAGTACGATACAACTGTGATAAGAATTTGTTTTACAAATAATATATTTTTCATGCATGGGATGGGTTTGTACGGAGGAAGAAGTGGTTTGACCATACTATGATCGAAGAAATAAGGGTAATGAGTTTAGGAGAACTACCTCTACTGTGACCGGTAGGCTTTGCCACCATCGTGATTGGAGTTAGCAGCTGGGTATTGTGACTTATTCTTAGTAACATCTCATGCACTATGTTTTAATATGATTTATTTTTCTTTGAGATATTTTTGTGAAATAGAGTCTGTGATTGCCTGCACTTTAGAGACACCCTGGGCTTAATAGCTCACTCCCCTATAGTATGTCTTTCAGATACTTGGCTCTAGGTGTCTTGGTACTCGGAAGACCTCTTGCATTTTCATATTTTTTGTTTCTTCAGTACGGACTTGATTATTTTCAAATATTTATTACTATTACTTTTATCGAGTTTGGATGTAATTGGAACTAGAGACTGTTTTGGGATTTGAGGATGTTTTCAGTATGCATGCATTTACTTTTAATTTGGATATTTTATTATATTATTGGTATACAACACTATGATGGATTTTAATAAACCTTTTGGAGTATCTTTCTATATAAGAGTTTTATACTTATAAACAATGAATGGTTTCTTGTGAAAAAAGTTAGGAATGTGACTTCCTAAATTAGGTCTTTCCTTTTGGGCCGGGTTTAGGGGGTTCCATAATGTCCGCTAATTTTGTTTATGATTTATCTTATCATTTGATTTTTGTGAGAGTTTTTACTTATTATCAGTGACGGAACTAAGTGGGGGGGGGGCAATCGCGCCCCACCCCCGAAGATTTTTTTCACCTTTGTCCCCCTATTTAATTTTTTTTAAAAATTGGTTTATTTATGAATTTGCCCCCTCTCCAGTTTCAAACATTTATTGTTTGCCCCTCCCCAATCCCAAATCCTGGCTCTGTCCCTACTTATTATTATACATTTACTACAAAATAAAATTTTAAATTAATTTAAGCATTTTAGTCCATTTTAAAATCTAACATGAATAAGAATATATGTAAATAAAATATGATATACAACAATTAAATTAAACAAAAAAAAGATAAAATATTAAAATGAAAAAATAATTTTGGAGTAACATAAGTGAATCACTCGTGTACGAATGGCCATCCACAGTGTCTAATGTTTCGGATTACCTCCCTTAAACGTGTAAACTTACTCTCTTTTTTATCTTATTTCGTAGGAATTCGTATCGAGTAGTAGAGCTCGAGATTATACTTGTAACACCCCTTCCCAGTTTAGGTGGAGACTGGGTCGGAGATGCTACCGGTGAACGATAACGGTGATTGGTACATTAATTCTGATGATTCAATAACAATTTGATGATACGTTGAAATGATTCAATGTTACTATACAATGAAACAATGATCTTAAATTGGTTTGATATAATATTTATCTTTTTAGGGACCAAGATGTAATTGCTATAAATTGGAGGTCCTTTTTAGAAATTAAAGTTACCAATATGAAATTCAACTTATAAACAGTGAGCATGTAAATTCTCATTCCATTCGGAGGTCATTTACCTGGCCAATCAAGCTATTTAATAAAGATTGACCATTTCGTAATTTACCAAACTCATTTCTATAGATTTTAACTAATTTACCTGAATTGGTACAGGTACTCGAAGAGGTTGTGCCGATACGCGTATGCCATGGTCGTTATTACCGTTACAATGAAGGGCCCGTATTGGTATGGGAACAATTCTTATTGGTACGCTATGCATGGTAAACTTAGACAAATTCCAATAACATTAACCGTATCGAAACAGGCCAAGCCATATCGGTACGGGAGTGCAACGCAATAAGGGGTTTGATATGGTATAATTTAGTTTCAGTACGCCAACCCTAATTTCCAAACTGATCGATCATCGATACCGGTACGGTCTCGTCCCATACGTACCGATATCATGCTACAGTAAAATTCCAGTGTTGAAATCTCGTATCAATACGCACAAGGTAATATCGATACGCCATGTTGACCAACGTTGACCGGGTCCTAAAATGCATACTCATACCGATACGCCTTCATTTATATTGGTACGACAGGGTTTGTAATAACAATTTATGTATGGTTTTTATCCATTTTGACCTATCAAAACATGTCAAAATTTCAAGAAACTTTGCTAGCAACCTTGTTTAATCCCAAACTAATAACATGTAAAATTTAAAGGCTATCTGAACCCGTTTACCATGTTTTCACCTTTTAGAGCTAAATATGCATGTTTTACCAAACTTTAACATACTCATAGGTCCATTTTACCTTAAACTTAAGCAAACACATAACCATCATATATACATATCAAAATGGGTTATTTATGCATACTTAGACCCTATGCCACCATTCTAGGAGTGTATAAATGAGATGAGCATTACATAGTCTTGTAGAGTGACTTGCAAAGCTTGCTCCTTTTCGATTCTCGTGACCTATATTCCTTGACCTGAAATGCATAGAAATGAGACGTGTTAGGCTTATTTAGTCTAGTGATGTAGTCAACAACAACAATGCTATGAGCAATACAATAGATGCCAATGATATCAATGATAGTATTTCAATGCACATAACATCTCAAACCATGCTTAACAATGATTTCAACAACTTTAACCTTGGATCAATATGAGATAGTGGATACGCGAATTTCCAACAAACATCGCCAAATCAATGAGTGGTCAAATCCCGCCAACATCACCAATAGACCAGTATCTCACACATCCCGCCAACATCACCAAATAGAGCCTTAGCTCAAGGACCATAGTCTACTCCGTACCAATGAGCTCATGAATTTTATTGCATGCCAATTGTATCCAATGTCCATTCAAATCCAAGGTCCAGTAATTAGGCCTATAATATTCAATATCGATACAATGTTCAATATCAATAACAATAATCAATGCTTGTCTTGTTCAATGATGACCATATAAGTCCTTGTCAATACAATGATTTTATCAATGCTATGATCTTGCCAATGCAATATTCTTATCAATACAATGATCTTGTCAATGCTGTGGTCAATAATCAATATGCATATCTATGAATATTAATATTATATCAATAGGGTCAATGGCAATATCAATAATCAATATGTATTTCAATGGTAACAATATCAATACGATGACTCAATAATTAGTGTTTCAATGCAATAAGCTTACCGAAGCTTACCAATATAGCTTTCCATGAGGTTTCGATATAACTATACCTTGTAGGGATATTGATAATGCAAAAATCAATAAACGATGAAATTGGGAAGGCGCCTTGCCATTCCTTAGACTTCGACTGCACTTATCGATACTTTCGAAGCTTTTAGGCCTCTCGGATTACTATCCCCTTATTCTTTTGCTTATCAAATTCTGGTGGATTGGCCGATTTTTCACCATGAACGTTTTGAGCTATACAAGACAATATGGAATAAGGGTTACAACGATTTCAATAATTCCAATAGCAATAACTATGTTTATAGCAATTATTAGCTATGAAAACGATAAAGATCAAGCCTTAATATCCTTAGGGAATTTTTAGGGTTCATGATTCTGGAACATAGATTTAGGCATGGTTTAGACATGGAAACCATCAATAGATTAAGGGATTTCAATTACCCAATCGATAGGAATGAAATGGAATCAATATTCAAAGAAAGCTTAAGATTTGATTGGATAACAATGGAGGTGTTTGCTTAGGAGAGTTAAAAGAAGAAGATGAGAATGGTGGAGCTTGCTTAAGGTAATGAACTGGTAAGCTTCCCGAAATCTTTTGCTCTTTTAATTCTCAATAACTTTTGGGAATTTCCTTAGGGTGAAGAAATTTAATTTCCTTTTCCCACGTATTGGATGACTAATGGGTCGAGGGACTAATTACATGGTTAGTCCCTCAACTCCCCATACCTTGCACTCTTGCTCTTATAGTTTCCCCTTTGTACACTTTAGCCACCAAACAAGTTTCAATGTATTTAATAAAGTCCTTAATCAACAACTATGCTCACTTAGGGTTCAATTCTTGAACAATTAACCACTTGTCAAAGGTCAATGCAATGGTTTAACTTTTCGATGCAGGGTTTTTGATCATCAGACTCTGATTCTGAATAGATCGATTTTTAAGGTGTTATAACTCTCCCCCTTAAGAAAAATTTGTCCTCGAATTTTACCTGAACCGAAGGGATAAGGGTACTGATCTCTCATAGTCTCTTCTGGTTCCTATGTAACTTCTTCAACCTTGTGACTCCTTCAAAGTAACTTGACTAGAGGAATGTTCTTGTTACGAAGCCTTTTGACTTTCCTTGCCAATATCTGTATCGGTTTTTCTTCATAGGTTAGATTTGGTTGAATCTCAACAGTTTCAGGATCAATGACATGTGATGGATTAGATCGGTACTTGTAAAGAATCAATACATGAAAGACATCATGGATCATGCTTTATTCTTGAGGCATTGCTAGCCGATAGGCTACAAGACCAACTCTTTCAATAACCTTAAAGGGTCTAATGAATCGGGGTTCAACTTCTCCTTTTTGCCAAAACAAAAGACTTTCTTCTATTGAGACACTTTAAGAAAAGCTTTTTCTCTCACAAAATATTGTATGTCCCGTCTCTTAAGATCAGCATAGGCCTTTTTGTTAGGATAATCAATCGATTGTAGAAGGCCAAGAGGGGGTGAATTGGCAAATAAAAATTTTAGTGGAAGCAATGTGAAAATTTGGAAAATTTTGACATAAGAAATTATAGTGGTTCAACCTTCTAACAAGGTCTACATCCACTACCTTAGCTTCCCACTAAATATTTTCACAAATTCACTAAATAATTTCTTCCCATTTTCTAGGCTTAAGAGGAAATCGTTACACAATTAAAACTTTCTACCCAAAGCTTTGATGAACTCAATCTCTTACAAGAAAAGAATGGCAAATGATAAAATTCTCTCAAAGGTAATAACATTGCCCCAATACAAGTTCACTCAACCCAATCTTGAAAATAAAGATTACAGTTTTGCTAACTCAAGAGGGTTACAAGGATTTGACTCAAATAGGCTCAAAGATGTTGGACTTGTGCTTGAGTGCTTGAAAGTTGATGATTAGTTGTTGTAGCAGCTTTGGAGACTTCATTTTATGCCCCTTCATTGATTTCTAACCGTTTGGGTGGTTGAGGGATTGATTATAGCCGTTAGAGGGAAATTTTTCCGCATTAAATGTTATCTGTCAACCCTCGATATCGGTACGCATGCTTCCATACCGGTACTTGCCATAAAAAGAAATAGTCATTGTAAAAAGGGTATCGATACGCATACAAGTTGTATCGATATGCATACCCTGAAAATCACAAAAGGGATTGATACGAATATATGACATATTGGTACGAGTGTGTTATTTTGTAGAGGGGATCGATATGGGCCATACCGTATCGATACTGGTTTTGCTCACTGGAAACCTTGGGCATTTTACAAAAAGAGCCGTATTGATACACATTATCTAACTTTCAAAATTTGCGGTTCCAATAAAATTGACATCTAACAACCAAATAAATATTATAAAATATTTGAAAATTCCTAAACCCCGTACTGGTACGCCAAGTGACCATACCAATACTCAATTAGCTGTTGTTTCCCAGATTTGAATGGCGCATCGAAACATATATGTTTGTATCGAAACCGCGTATCGATATGACTTGTGTGTATATCGGTACTCGATATCGATCACATAAAAATAACATTTCAGTAGCTAAAAACCGTATCGATATGACCTAAGGGGTATTGATAAGTCTGGGCAATTTTGGCTATTTACAGTATGAAAACACTTAGAAAATATTTGGGGGTTTTGGATTTGACTTAGAAGTTATTTTAAGTTCGAAAACATGTCAGTGTGTGAGAGTTTTTGGGCACTTTAAAACTTATCCAATTTTACAAATTGGTCCTTGAAATTACTTGTTATATCAAAATCAAATATTAGTTTTATAATCTCCTCCTTTTTGATATAACAAAACCCAAAATAATTTTTTTAGTCTTTTTAAATAACAATCCCCTTTCTTTAAGGCTATTTAAATTTGAAAAACTTTTTGAAAAATTTACTTCTCCCCCTTGTTGTTAGATCGAAATCAATGTAATGAATGAAGGCATGATAGAAGAAAAAGTATAACTCCAAGCATAAACAACATAAATATCATAAAATTAAAATCATAAATTCAAGCAACATAATAAAAATCCAACTTAACATTATAATCCAAAATATAAACCATAATCCAAAAGACATAGGAAATCAAATAAAAACATAGGTTCATAAACTCAAAACCTCACCACCTTCATCATCATCTCCACCGGCCATACCATCATCACCAAGAGAGTGACCACGCCATTCTCTATGGAATGCAGTAAGGGTCATGTCCATCGAATCTTGGCGAGACTCAATGGAAGTCACTCGTGTCTCCAAGGAATTGAAACGAGCATCAAGAGTATCAAACCTTGTATTCATCTCATTGAAGCGAGTGTCCATGGCATTGAACTTCCTATCGAGATAGGCCATGAAAGCATATAGGGAAGGTTGAGCAATCGGTGCTTCTTGAGCAACTGTAGGATTCACCACTAGATCTGGTTGGGCATCACCAGGAAGATCCACAATTCTAATCCATTTTTCGTTATAGATTGCGAACTTTGCTCGACAGAGAGAATGCTCATCAATAGGGTCAGTGAGAGGTGTAGCAAAATCATAAGAGCAATCTATTTCAAGCTTGTGGAGTATGTAGCTTAAGACGGTACTATAGGTGAACGAGGTGACAAGGGAGGTGTAGAAATTTTGGACAAGGTAGACTAGCTCGAAAAAGATGATTTGGGCTAGGTTTGGACGTACACCCACACGAAAATAATAGAGCCAAAAGTTATAGACTTGTCGAATAGTTGACCACTTACCACTAAATGGTCGAAACCACCAAGTGATGAGGAGGTGAAGGAAACGCTCATGGGCATAAAAAACGGTAACAAAGCCACTATAACGAGGAGTATAGGATTCTTCATTATCTAAACCCACATCTTCTGATCCCAAAAGGTCGACTGTAATTTTAGAGTCAAGTCGAAAAGTTTTATCCATAAGATAGACTCTAGAGCTATAACTTTAGTTTTCTCTTGATTAAAAACACACTGGGCATTAGAGTAAAAAATAAGTACATGGTTTTGTAAAGATAACCGGGTATACTTAAAAAAGTTATGAACCTCCAATCCTTCATTAGTCAAGATAACGAAAATTAAAACCTTATAAAGTCATGAAAGGTAAAGAAACAACACGTTCTCGATAGATTTTAAAGTTTTGAAAGTGTTTAAACGATCCAGAGCATTTGAATTTTTCGGTTCATTAAAGCGAAGACGATAAATTTGGGTAAGATATGGTCTTGTACCATTAGTTTCGAAATTGGGTTCGTTTGGATTAGGAGCGGAAGAGCTAGATGCGATCTCCCTTCTTGCTTTTTTCTTTGGTGCCATAGTAAAAACCTGAAAATTTTCAAACCATAAAAATTCATGTATGCATAAACATCACACTCAATCCAATACTCAAGGTAAGGTAAAAATCTATTGTATATAGTTTGAAAACATATACAAATATAAATAAAAATTTTGATAAAATTTTTTGAAAAACAATTTAAAAAATATACATGTATAATTTTATATTCGAATAATAAATTTTGAGCTTTAAAAAAATTGTAAAATCTTTGACGAAAAAGTTATATACATATTAAAAGTATAATTTTGAAAATAAACAATATACAAATATAAAGAAAAATTAATTTTTAAAAAAATAGAGTTGTACCGTTGAGTTATGGAAGGAATGATGAATGAAGGATGTTTTGCACTAATGTTGATGATGATAGCTTTGGTTTGATGTAGAAAACAACCCCCCCCCCCCAAAAAAAATTTTTTTTTGAAGTAATTTGATGAAAAATAAGAGATTTGAGAGGTGTTTATAGAGAGTGGCTGACTTAGGGTTTTTAGGAAAAATTAGAATTTAAGTTGGATTAGGAAAACCCCTTTTAAAGCTCCAACGGCTACGCGTACCGATACGCTAAAGACACATATCGATCCCGCATACCGGCACGTTTTATATGCGTACTGATCCTTGTCCCATACTGGTACAGGCTTCACTCGTACCAAAACAATGCCCGTTTAACCGTATCAATACGCGATTAACCGTATCAATACCCCTTGACCAAAAATAACATTTTTAGCTGCAAGGGACCCAAAAATTCAAATTTAATCGAATCGATATGCATGTAAATGATATGAGATCATCATGTATGGGCAAAAATAGATGCATACTCCCCCTAACAACATGAATAGATGCATATAGGAGCAAAATTACATAAGCAATGGAATCAACCAAATTCAAGGAACTTTTAAACACTAAAAAGGCTCTAAGTTTCAAGAAAGGCCAGTAAGCCCTAACTCTCTCTTAAGATACCAAAAATGCTCTTTGTCTAAAGGTTTGGTAAATATATTCGCTAACTGGTTTAAGGTGTCTACATACTCTAGAACTACATTTTTCAAGGCATGATCTCTAATGAAATGATGTCTTATTTCTATGTGCTTGGTTTTAGAGTGTTGGATGAGATTCTTAGTGAGACAAATTGCATTAGTATTTTCACACCTAATGGGAATGGTACCTACATCAATTCCATAATCTAGGATTTGTTGCTTCATCCAAAGAACTTAAGCACAACAAATACCGGCCGAAATGTATTTCGCCTTGGTGGTAGAGAGTGCTACACTATTTTGTTTCTTTGAAAACCACGAGATAAAAATGCTACCAAAGAATTGACAAGTATCGAATGTACTCTTTCTATCTATCTTACAACCTGTATAATCTGCATCCGATTAAGCATGTAAACTAAAGGTAAGAGTCTCTAGGATACCAAAGGCCTAAGCAAGGAGTGTCTCTAAGGTATCTAAAGATTCTCTTAATGGCTATAAGGTGTGATTCTCTAGGACTAGCTTGAAATCTAGCACACAAGAAAACACTAAACATAAATTCCAGTGTACTTACATAAGATAAATCAAAGATCATATCATTGATCTGTAAATCTTTAAATCAACACACTTACCTTCTTTATCTTTTTCAAGATTTGTAAAAGAGCTCATTGGTGTGGCTTGAGGTTTCACATTCTCCAAGCCAAACTTCTAGAGCATGTCATTGATGTACTTAGCTTGATTGATGAAGATGTCATCATTCCTTTGTTTGATTTGGAGCAACAAGAAAAATGAAAGTTTTCCCATCATGCTCATTTCAATTTCACCTTGCATAAGCTTAAAAAATTCTCGACAAAGAAGCTCATTAGTAGAACCAAAAATTATATCATCAACATAAATTTACACTACTAAAATATCTTTGCCTTTAACTTTTGTAAAAAGTGTAATATCAACCTTCCCTTTCTTAAAACCTTTTTCAATAAGAAATGAAGATAGCATTTCATACCAAGCTCTAGGAGCTTGTTTTAAACCATACAAAACTTTTGAAAGTTTAAAAACATGGTTTGGAAATTTTGGATCTTCAAAACCAGGAGGTTGTTCTACATAAAATTCTTCATTAATAAAACCATTTAGAAATGCACTTTTGACATCCATTTGAAAGAGCTTGAATTCATGATAACATGCAAATGCTAACAACATCCTAATAGCTCCCATTCTAGCTATTGGTGCATAAGTTTCATCAAAATTAATTCCCTCTTCTTGAGTGTAACCTTGAGCAACAAGTCTAGTTTTGTTTCTCACTATGTTATCACTCTCATCTAGTTTATTTCTAAAAACCTATTTTGTACCTATAGTGGATTTATCACTAGGCCTATCAACTAATGTACATACTTTACTTCTCTCAAATTGATTTAATTCATTTTGCGTGACCAAAAACCAACATTCATCATTTGCTGCTTCTTTGATATTTTTAGGCTCAATGTATGAGATGAATGCAAAATAATTACAAATATTCATAAGAAGATCTAGTGGTTATCCCTTTGGATGGATCACCCAAGATTTCACCACCTTTGACATAGTTGAACTCCCTTGGGTATGTGAGCTTCTTTTCCTCTAGAGTCATGTCCTTCAAGGCTTCTAGATGTGGATCTTGTGGTTCGTCGTTTGATTGAACTTCATCTACCTTTGATGATTTTCCTCCACCATCATTGGCATCAAAAATTCCTACATCATCATCATCACAAGAATTCTTTCTCAAAAGGAGGTTATCATCGAAAACAACATGAATAGACTCTTCAACAACAAAAGTTCTTTTGTTAAATACCCAATAAGCTTTAGAGTTTAAAGAATACCCAAGAAAAATACTTTCATCACTTTTTGCATCAAACTTGCCTAAATTATCTTTGCCATTATTTAAAACAAAACATTTGCATCCAAAAGGATAAAAGTAGCTAATGTTAGGCTTTTTATTTTTGGAAATTTCATAAGGAGTTTTCTTTAAAAGTGGCATAATCATTATACGGTTGATAATATAGCAAGCTGTGTTAGTAGCTTCCGCCCAAAAGTATTTTGGCAAATTATTTTCACAAAGCATAGTCCTTGCCATTTCTTCTAAAGTTCGTTTTTTCCTCTCAACTATCCCATTTTGTTGAGGAGTTCAAGGAGCGGAAAAATTATGAGAAATGCCACTAGATTTACAAAATGTTTCAAAACCAAGATTTTGAAATTCAGTTCTATGATCACTCCTAACATGTGAAATAGAGTGACCAACATCATTTTGGTTAAGTTTTGAAAACGCGATGAATTTTTCTAAAGCTTCATCTTTGGTACTTTAAAATAGAACCCAAGTGTATCTAGAGTAATCATCAACAAGTACAAATGCATATTGTTTTCCACCCAAGCTCATAGTCCTAATAGCTCCAAACAAATCCATGTGGATTAATTGTAAAATCCTACTAGTAGATACATCATTAACATGTTTAAAGGTTGATCTTTTATGTTTTCCCTTAGCACTTGCATCATATACCTTGTCTTGATCAAATTTTAGCTTAGGAAAACCTCTAACTAGATTATTGGAAACCAATTTTTGTAGAACACTCATGCTTGCATGACCTAGTTTTCTATGCCAAAACCATGAATCATGCTCATCTTTTTCAACTAAGCAAATGTTTGATGAATGAATGTCATCTAAAAACACCATATAAATATTTCCTATTCTATGACCTATAAGCATAATCTTATTAGATGCAATGTCAAACAATTTTGCAACCATTAGATTCAAAAATGACATTGTAACCTTTATTGCACAATTGACTTATGCTTAATAAATTATGTTTTAGACCACTGACATACAAAACATTTTCAATAAGAATAGAAGAGTGATTACTGATAGAACCAATTCCTTCAATGTGGCCTTTGGAGTTGTCACCAAATGCCACTACTGCTCCACCTTTTGGTTTTAGCTCTATAAATGGACTTTTGTCTCCGGTCATTTGTCTTGAGCATCCACTATCAAGGTACCATTACTTGTAGAATTAGCCTTGCAGCAATGCTCCCCTACAAACATGGAATCAATTTTTGATTTTTGGTATCCAAATCTTTTTGGGTCCATGAACATTAGTTTCCAAAATCTTGGTTCCCTTAGGAATCTAAGAAGCAATTGCATTATGATCATTAGAAGCAACAACATCTTTAGGGATCCATATACTTCTAACTCTCTTACCATAATTGAGCCTTGGAAACCCTCCATGTTTGCTACCATGGAATTTTCTTTTAACAAAGTTAGGTTATGAGCTTTCACCTTTAAAGTTATTTTTAACACTAACTTTGTTTAAAGATGCATTGAGGTCACCAACCTCCTTTTGGTGATCCTTCTTAATTCTAGAAAGTAAATTATGCATGTCAAGATTTTTCTTTTCAAGTTCTTTTAATTTTTCATGCATATCCTTAGCTTTACTTTTTAATTCTGAATTAGTTTTAGTTTAAGAATCATTTTTATTTTTCAAATTTAAAACAATCTTTTTGTTATTCCTAATTCATTCTTTAAATTCTGAAACTAATTCATCATACACCTCTTGCAACTCATTATACTCATCATATAATTCATCAAATGTAAGCTCAATAGATGAGTTGGAGGTTACCTTAGGATCCTCTTCGAAGGCCATGAGGCAATGATTTGCAACTTCTTGTTTCTCATCACTTGAAGATTCTTTATCACTCCAAGTGGCTACATGGGCCTTATGCTTTTTTCTCTTTTTGAAGCTTTTCTTCTTGAGTTGGGGACAATCGGTCTTGATGTGCCATGGTTTCTGCACTCATAACAAATTATTTGATCCTTATCTTCCTCCTTGTTCTTATTCTTGCAGTCCCCTCTTCGATGGAACTTTTTTCCTTGGTTGGATTTCATGAATCGAGTGAACCTTTTGGCTAGCATAGCCATTTCTTCATCTTTTTCTTCACTAGAATCATTCTCATCTTGTAAAGCTTTAAGATCAATTCCTATCTTTTCTTCTCCACCTCTTTTTTCTCCGCCTTCTTCTCTTCTTTTTTATTCTCTTTATTTTTTCATGATCTCATGATTGAGAAGAGACCCCATAAGAGCATCGACCTTCAAGGTCTTGAGTCTTTGGCTTCTATAATGGCATTTATTTTTCTATCCCATGACTTAGGAAGAGAGTATATAAGCTTTCGAACAAGCTTTTCTTCTGGAATGACTTCCCCGAAGCCTTTTAGCCCGTTGACGATAATAGTGAATCGATCAAACATTTTTGAGATATCTTCATCTAGCTCTATTTTGAATCTCTTGTAGCTTAGATTTAGGAGGCCAATCTGGGTCTCCTTTACTTCATTTGTGCCCTCGTATGTCCCTTCTAGCTTATCCCATATCTCCTTTGCACTAGCGCAAGAAAACATCTTCGAGTACTCATCCGTTCCAAGAGCATAAAAAATAATGTACATTGCTTTGTCATTGATTTGTAACTTTCTCCGATCTTCATTGGTCATCTCATGCTTGGACTTAGGAACGAGCCAATTTCCTTCTCTCTTCATCGAAATGGTTGGTCCATATTCTACTACATCCCAAAGAAGGTAGTCGTTGGATTTGATGAAGAGCCTCATACGATTCTTCCAATAGGGATAGTTATCCTCATTGAAATAAAGAGGTTTGGTGTTGGATTGAGACTTGTAAAAGTTGTTGCCGGAAGTAGATGCCATGGCTTGACCGTTAATTGATTGAATCACCTTTAGGATCATCTCCACAGTGGTTAAACCTTCAATTAAGTATGGCTCTGATACCAATTGTTTGGATAATCAATCGGTTGTGGAAGGCCAAGAAGAGATGAATTGGCAAATAAAAATTTTAGTGAAAGCAATGTGAAAATTTGGACACAAGAATTTATAGTGGTTCAACCTTCTAACAAGGTCTACAACTATTACCTTAGCTTCCCACTAAGGATTTTTCACAAATTCACTAAAGAATTTCTTCTCTTTTTCTAGGCTTGGGAGGAAACCGTTACACAATCAAAACTTTCTACTCAAAGCTTTAATGAACTCAGTCTTTTATAAGAAAAGATTGACAAATGATAAAATCCTCTCAAAGGGAATAGCTTTGCCCCAATACAAGTTCACTCAACCCAATCTTGAAAATAAAGATTACAATTTTGCTCACTCAAGAGGGTTACAAGGATTTGACTCTAATAGGCTCAAAGATGTTGGATTTGTGCTTGAGTGCTTGAAAGTTGATGATTAGTTGTTGTAGCAGTTTTGGAGACTTCGTTTTATACCCCTTCAATGATTTCTAACTGTTTAGGTGGTTGAGGGATTGATTATAGCCATTGGAGGGTAATTTTCCGCATTAAATGTTGTCTGCCAACCCTCGGTATCGATACTCAGGCTTCCATATTGGTACCTACCATAAAAAGAAATAGTCATTGTACAAAGGGTGTCGATACGCATACAAGCCATATTAATACGCATAGACTAAAAACTACAAAAGGGATCGATACACATATATGGCGTATTTGTACGAGTGTGTTATTTTACTAAGGGGATCGATACGAGCCGTACCGTATCAATACTGGTTTTGCTCACTGGAAACCTTGCATATTTTACAAGAAGAGTTGTATCGGTACCCATTGTTGCGTATCCATACGCATTACCTAAATTTCAAAATTTATGATTCCACTAAAACTGACAGCTAACAGTCAAATAAATATTATAAAATATTTGAAAATTCCTAAACCCCGTACCAGTACGCCAAGTGACCGTACCAATACTCAATTAGCTGTTGTTTCTTAGGTTTGAATGGCGTATCAAAATGGATACGTTCCTATCGAAACTGCGTATCGATACAGCTTGTGTGCGTATCGGTACTCTATATCCACCACGTAAAAACCATATTTCAGTAGTTAAAAACCTTATCAATTCAGCCTAAGGGTTATCGATATGTGTTAACTCCTCAGAAGTACTTAATCTTATGCTTATTTCACATCGTCTTTGCTTGCATTTAGGTACATTTAGCCTTAAAATCCATGCATTTGCATAAGGAGTTAGGAATTTTGCTATGCCAGTGTGAAGGTTGCTTTGTTGGCATTATTGCAGGCATGGCAGAACAATGCAGCGCAGAAAGGAATGCCATAGAGAATGTCGAATGTTGGCAGCGATGGACCAAAAATTGCTGAAGCACTGGTTGGAAGCGAAGAGGAGTTTAATGCCCGACCAAGTAGCAGTTGGACCTTGATGACATGAGCTCTAGGATTCAAATATAGGATAAGATGATCACATCCCTTGAGCATTAAAAATTTAATTTTCAAGGATTATCCTAGGTTATCCTTGCAAGCCTATTTAAAGAACTCAAGCAAGCACATAATCAGAGATCGACCAATAATCAAAGATCAGCTTGGAGAGGCTACACTAAAGAAACGTGGTTCGACCAGCTTGACCGAGAGCCTGGACCTTGACGGGCTGCATAGACCGACTCCCTTCTAGCCCATTCTCTTTGTCTAGTTATTTTTATTTTTAAATGATGATGTTGTTAGAAAATGATGAAGGTTTTTGGTTTGATACCCTCACCATGAACTAATTTAATAGTTTGTGGCGGATGTTTGCGTTTGAACGCTGTTTTCATGTTTAGATTTTAATAATAAAAAATGCCTTGGCATTGATTTCCCTATCTCTCATGTTTTATAGTTTTCTAAATTCTATGTCAAGCGACCGTTGGCACATTATACTTATTGCACCTTAATATCTTAACAAACTTAGGGGCAACGATTAGTTGCTAGATACTAAGGAGAGATGCTTCGACGGAAGATGTTCAAGTAGATGAACTTACTACGGGAGTGAGTCTACCCCTTAGGAGTATAGATTGGGACTTAATCAAATTGATTTAAAAAAACTTTATTTTAGAGATATAAGGGTTTTTACATGGTTAATTTTGGGCATTGCCATTGATAGAGGCAATGCCAACTTTGAATCTTCTCGGCAAATATTATCAAGGCAAAAAATTATTAAAGGCTGACATGAAAAGCGTGAAAAACATGCATCCATTGCCAACTCTCATCACTCATTTAAACTCTCATTGGGCCAACGTTGTTTTCCTTTTATTTCTTTCATTTTAATCACTGTTTTCAAACAACCTTAAACCAACCAATACTTTTTCTTGACAAGTAAACAGGCAAAGCAATCAAACTCTTGGCCAATCCTTATGGGATCGATAACTAGCTTACTGTTGTATTACTTGCAAACCGTGTATACTTGTATGCAAAAGACTTAGTCTTGGCACTATTTTCATACATTTCCAATATATTTTTCCACCATTTTGCCAAGCACTTACACACTCAAACAAGTTTTTGGCACCATTGCCGGGGATTGCAACGGAGTTTGTTGTTTTTAAATTTTTACTTGTCTTCTTTTTATTTTTGTTCTTTATTTTATTTCTTTGTTTTGACTGGTGTATGACCAGAAACTGCCCTGTGGTGAAAGATTGGCTATACGATCTGAAAATTGAAAGAACCCTGCGAAGGTTAAAGAAAAATATTCGAGAGATGGCTCAACGAGGCAACAGAGGAAATAATTTGTTAAATAATAAGGGAAATCCACCCAATTACAATGGAATACCACCAGCTCCTATTGCCCCAGTTGTTAATGTGGAGGAAGAGAGGCCTATTAGAGAGCATTTGGCACCAAACATTGACAATTTAATGCCAGGACTAATTGGTCCCGAGGTAAATACACCCAATTTTTAACTTAAACCGATAATGATACAAGCACTTTTGAATGTAGGACAATTTGATGGAGCACCTTCTGGAGATCCAAGGCAACATTTGAAGTAGTTCATGGAAGTCTGCCAGCTATTTCTGTAGCCTGGAGTATCCGAGGATACAGTAAAGCTAAAGTTGTTTACATTTTCTGTGAGAGATAGAGCAAAAGCGTGGCTAAGTTCTTTGCCACCTAGTTCTGTCACCTCATGGGGAGATCTATGCCATAATTTTTTGTTACGATTCTAGCCATATAAACTCACTACCAAGTTGAGGGAGAGATCATCACATTTAGGCAGGCTGATGATGAGACCCTATATGATGCCTGGGAGAGATATAAAGCACAATGGACTTAATGCGCAAACCAAAACAGTTGTTGATGCGTCAGCAAATGGCTCGCTTCTTGAAAAAACTATACAGAGGCAGTTGGCATTCTTGAGAGAATTTCAATTAACGATTTTGAATATCGTACTGCCAGACTTGGGACCGAAACTAAAACTGGTGGGAAATTACAGATAGATGAGCTCACATCTATCCACGCTGAGATTTCCAATCTTGCTAGCATGGTGAGAACTTTGTAAAAGAGTTATGAGGCCCAGGAATTTAAGGCATTAGCCTCATTCTGTACAATATGTGGAGAGGATCATCACACAGAAGATTGCTCTGCCAACTCTGAGTCGGTAAATTTCGTTGGCAATTTTAATCGTAATTATAATCAAAATTCCAATACATACAATGTAGGATAGAGGCATCACCCAAATTTAGCTTGAAGGAATCAAAGAAGCAACCAATATAATGCCCAGGGTTAATACAATGCCATGCCAGGGTCAACCAGAATGCCATGCCACAAAAGGAACAAAATAATTTTTATGCAGGGCAAAGGAACAACCAGGGGACTTTGACAGAATACATGGAGAAGAATGATGCAACTATCCAGAGTTTGGCAGCATCAATGCAAAACTTGGAGATACAAATTGGACAGATTGCCAATGCACTTAGCAATAGACCCCTGGGGAGCTTTGCGAAGCAATATAGATGATGTCAGGCAAAACCATAATGAACAATGCAAAGTTGTGACTCTACGGAGTGGCAAATAATGTGAGGCTGAGACATCTGTCAAACAGCCAAATAGTTGCCAGGAGAAGAAGAAACTACTAGTAGATGAACCAAAAAAACCAAAAAAGAGAAAATAAGCAATGCCAAACCTCAGTTGAATGTCAGTAGAACCTTGGCAAAGCTGGTAGAGCCAGCATATGTTTATCCACCTCCGCCGTTTCCAAGAAGACTACAAAAGCACAAGCAGGACCAACAATTTAAGCGCTTCTTGGAAGTACTTAAACAATTGCAAATCAATTTACCATTGGTGGAAGCTCTCGAGCAAATGCCCAACTATGTCAAATTCATAAAGGACATCTTATACAAAAAGAGAAAGTTAGGTGATTTAGAAACCGTAGCTCTCACTGAGGGATGTAGTGCAATGATACTCAATCAGTTGCCACCAAAGTTGGAAGATTCGAAAAGTTTTACTATTCCCTGTACCATTCGCAATAGATTCAGGGGTAGGGAATTGTGTGACTTGGGAGCCAACATCAATTTAATGCCACTGTCTGTTTTTAGGAAGCTTGGCATAGAAGCGAGGCCTACCATGATGACACTTCAGTTGGCGGACCGATCCTTTGCACATCCTAAGGGTAAAATTGAGGATGTGTTGATAAAGGTAGATAAATTCATATTCCCAACTGACTTTATTATCTTAGATTATAAGGCAGATTTAAATGTCCCAATTATATTGGAGAAGCTGTTCCTTGCCACAGGTACAACCTTGATTGATGTTTATAAAGGTGAATTAACTATGCGCATGAATGATCAACAGGTTACATTTAATGTGTTTCAAGCTTTGAAATGTGCAAATGAATCAGATGAATGCCAAGCAAATGATAAGACAGAGTCCATTTTTAAGGTGGATGTGGCATAGTTGTGCCAAGATACTAATCATGATGCCAGCGGAAGTGACAGTGAAGGTGAAACAAGTGAGGACACTAAAGGAGCATCCTCAGTAGAAATAAGCTATTTTGGACAACTAGAACCATTAGAGATGGCTGGCAGAGAAATCGTAACACCAAAATCATCTATTGAGAAGCCACCCAAATTGGAGCTCAAATCACTGCCAGACCATCTCAAGTATGCTTACTTAGGTAAACACTCAACAGTGCAGTGATCATTGCTGCTGATCTCACTAATGACCAGGAGGAACGATTGATGGAAGTTCTAAGCAATTACAAGCAAGCGTTGGGATGAACCTTGGCTGATATCCAAAGAATAAGCCCAACCATTTGCATTCACAAAATCATCTTGGAGGAATATCATGGGAAGACCATTGAGGGTCAGAGAAGATTGAACCCGAGCATGAAAGAGGTTGTTACGAATGAGATTATCAAGTGGCTAGATACCAAGATAATGTATCCCATTTCTGACAGCTCGTGGGTCAGCCCGGTGCAATATGTACCAAAGAAAGGTGACATGATCGTGGTTCAAAATAGCAGCAATGAGTTAATTCCTTCCAAGACCGTTATCGGATGGAGAGCGTGCATGGATTATAGGAAGCTGAACAATGCCACCAAGAAAGAACATTTTCCATTGCCCTTCATTGATCAGATGTTGGACAGACTGACATGTAAGGTATTTTACTATTTTCTAGATGGTTATTCAGGATATAACCAAATTGCCATAGCTCTAGAAGATCAAGAGAATACCATGTTCACCTGTCCATATGAAATGTTTGCCTTTAGAAGAATGCCATTCGGGTTGTGTAATGCCCCGACAACATTTTAACGTTGCATGATGTCCTTTTTTGGACATGATTGAACAAAATTTGGAAGTATTCATTAATGATTTCTCAGTGTTTGGAAAAACATTTAAGGAATGCCTTCAGAGTTTGGAGCAAGTCTTGAAGATATGCATTGAGAAAAACCTAGTATTGAACTGGGAAAAATGCCACTTCATGGTGAATGAGGGCATTTTTCTCGCGCACAAGGTAACCAAGAAGGGATTAGAGGTCAAACAAGCAAAAAATTGAGGTAATCAAGCAATTGCCACCACCGACAAGTGTAAAAGGTATTAGAAGTTTTTTGGGACATGCAGGTTTTTACCGTCGTTTCATTAAAGATTTTTCGAAAATTTCTAAACCTTTATGCTTGCTTTTGGAACAAAATGCTACTTTTTCATTTGATGATTCTTGTTTAAGAGCATTTTAGTAACTTAAGGAGAAGTTGATTAATGCCCCTATAGTCGTGGCACTAGATTGGAATAAGCCATTTGAGCTCATGTGTGATGCTAGCAAATATGTCTTCGGAGCAGTATTGGGACAATGGCATGGCAAAGTTTTTCATACCATTTACTATGCCAGTCGGACACTAAATGGAGCTCAGCTGAATTATTCCACAACCAAAAAAATTTCTTGCAGTTGTATTCGCTTTTGATAAATTCAGATCTTATTTAGTTGGTAACAAGGTTGTGGTGTATACATATCATTCAACACTAAAGTACCTTTTGGCAAAGAAGGATGCCAAGCCCAGACTAATCCGATTGACGCTTCTACTATAAGAATTTAACCTTGAGATCTGAGACAAGAAGGGCAGTGAAAACTTAGTAGCTAACCACTTATCACGTCTAGAGCATCACCTTGAAGATGGTAAGAACGCTGCCATAAGAGATGAATTTCCATATGAGTATTTGCTTGCAGTCAATGTTGTGCCATGGTATGCTGACATAGTCAACTACCTGGTAAGTAATATTTTTCCACCAAATTTGGCATACAATGCCAAGAAAAGATTTTTGTGAGAAGTTTGGCAATAATGTTGAGACGAGCCAATATTATTTAAACAGTGTGCCGACCAAGTGATAAGACGGTGTGTGCCAGAGGATGAGCAGCACAACATTTTGCAACTATGCCATGCCGCACCGTATGTAGGTCACTTTGCTAGGATGAAGACTGGTGCCAAGGTGTTGCAATCAAGATTCTTTTGGCCCACACTATACAAAGATGCCCATAACTATGCCAAGGCATGTGATCAATGCCAGCGGACAGGAAACATCTCTAGCATACACCAACTGTCACTCCTAAAAATCATGCCTGTGGACTTATTTGATGTATGAGGGATAAACTTTATAGGTCCATTTCCTCCATCATTTGTTAACTTATACATCCTCGTGGCTATTGAAAACATTTCAAAATGGGTTGAGACTGTTGCATTGCCAACGAAAGATGCCAAGGTCGTTGCCAAGTTCTTGCACAAACACATTTTTACTTGATTTGGTGCCCCCAGAGTGATTATTCATGATGTGGGTACCCATTTTAAATACAATATAATCTCTAAAGATTTGTGCAGATATGGAATTCAGAAAAGGATTGCTATGGCATACCATCCCCAAACAAATGGGCAAGCTGAGATTTCAAACAAGGAGATTAAGAGTATCCTTGAAAAGACTGTAAATCCATCTAGGAAGGACTGTTCCTTGAGACTAGATGACTCATTGTGGGCTTACATGACAGCTTTTAAAACTCCCTTGGGTACTTTACCAGTCAGACTCGTTTTTAGAAAAACATGCCACCTACCGGTGAAAATAGAGGACCGTGCATATTGGGCAATCAAGACGCTTGATATGCATGGAGAGCCACTGGAGAAAAAAGAATACTAGACCTAAATGAGTTGGAAGAGTTCAAAATACAAGCCTATGAAAATTCTAGACTCTACAAGGAGAGGACCAAACATTGGCATGACGGTAGGATAATGCCAAGACAATTTAAGGTAGGTCAACATGTTCTGTTATTTAACTCAAGGCTTAAATTGTTTCCAGGCAAGCTTAAGTCAAGGTGGTCAGGCCTTTTTGAAGTTGTAAAGCCACATGTCCATGGTGCTGTGGACTTAAAAATTTAAATTTGGGAGAAATTTTCAAGGTAAACGATCAACGGTTAAAGCACTATTTGGAAGGAGATCCGAGGAATGCTAAAGAGGTTATCCTCTTGGTAGAGGTACCGTAACATTATCATCAGGTTTTGAAATTTTTGTACATAGTAGGTTAGATGTTTTTCTTTTCAGTAATTTTTATTTCTTTCTTTTTCTTATTAGTTTTAAAATTTTCTTTTTATTTTGATTTTTTTGCGTTGAGAGGTTTTCTTTGAGAATGTGCGAATTTAGTGTGTCAGCTATAGTGCCGAGACAGGGACCTGGCAAAAGGCGATTACAAATTAGGAGAATTCTGTGTGCCAGATACAATGCCAGGGCAGGGGTTTGGCATGCGGCGATTGGAAATTTGGAAGAAAAAGATTTACTTTAGCTTGGTGAAAAGTCAGCCCATGAGAAAGTGAAAATAATCTTTGAACCTTTACCCTAGCCGCCCAAATTGGATAAGTTGAAATTTAAATTCAACTTAAACCCTTATCACCTAAATCCTTATCACTCCACTCTTTTAAACCTACCATATCACTTAAACCCTTATCACATCATCCTTATCACTTAAACCCTTTTTCTTTTTCCCATACACGCAATTACCCATCATTACCCCCTCTTAAATCAGTCACTTTAATATCCTCATTAAAACACTCAACCTTTTTACTTTTAACCTACCCTAGCCATTCAAAGAGTTAAATAACCTTCACTTTTCTTTTGTTTTTCTTTATCACAAAAGAAAACAAAGATTCAAGCTATTCTTCTTCTTTTTCCCCAAACTGATCAAGCTTTCAACTTGTTTCCATGGCTTCCTCATCCACACCCTTCAAAATCTTTTTCAATGAAGAGAACCATAAAAAGTATGAAGTGAAATTTTCCTCAAGATCATTTTTCTATGAGAAGCACTTTGACTTCAAAGATGAGCCAACTGTGGGATTTCTACCGGACTTTATGGCTGTCGTAAATAAGAACAAATGGGAACTCTTCTGCCAACAAAAGGGAGAGGTCTTTGCGAATATTGTCCAGAAATTTTATGCACACTTGACCACCAAGGATAACACTTTCTTTATGATTCGAGGAACATGCGTGCGATTTGATGAGGGTTATATCAATGCTATGTTTAAATTGGGGGATATCGATGAGGAACATCTAGAGTATGCCAAGTCAATGACTGCTGCCAAGAGGAAGAAATTATGTGCGAACCAGGCATGGAATAGACTGAGTCTTCCAATAGACACCGAACAGTCAAGAGACTGGCACTGAAATCTCAACCAAAAGGGTGGAACCATTTTTTAAAGGAAAATTTAAAGCCAACCACCTACAACGAAACGGTGTCGGAGGAATGGCTAGCGCTACTGCACTCAATCATTGTTGGCCAAAAAAATAATGTCGGTTGGATCATCGAGGAAACATATAAATGTGTTGGTAAGCCTAAAGGTAGTTTGTTATTTCCTTTATTAATTTCTAACATTTACATGAGGCATGGTGTGCCCAAGATTGACTCAAACAAAGGCTAAGATATTCAATCATGCCGACCCTATAGAGGCAACTCATTGCCATCGAGTCAAAGAAAAGGGAAAGATAAAAGCAAAAAAATCAATGCCAAAGCCCAAAGTGTCGAAGGCAAAGCCTGATGCTCTCATGCCAGCTGATTATATGGTATTGCTCTGCCAGATCCACCATCACCAGGAGATAATTCTCTAGAAATTAGAGAGAGAGCTGAGGAGCAAAATGTCAAACTGTGGCAGATATTGATGCCAGGGATGTTGCCATTAAGGAAACCCTTGAAAGATTTTCCCCGGACTTTTGGCCAACCTTCCTAGATTTTTTATAGAAATCTTTGCCAGCGATGATGCCATGCCAGCCAGTCCTTGATTAGTTCATACCCCGATACACTTAGATGCCACCATCCCAGTCTCGCCATTTCAATTTGAATCCGTTAAGTCAGAAACGCCACCAGAGTCAGAAGAAGAAGTTCAAAAGAAGCCTGCCACAACACCTACTACCCCAGCCTCGTCTATCGCCACGCCTGCCGCTTCGAAGCCAGTGCAGATTATCAAGGCAGTTGGAGCTTCCACTACTGCCTCAAAGCCAAGCATGAAAGGAAGGAAAAGAATGACCCTTGATCGTGGGACATTTATCAAAAGAAAAAACCCACGTCACACGAGAGGAAGTCTCCACAGGGGAGTCATCTTTTTCCTAAACTCCTTTACATTTCATTCATTTGCATTTCACATGTTCATGCATTTTATTTTTTTGTTATTTGTATATATGTGTTGTTTTCATGCATTGAGGATAATGCACATCTTTGGTTTGGGGATGTGTGTTGCCTCACATTTATGCCATGTCATGCATTCATGTTTACATTTCTGCTGCCATGCCATGTATGCCATATAGATTAGGTTGTAGCCATGCATACCGAACCACTAAAATGAAAAAGAAAAAGAAAATTTTACCTCGGTCAAATTTTGAAGTATGCTAATACTTTGTTAGGCAAGTTGAAATTTTTCTAGAATAATTTGTCTGATGAAGAATTTTTTTTTCTTTAGTTTGCCTATGCCAGGAGAATAGTTATGCCAGGTCTGCTTGGCAATTGATCTCTAGTTTAGGGAATTGCACTTTCACTTACCACGTAGTATGAATCTAGTTCCTAAGCAAACTTAGAATTTTTGAAACTAAGCTTAGAAAAAAATTATGCCAGTGTAAAATAAATTAATAAGGCAACAATGTTTTGCGAAGACAAGAAAAACTGGAACACTCTTCTACCTTATAGATAATAGGTAACATGGGGCCTGGTGGAACTCCCTCGTTAGTGCTCAGGTCAAAAACTTTAAGGGTATGAGTGTAATGAGTTAGCTTAGTGATGTAGTCTGGACTAACATAGGGATTCGTGGTATGCTTCCTTTTATTACTCACGCCAAACAATGCCATGACTTGAACCCTAATTTAATGCAAGTTGAAAAAAAAGAAGAACCCCTTGGCATGAATAAAAGAAAAATTCTGAGTTTAGATAGTAAATTTGACTTAGGGAGTAAAAGTATGCTTGATGCATATTGCCTACACATCGTGCACTCTTCATGCCCTTGGACTAGAGTTATATTGCTGCACTTGAATTTGCTTATCTGCTTGGCATTACTGCACTGAGATATCTGAGGACAGAACTAGAGCCAAATTCTGCTTCCCAGCACGTGTTGGCATTCCGATCAAAATTTTGTCGAGGTACTATTTTCACTATTTTTGCTATTATATTATTTGCATTACTTGAGGACAAGCAATGAGCTAGGTTTGGGGGTGTGTTAACTCCTCAAAAGTAATTAATCTTATGCTTATTTCACATTTTCTTTGCTTGCCTTTAAGTACATTTAGTTTCATTTAGCCTTAAAATTCATGCATTTCATAAGGAGTTAGGATTTGTGCTATGGCAGTGTGAAGGGTTGCTTTGTTGGCATTATTGCAGGCATGGTAGAGCAGTGCAGTGCAGAAAGAAAGAAGGAATACCAAAGAGAATGCTGACTGGTTGTTGGCAGCAATGGACCAAAAATTGCCAAAGCACCGGTTGGCAGCAAAAAGGAGTTTAATGCCCGGCCAAGTAGCAGTTGGACCTTGATGACATCATCCCTAGGATTCAAATATAGGATAAGATGATCACATCCCTTGAACATTCAAAATTCAATTTTTAAGGATTATCCTATGTTATCCTTGCAAGCTTATTTAAAGAACTCAAGCAAGCACATAATCAGAGATCGACCAATCATCAACGATCAGCTTGGAGAGGCTACACTAAAGAGATATGGGTCGACCAGCTTAACCGAGAGCCTGCACCTTGAAGGGCTACCTCGACTGACCCCCTTCTAGCCCATTCCCTTTGTCTAGTTATTTTTATTTTTAAATGATGATGTTGTTAGAAAATGATGAAGGTTTTTGGTTTGATACCCTCACCATGAACTAATTTAATAGTTGGTGGCAGATGTTTGCGTTTGAACGTTATTTTCATGTTTAGTTTTTAATAATAAAAAATGTCTTGGCATTGATTTCCCTATATGGCATGTCTTACAGTTTTCTAAATTCTATGCCAAGCGACCTCTGGCACATTATTCTTATTGCACCTTAATATCTTAACAGACTTAGGGGGCAACGATTAGTTGCTAGATACTTATGAGAGATGCTTCGACGGAAGATGTTCACGTAGACGAACTTACTACGGGAGTGAGTCTACCCCTTAGGAGTATAGATTGGGACTTAATCAAATTGATTTATGAAAAACTTTATTTTAGAGATATAAGGGTTTTTACATGGTTAATTTTGGGCATTGCCATTGACAGAGGCAATGCCAACTTTGAATCTTCTCGGCAAATATTATCAAGGCAGAAAATTATTAAAGGCTGGCATG
This sequence comes from Hibiscus mutabilis, assembly GCA_019671005.1. NCBI lineage: Eukaryota > Viridiplantae > Streptophyta > Magnoliopsida > Malvales > Malvaceae > Hibiscus > Hibiscus mutabilis. The sequence goes on from CM033749.1 coordinate 28,152,979, forward strand.
AAAAACAGGCATCACTTGCCAACGCTCATCACTCATTTAAACTCTCATTGGGCCAACGCTATTTTCCTTTTATTTCTTTCCTTTTAATCACTGTTTTCAAACAACCAGCTTACTGTTGTATTACTTGCAGACCGTGTATACTTGCACACAAAAGACTTAGTCTTAGCACTATTTTCATATATTTCTAATACATTTTTCCACCCTTTTGCCAAGCACTCACATAGTCGAACAATATGCCTGGGCAATTTTTGCTATTTATAGTAAGAAAACACTTAGAAAATAAGGTTTTTGGATATGACTTAGAAAATATTTTAAGTTCAAAAACATGTCAATTTTGAGTCTTTTTGGGTACTTAAAAATTTATACAAGTTTATAAATTGGTCCTTGAAATTACTTGTTATATCAAAATCAAATATTAGTTTTACATTTTTCTATCAAAGGCGGCCTTAAGATGGTCATGGATGATGGTAATCCGTTCTTTGGTTTCCAGAAGTAAGTCAGGGCCCAACATCTTACCTTCGCCAAGTTCAGACCAACATAACGGTGTTCTGCATTTTCTACTATACAATGCGTCATACGGTGCCATTTTGATGGATTCTTGGTAACTATTATTGTAGCAAATTCAATAAAGGGTAGGCACTTCTCCCAGGTTCTTTCAAAATCAATGATACATGCTCGAAGTATGTCTTCCAGAACTGAATTACTCTTTCCGACTGGCCGTCAGACTGAGGGTGAAAGGCAGTACTGAGATTAACTCTAGTGCCCAAAGCTCCTTGCAATGATCTCCATAATCGAAAAACAAATAGGGGGTCTCGATCTGAGATGATAAACTTGGGTACTCTATGAATCTTGACGACTTTCTTGATGTGCAAGTCAGCTAGCTTAGGGAGATCGTAGTCTATTCTAACGGGTAAGAAGTGAGCTGACTTGGTGAAACGATCAACAATGACCCAAATAGCACCATGCTTGGTTGGTGTTAATAGTAGCCCACTAACGAAATCCATAGTGACTATTTCCCATTTCCATTGAGGTAGTTTAATAGGTTGCAATAATCTAGTGGGGACACGATGTTCAGCCTTGACTCACTGGCACGTAAGACACTTAGATACATATTTCGTAATAGATTAATTCATGCCTGGCCACCAATAAAGTTCCTGAAGACCCGTGTACATCTTTACGGATCTCGAATAAACAAAAAAAGGGGCTACAATGAGCTTCCTTGAGGATCTTATCTTGAAATAGCTTGTCATTAGGTACACAGATTCGATCACGAAAACTTAGGAATCCTTTTGTATTAACCTTGAACTCAGAATCGGGAGTGCTCTAGAGTTTAGATGTAACACCCTAGTTCTGGGTCTAGATGTTTTGGGGTTCGTTTTGAGGGTCTGGTGGGCCGGATTAAATCGGTTTAAATATTTTTGAAGGAGATAAATATATGGAAAAAAGTTTAAAATCTTTATTTTATATATTAATGATTGTGATGAAATCAATTTTGGAAAATAAGTTTTGGAAATAGGACATTTTGGACTAGTGACCAAAATGCAAACTTTGAAAAATGTTTTTAGTGACTGTTTTGTAAAGGGTCAAAACTTTGAATATTAAAGGAGCTAATAGCCCAAAATTCTAATCTCATACTTTATGCCTTAAATGGCTATTTATAAAAGTGTTTTGGAAATATAATAGGTTGAGGAGAATTAATTGATAATTAATTCTTTAAAACAAAAGTCGCGTAATTAACTTTCTCTCAAAACTTTTTCTCTCAAAATCTCCCTAGCCAAACACTATTCTCTCCTTCTAAATCTTCAGGTAAATCTTCTTTTTCTTAAATCTTTTGATTTCTAATGGGTTCTCTATGGTTTCTAAACAAAACTTTATTGTTTTAACTTTGTTTTCAAATGTAAATTCAGTCAATTAAGGGAGAAAGCATCTATTAGAGGTAATGTTCGTTCTTCTCCTCTAATGAAAGGTTCTTCACTGAAATTCCCAAGTTGTTGATCCTTTACAATTGTTTTCTAATGTGTTTTGGATAGTTTAATTAAGGAAAATTGGTTTAATTGTGTTTGATTGGTGGATTTTCGAATTGGATCTATTTTGATGGGTTCTTGATTAGAATAGATCATGATTTTGGTGTTTAATGGTGTAAAAAGTTTGGATTTAACATTGTAATCCCGAAACTAGTTTAATCTCTAAAGTTAAAAGTTGTTAGTTGAGGGTTTTTGTGTTGATAATGGAGTTTAATCATTGCTGGAAGTAAAATGTTGTTAAAGTGTTTTTAGATGTTAATTTTTGAGGTTTGAAGTATTGAATCGCTTAATTGTGGTTGGGTAATGATTGGAAGGTGTTTGAGGTTGTTTTTGATAAGTTTCGGATGGTTTTTGAGTAGGCAACTTGTGAGTTGCGGGTAATTACTTTGAGGCAGTGGTTTGAATGCGTTTTTTATGCATGTTTCCTCTGTTTTTTGTGGCCAAAATAGGGGATACTCAAAGCGAAGCATTTTTTTTATTGAAAGAACTCAAGGCGAAGTAGCTTGAGGTAGATTGTGGCTTTCCGGGAGCTCGATTTGCGTTGGTGAGCAAGGCGAGGTGTAATTGGTGAATGGAAACGGTTTTAAAAGTCTTTCAAAGGTTCGAAAGTGATTTTGTAAGTTTAGGTTAAGCTTGAAACACTTACCTAAGCTTGGAAGTAAGTTTCCCTATTTTGCCATTTAATATCGGTTCGGATATGAGCATGTGTAATTCATGTTTTGGTCGTAAACATGGTTTGTTTTACTTACTGTAAATGCATGATTTTGAGTACATATTCAGTGGTTTAAAAGTATATGAAATGCTAGTGAGCATTGGTTTTCATTCCGGTCGGGAATGTGGAGTTGCTTTGGCAATGTGGTTTGCATATGTGGTGGTTTTTGTATAATGCATTGTAAAACAGTGAGTAAATGGTTTTGTAAATGATATACTGGCTATGTGACATGATGAGAAAACATTCGGATATAGGTGGCATGCCATAAGATGAAGTGCAGTATACTATGTTTAAAATCGATTGTGATTAGAGGTCCTTGAGGTAAAGCGGTCAGCTACTCGGACTATGATGTTATCACTTGGGTTGAGTGGGCGATTTCCTTTTTTTTTTGTTAGTCTTGCGGTCGGCAAGGTTATTATATCATGCGGTCGGCATGGTATGGGTCTTGATGGTTGTCGGTCATCAAGGGAGATTCGTGTATCCGATATGTAAGATTAACAGTCGGTTAATCAAGGATAGTGGTCGACTATCCGGGGTCACTGTAAATACCAATATATGAAAGTTCATGTGTTGAACCTATTTTAGAATGCTTTGGGATTTAAGCATGGTAATATGATTTAATTCTTTGGGATTTAAGCATGGTAATATGATTTAATGCTTTGGGATTTAAGCATGAAGTTTGTAAATGATTTTGCATATGGTCGATATGCATGTTTGAATTTGGAATTAATGAAAATACTTTGGTCGGTAAGCATGGGATTTATATGTGGTTTTGCATAAAGATCGTTATGCATGTTTCGGTTGGAAACAATGAAAATGCTTTGGTCGTTAAGCATGTTTTGAAAACATGTGGTTTAAGTTTTCAAAGGGTTTTAATGCATCATTACCTTTTGAGCATCCTCACTAAGCATGTGTGCTTACGCTCTCTTTTTCCTAATGATGCAGAGCATTGAATTTGGGGCATCAAAGGCAAGGTTTGAAGTGATCCAAGAACCAAGACTATTTTGAGTATGAACTCGGTTTAAGTTTCTGGTTAATAAGGCAATGTGTTCGCCATGTTTTTGGGATTTGTAATTATGTTTTTCCCTGGTTTTTGAGCATGGTTAATGTTGTGTTCTGGGAGTATGGTGGATGTTGATAAGTATGTTAATGGGTTTTGCTTATGGTTAATGCTAGGTGATATCCTAGGTATGCATTTAGTTAGCATTGGTTGATTGCCATGCCTTGATGATTCTAGCAAGTTGATTTTGATGCTATAGGCTTGATGGATGTTGCACATGCTGAGATTTGTTCAAATGAGTGTTTAGTATGTTTGGAAGTTGGTTTTAGGAATCATGCCTATAGTTTACCTTAAAAGTGTGATTGCCATGGTTTGAGTGTGGTTCTGTATCAACATGGTTAGGATCAATCCTTGGAAAGGTTGTATGAATGTTTGAGACATGTTTAAGTGGTTTGGAATCCATTAAGGTAAGTTAAACTAGCAACAGTGGACGTTTCAGGTCCAGGCATATCAAAACACGTCCCCTCGAACCGGTACGGCTAGGCCATTTTAGGCATAGCGTTTCGATATGCGATGAGGTGTTTTGATACGGGAAGGCCTTTTCAGGCATAGTGTTTTGATACACGGGTAAGTGTTTCGATAAGGGTGAGCCCTTTTAGGCTTAGCGTATCAATACACGAGGAGGTGTATCGGTACAATTTTGAGCTACTAGAATATGAGTTTTGTAAAATAGCCAAGGCATACCGAAACACCTGTACACGTACTGGTACGGGCTGTAGTTAATTCTCTTAATGGGATGTTTGAATGTTTTTGATTCTTTCGGTTTAGTCCCTGAAAGTTGTGAGTGCAATTGCTTAAGTTTGGATGGTCTGATTGAGTCAAGAATCAGCATGCAAGCATGTAATCTGACTAATTGAGGATTGGTAACCCTAATTTTGATAATGGTCCTTTAATTTACCAAATTTACATTTTGTCCCCCAAAGTGTACTGTTTGCAATTGGTTGCTATTCCATGGTCTGTTTCCTTTGTAACCTTAACCGCTGCAAGCTTGATCACTTAGGATTAATAATATGCATCTAGACAAGACAAAAGGAAAAAATGGACCGATTTTCGTAATCTTCTTCTGGTTTGTTTCGGCAAACCTAATGCAGCTTGCTACTATAGGTCGACGCTTTATGAGCTTGAAATAACTTGTAATTCAGCTACTATAGTGGATTGTAATTCAGGATCTTGATCTTGTAATAACTTGATCCTTGATACAATAGTGGATTGAATCTGTAGTTCAGCTACTATAGGTCGACGCTTTCTGAGCTTGAAATGAACATTAATAGCTCGAGAAGCAGGCACAAGCTTGCGAATAAGTGTGTCACCAACAACATTAGCCTTGCCCGGGTGATAATCAATGACAAGATCGTAATCCTTAAGGAGTTCCATCCACCTTCTCTAACAAAGGTTCAGTTCTTTCTGTGTCAATAGGTTCTTGAGACTTTTATGATCGGTGAAGAGGTAGGATTTTTCTCCGTAGAAATAATGCCTCCAAATTTTCAATGCAAACACAACTGCAACTAATTCAAGGTCATAAATAGGATAGTTCATTTCATATGGCTTTAGTTGTCTTGAAGCATAGGCAATTACCTTGCATTCTTGCATTGATACACATCTTAACCTGAGATGTGAATCATCACTATGTACTATATAGTCTTTTCCGGACTCAGGTTGTGTTAAGACCGATGCATGGCTCAATACTTACTTGAGTTGGTCAAAGCTGCATTACTATTTTTTAGTCCATTCAAAATGAACATCCTTTCGAAGAAGCTTAGTCAATGATGTTGCTGCCAATATAGATAATCCTTTAACGAACCTCCTATAATGGCCAGCAAGACCGAGGAAACTTTGAACTTCCCCAACATTCTTTGGTAATCTTCATTCGATGATAGCTTGAATCTTTTTTGGCTCTACTTGAATACCCGCTGCAAACACAATGTCATCTCTTTTGATACCATTTCTGAATACTTTATTTCCAAATAATTCCACATTTTCCATATATTTCCAAATATTTTTAAATCATAAAAAACCTTTATGAAACGTATGTATTTATGTATGTATATGTATGAATCTATTTATTGTATATGTATTATTATTATTATTATTATGGGATATATATTATAAAAATTAAAAATAGATTAAAAGTAAAACCCAATTAAATTTTATTAGTCTAGTCCAGTTTACACCAAGTAAACCCAAAAATATTACACAAGGCCTATCGGCCAAATCTAAAACCGAAACCTTGATCTATATCAGATAACCTAAACCCTAACCCTTATTTTTTCTTGCAACCACCCAATCTCCACCATCAGATCAAGATCTGATCTGACAGTCTAGATGAATGAAGATGTGATCGGCCAGCTCCTTCGCGCGCGCGTGCATCGCACCACCGAGCCTGCTCAACTTCCTTCACGTGCCCACCGCTTCGTCTTCCTCGTTCATGTTGTGCCATCGCTGGAGATCATGCTGCCACCGTACGGCCATCGATTCTCCCAACAATCGGACCTGCGCAAGAAATATAAAAAAAGGGAACATCAGATCAAGCATCATCAACAGTAATATCTTTTATTGTTGCTTAAGATTGTAAACAAAGAAAATTAAAAAAAATCGGATATATATGGAATGACTCCATAGTAATAAATTTCTAGATTCCAGATATTCAAATAAAAAAGAAAAATTTTAGAGGTATTTTTAGCCATTTTCTTCCGCTTTTCTTGCATACAATAACAGAAAAAATAATAATATTAAAAAAGGTTTTGGGTGCTTACCCTTTGGGGACACCGAACCGCCGTCATGCATGGTGGTCGAGGCTGCTGTCCTCCGTGATAGATGGCGTTCGAGGGTCGATGATATGAGGCCTTTAATTTCTTTTTTAGAAAAGGTTTTTAGAGTTTTTTTTGTTTAAGGGCTTCGGTTTTTTTTAGATTTGGGTAAAAAGAAGTAGATTTTGATTTTTTTAACCGGATTCGAATTGAGGAAAAGGAAATGATGGTTGGGATGAGCAGTTGAGAGCACTTGGATTTTTGGTTTTAAAAACAGAGAGAAATGGGGGATTAAATCTTTAAAGGGTCTCAAAATGGCCAAAAATTTTAATTTAATAGCTGGTGAGGGTATTTTATAGTTTTTTCGAGTTTTTGATCTTTCACCCACAAGACATTCTGCATTTTTAAATTGCGTCATTAGTCCCTGAATGTTTTTTAAAATTGCAAGTTCGTCCCTTAGAGTTAATTGGTTTTTAAAAGAAATGGTTTATTTGCCTGAAAATCCTTTCACATTTCTAAATTACTGAGTTGGTACTTGCTGGTTTTTAAAATATTTCAATTTCGTCCCTTGATAGTATTTAATTAGTTTCTTTTAGGGTTAATTCCTTTATGGTCCTCCAATTTTCTAATTTTCATTTAATTTAATCCTTTTAGGGGCTATTTCTTCTTTTTAATACTTACTTAATCATGCATATTTAATTTCAGCACATTTTTTTACTTAATTTCAGTTCTTATTTTGCGTATTTTTGTTCGTGCTTTCATTTGTTTGTTGATATATATGTTGTTCATCTTTGTTACTTTTGGTTATTTATTTTTGTTTTTTTTTATGTATTGTATATTATGTATATTAAATATATATGAATAGTATATAATGTGTGGTACATAGTATAAGTATATTATTATTTATTATATATGTATTGTAATATATATATATATATATATATCATATAGTTTATTTATCCTAGATTATGATTTTAATGCATATATATATTACTTGTATTTTATTTTTTATTAAGTCGTTCTTTTTATATATGTGTCATCTGTATTTGTTCTTTTTATGAAATATAGTTAAGGTGTTTTTATTGTGCCTTGTTTTGTTTCTATTATTATGTATTATATTTTTTACTTATTATTATATTATTTTTTATTTATTTTGTTAAGATTCATACTTTTTTATTTTCATGTATTTTATTTTATGTTTTGCCATGATTAATTTCTCACATATAGTTTTAGGTTTTTATCCTGATATTCTAGTGGGAGTGTCATCCCGGCCTCCTGGTGTCATTTCCTTTGGTACCGTGGATATCAAGGCAATATTAATGATCGAAATATGCATTTTAGGAATTACTTTTTAAATTAAATCAATTTTTGTTATTATGATACGAACCCTATAGGTACTAATTTTGGGCGTAGCGGGGTGTTAACCCTTCCCCGTACGTAACCGGCTCTCGGACTCAATTTTTTAAAAATCTCTAGTTTTATTTTTTGTGGTGTTCGGTCTACTCTTTTTTAAAATGATCGGTGGCGACTCCCAGTTTTCATAAAATACGATTTTTTTACTAAATCCCTTTTTAATTAGATTTTAAAAAATAGAAAACTTTTTTATTTTTTTAAAAAATAGTCGCTACACATTCGAGCTTCATTCTGCAAATAAAAAAAATATTAGCAAACGAGACTTCTTTTCGTATAAAACAGGTCCTTACTACCTGGAATAAACTAGATTGCATTGAAAATTTAAGAACCCTTTCCAATCTCATGCTAAAATAAATATTTAGGCTACATTTCGAAAACTTTTGGAATTTAAAAACAGTGTAACGCAAGGATTTAAATGCAAATCATATGGAATCCTAGCCATAATACATGCATTTCATTGTCATAATTTATATTGCAAATAAAACCCACACTCAAAATCTCAAACTCATGTTTTCAAACTTAGCATTATTTCACTGCCACGTTTTCCAACAAACAAACGAGATAATAAGAGGTGATAAATTCAAAACACGACAGGAATGTATTCGAATTAATTTGGCAGCAAAATAGTTTTCCACCAACAGTTAATTCTAGTGAATTACAATAAAAATCGGAGTTATTCGATTTAGTCTAAAATTTGACTAGATTTGAAAAATCGATTCTTTTAATTTTAAGCTATTTAGGTCGAGTTATTCGAGTCAGTTGAAATAATTTATGTGAATTTCGAATTTAGAAATAGAGTTCAATTTTTCTAACTCAAATTTTTTTTTATTTTACGATTTAGTCTCTAATTTACTTATTTCTTTAATTCCTCATTTATTTTAAGTCAATTTTGACCAAATTTGAAGTACATGTTCCTGAACCAGTTTAGCTTCAATTTTTATTTTTGAAAACGAATTTCTATTTATGCAATTTAACCCCTCAACTTTGTAAGATTTTTTTATTTCTTCAATTAATTCTTCATTTTAAGTTTTGTTTTACTAAATATGAGCTACATACTCCACTACCACTATAGAATATTCATATCAGTTCAACTGAATTTTTAACAGAAAATTTATTAGTTTGCAATTTAGTCAATTAACTCTTTATTTCATTCAATTTAGTCCTTCAGCTGTAGCTCTTCTAATTTTTTTCTTCTCTTCAATTCATTGACTCCTTCATACTCTCATCAATACCTTGTCCTAATTTTTTTTGTAATTTTATATAATATTTATTTTATTAAATAACATTATAAATTTTACTTACACGTGTTAAAAAGAATATGAAGAAATATATATGTATATCTTATGTAATTAGAGAAATTGTTTAAATTTGAATCAATATGTACCGTAACATTATAAATAATTACAATTAAACTTGTACATAAGCTCGACAACTTGACTCGAATTTTATAAACTCAAATCGAATCGAAAAAATTTTAAATAAAGTTTGAGTCTTAAAATAAGACTTGTCAACTCGACTAACTCGAAACTAGTTTTACTCGAATTAACTCGACTTGATCGAATATTGACCCCTATTTTGGAGGAGTTTTATGGGCCTATCAACCGTTTCAAGTTTATCCAAACTTTCTAGGCCTTCGAAATACATTTTTCTTCAACTAGGAAACTTTGTGCTCTGCTCAAACTATGGATTTTAATGAAAGAACAAAGCAAAACGCAATAAGTTCATGGCGGGTAATTTACATTTTAAATCATTAAACTTAACATTCACTTTTATTTACATCATAAACTTTTAATTTAATCAAATTATATTATTCAACTATCATTATTTATAAATTAAGTCACTTATATCGAAACCATTAAATAATTCTAAAGAAAAAAACTAAAATGATACTTTTATTTAACATACTTTCACATATCGTCAATAAATAATGTTCAATTCGTAATTTATTTTTTTAGGATTTATAGGAAATCTAGTTATTTTTCCTTTGAATTTATTTAAATGAAATGTTTAAGAAAATTCTTACAAAAAATTATTAAAATTATCAATGAAACATTATTTGATGATGCCATGTGAAAAATAGGTTAAATAAAAGTGTTAATTTCAGTTTTTTTATTCAAAATATTTAATGGTTTCAATATAAGTGATTTAATTTATAAATAATAAAAGTATAATAGTGTAATTTGATTGGATTAATAGTTTGTGGTATAAATGAAAGTATTAAATTTAGTGATTTAAAATGTGAATTACCCTTCATAGCTCTTGTAAAGTTGTAATACCCTTGATCATCAGCATTCCATGCACATGTTTAAATGGGCGGACCTAGGTCCCTTGACCTACTATTAATTTTTTGGGTAAATTAGATTTGTCGTTATCAACCTATTATATTTTTTGTTTTGGTCATCGAACTATTATTTTTGGTAAATCCTCACTAAAATTATGTTTTTTTTTATTTTGGTCACTAATATTACGTTTTTTAAATGTTTTGATCATCAACCTATTGTTTCTTTTTTGTTTTTTATCACATAACTATTATTTTTTTCCTTTAGTTTTTTTTAATGATGAGTTATCAAAACTGAAAAAATAATGTTAGTGACAATTTTACAAAAATTAATAATTCGATGATCAAAATATGAAAAGGAAAATAGGCTGTTAATCACGGGTGTAGTTTATCCTCATTTTTTTGTTTACATTAAAATTCAGTCATTAAATTTTAATTTTTTATTTTAAACTTTAAATCATTTTTATCAAATAATATATTGGATGATCATGTCAATAATACATTAAAAATCCCGGTTTAAATTAAAAGTTAACTATTTTATATGACATTGTTAATCGTCAGGTCAGCTTGAAACCAAACTATATTAACATTTAGACCAAACGAATCCTTTCTGCAGTTAGGATTGATCGACAACGTCTCTGCTCATCAGAATTTTGGCTTGGTGGAGGTTGTAAATTTGAAATGTTGGGGTTCTTTTTGAAAAAAAATAAGATTTTAACGTGTCACATCAATATTTTTTAACAATAATGGTCGTAATGAAATCGAATTAAAAGTTGACTAATTTTAATTAGAGATTTTCGATTTTAGTGACCAGAGTGAAAACACCCTAAAAGTTTCGTGACTACTAGTGTAGTTTGCCCTAAAATATTAAGTATTTTTGTTTAAATGAAAAATCATCCCTTAAAGTATTTTAATTTTTGCTTTGAGCATCTAGACTATTTTTTTGTCAAAACAAGTATCCAAACTATTATTTTATAACTATTTTAGATATATTTGTTAGTCTCATTAAAAAAATTTTGGTTCAATACATTGACACTCATGTCAAATAATTTGACTAAAATTTTGATTTAAAATTTTTGAAAATAATTACAATTTAATTTAAATAAAATTAAAACTAGTAAAATATTTTTTAGTTCTCAAATAAACACGTTTACCTCCAAGAATATATTTTTTATAATCTTGTAATCATCTTCATTTGGAAAATCACTTCTGGTTCAAAACGATTTGATTATTTAATACTTAAAGCAATTTTGATTTCATACTCGTTTTGAAAAATCCTAAAACTCCAAATCGATTTTGAAATATAAAACATATGCTTGCTTGCACTACAATTGTCATTATCAGTGCTTAATTCCACTGAAACAAGTTTTTTTACTCTCTAAAAGTAAAACACAATAACACCGGTGCAAGATAGTTCTAATTTCTCAAATATATTTACACGATAGATTGATTTTTTTAATGTCAACGTGTCTTTGACTATAAACCATATGGTTTGCTTGCGGAATAATTATTCCTTATTAATACATTATTAGATTGGTGTAAATTGATTCTAGATTATTACACTGATCAGTGAACTATGAAGATTAAATTTTTGAATCTGTCCTGCCTGTAATGAAGGTCGATCCATCCAATGAGACTCGAGCTTACTGCCAGGTGCTTTAACCCATACAATCAATCTCTGATGTCTTAAATGTTTGTTTTTTTAAATGTAGTTAAACTGTTGACAAGAACCCATCAAATGGTCCAATGAAAAAAATGGATGATATTTATCTTTAGAGATTCGGGTTTAATCATTTTGTGCAAAGTATATATGCATTGTTAAAGTAGGGTACTTTATGAGAATATTTTGAAAAGAATGGAAGGGAAATTTCAAGAAGAAAGAAAGAGAGATTTCGAATGAAAATAGAAGAAATTTTGTTAGTATATTGCTTAAAAGGAAAACCACCCTGCTTTTCATAAGCTGAGAATTATAAAAGTGGAATTTAACTATCTCCTTATTAACATTTATTTCTTAACAAAACTCACCTTATCTTCTTAAAAGATAAAACCTAATCCCCATGTAAATTAGAACTCGGAAGTTATGAAGAACAAAAATTCCTTTTTCTAGTTTAAATCACAATAACTTTCCACACACTCAAGCTGGGAGTATATGTTGTACAAACCTAGCTTGGACATGAGGTTATCCAAGTTTAGGGATGACAACAAAGCAGGTCGTGCTGGATTTTTGACTCCGATCATGACCAGAAATTTAAAAATCATAATACAACTCTGTCCCCCCCCGATTTCAATATATTTTAATCTGGTCTGATCCCGACCGGGCATAAAAGAAGTATAATTTGATCCGATCTTGAAATTTTAACAAAAAATCTGAATAAATTCATACAGACAAAGAAAAAATGATAGAATATTAAATATACTATATAAAATATATAAATATATACTTAATTAAATATATATTGGGTCAGGTCTAAAATTTTCACCTTAAACTCGAACTCGACCCGAACTCAATGTTCACCAAAACTCGTCCCGCCCCGAACTTAAAATTCAAGAGAAAAAACACGTTCGCATTGAGGCATGTCATGTCGGGTCAAGTTCAGGTAATTTTGTCATCCCTATCCAATCTCGTTCTTGGAAGGGCCTTGATAAAGATATTTGAAAGTTGTTGTTGAGTAGGATTCACAGCTTCATTGTTGACCTTTTTCTTAAATAAAATTTCTGTCAATCTCCACATGTTTTGTTCGATCATGATGAACATAATTTTCTAAAAAACTTATGACTAATTGATTATAATTTCGTATCTTGAGAGATCCTTTAAATCTATATTTAATATTTTAATAGTCTTTGAATTCATATTTTTTTCAAAAAATCCTAAAGCAAGTGCTCAAAATTCAGCCTCTATACTACTTCTTGAAAATACATACTACTTTTTGCTTCTCCATATGACTAGATTTCCTCTTTACAAAAGTGTGATAGTTACTTGTAGACCTTCTTTCACTTAATTCTTTAGCCCAATTTGCATCAACGAATACATCTAGCTCACTCTTTTTAAAGAGTAATCTGTGCCATAGAGTCATTTTTAGGTATCATAGGATTTAGTTTACATCCTCTGGGTATTCTTTACGAGATCGTTTACATGTTGGTTAATAATGCTTATTAAATATGCAATATATGGTCTAGTATGTGAAAAATAAATTTTGTTGTCTACTTCTGATATTAATTTTTGTTTACTATGACTCACTCTTCACTCATCCTTAATTTAAGATTAAAATTCATGAGAGTGTATGTTGGTTTTGTACCCAAACTTGCATGTCTCGTTTAACAAGTCCAACACATCTTTTCTTTGAGAGATCACAAATCTTACTTTAGACCGAACTGTAACGACCTGAATTTCTGAGTCAACAATTGAGCGTTGACTCAGGTTATGGACCTTTGCGTTGGCTGGAGTAATTGGATCTATTGGGCCAAGTTTGGGCCTTTTTGGATGAGATTTGAGCTACATGGGCTTAGGTAGTGACTTTTTTTGTAGAAAGGGCGAAAGTTGGGGGTTTTATGTGTTGATTGTACCCTTTTTTAATTTAAAGGCTGATCTCCCTTAAATGTTTCTTGTCCTACATTAGGGAAAAGGGAGACCACCTTACATCATCATTTCCCATATTTTTCTCTTCCTTCTTCCTCCATCTTTCTCCCAAGACACTATTCTTATCATCTATAACACCCTCGACTCGGATGTCATATTTGGGCCTCAAGCCCAAAACCATAAAATTTTCAAACTGGATTAGTCCAACAAGTAATTCGTAAAAATATTTAAAGCCAACAATTGTGAATTTAGATAAGAAATCAAAATAGTACAAATGAGCTTCAAACTAAATTTAAAACATTTGAATGTACGATTTAATTAATACAATTTCAAATAAAAAGATATTGACTCCAACATGTAAGGTCCTATGAATACATAGCCCACTAAACTCAAATACCGTACTTTGAAGATCACCATGTGCTAGAATCTCGATCTGATAGTGTTGTTCGATCCCACGATCCAACGCCCAACTTACGCACGAAAATAACGATTCTGAGCGTTGAGCTTACAAAGCTCAGTGGTACACATCTACTCTATTATACTTCATGCTAACCATAAACGTAAGCATGCAAGCTAGTACCAGCAATAAGAAGAGATAATTAACATGTGGTGTTACCATAATTGCCTAAACACATATCAAGCATATAAGCAACATCTCAAATAATATAAGCGCATCAATAACACAAACCAAGAGTGAGGCTCAATGTCACCCGACATTGGGAGAGCCACCCATGCTCAAAATCTCACATTGAGCTGCTAAGAATCTCACATTGAGCTGCTAAGAATCTCACATCGAGCTGCTAAGAATCTCACATCGAGCGGGTATACTCGAAATCTCACATTGAGTCTTCACTCGAAATCTCATATTGAGTGGGGCTCAGAATCTCGCATCGAGCAAATATTATCACCTGGAATATCACATTGGATGGCCTTCATTTCATCACTCGAAATCTCACATCGAGTCGCCTTCATGTGTTGCAACACTCACTCACTAGGTATCTAGATCCCACCAAACAAAGACACATAACCAAACAAGTGCCCACACATGGCACAACCACACATGATTCACCAAGGACCCCTAAGGTTACTATTACAAGCAATCACCCAAGCTTTACCAAGTTGTTGATACATTATAGAGAAGTGTATAATTTATCTCATTCATTGTCTCTAGTAATCCACGTTATTTCATTTATCATGTCATAATTTAATTATTAACATATACACTAATTTTTATCCTTAATTTTCATTTATAAATTATTCAATTTAGTGGGGATCGGTACTCGAATATGAGCATCAATACGTACCCCAACTATGTACCGGTATAACCAAGCTCGTACCGATATTCTATTCACAGGTTCACGCAATTCCTTGAATCATGAATATTTACAATTCTATAATTAATCCCTAAAGCTTATGAAAGTCGTTTAAATGTGTGGCTAACGTATTTAATTCATTAATATTAGTTATAAGCTTTTTACCCATTTATTCGAATATACACTTTGAATTTATAAATATTTAATTGAGTATTTATCAGTATTGCCCCTAACCAATATTCAATCGAACATATTAATTCATTCAGCTAGCACACAAGGCATAATCATATATCAATCATAAATCAAATAATCTTACGGATATTCAGACAATCTTATACGGTCTCTAAAACCATAACAGCTCGAACATTCTCAAGTTCATCAAGCACCTCAATAATTTCCAAGCCTCGAAATACCAGTATCAACACATGCTTATTACTCATCTCCTAATTTGCAACCACTAACATGCAAGACAATTACACTTATGATGCTCATGAAGCACTTCGGAGTTCAAGGTGTACTAAGCTTAAGCCAATATCGCTAAAATCCTTATCATAACTTCTTAAATATTATACTTGATTCAATATCCAAACTCGAACAATCCTCCTATATCAATAAATACGAAAATACATTAATTCAATGCACCTATTATACCATTCACAAGGTCAAACGAGTAAAAATAGCTTATTGAATTCAAATTTGGAAAAACGAACTGCGCCAATGGATCTAAAATGTCGAGAAACCCTCGGGTAAGGTTTCTTAAAAAAGTCAATGCCGGTTAACGGTCAACTATGACGATCAAATAGTAACAACGGTTGGTGTCACGATAGTAGCTGTTGGTTCGACGGCGGCTGGCAACATGATGGCACAACGGTAGTTGCTTAGCTCGGGCAGAGTCAGCTTGTCCTAACTCGGGCTAACTTTGTCGAGTTCACTCGGTGACTCGGTCTCCTGGTGCAGAACTATGCCTACACGCGGTGACGGTGCGTGGGGGCACGTGAGGGTGACTTCGGTGGCCGATCGGTGACGAAAATTGGCTATCTTGACTCTCTCGACCCTTCTGAAGACGATGGCGGCCTCGGTTTTCTAATTTAGGTCCTCTAACCCTTTCAGCTGAACAACCCAAAACTTTTTCTTTCTTACCTTCTTCGACGACATCTCTAATGATGATTTTGCTGGTATCAACAGACTCGTCTCGACGAGATGAACATAATAGCGAAGGTGGTGTCGTGATCGGACAGCTAGATCTTCGTAGATCAAAGTTTGAATCTTTTACTCTTAAACTTTCACTCTCCCACCATTCTCATCTTTTTCTTGTTCTCTCTCCTCATAATCCCACCCACTCACATTTTTACTGACTCAAACCTATTTAAAATTCAAAACCCATTTTATTATTATTATTATTCCACTAAACATAGGCCCAACTTAAAGTTTCTATCCAAAAAGCCCAATAACCTATTTAATGGGCTCCTAACTATTAAACCATAACCAGGGTCCAAGACTCGATTTATTTACCCAAAAACTGGGTCATTACATCATCCATCAAAGATCCAAGCTTTCTTCATCATTTTTTTCTTACGGGATTCAAGGTTCAAGTATGATAATCCCTTCTTTATAAGCTTCAAAAAAGTATATATGTTGGAGGAAATGTAAGATAACCATTTTTGGGTTTTTGAAAAGTTTGAAACTTTAAGGATTTTGGAGCTCTTCTTTTGTTTTTAAGAGTTATAAATTCATGATAGATCATTCTTTAACCTTTGGCTCAAGCTTTGATTCGTTACTCATAATCTTGTGGCTAGAGGAAGAGTTTTGGGGTTTCTTCAAGCTTTAGGCAAGAGAAAAAGTTAAAGGGTTTTTGCTTAGGAGCTTAAATCCGAGATTTGTTACTAAGGTCAGTACATCTCTAACTCCTACATATTCTTGAGGATCGTAAAGTGATTATTTTGCTTGATTTTATGGTTTATTGGTATTGTATGGGTAGAGCTTGCCCTAGGAAATCAAAGTAATGAAATTGACGAGGTAAATTATGTTAGATGACTCTAATATACCCATAAATAATCTGGTAAACATTAGTAACCTTTTGGAGTGGGTTGGATGTGGTTAGAGGCAAGTTATGATGGATTTTCAAGCTTTATGAAGCTATTTATGGGCTTTAGTATCGGTACGCGAGGAGCCCATACCAGTAACCCTTGTTCGAGTGAAGAACAAGGATGAACTGTCAGAGAAGTGCCGGTACGATGTTCAACCAGTATCGGTATGCGATTTAAAATAGTATCGGTACGGGTCGACCTGTACTGGTACGTGAAGGCTTATGGAAATTTTAGTAAGCTATTTTGGTATCGGTACGCAGGTGAGTACCGATACCCAAGGCCCGTGTACCAATACAGTTGACCCAATACATGTACCAATAGCCTTTGAAAAATTCTAATAAGCAATTTTAATATCGATACATGAGTACTGATATCCTTGGGTAGCGTACTGATACTCATGGGCCAGTACCGGTACTCGCTGGGTAATTTGCCCAAGAATGTCATTTTCAACCTGAGGGGTTGGAAAATTAAGGGCTATGGTGCAATAGGTTCCTATTGAGATAATATAACATACAAAACAAAGAACTTAGATTTTACTCCTAAATAAAAGCATAATGTGCAATAACCCGATAATCGCAAAGGGGAGAATTATTATGATAGAAATTTTAGAGATGTTTGGTACCATGTTGTTCTTGTGTAATAGGGCACTTAGTGGGCTGATTGTTATAAATCGAGAAAAGAACCTAGATGGTTAGTATCATGCTTTGGTAGCATTTGCTTGATAGCTTGGCTTGGAGCCACTTACCTTTTGGTGAGGTGTATTAATGCTCAGGGAGCATATCGTATCTGATGGTTGATGTAAAGGAACCCGGATGCCCTAAGAGTTAGTACTATAGTACTTATATAAGGGGATGTGTACTCAGGGTTATGTTATCGAGTACATCCGATGTACCCACGGGCTGAGTGATCTGTATGCGGTTAGAAACCTATCCGTGGCTATGGTGATCCAGATAAGGTAAATAACTCGATGAGCTGAGTGAGCTCGAGTAACCTGATAGGCTGAGTGACCTCAGGTAAGGACTACTTGTGGCTAAGGTGATCCAAGTATGTCTAGGACATATCCGTGACTACGGTGATCCGGATATAGTCTTTTTATCCCGACGGCTATGTGAGCACGGGAAACCCGACAACTGTGTGAGTACGGGTAAAATAGGGTTTCGCTGGCCATTTATGTAAATTGTGTATGGATGTATTTATGTATGATGTGTCGATGCTATCGATGATAGCTTGTGGATGCATTAACTCAATAGGTTGAGTGACCTCGAGTTTGGCGAAGCATTGAAGAAACATGTAAGGCTTCTTGTAGACTTATTAATGCCTTGAGATATGTGACATAAGAACACTATATTGTATAGGCTAGATGGTGACTCATAGATAGTGAAGCCTTATCTATTCTATCTAGACTATATTTATCTCGCATGCTTATTTTATGATATTCATGAATTGTGGTAGAGTAGAAACGTATCACTGAGCTTTGTAAGCTCAGCGTTCAAAATCGTTGCTTATGTTCCCAGGTTTGTAGGTTGATCGTGACCGAGGAGCGCATCAAAAAGGGATTCCCAACACCACATCACTTCAGAGTACAGTGCTTAGTATTTAGTTTTGGGCTTATGTATTCATAAGACCTTACAAAGGTTGAGTCTGTAAACTCTATTTTCTTTATAAACTTATTTAATTATATGAAATGATGGATGATTTGATATTTTTAAAATTTGTTGGGTAGTATTTGGGTGATCCAAATGCAATATTTTAGATTCGAATTCGGATCGGGGTATTATAGAGCCGTCTTTATCCCTAGAAAGTAGTTGAAAGCATCAATTTTTTTTTGATTTCGATGTCGGTAACAAAAAATTATTTTAACTTGATTATTTTGTCTGAGTTATCTCTTGTTATAGTAGTATCATCAATGTAAACAATAAAATGGTCTATTTGGCTTTTGAGAAGGTTTTCACAAACAAGTGTGATCAGTTTGTGACTGATTGTATCCATAAGTAACCAATAAACTTGTCAAGCCATGAATGTAGGGGCGGAGCCATTGTGGATCCTGTGGGGGCTATGGCTCCCCTAAAATTTGGCAAACCAATTTTTAGCCCTTTTAAAATTTTAATTTGGCCTCATCAAAAATCCTAAAAATATTATCATATTTCAATTTTTTTGAAAAATTTACAATTAAGCCTTCTCCTAAAATTTTTAAAATTTCCAATTAAATCTCATAATTTTTAAAAATTTTAAATTTAATATCTAAATTTTGAAAAATTTAAATAGGCCCATCAACCTTGGTTTCCAAGATCCGCCCCTGCATGAAGAAGAAACTATTTTAAAGCATTTGATAACTTTTGAAAGGTAAATGATTAAAACAATAATTTTTTAAGTACATTTCATATGACATTACATGCACAATCTCTAGAGCATATAGTTAAAAGCTTTCAGCTGATATACTCCTCGCTCTTCTAAGTTGTAGATTCAATACCCATTAAGAACAAATTTTCCCTCCTTGTTAAAAAATAAATAAAACTGGATTACATATTAATGGCTATATCATTTAACCAAATATATTTCTTATTAAATATTTAACATTCAAATAACTAGTTAGATTTATTGAAAAGATGATCCGAAAGCATAGTTGATTTAACCTCCGACTCAAAATTTCAAACATTGCATCCCCCCCAGTCAAGTGTGACACTCAGACGAACCAAGACAGTGGATCCATAATCGTACATTGCAACACCACCAGTTCCGTCAAGCGGTAATGATACAGATCGGAAACTTCAGTCATAAACACACAATCAAAGGCCTTTGTCCAAGGACCATGAAACCTTTATTAAATTACAAACGTAGCTAATATCTAGAGGATCCTGTAAAACCTTCCATCAATCAAACCCCAACAGTTTCTTCAATCATGTTTGGACTTGCTTCATGGCTGAAATAACTTCACCAATAGACACAAATTCTCGCCTCTTCTTCAGGAGCGTCTTGGCCAATTCAAGCGCCCGTCGTTCACAACCTGCTCTTATGCTGGCTTCTTTAATTGATTCAAAATCCTCAACATGAGCAACACCAACAATTCTCCTGCAAGTTCATTCAAAGATAAAGGTCCAGAATATATCATGGGAAAATTTCTATAAGGTTTATTCAAAGACATACTATAACAGCAATGGGCTGCAAACGCAAGACAGACTGTCATAGACAAACAGGGAATTATGAGGACAAGTACCGAAGAAAGAGTACAGGAACTGGTAGAAATCCTAGGCCTCACCTTATCATCTTAGCAGCACCAAATCCAAGTGTGTCATGGAACAATTCCTTCATATATTTTTCTTGCACAATCTTCTGAAGCTCAGGGTTGTTGTAAATTGCTGGAAGATAAGCCTCCCCAGAGCCATTCTTGTTTTCATCCCAAAGTGCAGTGAACTTCTGGTGGAAAAGATTCCACGTATCCTCAATTGTCTTCGATAGCCACTCTTTGTATATCTGCATAGCAATATGAAGTTCACCATTTCTATATAATACTTCAATATATGTATATATATATTTTAAAAATGAACATTGGATGTCTTAATATATGGGATAGTATCCTCTTGCACTATGTAAAACTTGAAAGTTTTACACCTTTTTTTGGACCGTTGGATGAAGGTAAATGGATGAATGAGATTAACAGTAAAAAATGTGAAGATTATCAATTGGAAAAAAAGATAAGGAAATAATCTTAGCCATTTACAAAGATCTTTGTGCCTTCGATCCACATTTCTCATTCCACACATCACCAATCAATTTATTAGGAAATGTTGAAGGAAACCAACAGAAAATACCAACTAATTTCAAGACACAAACGTTCACATCATCTTATTCGATTTCTTCACATTGACCAGTATCTAATTTCCTAAGTTCAATAGTCAGTGCTAATATTTTGATACTATAGAACATTTCGGCGACATTGCTAATAACTTGCCGAGGCAATATGTCCTACAGACAATGAAACAGAAATAACTTGCATCTGGTGATACAATAGAGAATATAATTTAAACATAAAATTGCAAGATATGATAGAATTGTCATTGGATAGTATGATGCAAGTAACTAAGCAAGATTTAAATTCAAAGGAAACTTAGCTTCCAGCACATATTAAAACAGTAAGCACGAAGATGGAACTATGACTAAAGATGACAAATTGAAAAGACAATATACAGGAAAGTTCTCATTAAACAACAAGAGAGGAACAAAGGGCATACTTTTTTGTCATTCCCTTGACCAGCCTGTCCATCTTGTGCAAAGAAAGCTAGAATCAAGTTTCCAATAAAAGCACCAATATCAAATCCCATTGGTCCATAAAATGCAAACTCTGGATCTATGACCTGAGTAGAATCGTGGGTAACCATCACAGAACTAGTATGGAGATCTCCGTGAATAAGGGCTTGAGCTCTTTCACAGAACCTACATAAAGGGATGTTTAATAACTTGAAAAATAACCTATATAATTGCAGTAAGTAGCATTAAAAAGAAAAGCAACCATACTTAGATTTCAATTCAGCCACTTCGAGCTTCAATACATTGTCCTCCCGGATAGCCTCGGTATCACGATCGAGATAAGGTGAAGTCCAACGGTTATATTCAGATACTTTATATGGGTCAGAAAAAACAACCTGCTCAGTGAGCCTGCACAGTTCCACATTCCCACAAAATTCAGCCACTGCACAACATTAAATGCGGATAAATTAGCATCATATCTGTAAGCTTCTAAAAACCATCAAAATAGACAATAGCATTTTCTTTAAGATATAAACATATATCTATGCATATGTACATGTATATTAATATTTACTTTCTCCAAATAGACTAGTAGAGGCAAAATGATAAAGCTGATAATTATGTGTTTTTTTTTATCAGCAGAAATGGCTCCGTCTAAAGATAAAAGGATATAAGTTTTTATTAAAATATATTCTTGCAGCTGCTAAAATTGCACTAAGGATTGATGAAATCCTGTTCAGGAAGATATGATAATTAGGAATACATTAATAGAATGCCAGAGTTAAACATACCCCCTCCCATTTCCTCAATGAATAATATATATATATATATATATATATATATTTCCTTATGATCCTTGGGGGCAATCATTTGTCTGACATAACAGATTATAATAGCACTACCAGCAAACTTACACAGCTTTAATACAATTATAACCACTTCCACAACTCCCAACGGTTGGGTATGTTTCATCAAATCAGATGCTTGCAACCAAGTATTCTGGAATGAAGTTTAATTAGGACAGAATCTAAATTAACATCAAGCCTCACTTCTAAACCCCAAATGTACTTGCAGAGACAGCATTCATACTGCAGCAAAACCGAACTCTAACCGTAAAAGAAAATGCATATGAATCTGTTACCTACACGTTTGTGCTCTGTAGTTGACCGAAATAGAAGAGATGTGTAGAAAAGTGTACTGGCCATGTACTCTGACATATGTTCCGCCAACAATGGATATTGAATCCCAGCAATCAACCCTTTTCTCAAGATTATGTGGGGAGGCTCCAAATATCGCATTCCGATCAAAGACATGGTACGGTCAAAGTGATAAACTTGAGGAACATGTTGAGGGCATAATCCACCATGTTCTTTTAACGCAATCGCTTCGAAATATGCCCGTTCCTTGGTCATCGGCCAAGATTCCCCAATCAATCGTATGTACGGGAGTGCCTGTATTACAATTACAAACTTTGTGCATAAACTAGAGAAAAATTTTCATATTTCAACTATTTAAAGGTGTAATAGAGAAAAGAGAGTGAAACCTGCTTGATTACAAAAGAACCAGAAGGGGCAAAGACGATGTATACGAAATTAAGATTGCCATCCCCAACTTCCTTAATCTCTAAACCCTCGTAGCTATCACTGATCTTGGATGACAAAGACGGCGTCGCTTTAATGTATTCGATGAGTGAGTTCTCGTCTAGAGGCCTGAACTCAGAAAACGCCATGGACTTTTTTACTTCTTCGTTTGAGGCACGGTCCTTTTGAGAGGTTTTAACAGGTGAAGAAGCGATCTACAAAGATTCTTCAAGGAGAGAGAGAGCGTAACTTAAACTGTTTTTAGGGCAACCCACGCCCAGTCACTTAATTATAACCCACGCCCAGTCACTTAATTATAAGTTTTATAAAAAAAAATGTGTTATTTTTTTTAAAAAAATTTAAACATATTTATAAGTTTTATAAAAAAAATGTGTTATTTTTTTAAAAAAATTTTAAACATATCACTTAATTAATACTTTTTTTTTGTTAAAAATATGTCACTCCGCTTAATAAATATAATATTTTTTGGTATAATAATATTTTTACCCCAAAGCACATATATTCTATTAATTGATCCTAATTCAAAATAATTTAATAAGTTTAATTCTTCATATTTAATAATTCCTTCAATTCAATCTTTTCTACAATATTGTCAAAGCAAGTGAGTCCATCAGATCAAATCAATAGTTCGATAAATGTTTTATGTCATAAAGCAGCAACAATTTACTATTTAATTGTTATTATAATAGGAAAGTACTATAACATTTTTGAGATAATAACAATTAATTTAAGAGAAGAATAAATATTAAAATGATAAAATTTTTAAATATTAAGAGTTAAAATTTTCGAATTATTTTGAACTATAATCAAATAAATAGATTGTATAATTTTTTGGGAGTAAAAATATTATTATACCATATCGCATTAGAAGAAAGATGACATAATTGTAACACTAGGTTAGTTAAGTGACATATTTCTAACAATTTTTAATCAAGTGACATTTTGTAGGCGGAGTGACATGTTACGAAGGTTTTTTTTAATTAAGTAATTTATTTATAATTTATAAAAAAGTAACATATTTATTACTAAACCTATAATTAAACGACTTTGAATTAAATTTATCTTTTTTTAGGCATAAAGCCAAAAAAATGTTCTTTTGACTGAATAGTCACTTTGACCCCTATTTTTTGGAGTAATTCAACACTCAACATTTCATTTTGGGTCAAAATGGCCCATATGCGAATAAAAACTGGCAGTCAACTGACGATAAATGGCTTAAAATGATGTGACAAACTTATATGACAGTACACACTGACATGTCAGTATCATATAGACAAATGTGTTGACTTGAAAAAAAGTTACATAAGACAAAAATAAATTTATTTTTTTTATAAAATATAAAATAATTTTTTCTATTGACTTATCATTCTGTCAAGTCATTTCAAATTGTTTACCGTCAATTTCTAATATTTTTTATCTGCAGATGAGTTATTTTGACTCAAAATAAAACTTTGAGCGTTGAATTATTTCTAAAAAAATATGAGCTAAAATGACTATTCAGTCAAATATTTTAGATATTTTTTTGACTTTATACGTTTTTTTATAATATGCGAAACTTTACTATAAAGTTGGAATATTTTTTGACATTTTAAATGAATTTGGACATGTTTACAGTCATGTTCACGTGTAGCTAAGTAGTTCAAATTAGTACTAACTTTTCAAAAAGATAGATCGTGTGAATTTCTGGCGGTCGAACCTTCACATTTTTTTTTATCGACAACGAGTTAATATTAGTGTTGGTTGTCAATTTTTTTTTGTTTTTATACTTTTTGTCTTTGCTTTCCTTTGTTTTCATAATTTTTAATAAAAATAACTTTATTTTTATGGCATTTTTTTTTACCTTTATGACACATTTTGGGTCTTATTGGCAGTCGTTTTTTCATTCTTTTTGTTTGTTTATTTTTTCAGGCTTAAATTTGCTGTTGTCTTGATTGATCAATATTACGCTTATTTGTTATCAGGCTAATCTTCCTTGCTTTGGACCATCAGATTGGATTTTAATACTCGGTTTGCATTCATGGATAGTTTTCTCACGACGCTCGTCTTTGATTTGTGGTTGTCAGTGGTCTTACATTAGTTTGATTTCCTTTTGCAGTTCGTTTACCAGTACAGTCAAATATGTTCATTTCTAAATGTTTTTCGAGTCTTTTGATTGGGTTTTTGAACTCAAGTGACTAGTTTCTTGTGTCAATGGTTATAAGATAATGTCCAAATTATGTGTTTTATTTACGATTATGGTTGTAAACCCTCGTTGTAATTTTGAATATTTCCTCTTTTAATAAAATTAGTTGCATCTATAAATAAAATTGTTCAATTTAGTAAAATTATGTTTTTGACACTAGACTATTTTAAATGTAGTGCTTTAATTAAATTTATTTAATGATTTAAGGGTATACAAAGCTTTTTAACTTTTGAAAGAAAATAATTAAGCTTATTAACATTTTTCACCCTATTAAGCTCTTGAACAAAAAAAATGACTCAATTAAGCTCTCGAACTAAGAAATTGAATCAATTAAGCCTTTTGACCAGTTTTGACCATTAGATCTTGACAGTTTTTTGGATTTGCTGGTGTGGTGTGTCGTGTCACAGTGTTTCTACTTGAAATTTTCAAAAAATATTTTATTTAAAAAATTCTTTAAAATTCTAAAAACACTTATAAAATTTGTAAAAAAATATTTTTTTTGAAAAAAATCTGTAAATGCAACATAGAACCGTAGTGTATCACGTGTCAGTAATATATAAAGAAAAAACTATCAAGATTTAATGGATAAAATTTTTCAAAGGGCTTAATTGATTTAATTTCTTGGTTCAAGGGCTTTATTGGTCCAATTTCTTAGTCCAAGGGCTTATTTGAGTGCAAAGAAGTTCAAGATCTTAATTGTTTCCCCCCAAAAGTTTAAGGGCTTCTTTACGCTCTTAAGCCTTAAATAATTTAATATAATTTGGTTCGGTTAGTATTAAAGGAGTACCTAAACACCCCAAGGTTTGAAAATTCCACTTTCCCCTTTAATTTGAAAAAATGGCAATTATCCGATTTAATGACAAAACATTGAAATCTTTTATTTTTTATTGTTAAACATAACATCAATTAGAAGCTAAGCATTGTGTCACGCTAGAAAGAGGCGGGGACATTAATCCCACATCGAAAAGGATGAGAGAGGTCTTGGAATATATAAGTGGTGGCATTGCACATCCTATTAGACATGTCTTTTGGGAAGAGGGTAATAACCCCGCGACAAATGGTATCATAGCGACCCTTTGACTACCCAATTTCACGCTGAAGGCCCATGAGTGGGGTAGGCTGGGTGGACAACCATGATAATTAGCCCATCACGAGCGTGGTTGACTCGTGAAAAGGGTGGTTGACTCGTGACGAGGGTGTCACGAGGTTGGGTGGGGGAGAATGCCACGCATGGGAAGAGGCGAGGACATTAATCCCACATCGAAAAGGATAATGGAGGTCTTGGATAATATATAAGCGATGACGTTGCACAGCGTATTAGACATGTCTTTTGATAAAAAGGGTAATGACCCGTGATAATTTTCTATAGCTTCTTTAAGTATGATAACTTCAATTTGTCGAAGAGGGTCATCAAACAATATATGGTAAAGTTCACAAATAGTCACTAAACTTTGATAAATTATTCAATTTGGTAATCAAACTTTTAATTCTTCAATGTTACCATTAAACTTGTAGTTTTGCTCTAATTTGGCCTTAGACCTATAAACAGTCGTTAAAAGGGTGACATGATAGTTAAAATATTTTGTATAATATATAATACATTTAGTCCTCCACGTTTTCACATTCAAATAATTTATCCTAATTCTAAAAAAATTAAATTTAACCCTAATTATTTACATATTATTTAAATTTGGCCCTATTTTTAATTAAAAATAATTTAACTTTAAAACATAAACTTGAAACCCTAAACCCAAAACTCAAAATCCCAAACATTAAACTCGGCACCTTTCACATTAAGTCTGCACAATAAACTCTGTCTTTGTTCCTTTTTAAGTTGACTGAAAGTACTTGCATTCTTCTTTTGGGGGAGTCTAACATACAACATCTAAAAAGCGACTAAAAAACAACAAAACCTAAAATGGTAGAAAAATGGAACTTAAAATTTTATTCACCAACCAAAAAGTTATACTTTTTGATAATATTTTAGGTAGCTAAAAAGAAAAAAAAGTGTGTAACCGGAAGGATGTGTTACCAGTAAATTAAAAAAACATGGAACTTAAAAGGTTACTCATCAACCTAAATATTAGCAAAAGATATAACATTTTATGTTAATATGGTAAGTTTTAGAACTTACTAAAAAGTATCGAAACTTACCAAAATATGTAACATTTTCGGTCGCAATCTAAAATGTTTTCATTATATATAATATTTTAGGTTGCAACCTAAAGTTTAGAAACTTAGATAACATTTATGGCTGCAACCTAAAATATTACCAATACGTATAATGTAACCCACTTAGCCCAACCTAGCCGAAACCGGACTAAAAGAGTCACACTAGGTTTATCAAAGCAAACCTGAACAAATAACCTAAACTGAGCCCATTTTTTTTGTTTTTATCTTGCCTAAATGCATTTTAATATGTCCTATGCGAGCATGCTTCAGCGGAAACGTCACATTAACAAGAGATTGCAAAACGAGATTCAATTGCTCATCAATTCACAATAGGGAACAAAACGTAATTTCTGCAAATTATAGGGTTTCTATCATAATTAAGATTACCCAACCATAATTAATCTAATTTCATGCTCACAGGTTGAATTCCAATTCCAAACAACCATCCAACCTCATTCTTTGCTTTCCATTGTTTTTATAATTTTTAATAAAAATAACTTTATTTTCATGGCACCTTTATGACACGTTTTGGGTCTTTTGTCAGTCGTTTTCTTATTCCTTTTGTTTTTTTGGGGTTGAATTTAACGTCGTCTCGACTGATCAAGATTACGCTTATTTGTTATCAGGTTGATCTTCCTTGCTTTGGACCATCGGATTGGATTTTAATACGCGGTTTGCATTCATGGATAGTTTTCTCACGACACTCGTCTTTGATTTGTGGTTGTCAGTGATCTTTCATTAGTTTGATTTCCTTTTGTAGTTCGTTTATCAATATAGTTAAATTTGCTCATATCTAAATGTTTTTGTGTCTTTTGATTGGGTTTTGGAACTCATGTGACTAGTTTCTTGTGTCAAGGGTTATAAGATAATGTCCAAATTATGTGTTTTATTTACGATTATGGTTGTAAACCCTCGTTATAATTTTGAATATTTCCTCTTTTAATAAAATTAGTTGCATCTATAAATAAAGTTGTTTGATTTAGTACAAAGTTGTTCAATTTAGTAAAATTATGATTTTGACACTAGACTATTTTAAATGTGGTGCTTTAATTAAATTAATTTAATGATTTAAGGATATACAAAGCTTTTGAACTTTTGAAAAAATAATAATTAAGCTTATTAACATTTTTTCACCCAATTAAGCTCTTGAACAAAAAAATTAATCAATTAAGCTCTCGAACTAAGAAATTGAATCAATTAAGCCCTTTGACCAGTTTTGACCATTAAATCTTGATAGTTTTTTGGATCTGTTGGTGTAGTGTGTCATGTCACATTGTTTCTACTTGATATTTTCAAAAAAAATATTTTATTTAAAAAATTCTTTAAAATTCTAAAAAGCTTATAAAATTTTTAAAAATTATTTTTTGAAAAAAAATCTGTAAATGCAACATAGAACCGTAGTGTATCATGTGCCAGTAATATAAAAAGAAAAAACTGTCAAGATTTAATGGACAAATTGTTCAAAGGGCTTAATGGATTCAATTTCTTGGTTCAAGGGCTTCATTGGTTCAATTTCTTGGTCCAAAGGCTTACTTGAGTGCAAAGAAGTTCAAGATCTTAATTGTTTTCCCCCCAAAAGTTTAAGGGCTTCTTACGCTCTTAAGCCTTGTATAATTTAATATAATTTGGTTCTGTTAGTATTAAAGGAGTACCTAAACACACCAAGGTTTGAAAATTCCACTTTCCCCTTTAATTTGAAAAAATGGCAATTATCCGATTTAATGACAAAACATTGAAATCTGTATCTTTTTTATTGTTAAACATAACATCAATTAGAAGCTAAGCATTATGTCATGCTTGGAAGAGGTAGGGACATTAATCCCACATCGAAAAGGATAAGGGAGGTCTTGGGATACATAAGAGGTGGCACTGCACATCCTATTAGACTTACTTTTTGGGAAGAGGGTAATAACCCCGCGACAAATGGTATCATACCGACCTTTGATTGCCTGATTTCACGTCGAACACCCATGAGTGGGGTAGGCTGGGTGGACAACCTTGACAATTGGCCTATCACGAGCGTGGTTTACTCGAGACGAGGGCGTCACGAGGTTTGGTGGAGGAGAATGCCACGCCTGGGAAGAGGCGATGACATTAACCCCACATCAAAAAGGATAAGGGAGGTCTTGGATAATATATAAGCGGTGACGTTGCACAACGTATTAGACATGTCTTTTGGAAAAAGGGTAATAGCCCATGATAATTTCCTATCGCTTCTTTAAGTATGATAACTTTAATTTGTCGAGGAGGGTCATCAAACGATATATGGTAAAGTTCACAAATAGTCACTAAACTTTGATCAATTATTTAATTTGCTAATCAAACTTTCAATTCTTCAATGTTACCATTAAACTTTTAGTTTTACTCTAATTTGGTCACTGACCCGTAAACAGCCGTTAAAAGGGTGACATGATAGTTAAAATATTATGTATAATATATAACACATTTAGTCCTCCACATTTGCACATTCAAATAATTTAGTCCTAATTCGAAAAAAATTAAATTTAACCCTAATTATTTACATATTATTTCAATTTGGCCCTATTTTTAATTAAAAATAATTTAACTTTAAAATATAAACTTTAAACCCAAAACCCAAAACTCAAAACCCCAAACATTAAATTCGGCACCTTTCACATTAAGTCTGCACAATAAACTCTGTCTTTGTTCCTTTTCAAGTTAATTGAAACTACTTGCATTCTTCTTCTGGAGGAGTCTAATGTACAACATCTAAAATGCAAATAAAAAACAATGAAACCTAAAATGTTTAAAAAATGGAACTTAAAATTTTATTCACCAACCAAAAAGTTATACTTTTTGATAATATTTTAGGTAGCTAAAAAGAAAAAAAGTGTGTAACCGGTAAATTAAAAAATATTGAACTTAAAATGTTACTCATCAACCTAAATATTACCAAAAGATATAACATTTTAAGTTAACATGGTAAGTTTCAAAACTTACTAAAAAGTATCGAAACTTACCAAAATATGTAACATTTTCAGTTGCAACCTAAAATGTTTTCATTATATATAATATTTTCATTATATATAATATTTTAGGTTGCAACCTAAAGTTTAGAAACTTAGATAACTGTTAGGATATTTATTTTGATATGATAATTGAAAAATGTTTTTGGACTAAACTGAAAG
The DNA here is from genome assembly GCA_019671005.1 of Hibiscus mutabilis. Classification (NCBI taxonomy): domain Eukaryota; kingdom Viridiplantae; phylum Streptophyta; class Magnoliopsida; order Malvales; family Malvaceae; genus Hibiscus; species Hibiscus mutabilis. Next base: position 28,183,539 of record CM033749.1, read on the forward strand.
TATTGCAAAATTAATTTTAAGTCCAAACAACTTGAAAATAAGTTTGAAAAGTTTTTGAGAGGTTTTGGAAATGTTTTAAATGTTTTAAAGTAGCCAAACTAACGCTTTCAACATAGGCGTACCGATACGGTATACCCCATATCGATACGGTCCAAGAGTTTTAGCTACAGTATTTTTCCAATAACCAAAAATCGTACCGGTACGGGTAGGGTCGTACCGATACGCAAGTACGCGTACCGTTCCCATTTTCAACCTCCCCAATAGATATTTCCCAACAGTTATTTGAATTGCAGGGCGTACCGAAACGGACCAATGCGTACCGATACGGTTTGCCAAACAGACCAAGGCGCATCGACATGGCGTACCGATACGGCTTAAGGTGTTTCGATACGGTTAGCAATTTTGAGCGCAACGACTATTAGCTGTACTGATACGAGTACACGTGTACCGATACGGGCAGCACCAAACTGCATTTTTTTGCGAGAAATAAAGCCTCCAACGGCTCCAATTCAATCCCAATAGTCTTTAACAGCTAGAAACTCAATTGGGAGTATTTAAGGACCCTTCAAGCTTCAGCAACAACTAGTGCTTCATTTGTCAACAACATTATGATGCCAAAATTGTCTTAGGGCTTTTAATTCATATTCTTTGTATAGACAACACTTGTGAGATTTAATTGTTATATTTGCTCATGTGTTTAGGTTTGGGTGAGTGAGCTTAATTGTGCAAACATCTACCTTGTGAGGGATTTCTTGTTTGCTTTGTTTTCTTTTCTCTTGTAAAGAGGGTTTACTCAAGCTTTGGGTAGATGCTTTGAGTGTATAAAGGGTTGCCCCCTAAGCCTAGAAAAGGGGAAGAAATTCAAGAGTGAATTTGGAAATCCTTAGTGGGGAAGCTAAGGTAGTGGATGTAGGTTTTGGTTAGAAAACCGAACCACTTTAAATCTTTTGCCAATTTTCTTATCTTTTTCTTCCACCACCAACACCCAAAAATCAACCTCTCCACCACTTGGCAAGCACAACGGTTGAAAGATATCGAGCCCAACAATAACATTTCTGGTTGCAACCTAAAATATTATCGATACGTATAATGTAACCCCCTTAGCCCGACATAGCCGAAACGGGACTAAAATAGTCACATTAGGTTTATTGAAGCAAACCTAAACTAATAACCAAAACCGAGCCCATTTTTTTCGTTTTTATCCTTCCTAAATGCATTTTAATATTGTCATATGCGATCATGCTTCAGCGGAAATGTTAACAAGAGATTGAAAAACGAGAATCAATTGCTCATCAATTCACAATAGGGAACAAATTGTAATTTTTTGCAAATTATAGGGTTTCTATCATAATTAAGATTACCCAACCATAATTAATCCAATTACATGCTCACAGGTTGAATTTCAATTCAAAACAACCATCCAACCTCATTATTTGGTTTCATTTGTTTTTATAATTTTAAAAAATAACTTTATTTTCATGGCACGTTTTTACCTTTATGACATGTTTTGGTTCTTTTTGCCGATCGTTTTCTTATTCTTTTTGTTTGTTTGTTTTTTTAGGGTTGAATTTGACGTCGTCTCGACTGATCAAGATTACGCTTATTTTTTATCAGGCTGATCTTCATTGGTTTGGACCATCAGATTGGATTTTAATATGCGGTTTGCATTCATGGATAGTTTTCTCACGACGCTCGTCTTTGATTTGCGGTTGTCAGTGGTCTTTCATTAGTTTGATTTCCTTTTACAGTTCGTTTACCAATGCAGTTAAATTTGTTCATATCTAAATGTTTTTCGAGTCTTTTGATTGGATTTTTGAACTCAAGTGACTAGTTTGTTGTGTCAAGGGTTATAAGATAATGTCCAAATTATGTGTTTTATTTACGATTATGGTTGTAAACCATCGTTGTAATTGTAAATATTTTCTCTTATAATAAAATTATTTGCATCTATAAATAAAGTTGTTCAATTTAGTAAAATTATGATTTTTAACCCTAGACTATTTTAAATGTGGTGCTTTAGTTAAATTTATTTAATGATTTAAGGGTATACAAAGCTTTTGTAGTTTTGAAAAAAATAAAAATTAAGCTTATTAACATTTTTCTCACAATTAAGCTCTTGAACAAAAAAATTAATCAATTTAGCTCTCGAACTAAGAAATTGAATCAATTAAGCCCTTTGACAAGTTTTGACCATTAAATCTTGACAGTTTTTTTGGATCTGTTGGTGTGGTGTGTCGTGTCACAATGTTTCTACTTGACATTTTCAAAAAAATATATTTTATTTAAAAAATTATTTAAAATTCCAAAAAACTTATAGAATTTGTAAAAAAATATTTTTTTGAAAAAAATGTAAATGCAACATAGAACCGTAGTGTATCATGTGCCAGTAATATCGAAAGAAAAAACTGTCAAGATTTAATGGACAAAATTGTTCAAAGGGCTTAATTGATTCAATTTCTTGGTCCAAGGGCTTACTTGAGTGCAAAGAAGTTCACGATCTTAAATGTTTCCCCCCCAAAAGTTTAAGGGTTTCTTACGCTCTTAAGCCTTGTATAATTTAATATAATTTGGTTCTGTTAGTATTAAAGGAGTACCTAAACACCCCAACGTTTGAAAATTCCACTTTCCCCTTTAATTTGAAAAAATGGCAATTATCCGATTTAATGACAAAACATTAAAATCTTTATTTTTATTGTTAAACATAACATCAATTTGAAGCTAAGCATTATGTCATGCTTGGAAGAGGTAGGGACATTAATCCCACATCGAAAAGGATAAGTGAGGTCTTGGTATATATAAGCGGTGGCACTGCACATCCTATTAGACATGTCTTTTGGGAAGAGGGTAATAACCCTGCGACAAATGGTTTCATAACAACCCTTTGACTACCTGATTTCACGCCGAGCGCCCATGAGTGGGGTAGGCTGGGTGGACAACCGTGACAATTGGCCTATCACGAGGTTGGGTGGGGGAGAATGCCATGCCTGGGAAGAGGCGAGGACATTAATCCCACATCGAAAAGTGTCGCAACTTTTTTTAAAGAGGTTTTGATGGGTTTTTTTTTTATAAAAGACAAAATAACGGAGTCGCCACCAATCTTTTTAAAAGGTGTGATTGGATCACCTACAATCGAGTTATTTTAATAAAATCATTTTATTTGATTAAAATAATAATTTTGGTCTGCGAAAACACAAAAAAAAACAGGTTCAAGAGTCAGTTACGTGTGGGGAAAGATTAGCACCCCCACAACGCCCAAAAATTGGTACCTAGCCGATTACAAAATATTTTAATGTCAGAATTTGCAAGTTCATATGAAATTTAATTTACTGTCCATTTATGAGTATGATTTCATTTTAACGGTCCTACCATCTGAAGAATGAACTCTAATCACTGCCAACATTTCTGGCGCTAACCCGTCACCTCCTTTTGATTGGACACCACATTAATTAGGTTTCACTTTTTTAACAAACAATCAAAGAAGCAATTGGTGCGTTGAAATTTTTATTATTCTAAGTTAGTGATTATTAACCCTAAAAAATTGTCTAGGTAAATTTTACCTATTAGGGTTCAAATATTGTTAAGTGTCAATTATGATTATTGGGTGAAGAAGAGAATTTTAACAAACTTTAAGGCTCTAAATTAAACTAAGGATGTAATACTAGAGAACCTAAACCTAGGAGTTTTACCTAAACTAATACTTAAATGAAGAGGCATGCATTACAGTTTAAAAAAATTAAATTAATGAGCTAAAGGTAACCTTAAGCTAATTTACAAAATTAAATAAAATAACAAAAAAGGAAATGAATTTAATTAAAAAGTATGTATCCTTCTCACGATCAAGTCAACACACGATGTTTGGACTACTTTTGTAAAAAAATGGCTAATTTTATTGTTTTTTAAAGAATGTGATGAAGAAAGAGTTTGGTAAAAAAATTTGGAATAAATTTAAAAGGTCTCGACGTTTTTTTAAAATAAAAGCCAAAAACAATGGAGTCGCCACCAATCTTTTTAAAAGGTGTGATTGGATCACCTAAAAACGGGTTATTTTAATAAAATCATTTTATTTATTAAAACAACGGTTTTGGTCTGCGAAAAACACAAAAACGGGTTCGGGAGTCGGTTACGCGCGGGGAATGATTAGCACCTCACAACGCCCAAAAATTGGTACCTAACCGATTAGAAAACGTTTTAATGTCGGAATTTGCAAGTTCATATAAAATTTAACTTATTGCCCATTTATGAATATGATTTCATTTTAACGGCCCTACCGTCCAGAGAGTGAACTCCAATCACCGCCAACATTTCTGGCGCTAACCCAACACTTCCTTTTGATAGGACACCGCATTAATTTAGTTCCATTTTTTAAACAAATAATCAAAGAAGGAATTAGTGTGTTAAAACTTTTATTTATTCTAAGTTAGTGATTATTCACCTAAAGGATTGTCTAAGTAAATTTTACCTATTAGGGTTAAAATATAATTAAGTATGTTTTATAAACTTTAAATGTGAAGAAATTTTTTATTAAAAATTTAAAGGCTCTAACTAAGGTTTTTTAAGTACTTAATCCTAGAGACTTTTTTCTAAACAAAAAATAATAATTAGAATACAACATAAGAAAGATGATAAACAAAATAAATAGGAAATGAATTAAATGCATAAAAAAGTAAGACACAAACATTTTTAAAAAAATTACCTTCCCTAAATCAAAATTAATACTTAGTATTCGAATCAATTTTTGCAAATAAATATAAGTTAAAATTATTACATAAAAAAGTTTTCCAAATGGGTTTTTTTTAAAAAAAATTAAAAGGTAAAAAAACCAAATTGTAAGAAAAAAAAGAATTTTCGAGTAGTGACCATTTTGAAGTAATTAAAAATAAGATGATTCGCGGAGCAAAAATAAATAAGGTGGAGGGATTTAATGAGTGAAATTAGCCCAATTTGTTTTTTTTTTAAACATATGGGTATAAAACCCACTTTTTACAAACACCATTCACTTTACCCCTTTAAAAATTTTGGATCAAAAGCCCATTCCTAATGTTCTCTCAAATGTTCATATATGTTCTTCATGGATGAAGAACACAAAGAACAACCACCGCGCTGGCCACCATCTGCCGGCCGCCTCCTACCGGCGACGGAAAAATTTAAATTTTTCGGTGAGATTCGAATCTTGATTTAAAGCTCATAAAACAAAGGTAAGATAACATATATTCGAATTAAACACAAAACAAAACAAAAAAATACCTAGATTTGCTTGAACACTTAGATTCCTTGAAAAGAACTCAAATCTCTTATTTTTCTCTCTCCAATTTTCAGTGTGTTTTCGTAGTAATTCTTGGTGAAAATTACAAGAGGGGACGAGGTTCTTATATAGGGGTTTTACTACCAAAATTACAAAGAAAAAAAAGAAATAATCCCTAAAATTCATGTGAAATTATTCCCCAAAATTTTGATTTGATTCATACTTCCTTTTTCATTCGAATACAGCTCAATCTTTATTTTTTTCCCTTTTCTACGTGCTTTGCAGCTTCCATTGTTTCCCCATTTGACTCAATTTTGAATCAATTATTTCCTTCAAATTGTGCAGGTTGAAAGCTGGAGGTAGGAAAGCATGCAAGGATGACGCGTGGGGCCCACATGTTGGGTGTTGACCCTCCTTTCCTTCTTGATCCAATCTACCTTGGATCTAATGGTTAATAATTGGCTGCAGATGGGGAAATAAAAAAATCAATTAGGTTTCTATATTTGGGCTAAAATTAGAAATTAAATGGACCTTATTTAAAGTGGACCTTTTATTATTTTTATTGGGTTTTATTCTAATAATAAGACTAGTTACTATATATATAATTAATATAATAATAGTAAATAAATAAAAAGGCGGGTGAAAATTTAGTAACAACAGCTGTCCCTCTTTGCTCATTCTAGTAAAACAGGGATAGAGAAAAGAACAAAAGGCACTAATTTTCACCGATTGTAAACAAGGTTTCATTCTCCTTATGCCCGAATGACAGGCGGGTTCTATTCTCCTCATGCTCGAATAGATAAACAGGTTCCACTCTCCTCATGCCCGAATGGATAGGCGAGTTCTATTCTTCTCATGCTCGAATAGATAAGCAGGTTTCACTCTCCTCATGCCCGAATAGATAGACGAGTTCTATTCTCCTCATACTCGAATAGATAAGCAAGTTCCACTCTCCTCATGCCCGAATGGATAGGCGGGTTCTATTCTCCTCATGCTCGAATAGATAAACAGGTTCCACTCTCCTCATGCCCGAATGGATAGGCAGGTTCTATTCTCCTCATGCTCAAATATATAAGTAGGTTCCACTCTCCTCATGCTCGAATGGATAGGCGTATTCTATTCTCCTCATGCTCAAATAGATAAGCAGGTTCCACTCTCATCATGCCCGAATGGATAGGCAGGTTCTATTCTCCTCATGCTCGAATAGATAAGCAGGTTTTACTCTCCTCATGCCCGAATGGATAGATGGGTTCTATTCTCTTCATGCTCGAATAGATAAGCAGGTTCTATATCTGTCAAAATTTAACAAATGCTATGATTATGATGAGCATGCTCCTAGGGATGCCTAACAAAATGAATGTATGTCTTTTCTCATGTTTTTTTGTTTTTAAATTTTCTCTTTTACTTTGGGTTCTTCCTTTGCGCATTTACTTGCTTAGCCCAAATATGCAACCATGCTAGATATTTATTCTTTGTATCTCTTTGCTTCAGAGAAAACATTTGAGTTTTGCACATTTGCTCACTCAATCCAGTTATCTATCTTTTGAGAGGACTGACTTTTATCCTTATATTCTTGTTTTAGCTCTTGCTCAATCCAAGGAGTAGGGATCCCTAACATTCTGATTAAAAGCACCATTGGACCGAGTTGAACTATCATTGTAGTGATACATAAATGTCTAGTGACAGGCTTCTTCGATTGGCTCGAAAGCTCAAATAAAAGGCCTTCAATCACAGACCCTTCCCCCTATATCTGTAAAATTATTCCTGTTGTCGTGGAAGCAAAACTAGCAAAAGGTAGGCATCCCTATTTTGCAGTATGCTGCCTTAAAATAATGTCAAGAATCCTCAAAATTTCTTGAGAATTCTCAGCTTCTTGCCTATGCAGAGCATTTGAATTTCTTGCATGGGAATCTTCGCAGCAAAGCTTATTTCCAACCTGAATGTCTTTGAACAATATCGGGGTCTTAATCTCTTCTTATGCCTCAACATTTCATGCCCCTGATTCGGAACTTAACCATGGAATGCGTTATAGTCCCTATATCTTTTAAATCCTTTTCAAAGTAATGCACAAAAATCTTTTGCATTTAATGATGTCAATCTTATTGGTTCTTATTACAATATAAGATATTCATATAAGTGAAGAAAAAGGCAGAAATAAGAAAGAAAAAAAGTCTCTGAAATATTTTATTGTGGCAAACAAAGGAAAGGTTACAAGAAGGAAATACAAGTATCCAGATATCAATGGTTAAAACTTCTCAAATCAAAACACCGCGAGATGCCTTGAATGCTGCCTTTGCTGAGTAGATTTTGAAAATGACAACAATGTATGAAGATACGAAATTCCTTTTGAGATGTTGAATCTTCGAGAGAGTCATTTGATGCATGTCTAACCCGTGAACAATCTAACCCACCCTTTGCAAGTTTTTGACCCGGATCCACCTTTGGTTTCAAGATGCCCTTTACGAGTTTTCATCTTGAACCTTATTTTTTATTTTTTTTCTTTTCTTTTTTTTCTTTCTTTTTTAGGTATCTAAGGTGCCCTTTACGGGTTTTCACCTTTCGATTCCTCTTCTATTTTTGACATTCTTTCTTTAGGCATGATATTTTTTGACCGAATCTGAGTTCACCAGATTCTCAAGCTCATCTCCATCCATCTCAGCTAGGGTCAATGCTCCCCCAGAGAAAACTTTTGTTACAACGTAAGGCCCGTCCCAGTTGTGTGCCCACTTTCCTCGGGAATCTCTATGGATTGGCAACATTTTCTTTAACACTAAATCTCATTCTTGAAATTCTCTCGGGTGAGCTTTCTTTTAATGAGCTCGCATCATTTTTCTTTGATACATCTGTCCATGGAAAATGGCCTTCAATCTTTTTTCATCAATTAGGTTCAACTGATCATATCTCGCTTGAACCCATTATGCTTCTTCTAGTTCTGCTTCCATTAGGACACGTAGAGATGTAATTTCGACCTCAATTGGCAACACAGCCTCCATTCCATATACTAATGAAAATGGTGTTACCCCGGTGGATGTTTGTACAACAGTCCTGTAAGCATAAATGGCGAACGATAACTTTTCTTGCTAGTCTTTGTAAGTGTCAGCCATTTTTGCAACTACCTTCTTGATATTCTTATTAGCAACCTCTACAGCCCCATTCATCTTCGAGTGATAAGTCACTAAGTTATGATGCTTGATGTTAAACTGTTCACAAACTCTGGTTATCATCTTGTTATTCAAATTGGAGGCATTGTCCGTGATAATCCTCTCCGGTAGACCATATCGGCAAATGATCTTTTTTTCAAAAATTTGCAAACCGTAGATCTAGTGACATTCGTATATGAGGTTGCTTCTACCCACTTAGTGAAGTAGTCGATGCTACTAGAATAAACCGATGCCCATTTGATGTTTTAGGGTGAATCTGGCCAATGACATCCATGCCCCACATGGAAAAGGGCCAAGGGGTTGACATAACATGGAGAGGCTATGGAGGTGTACGGATCTTGTCAGCATAAATTTGACACTTATGGCATTTTTGGGAACAATTGATGCAATCTCCCACTAAAGTTGACCAATAATTTCCAAAGCGCATGATTCTTCTAGCCATGGTGAAACCGCTAGGGTGGGTCCCACAAACCCCCTCATGAACCTCTTCTAAGATCATTCGAGCTTCTTTAGCACCTACGCACCTTAACAATACTTGGTCTCAAATTTTCTTGTATAAGATCTCTCCATCAGGAACATATCCAGATGCCATTTTGTGATCGTTTTCTTTTCACTCTCAGTTGCCTGAGGCAGATACTGCCGAGACTTTATATATTGTAGGATGTCGTAATACCATGAAAGACCATCTGCTTCTTCTTCAACATCATAACAGTGAGCTGGAGAATCCTGCATTTACAATTTGATCGACATCATTTCAGCACCTTCACTTGCTTTAAACGTGGCAGCTAGAGCGGCTAAGACATCGACCATTTGGTTATCTTCCCTAGGGACATACTTAAAGGTGATCTCATCAAATTCTTTAATTAGTTGAAGGACCAACTTGTGATATCCTATCAGTTTCGCATCTTTCGTTTCCCATTCCCCTCGAATCTGGTAGACAACAAACACAGAATCCCTATAAACTCTCAGGGTCTTGATTTTTCTTTCAATAGCTGCTCACAGACCCAGGATAAAAGCCTCATATTCTTACATGTTGTTAGTGCAAAAGAATCTCAGCCGACTGGTGAAAGGATAATGATCTCCTTCAGGTGAGACCAAGACTGCCCCAATGCCTCGTCCCAAAGTATTTGCAGTACCATCGAAATGCATAACCCATGATTCTATTGGGGCATCACCTTCTTCAATTGTGATACACATCAAATCTTCATCAGGAAAATTAAAGCTCAATGCCTCATAGTCCTCATAGGCTCGACTTGCCAAAAAGTTAGTTATGGCACTTTCTTTTACTACTTTCTGGTTTACGCACTGAATGTCGAATTCTGAGAGTAACATCTGCCAATGGGCCAATATTCCTAATAGGGCCGATGCTTCCATCATAAATCTTAACGAATCTACCTTCGAAATCAACCACGTAATGTGGTAAAACATATATTACCTAAGCCTTTTAGCTGCCCACACCAAGGCACAACACATCTTTTCAATCGAGGAATATCTGGTTTCACAACCGGTGAACTTCTTGCTTAAGTAATATATTGCTCTTTCTTTCCTTCCAGTTTTGTCATGTTGCCCCAATATACAACCCATGGAGTTTTCGTACACCGTCAAGTAGAGGATCAATGGTTTTCCTAGAATGGGTGGAACCAATACAAGAGGGTTAGTCAATTGTTCTTTAATCTTTTCTAAGGCTGCTTGATATTCTTCATTCCATGTTCCCGGGTTATTCTTTCGAAGGAGCCTGAATACTGGATCACATTTATCTGTCAACTGAGAGATGAAACAAGCAATATAATTTAACCTCCCCAAAAAACCCCTAACCTCCCTTTGTGTACGAGGAGGTGGGAGTTCCTGTATGGCTTTGACCTTATCTGGGTCGATCTCAATTCCCCTTTTGCTCACAACGAAGCCTAGCAATTTTCACAATGTAACCCCAAAAGTGCTCTTGGTAGGGTTGAGTTTTAATTGAAACTTTCTCAACCTTTGGAAAAGCTTCTGCAGGCGCATAATATGCTCTTCTTCTGATCGAGATTTAGCGATCATATCGTCTACATACGCCTCTATTTCCCTGTGCATCATGTCATGAAAAAGGGTCACCATGGCTCTTTGGTAAGTTGCCCCTGCGTTCTTCAAACCGAAGGGATTACTTTATAGCAGAATGTTCCCTACAGTGTTACGAAAGTAGTCTTTTCCATATCTTCCAAGCACATCTTGATTTGGTTATATCCAGAAAATCCATCCATGAAGGAGAAAAGGGAGTGGCCGGCTGTATTGTCTTCTAAGGTGTAGATGTGGGGCAGTGAGAAATTGTCTTTAGGGCTTGCCCTATTGAGATCCCTATATTCGACGCAGATACACACTTTCCCATTCTTTTTTGGAACTGGGACAATATTGGCCACCCACTCTGGATACTTGGTTTTGAGAATTACTCTGTAAAGGATTTAAAGACCACAGGAATTTCTTCAGCAGTCCAGTTATTAAGCTCAGAGCAGGGGCGAATCATGGGCAGGTACTTGTTTCCTTCCTCCCTGTCCATCACAACATTGATGTTCAGCTCCCCAAAGGTCTCATTCAGGTCATTTTTTCCTTTCTCCTCCTCAACAACTAAAGCATCTGGATTCAAAAGCCTCCAGATCTAAAAGTGTGACTCAGGGGTGGAAACATCATTGGTTCCCATTCAATCTCTCCCCCTTTCAGCCTAGCTTTTCTTTTTTCTTGTTTTCTCTTTATATCGGTCTTCTTTTGTAGATTGTTAGGCTTAAATCCCAACCTAAACCGATCTCTTTTTTCTGGGACAGCTATAGGGTACAACCTCCCCTGATGCTATTTCCCAAAACCTTTTCCTATTTCAGCCCCTTTTCCAAGAGTCTCATTGACTTGCATCTTGGCATTATTGGATAATCCCGGTATATGAATCTTACTCCCTTCGGTGACAAAGGTTGCATTAACAAGCTCCAGGTTCTGAAATGACATTCAAATGCACCCTCATCAATTTTGATATAGGGTGCGTCGGTAGACACTGATGCAATGATATCCTCTTCAGCCCGATGGTTACCTGCTATCCGTCGACCATAAATTCCAGCGTTTGATGTAGGAAAGAGGGGACTACGCCTGCCACGTGAATCCAATGGCACCCTAACAGGAAACTGTATGTGGGTTTGATGTCCATCATCACAAAGTCAATGTCGAACGTGGACAACCCAATTTGTAAGGGTACTTCAATCTTTCCTAGTACCTATCGCTGAGTCCTGTCAAACGCTCTCACAATATTATGGTAAGCCTTCATATGAGAGCTATCTATCAACAGTTTCTTCAGAGTCTCCAGATGGAGAACATTTAGGGCCGACCCATTATCGATGAGGACTCCTGGCAGCATGTGTCCTTTACATCTTGTAGAAATATGAAGAGCTTTGTATGATCCTCTCCCACCTTCTGGAATTTCCTCATCACTGAATGAGGTAAAGTTGTCCACAATGATATTAGTGACCAACCTATCTATCTTGTTAATCGTTATCTCCTTAGGTACGAAGGATTGGTTTAGAACCTTCAGCAAAGCATCGCGGTGACCCTCAGAACTCAAGAGAAGTGATAACACAGAGATTCTTGCTGGGATTTTATGAAGCTGCTCCACCACACTATACTCACTGTGTTTGAGTATTTTTAGAAATTATTGAGCCTCAAACTTCTTCACAGGCTCGTGATACATCGGGGGTTGTTTTGAGAAAAAGTCTTTTTCCACTTTTTTCTTCTACTCATTAGCTGCAGCCTTCCTCTAGGCCGCATCCCTGTCTGCGACAACTTGTGGTGAATAACATCTTCCACTTCTTGCAAAGTGGCCCACCTCATTGACGGGCTTTTCTGCTGACTCAGCCTTAAATGAAGTACCTCTTGGAGTTGTCACTGTACAAGCATAGTTCCAAAGCACTTGTTTGCTATCCTTGTATGGAAAAAGGGGTTGGTACTCTTATTATTACTCGTAGGGCTGAACATTTTGGTGTTCAGCACTTCTTGCCTTGGCCTTGATCACCAAGGGCTTAATTCCTGAAAAGTCTTTCTTGACCAGAGACTCATCCGATGCACAGACTTCTATCACTTTGTGCATGTTTGTCATCTCGAAGAACTCGAGTTCTTTGCTATCCATCTTAGTTTGGACCAGTTGTCTAAACTCTGGACAAAACTGGATCTCATGTCATTCCTCTTCATGATACTTGCAATAAGGATCATTCTCGCCTCTCACCTTCCTGATTCTCTCTTTCAATAATTCGGCCTTTACCATTTCGGCCCACACCCACTTCAAAGGTGTTTTGACTTCTGACACACATCCCTTAGTCATCTTTTTATCATCTTCAATTATTGTATTTACGTCTGCCTTTGGATGATTCGGTAGGGGATTCACACTGGCCTCGGATGTGTCGAATGATAGCATGCCTGATTTTTGTAAATCATCCACTACCCTCTTAAAAGTAGTACAATTTTCGATCGTAAGCCCTCTAACCCCACCATGATATTCACATTGTGCCTTTTCATCATACCATTATGGGTATGGGGGTGAGAAAGGTGGAACGTACCGAGGTAACACCATTTGTGATTTGAGCAATTCCGAGAACAACTCTGCATAGGTCATGGGAATAGGAGCAAAACAACTCTGCATAGGTCATGGGAATGGGAGCAAAATAACTCTTTGGGTTCCCCTAATACTTTCGTTCTTCTTTTGGTGGATTCGGTGCTGCTGAAGTCGCGGTTGGGGTACCAGACTTGTTAAGAACACCCGTTTTGAGTAATTAGGGTTATAGGTGCTAGTCATATTAACCTCATTGTCCTTTTTATAAGGTTTTTTCGTTTCGCTCCATCGAGTTTCCCATTCTTGATAGCCGCCAAGATTAATTCCCCATTCATCAGCATGTCTGCAAAGCTCTTGGTCGCACGATGGATCATTCGATCATAGAAAGCATTTTTCAAGGTTTCCACAAACATTGGGGTGATCTTATTTTCCAGCAATGGTGGTTGAACTTGAGCGGCCACATCTCGCCACCTCTGTGCGTATTGACGAAAGCTCTCATGATGTTTTTGCTCCATTCCTTGTAAGACTAGTCGGTTAGGGGCCATGTCAGTCACGTGCTTGTATTGCTCGTTAAATGCCATTGATAGATCCCTCCAGGATCGTTGTTGCGCGTAATAAGTGCTACGTAAATGTGCAAGTATACACGTCGCAAGTTATAGTATAAAAGATATCGTCTCCACATGGATTGATGCCACTTTAAGAATCTAGTCTCTTGCACTGTAAAAAGTAAAAACACAAGTAAAGGATTATAGGAGTTTAACTAATAACTAATCTAGAAAGCAATAAAGTAAATGAATAGATGAGATCAATTGAGAGAGAGATAGGCCAGGTTATCGTGAGTTGAGGTGTGATAGCCGATTGGATTGTTTTGGTAAAAGAGTGCACGGGCAACTCAGTTGCCGTGGCAACTTGCACAACAGGGTTGCCTTGGCAACTAATCGATGGTTGCCTGGGCAACCAGTTGGGCAATTACTTGGGCGTCTGAGCAGCAACCTTCAAGGTTCGGCAGAGCGTTCTTCAATGGTTTCTTCTTATCCCTAAGTCGAAACTCTAGCTACTTGTGCATGCCTTAATAATACATCCCTGCGTGAATCAATGGTGAACAACAACCAATCTTGCGCTCCTCTTAGCCGTTGAAATCCTTAACTTATTCCTAAGTCGGATTAATCTTCACCATCAATAGATTGAATAAAGATCATATTCATTCGTTTCTTGAATCTAACTCTCCCGATATTAGATAAATAGATGAAGTCACGAGATCCTCTCCCAATTCACTCGCAAACAAGAATAAGAACCAAGAATGAATAAACCTTGAAATAGAAAAGTGCAAACTCTTATTACCTAAACAAAAACCAATAGTTTCTCACAACCACAAAACACAATAACCATAGCCAAGTAGATTTAGTTCATGGCTAGGTTCCAAAGAAACACAAGATAAACAATCCCTAGCATGAACCCAATCGAACAAGAAAGAAAAGGATGAAGAAGGAGGCTTGTCAAAAATTCTCTCCTCTTGCCCTTCTTGGACTTGTCGAAATTCCCCTCTCTTGCTCTCTATGTATCTTGTCGAAATCTCTATCTTATTTACAGGGCTAGGCCAAAGTCCTTCTTTGAGGAGGAGTTTAAGTTGGAATTAAATTATCTTTAAAGAATATAATTCTTTATTATAATTGTATTCCTACTAGAACTTCTCCTATCTTCTTGGAATTTAATTCTTCTTTAATCTATGCATGGCAATCAAATTCCTTTGGTTTTGGGCTTTGCTCCACGTCATCTTGGGCTTGTCTAGTCATCAATTTCGACTACCATATCACCTTTGCTCTTGTCGACAATTGCCATGGCAACTGGCTCGACGTCTCCTTCATGCATTGCCCTGGCAACTAGCTCTAGCCTTGCTTTGGCAAGTGATCCTGCACATACACACAAAACACACCAAAACAGCATCTTTTCCACAAAAGCTACCAAGTTATGTAATCAAGCTCAACGATGGAAGGAAACATGGATTAATGCATGAATGGCTAATTATACAACTAATATGAGCCTAAGTCTAATAATAATATGAGTAAAAAGGGTAAGAAAAATAGTACTTTTGAACACTTATCACACCCCCAAACTCGAACTATTGCTTGTCCTCAAGCAATGAAAACTCATAATTACCTGCCAAGACTTCAACTTTCACAAACTTAGCTTTGAACTTGATTTTAATTCTCTGAACCGGGGCACAAAGTATGATTGGCTTTTTATTTTTTGAAAAGCTTAGGAGTTATTCGGAATCAAACTATAATGCTTGTGAGTGTGTGCGGAGTTGTGTGCAAGTTGATTTTTCAGATTCTATGCAAACAAGAGGTTTTCAAATTACTTCATTGGGTTCTTTTTAACATGTTTTAACTAGAGCCAGTGTTGGGCACCTCTAGTGCTTTGTTTTTAGTTCTATTAAGTTAATTTATTCGACTAGAGCCGGTTTCGGGCACCTCTAGCTATCAAAATTTTTTTTAACACATACTAGAGCCAGTTTCGGGCACCTCTAGTGATAAATTTTTAGCACATGCTAGAGCCAAATTCGGGCACCTCTAGCATTCATCCAATTTTTATTCTAATCCCCCAATTTGTTAATTATCAACCTAAGTTTACTAGAATTCCTTAAATCAATCAAACCGCAACAGTGTTTCATAAAATTTAGCATCATAGTAAAATTCTAAGTTTTTCCATGGTTATCCTAGAATAAAAATTCTATCAATTAAGTGCATTGGCAAAGTCATCATCGGATATTCATCAAATCTAAGCAATTCTTGTTCCAATTAAAGGCATGGCAAGCAATTTATATATCCTAAATGTAATACTTAAGATGAATGTAACTAAACATGGTAACTACTAATAACAATCCCCCCAAACTCGAGTGAGGCATTGTCCTCAATGCATGCATAAAAATAACGAAAAATAAAGATAATAAAAAAAAATAAAAAAATGCATACGAGGACTTACTCCGAGAGTTCGTCATCGTAGATGATTAGTTTCCTTTTGGTCGGTGTCTTGATTCTCTTGCTTGAACGCGATGGTTATTTTCTTGTTGCCGGGATGTCTTTAGCTTTGGTTGCCGTGGCATCTTCAGGGTTGGTTGCCGTGGCATCAGCTTGTGCAGGCACGATGTAGGTTGCCGCGACATCTTCTTCATTGGTTGCCGGGGCAAGGATCTCGGCAGTAAATTTCCTTAGCATAGTAGTTGTGAGTCTTGTTGTGAAAAAGAAAACAAAGAAAACCTGAAAACTAAAGATAATGAAGAAAAATAAAATATCTCCTAAAAATAAAAATGAAAATAAAAAGAAAAAGAAAATATTGAAAGGAGAGCATTCTCATGCATCTCCTAAGTTGACCACTTCTTTGTTACGTTCCACATGGACACCATTATAGTGCTTCAATCTTTGTCCATTAACTTTGAATTAATGGTTGTCAGAGATGGACTTGATTATCACGGCACCATAGAAGAATGGTTTGACGACTTTGAATAGTCCCGACCATCTTGATTTCAGCTTTCCAGGGAAAAGTTTTAGCCGAGAATTGAATAAAAGAACTAGTTGCCCTGGCATGAATTGACGTGGCAATAGTTTCTTGTCATGCCATCGCTTTGTTTTCTCCTTGTAGATTCGTGCATTGTTATAGGCGAGTGCACGAAATTCTTCTATCTCATTGAGGTCCATCAAACACTTTTGTCTGGCACTTTCCCAATCCATATTCACGGTCTTGATTGCCCAGTACGCCTTGTGCTCGATTTCCACCGGTAGATGACATGTTTTACCATAGACAAGTCGGAAGGGGGACATACCTAAGGGTGTTTTGAATGCAGTGCGATATGCCCAAAGTGCGTTATCTAGTTTTAATGACCAATCCATCCTAGAGGGATTTACAACTTTTTCGAGTATACCCTTCAATTCCCGGTTGGAAATTTCTGCTTGCCCGTTGGTTTGTGGGTGATATGCAGTGGCGATATTGTGTGATATGCCGAAGCGTTGCAACATCTTGGCAATTAGTCTGTTGTCAAAATGCTTGCCTTCGTCACTGATAATTGCTCTCGGCATCCCAAACCGTGTAAATATGTTTTTCTACAAGAATCGTTGCACGGTCTTGGAATCATTGTTGGGAACTGCAGCTGCCTCCACCCATTTAGACACGTAGTCGACGGCAAGTAGAATGTAGAGGTTGCCGAATGAAGATGGGAAAGGTCCCATGAAATCGATCCCCCATACATCGAACAATTCCACCTCGATGATGTTCTGGAGTGGCATCTCATGTCGTCTAGAGATATTGCCCGTCCTCTGGCAACGATCACATTGCTTGTAAAAGTCTTGGGCATCTTTGTACAATGTTGGCCAATACAAACCATATTGCAAAACTTTGGCCGCGGTACGAGTTCCTCCAAAATGTCCTCCATAGGGTGAAGAATGGCATTGCCAGAGTATATTCTGTTGCTCTTCTTCAGGGACACATCGGCGTATAACCTGATATGCACATTGTTTAAACAAAAGAGGCTCGTCCCAAAAGTAATGCTTAGCATCATGGCGGAACGGCTTCTTCCCTTGGTGAGTAAAGCCATAAGGTAAAATACCACAAACAAGGAAATTAACTAAATCCGCGTACCAGGGTATTACCAAGGCATGTGCTGCCGTGGCGACTGCTCCCAAAATTGCCGAGGCGTGCGCGTCAAAGGCTGCTGCGGCGTCGAGAGTTGCCGAGGCATGTGCATCCATGGTTGCCGAGGCGTCGAGGGTTGCCGAGGCATGCGCATCCATGGTTACCGAGGCAACTAAAAGTTGTTCATCCGGGAATGCATCGCATATCTCTAGATCCGCGTCCTCCTCCTTATTGCGTTCCAAACGTGATAAGTGATCAGCCACTTGATTTTCTGTTCCTTTCATGTCCTTAATTTCAATATCAAATTCTTGTAAAAGTAATATCCAACGAATCAAACGAGGTTTAGCATCATTTTTAGCAAATAAGTATTTGATTGCCGAATGGTCCGTATGAATAATTACCTTTGTACCAATCAAATAGGATCAGAACTTGTCAAATGCGAAAACTAAAGCTAGTAACTCTTTCTCTGTTGTTGTGTAATTCACTTGAGCACTATTAAGAGTTTTACTAGCGTAGTATATCACATGGAAGGTCTTACCTGTGCGTTGGCCTAGGACTGCTCCTACTGCGAAATCACTTGCATCACACATGAGCTCAAAAGGTAGCGTCCAATCTGGTGGAACGACAATGGGTGCCGAGGCAAGCTCTTTCTTTAGGGTTTTGAATTCTTGGGGTGCAAGAATCATCAAAATCGAAGACTTTATCCTGTTCAAGCAGATACACAAGGGTTTAGTGATTTTAGAAAAATTATGGATGAACCTCCTGTAAAAACCTGCATGTCCGAGAAAACTTCGAATTCCTTTAACCGAGCTTGGTGGGGGTAATCTCTCGATCACGTCCACCTTGGCCTTGTCTACTTCAATTCCCTTAGATTAAATCTTGTGGTCGAGCATTATTCCTTCATCTACCATAAAATGGCATTTCTCCCAATTGAGGACTAAATCCGTTTCTTCACATCTTGCCAACACCCTCTCTAAATTGCCGAGACAGCTGTCGAAGTCATTACCAAAGACAGAAAAATCATCCATGAAGATCTCAAGGAAGTCTTCGACCATGTCTGAAAAGAGCGCCATCATGCAACTTTGGAAGGTTGCCGGGGCGTTACACAATCCGAACGGCATCCTTCGGAAGGCATAAGTACTGTATGGGCATGTGAAGGTTGTCTTTTCTTGATCTTCTGGTGCTATGTCAATTTGATTATAACCTGAATAACCATCAAGAAAACAATAAAAGGGTTTACCTGCAAGACGGTCAAGCATTTGATCAATAAAGGGTAATGGTAAGTGATCTTTCCTGGTGGCTTTGTTTAGCTTTCGATAATCCATACAAACCCTCCAACCGGTCACAGTCCTGGTTGGAATGAGTTCATTATTTTCATTACTTACCCTTTGTTATACCTCCCTTTTTTCGGTACACATTGTACCGGACTTACCCACGTACTATCAGAGATAGGGTATATAATGCCGGCGTTAAGCCACTTGATGATTTCTTTCATTACAACCCCTTTCATGGCATGATTCAGTCTCCTCTGGGCCTCAATTGAAGGTTTGTGATCATCTTCCAACAAGATCTTGTGCATGCACACCGCCGGGCTAATTCCCTTCAAGTCGACAATTGTCCACCCTATTGCCTTTTGTGTAGCTTCAACATCTTGATCAGCTTCTTTTCCTGCTCAGGCTGTAACTTAGAAGAAATAATTACAGGCAATGTATTATCAGTTCCTAAGTATGCATATTTTAGTTGCTCTGGCAATTGTTTCAACTCAAGAGTCGGTGGTTGTTCAATAGAGGGTTTTTCGAGCTTACCTTATTTACCTGAGTAATCCAGTGGTTCAAAGTATGTACCTGGTCGATTGACTAGCCAATTTGCCTCTTCTGGTTGTTCCTCATCGACCGGTTCTTCATACTCCTCAGGTTCCTCTTGATCGGCAATGTAGTTGCGAGGCAACTAAATTCCTCGTCAGTTAAACTCTGCCGTGGCATGAAGAAGTTGGCATTCTTACGGATCATCGGCATGCCTTAGTGTTTGGAACACATTTAGTTTAACTTGCTGGTCATTCACCCTCATTGTGAGTTCTCCTTTTTCAACATCGATCAAGGTTCTCCTGTTGCTAGGAATGGTCTCCCCGAGAATGATGGGTGCATGCTCATCCGCTTCACAATCCAAAACAATAAAGTCAGCGGGAAAAATAAATTTATCAACTTTTACCAGTATGTCCTCCATTTTTCCCTCTGGATGCACATAGGATCTGTCGGCTAGCTGTAGCATAACTGTTGTAGGTCTTGCCTTCCCGATTCCTAGTTTCTGGAAAACTGATTTAGGCATCAAGTTTATGCTAGCCCCAAGGTCGCATAGTGCTTTCCCGACATAGTGATTTCCAATAGAATAGGGTATTGTGAAACTTTCGGGATCCTTCAACTTGGGTGGCATACGATTGTGCAACATTGCCATGCATCCCTCTGTTTGCGGCAATCTGTTTGAACTCTCCTAGCCTTGTTCTCTTGGACACAATGTCTTTAAGAAACTTGGCATAGTTTGGCATTTGTTCAATTGCTTCCACCAATGGCAAGTTGATGTGGACTTGCTTTAGGATATCAAGAAACTTCTTGAATTGGTATTCTTGCTTTTGTCGCTTCAACCTTTGTGGGAATGGTGGTGGAAGTCGGATATCTTTGATCCTTTCATTGGTTTGGAACCTGATTGACGGCATTGCTGGGACATCTGGAGTTGCCGAGGCATTATCAACTGGGGTTGCCGAGGCATGCTTTTCACAAGTTGCCGAGGCGTCTTTATTGTCGGTTGCCGAGGCATGCTTATTGCCGGTTGCCGTGGCAATTCCTGGTTCAGCATCTGAGGCTTTGCCGCTAGGTTCGTCTTGATCTTTTTGTGGAGTTTTGTTTGATGAGCGGGTTTGAGTCTCTCTAAGTTGTTGGCCACTTCTAGTGGTGATTGCCTTACATTGCTCATGGCCAGTTCCTCTTGCGACTTGATATCGCTAGGTAAACCTCATTGTGGTCTAGTATTCAGATTTTGAGCAAACTGTCCGACTTGATTTTCCAATGATTTGATTGTCGCCTCTTGGTTTTGCAATCTCATCTCGGTCCTGTTAATAAAAGCATCAGTTCTTTTTATGAAATTACTATTCTCAGCCATATAAGATTCAGTTTTCATCATAAAAGCATTTAGAGAATTTTCCAAAGAACTAGATGTCGGTTGTTCTTGTGTGGCAATCGTTGCCGTGGCATATTCTTTGGAATGCCGATGCTTGTGCATTCTGATTGTTCAGTTTAGAGCATTGTTGGGATTACTCCATGAAAAATTTGGGTGCTTCTTCCAAGCTGGATTGTATGTATTGGACATCACATTGTTGTTCGATTGTAATTCCCACATAGAAGTTGGATTCGGATTCTCGCATACATTCAGAAAAATTATGGTTATCACCACATAACTCACAAAAAGAATCCATTACCTTGACTTCATGTGTGTTGTTTGGTTTTTGCATGTTCTGGACCTTCTTGGTTAAAGTGGCCAATTGTGCCGAAATTGAATCTGATGATCCTAGTTCATGTATTGTGGCTTGGCGTCTAACTCCTCCTCTTCTAGTGGATGGGAATTGATAATCATTCTTGGCCAGCCTGTTTAAGATTTGCATTGATTCTTCCGGCGACTTATCTAGGAGTATGTCGTTTGCCGAGGCATCTAGCATCATCCTTGTTGGTGTATTCACGGCGTTGTAAAACATTGTTACTTGAGTCCCACACGGGAATCCGTGTAGGGGGCATTTGTGTAGAAGTTCTCTATATCGCTCCCAAGCCTCATACATGGATTCATCATCTGCCTGCCGAAAAGAAGTAATGTCGTTACGAAGCTTATCAGTCAAATTTGTAGGATTAAATCTAGCAAGGAAATCACGACAAAGATCAGTCCAAGATGCTATTGATCCGGCAGGAATGCTATTCAACCATGCTTTCGCCCTATCCCTCAGTGAATAGGGGAATAATCTTAATCGTAAGACATCGGGGGTGACTCAGTGTATCTTGAACGAGTTGCAAATCTCGAAGAAAGATTTCAGATGTTACCGTGCCTCTTCAGTTGCTGAGCCGCCAAATTGACCAATTGTGTTGATCATATTAAACATTACCGGTTTCAACTCAAAGTGGTCGGCTTCAATTTCAGGTGCGACAACTCCTGGGTTAAGTCCATCAAGATCTTCTTCAAGATAGTCTTGAATAGTTCTATTTCGTGCAAGAATCACTCCTCCTCCTGCTCGAACATCTTGATTCATATTGCCGTCTTGATTTGCCATTGCTTCTCTTATCCTTCATCTAAGTCTTTGTAAGGTTCGTTCGATTTACGGATCAAAGGGATATTCGGTGAAGTCGGTCTCATACTGGTCATATACCAATCCAAAACCAAAGTTTGTTAGCCCTTTGAATTTTAAACACGAAAAGTAAAAAAAGAAAGTGCAAGAAAGTAAAAACAAAGTCGCTATTGCCAATCCCGACAACGGCGCCAAAAAACTTGTTGCGCGTAATAAGTGCTACGCAAATGTGCAAGTATACACGTCGCAAGTTATAGTATAAAAGATATCGTCTCCCAGGATTGGTGCCACTTCAAGAATCTAGTCTCTTGCACTTTGTAAAAAGTAAAAACACAAGTAAAGGATTATAAGAGTTTAACTAATAACTAATCTAGAAAGCAATAAAGTAAATGAATAGATGAGATCAATTGAGAGAGATAGGCCAGGTTATCGTGAGTTGAGGTGTGATAGCCGATTGGATCGTTTTGGTAAAAGAGTGCACGGGCAACTCGGTTGCCGTGGCAACTGCACAACGGGTTGCCTTGGCAACTAATCGATGGTTGCACGGGAAACCGGTTGGGCAATTACTTAAGGCGTCCGAGCAGCAACCTTCAAGGTTGGCAGAGCGTTCTTCAATGGTTTCTTCTTATCCCTAAGTCGAAACTCTAGCTACTTGTGCATGCCTTAATAATACATCCCTGCGTGAATCAAGGGTGAACAACAACCAATCTTGCGCTCCTCTTAGCCGTTGAAATCCTTAACTTATTCCTAAGTCGGATTAATCTTCACCATCAATAGATTGAATAAAGATCATATTCATTCGTTTCTTGAATCTAACTCTCCCGATATTAGATAAATAGATGAAGTCACGAGATCCTCTCCCAATTCACTCGCAAACAAGAATAAGAACCAAGAATGAATAAACCTTGAAATAGAAAAATGCAAACTCTTATTATCTAAACAAAAACCAATAGTTTCTCACAACCACAAAACACAATAACCATAGCTAAGTAGATTTAGTTCATGGCTAGGTTCCAAAGAAACACAAGATAAACAATCCCTAGCATGAACCCAATCGAACAAGAAAGAAAAGGATGAAGAAGGAGGCTTGTCGAAATCCTCCTTGCCCTAGATGCTTGTCGAAAATTCTCTCCTCTTGCCCTCCTTGGACTTGTCGAAATTCCCCTCTCTTGCTCTCTATGTATCTTGTCGAAATCTCCATCTTATTTATAGGGCTAGGCCAAAGTCCTTCTTTGAGGAGGAGTTTAAGTTGGAATTAAATTATCTTTAAAGAATATAATTCTTTATTATAATTGTATTCCTACTAGAACTTCTCCTATCTTCTTGGAATTTAATTCTTCTTTAATCTCTGCATGGCAATCAAATTCCTTTGGGTTTGGGCTTTGCTCCACGTCATATTGGGCTTGTCTAGTCATCAATTTCGACTACCATATCACCTTTGCTCTTGTCGACAATTTCCATGGCAACTGGCTCGGCGTCTCCTTCATGCATTACCCTGGCAACTAGCTCGGCGTCTCCTTCATGCATTGCCCTGGCAACTAGCTCTAGCCTTGCTTTGGCAAGTGATCCTGCACATACACACAAAACACACCAAAGCAGCATCTTTTCCACAAAAACTACCAAGTTATGTAATCAAGCTCAACGATGGAAGAAAACATGGATTAATGCATGAATGGCTAATTATACAACTAATATGAGCCTAAGTCTAACAATAATATGAGTAAAAAGGGTAAGAAAAATAGTACTCTTGAACACTTATCAATCGTATATTAGCCCTGCTCAATTGTGTATACCAACGAGACACATATCCAATCAAACTGTCTTGGAAACAGTGACTGAACAGTTTCTCATTATTCAAATACATTAACATCTTTCGGCAATACATGGTCAGATGTGCCGAAGGGCAAGTATATCCATTGAACTTCTCGAAGTCATGGGTTTTAAACTTCGGAGGCATCACTAAATCAGTCACCAAACTTAAATCTCTAGCATCTAGGCCGCTATGAATGTTCCCATCTTGGAAGGATTTGATGATTTCCTTTAACATGTCGCATCGATACTCTATTTCTTGTCCGCTTTGGCTCTATCTGCGGCTTCGTCGAGGTCAGGCACCTTATAATCTTGGGTTTGCTCATTATTAAACCCATACTCATTTGGGGCATTAACAGAAGATCCTCCCAAATGGAGCTGGAATCTAGGCTTAGGTGGGGCAGCTCCCTCGTGTGTCCCTAAAAATTGTGGCAAAGCATCAATAGCTTCAGATGTCTTCCCTCTATCAGGATCTTTAAACCCTAGCATGGCTGCAATCTGGGTGACCGTATTCTTCTAAGCCTGCACAATCTCTCCCTTCAGATCTTTTTCTATCTTTTCCAGCCTGTCATGGGTACTTTTGTGATTAATTTATAGGGTTGTTATTCTGTCTTCCATGGCCATTGCTTTATTTTGAGAGCTGGTACCGTATTTGTGTGAAAGTTTGGCTATTTTGAAAGTTCTGTCATGTGATTTAATTTAATTAATCTCTTAAAATATGTGAATGTATGCAATGTCAGAAACTAAACTAATGCAAAGAAAATAAACAATAAAGCAAAAATGCATGAATACAGGCGAATGGCATTGATTCTATAAGTAATTGCTCTAGAAGTAATTCTTATTGGATGCCAAAGGTCCTTATTACAAAAGATTTTAACTTTTCTACGAGTATATCTCAGCCCGAGCACCTAGCTCCTTGATTTCTTCAATCAACCACAGAAGTCTTTGTCCCACTTCTCCCACTGGCCTGATGTACTGGTGAAGGGCTGTAGCTACAGTAGCTAACATCTTTACATGCTTAACCACGTCTTGTATCTGGGTCATGATACTTCTATTAAATTCATCTCGTTCTTGGAACTCTCTGGCATTGTCCCTAAGCCGAGTAAACCAATAATTATTACCCACTTTATTGATATCTTCGAGGACTAGAATCTTCATCCTGTATGCCTGAATAATGCCTTCCATAGCTTCTACTTGCTTCTTCAATGTATCATTCTCACTCAGACTGGCCTAGAGTTCGATATAATTATGATGATTCTGGAACCTGTGCAGCGAATGATTCATGTCTGCTACCTTGGCTTGCAACTCAGCAACGAAGGCCTGGCGCTGTTTCAGCTTCTTATTTGTCTCATCACATACCATTTGCAACTCAAACAAACAGACCTTGTTGTCATGGGCTTTCCTCTTCCATGCAGTAACATTTTCTTTTTCTTTTTCGAGGACTCGCTTGTTATTTTCATTCTCGACTATTTGCTTCCCTCTCTTCTTCTCCTCTACCAGCATCCGTTTTTATTTTTCAACTTCTCTCCTTCGCTCTCTCTTTTTTTTCCTACAACTTGCTCTATTTCTTGCCTCCACTGCTCTGGAGTCTTTTTCAAATTAGCATTTCGAACTGTAGCCTGAAATTTGAGGAAATCCACCCTCTGAATCTCAAATTTTGCTTCTAGGTCTGTATACATTTTCACTACTCGATCAGTCTATCCCTTATACTTGTCTAAATCTAGACTTGCCTCAAATAAGTCCTTCGTACACTGTCTTTGCAAGTCTTCAATCTCAGCCTTGGACCTTTTCAATTCAGCTCTCAGAATATCAACTTCAGACGAGACCACTTTTAGATGTTCCTCCAAGGATTTAGCCTGCCCCGGGGTAAGTGGCAAAATTTTGTCATTTACTCTAACGTGCCTCCATATATCTTTTTAAATAAAAGGTGTGAAAAGAATAATAAGACATCTACCAACTGAAGACTGCTTCTCTTTGATGATATTTGTGTGTGAAATGACATTTGGCATTCATTCATTTCCCTTCTCTAGTAAGAAAATAAAAAAAATCCTTTGTGGTCCCCTTTTGAGCCTGATATTTTTTCTTGTATTTGAACCTTAACCAAGGATCACTCCCCACAATGAGGGCAAAGATGATGAAAATTGTTTGCAAGTGAGAAAGAAAATATCTATTTTAATGTCCTAAATTCAAAATAAAAGGACAAAAAAAAGCAAAAGCAAAAGAAAAAACACAAACAAGAAAAAGAAAGGGAATAAATGAAAGCTGGAATACGAAGAAAAAATTGAAATAGGAGAAAAACATGTGTGGAATCCTTCAGATAAGACATGTTCCAGAAAGGAAATGAACTCTAGGGTGAAAACCCAAAATGGCAGTCTAGAGTGATCCATAGAATAAAAGAATGGAGATTTCATCAGAAAAATATGTATTTGAGCCTAGCCTACTAAAAGTGGGAATATTGAAATTCGGGGAGTGAGTGAGATAACGAGAGCCACCTAAAAGTGGGATACTATCTGGTCGATGGATTCATGAATCATTCATACTATGAATTTTGGGCCATCTGACTTTGCTCTTTTCCATGTTTGCCATGTCTTCTTCCCTTGAATCCTCATTTCAAGCCTTTATTTTTCTTTAAATCCTCATTTCTAGCCTCTTATTTTTCTTTAAATCTTCATTGCCAACCCTTTTCTTGCATCTTACAAGTAAAGTGACATAGAATCATGAAAAAATAAAGGTTTCTTGGTATGGATTTCAAATCTAGGAGTAATTGTTACCACGCATTAAGAAATAATAGGGGCAACACCGCTTTCATTATTTTATGGGATAAAAGGTTGAGTTGCCAATCAAGGTTGAAATTACATCTCTCCGTGTCTTGATGGAAGCAAAACTAGAAGAAGCATAGTGAGTCCAAGCAAGATATGACCAGTTGAGTTATCCAATGAAAAAAGGGTGGAAAATCATCTACCTTGGTCAGGTGAATCAAAGAAGAATGATGTGAGCTCATGAAAAGAAAGTTCACCCGAGAGAATTTTGAGAAGGAGATTTTGTATTAAAGAAAGTGCCGCCAATCCATAGAGACTCCCAGGGATAGTGAGCGCCTAACTGAGAGGAGCCTTGTGTCGTAACAAAGGTTTTCTTAGGAGGAACATTGATCTTGGTCGAGATGGATCGAGATGAGCTTCATAATCTGATGAATTCGAAAGTTTTATGCCTAAAAATAGAAGATGAATAAAAAAAGAAAAAGAAAAAAAATAAAATTATCGAAAGGTGAAAACCCACAAAGGGCGCCTTAGATACAAAAAAGAAAAAAAAAGGGGTTCAAGATGAAAACCCGCAAAGGGCGTCTTGAAACTAAAGGAGGATCCGAGTTGAAAACCCACAAAGGGTGTCTTGGATAGTTTATGAATTAGGCAAGCATAAAATGAATCTCTTGGAAACTTGGCATCTTGGAAGGAATTTCGTGTCCCCATACCTCATCGACTTGGCAAAGGCAGAACATGGCAATTTCTGATGAACTTACTTGGGATGTTTTGGCCAATGGGATCTGAATTTTAAATGGGGCATGCCCAGAGTGGGGCATTTTGAATTGGACAAGGATTTAAGGCCATCAACGCTAATAGGCATAAAATAAGATAAGAAAATGCCAATATTATTCGAAGACATTCAAGGTAGAAATAAGCTTTGCTGCAAGGATTTACATGCAAGCGCTTCAAAGAGCCCTGCGGGGGCAAACATCTGAGAACTCACAAGAAGCATTGAGGATGCTTGATATTATTTTAGGACAGCAGGGTTGCTAAACCTTCTCCTACATTGAGAACAATTTTACAGACATTGGAAGAGATGTACAGTTATGTTAAAGCTTTTATTCAAGCTTTTGGGGGGATGTGAGAGATTCTATTCTCTTATCCATACAAAGAAAAAAAGTGTTGAATAATGTGAGGTCCTTCCAACCAAGAATACAAGATAACTGGATTGAGGGAGCAAATGTGCAAAGCTTAGATATTTTATCTAAAGCAAAAAGATACAAAGAATAAATAACTAGCATGGTAGTCTATTTGGGTTGAACAAGCAAATGCGCATGGAAGCAAAGAGGAAAAACCCCTAGAAGAGAGAGAGAGAGAGAAAAAGAAGAAAAAAAAAAGAGAATCTAAAAAAGAAAAAAAACATGCATTCATGTGTTAGACATCTCTAGGAGCATGCACATCATAATAATATTATTTGTTTGGCACGTATGAAATTGCTTATCTATTCGAGCATGAGGAGAATAGAACCTGCATATCCATTCGTGCATGAGGAGGATGGAACCCTTTTTTGAACCTGCTTATCTATTCGAGCATGAGGAGAATAGAACCCGCCTATCTATTCGGGCATGATGAGAGTGAAACCTGCTTATCTATTCGAGAATGAAGAGAATAGAACCCGCCTATCCATTCGGGCATGAGGAGAGTGGAACCTACTTATCTATTCGAGCATGAGGAGAATGGAACTCGCCTATCCATTTGGGCATGAGGAGAGTGGAACCTGCATATCCATTCGTGCATGAGGAGAATGAAACTCTTTTTTGAACCTGCTTATCTATTCGAGCATGAAGAGAATAAAACCCGCTTATCCATTCAGGCATGAGGAGAGTGGAACCTGCATATCCATTCGTGCATGAGGAGAATGAAACCCTTTTTTACCTGCTTATCTATTTGAGCATGAGGAGAATAGAACCCGCCTATCCATTCGGGCATGGGGAGAGTGGAACCTACTTATCTATTCGAGCATGAGGAGAATAGAACCCGCCTATCCATTCGGGCATGAGGAGAGTGGAACCTGCTTATCTAGTCGAGCATGAGGTGAATAGAACCCGCCTATCTATTCAGGCATGAAGAGAATGGAACCTGCTTATCTATTCGAGCATGAGGAGAATAAAACATGCCTATCCATTCAGGCATAAGGAGAATAGAACCCTGTTTTAACGTTCGGCGTCAATTTTGCAGTCTGGCTAAAAAATCAGTTCATTTTTTCTTTGCTCTATTCCTGTTTCACCGAAATGAGCAAAGAGGTGGTGCTTTTGTCACTAAATTTTAGCTGTCATTATTTTATTCGGTTTAGTTTACTTCGTATATGTGTTTCTATTATTAATAGTAGTAGTATTATATATAAAACCCCAAAAAATAAAAAAGGTCCATTTATTTAAATAAAGTGTCCAATTTAAGTAAGAGTCCATTTTAATTAAAACCTAATACAATAAAACCCATTTGGCCCAAATAAGGCCCCTAATTAATTTTTTATTTTCCCATGTACAGTCAATTATTAACCGTTGGATCCAAATATGATCCAACGATCTAGATTGGATCAAGAAGGAAAAGAAGGTCAACATCCAATGCGTGGGTCCCACGCACCATGTCTTTCATGCATCACCTTTCTCCCCTACTCGCATGCTGCTCCAAACCTGCAAAACAAAGGAAATCAAGCTTGTGAAAATGGAAAGCAATTAAGGTGGTCAATTTGATTTGAATCAAAAAGGAAAAAGCAGCCCATTAATTCCTCAAATTCGAATCAGATCAAGGAAAGGAGGAAGCGAATTTGGTCCTGATTTGAAGAGGGAAATATTATAATTAAATCAAAGAAATTAGGGGAATAATTTTACTTGATTTTGGGGATTTTTGGTTGAATTTCATGTATTTTCGGATGAAAAATCCTATATAAACCCCTTCCGCTTCACTTGTAAACACACACCCACAAGCATCCGAAAGTCACATAAACATTCTCAAGTTTGTATTGACATTTTCAAGTTGAATACAAGATGAAAAGCTTGATTTTTAGGTATATTGCTCTTGTTCTTTTATTTTTTATTTACTTCTTTTATTTCGAATTTAATTATAATTGGAGCAATTCTAACCTTTTGCAAAGTTTTAAAGACCTTTGTTTTTCATTTTCAATCTTTTTACATGAACATTTGATGAATCCTTTGAAATAGATTGTTTGATCTTTGTTTTAAAATAAAAGTTGGTGAGTGGTGTTTTTGGGCTTTATACCCATTTCAAATAAAGTGAGTCATTTTAACTTGAACCCATACATTTTTTTATTCCTTGAAACGCATTTAAGTGTTTTTTGTTTAAATTTGACATTATCAATTTTCATTTATTTATAACCTAACCATTAATTTATTTTCCTTATTTATTCCAGTTTTTTTACCAAACCCTTCTTCATCATATTCTTTAAAAATAATAAAATTAGCTTTTTTTTTACAAAAGTAGTCCAAATACCGTGTGTTGACTCGATCGTGAGAAGGATACATACAATTTAATTAAATTCCTTTTTTGTTATTTTATTTAATTTTAGAAACTAACTTAATGTTACCTT
The DNA here is from genome assembly GCA_019671005.1 of Hibiscus mutabilis. Taxonomy (NCBI): domain Eukaryota; kingdom Viridiplantae; phylum Streptophyta; class Magnoliopsida; order Malvales; family Malvaceae; genus Hibiscus; species Hibiscus mutabilis. Next base: position 28,213,601 of record CM033749.1, read on the forward strand.
TATCTCGTTAATTTAATTTATTTTAAAATCTTTAATGTCCGCCTCTTTATTTAAATATTTGTTTAGGTAAAAACCCTTAGGTTTAGGTTTTTAAAACCATAGTTAGAGCCTTAAAATTTAATAAAATTCTCTTCATATCAAATTAATAAAATACACTTAATTATATTTGAACCTCAATAGATAAAATTTGCTTAGACAATTCCTTAGGTTAATAATCACTAACATGGGACAAATAAAAGCTTTAACACATTAATTGTCTTTGATTGTTTGTTAATAAAAGTGAAACCTAATTAATGCGGTGTCCTACCAAAAGGAGATGAAGGGTTAGTGCCAGAAATGTTGGCGGTGATTAGAGTTCATTCTCCGGATGATGGGGCCTTTAAAATGAAATCATACTCATAAATGGACAATAAATTAAATTTCATACAAATTTGCAAATTTCGACATCAAAATGTTTTGTAATCGGCTAGGTACCAATTTTTGGGCGCTGTGGGGGTGCTAATCCTTCCCCACGCGTAACCGACTCCCAAACCCTATTTTGTGTTTTTCGCAGACCAAAACCGTTATTTTAATAAAATAAAATTGTTTTATTAAAATAACCCATTTTTAGGTGATCCAATCACACCTTTTAAAAAAATTGGTGGTGACTCCGTTGTTTTTGGCTTTTATAAAAAACTATCGAGACCCCCTTTAAAAAAGGTTGCGACAGCTTGGCGACTCCGCTGGGGACATTTTGTTTTTTTTAAAACAAAAAAGAGAGTTATTGCGCGTAATAAGTGCTCCGCAATTGTGCAAGTGTACACGTCGCAAGTTATAGTAAAAAAGATATCGTCTCCACAGGGATTGGTGCCACTTCAAGAATCTAATCTCTTGCACTATAAAAAGTAAAAGAACACAAGTAGAAGATTGTAGGAGTTTAACTAACAACTAAACTAGAAAGCAAATAAGTAAAAGAAGATGTAATCAAATGAGAGAGAATAGGTCAGGTTATCGTGAGTTGAGGTGTGATAGCCGATTGGATTGTCTTGGTAAAAGAGTGCAAGGGCAACTCAGTTGCCGTGGCAACTTGCGCAGCGCGGTTGCCTTGGCAACTAATCGACGGTTGCCTGGGCAACTATTTGGACAGTTGTGCAGCGGCTTCAAGGTTCGGCAGAGCGTTCTTCAATGGTTTCTTCTTATCTCTAAGTCGAAACTCTAGCTATTTGTACATGCCTTGATAATACATCCCTGCGTGAATCAAGGGTGAACAACACCCAATCTTGCACTCCTCTTAGCCGTTGAAATCCTTAACTTATTCCTAAGCCGGATTAATCTTGAACATCAATAGATTGAATAAAGATCATACTCATTTGTTTCTTGAATCTAATTCTCCCGATATTAGATAAATAGATGAAGTTACGAGATCCTCTCCCAATTCACTCGCAAACAAGAATAAAAACCAAGAATGAGTAAACCTTGAATTGAAAGTGCAAACTCTATTTACCTAAACAAAATCTAATTGTTTCTCACAACCACAAAACACAATAACCCCAACCAATCAAATTAGTTAATGGTTGGGTTCAAAAGATATACAAAGAATAATCCCCAAACCATTAATCTAATGGAAGCAAAGAAGAAGAAGAAATTGATCAGCCCTCTTTGGGAAATCTCTCCCAATCAAACTCTCCCCTCTTGAACTCTCTTGTCAAAATATCTCCCTTCTTGCTCTACTCTCTTTGACGGCTTGGTCTCCTTTAAATTGGAGATGGCTAGGTCAAAATCCTTCTTGAGGAGGAAGTTAAGTTGGAATTAAATACTTTAAAAGAATATAATTCTTTATTATATTTAAATTCCTTCTAGATCTTCTCCAATCTTTTTGGGATTTAATTTCTCTTTGACCTTTTCATGGAAATCAAACTCCTTTGGGATTTAACTTTGCTCCACGTCATCTTGGGTTTATCTAGTCATCAATTTCGACTACCATATCATATTATCCCTTATCGAAAATTGCCCTGGCAACTAGCTCGGCATCTCCTTCATGCATTGCCCTGGCAACTAGCTCGACATCTCATTCATGCATTGCCCTGGCAACTGGTTCCAGCCTTGCTTTGGCAAGTGATTATCCACACACAAAAAAACACACCAAAGCATTATCTTTTTCCACAAAATTAAGCAAAATATGAAATCAAGCTTGTCCACCAAGGAAACAATGCAAATATGCATGAATGACTAATAATGCAACTAATATGAGCCTAAGTCTAGCAATAATATGAATAAAAATGGTAATAAAAATAGTACTTTTGAACACTTAACACACCCCCAAACTCGAACTATTGCTTGTCCTCAAGCAATGCAAACTAATAATTACCCGCCAAGACTTCAATTTTCACAAATTTAGCTTTGAAATTGATTTCAAATCTCAGAACCGTGGCACAAAGTATGATTGGCTTTTCATTTTTTGGAAAACTTAGGAGTTACTTGGAATCAAACTATAATGCGTGTGAGTGTGTGCAATTTGATTTTTCAGATTCTATGCAAAAAAGAGGTTTTCAAATTACTTCATTGGGTTCTTTTAACATGTTTTAACTAGAGTCGGTTTTGGGCACCTCTAGTGTTTTGTTTTTAGTTTTCTTGAGTTAATTAATTTATTCGACTAGAGCCAGTTTCGGGTACCTCTAGCGATCAATTTTTAGCACATACTAGAGCCAATTTCGGGTACCTCTAGCGATCAATTTTTAGCACATACTAGAGCCAATTTTGGGCACATCTAGTATTCATCCAATTTCTATTCTAATCCCCCAACTTTTTAACTATCAACCTAAGTTCGCTAGAATTCCTTAAATCAATCAAGCCACACAGTGTTTCATCAAGTTTAGCATCATAGTACGATTCTAAGTGTTTCCATGTTTATCTTAGAATAAAAAGTTCTATCAATTAAGTACATTGGCAAAGTCATCATCGGATATTCATCAAATCTAGGCAATTCTTGTTCCAACGTAAGGCATGGCAAGCAATTTATGTATCCTAGATGCAATACTTAAGATGAATGCAACTAAACATGGTAACTAACTAATAACAATACCCCCAAACTCGAGTAAGGCATTGTCCTCAATGCATGCAACAAAGAAAAATAAAAATAAAAATAAAGAAAAGTAAAATGCAAACGAGGACTTACTCTGAGAGTTCATCGTCATGGATGATTAGTTTCCTTTTGGTCAGTGTCTTGATTCTCTTGCTTGAACGCGGTGGTTGCTTCCTTGTTGTCGATGGTGGAATCGATCATCGTACGAGGTTGTCCTCATCGTCCTCTTCATCAATATCATTGGCTTTTTGCTTGGGCTTGGAGGATTCGATTGGTACGGTATTTGTTGGTGCAATGGAGGACTGGTCCGAATCTGAAAAGTCAGAAAATGATTCAGTACGAGTTGATTTAGGCATAGGTGTTTTACCTTTGGCTTTTACAGTGGTTGCCAGGTCGTCTTTAGCTTTGGTTGTCGTGACATATTTAGTGTTGGTTATCGTGGCAACTGCTTGGGCAGGCGCAGTGTAGGTTGTCGCGGCATCATCTGTTGCGGTTGCCGTGGCAACTGCTTCATTGGTTGTGTGGCAAGGATTTCGGTAGGAAAGATGGGGAACGACATGTGGCTGTTCGGGTACTTTTCTAGGATGACTTGGGTGATGGCATTGTTGTGATCCTTCATGTACCGCATGAACATTATTTTCCAGTCTTCAATTTGCCTAAGGCGGTTCGCCAACGGTTGTAAGAGTGCTTCAAGTTGTCCTAGGGTTGCTGGCCGAGTTGCCCGAGCATCCTTTTCTTGGGCATTAGGGGTTTTCGAGGCGGCAGGAGTTGCTGCGGTAATTGAAGGCGTTGGGGATTTTACCGGTGCCTCTCCCATTAGCTTTCAGATTTGTGCTCGATTCCAACCGGACTTTGGTAGGGCCTTTTCATTAGTGGACTCACTTGGGACATGCATCTCCTTGCAAAGATTGGAAATTAAGCAAGGGAAGTAAAGAGAACCCTTGTCTGTTGTGCTACATACAAAAATCTCATCACAAATAATTTTTCCAATGTTAATGATGCGATTATGCAAGATAGAATGTATGAGCAAAAGACGAGGTGTATTAACGGTGGTATTGTGTGTTGTGGGCATTAAAGAAGTTTTAACAAACTTATTCCATAATTTTGCCTCGGGTTTAAGCTGAAGGTGATTTATTGTGCCCTTGTATTTACCGTCGTTCCAATGAGTTCCCGGTAGAGTTAGTTCTTGAAGCACCTTGTCGAGTTGCTTGGGTGTGAGTTGATCAAAAAAGGCTTGATGCTCGTCCTTCTCAATGTAGAGCCCGTAAAAGGTGTTGATGTTTTCGGGGCTTATGAGTATAGCTCGGTTTCAATTGATGGAAAAAGATTTGCCACTTTTGATGTGCAATCCTTTCAAAGATGAATGGTTCAAGTCTGAAATCTTGATGAGAGTTGGAGTATTCAAAGCCTTGTTCTTCGTAAATCTTCCGTCTTTCAAACTTGGAGTGAAATCTTTCTTGAACCACCGGTGTAGCAAACTTCTTGTATCTTGGTTCTTTGGAGGAACTTGGATGAACCAAAAATTCGATTTTGGATGCCATGGATGATCTTGGTTGTGAGTTTGGTAAAAACAAAGAAAAGAAAGCAAAAGAAACTAAAGAGTTGCAAGATGAAAAGTAGGAATAGGTTTCTTGGAAGTTAAGGGTGATGGGTTAAATAGAAAAGATAGGTAGTAAATATGGTGGGTGGGATTAATTGGAAAGAAAGAAAACAAGGGTTTTGATTGGGGGAAGGTGACGGCTAGGGGATTTAGGGAAGGGGAAGTGTTTGGCCGGCTATGTAGGGTTTATTTAGGGTAAATTGGAGGCTTAATATAAGACTTAGATTTATCCCATTAATTTCCTTGTTGAGGAATTTCCTTCTTGAATCAAATTCCTCTTTATATTGAACTCTTTTCCTACAATTCAAAAAACAAATCAAATAAGGATTAAAATTAAAGATAAATTAATAAAAGAAAATAAATAAAGATGTGTAAAGAAATTCTTAAACTTAAAATTTAAAAACAATTAGATAAATATGAAAGAAAGATGTAATCTTAATCTTAAAGAAAATAAATAAATCTATCCTAAAAAGGAAAAAAATAACCAAAATTAATAAAAAAATTAAATAGTTCAAAAAAATAAAAAGAAAATATCGAAAGAAGAGCATGCTCATGCATATCAATTCGTGCATGAGGAGAATGAAACTCTTTTTTGAACCTGCTTATCTATTGAAGCATGAGGAGAATAAAACCCGCCTATCCATTCAGGCATGAGGAGAGTGGAACCTGCATATCCATTCGTGCATGAGGAGAATGGAACTTTTTTTTGAACCTGCTTATCTTTTCGAGCATGACGAGAATAGAACCTGATATCCATTCGTGCATGAGGAGAATGGAACCCTTTTTTGAATCTTCTTATCTATTCGAGCATGATGAGAATAGAACCTGCATATCCATTCGTGCATGAGGAGAATGACACCCTTTTTTTGAACCTACTTATCTATTCGAGCATGAGTTGAATTGAACCTGCATATCCATTCGTGCATGAGGAGAATGAAACCCTTTTTTGAACCTGCTTATCTATTCGAGCATGAGGAGAATAGAACCTGTATATCCATTCATGCATGAGGAGAATGAAACTCTTTTTTGAACCTACTTATCTATTCGAGCATGAGGAGAATAGAACCTACATATCCATTCGTGCATGAGGAGAATGGAACCCTTTTTTACCTGCTTATCTATTTGAGCATGAGGAGAATAGAACCCACCTATCCATTCGGGCATGAGGAGAGTGGAACCTGCTTATCTATTCGAGCATGAGGAGAATAGAACCCGCCTATCCATTCGGGCATGAGGAGAGTGTAACCTGCTTATCTAGTCGAGCGTGAGGTGAATAGAACTCGCCTATCTATTCGGGCATGAAGAGAGTGGAACCTGCTTATCTATTCGAGCATGAGGAGAATAGAACATGCCTATCCATTCAGGCATAAGGAGAATAGAACCATGTTTTAATGTTAGGCGTCAATTTTGCCGTCTGGCTAAAAAATCAGTTCATTTTTTTCTTTGCTCTATTTCAGTTTCACCGAAATAAGCAAAGAGGGGGTGCTGTTGTCAATGAATTTTAGCCGTCATTATTTTATTCGGTTCAATTTACTTCGTATATATGTTTCTATTATTAATAGTAGTATTATATATAAAACCCAAAAAAATCAAAAAAGGTCTATTTATTTAAATAAAGTGTCCAATTTAAGTAAGAATCTATTTTAATTAAAACCTAATACAATAAAACCCATTTGGCCCAAATAAAACCCCTAATTAATTTTTTATTTTCCCATGTACAATCAATTCTTAACCGTTGGATCCAAATAGGATCCAACGGTCCAGATTGGATCAAGAAGGAAAAGAAGGTCAACATCCAATGCGTGGGTCCCACGCACCATGGCTTTCACGCATCACCTTTCTCCCCTACCCGCATGCTGCTCCAAACCTGCAAAACAAAGGAAATCAAGCTTGTGAAAATGGAAAGCAATTAAGATGGTCAATTTGATTTGAATAAAAAAGGAAAAAGCAGTCCATTAATTCCTCAAATTCGAATTAGATCAAGGAAAGGAGGAAATGAATTTGGTCCTGATTTGAAGAGGGAAATATTAGAATTTAATCAAAGAAATTAGGGGAATAATTTTACTTGATTTTGGGAATTTTTTGGTTCAATTTCCATGTATTTTCGGATGAAAAATACTATATAAACCCCTTCCTCTTCACTTGTAAACACACCCACAAGCATCCGAAAATCACATAAACATTCCCAAGTTTGTATTGGCATTTTCAAGTTGAATACAAGAAGAAAAGCTTGATTTTTAGGTATATTGCTCTTGTTCTTTTATTTTTTTTATTTACTTCTTTTATTTCGAATTTAATTATAATTGGAGCAATTCTAACCTTTTGTAAAGTTTGAAAGACCCTTGTTCTTCATTTTCAATCTTTTTACATGAACATTTGATGAATCCTTTAAAATAGAGTGTTTGATCTTTGTTTTAAAATAAAAGTGGGTGAATGGTGTTTTTGGGCTTTATACCCATTTCAAATAAAGTGAGTCATTTTAACTTGAACCCATACATCTTTTTATTCCTTGAAACTCATTTAAGTGTTTTTTTGTTTAAATTTGACATTATCATTTTTGATTTATTTATAACCTAACCATTAATTTATTTTCCTTATTTATTCCAAATTTTTTACCAAAACCTTCTTCATCATATTCTTTAAAAATAATAAAATTAGCTTCTTCTTTTTTTTACAAAAGTAGTCCTAATACCGTGTGATGACTCGATCGTGAGAAAGATACATACAATTTAATTAAATTCCTTTTTTGTTATTTTATTTAATTTTAGAAACTAACTTAATGTTACCTTTATCTCGTTAATTTAATTTATTTTAGAATCTTTAATGTCTGCCTCTTCATTTAAATATTTGTTTAGGTAAAAACCCTTAGGTTTAGGTTCTTAAAACCATAGTTAGAGCCCTTAAAATTTAATAAAATTCTCTTCATATCAAATTAATAAAATACACTTGATTATATTTGAACCTCAATAGATAAAATTTGCTTAGACAATTCCTTAGGTTAATAATCACTAACATGGGACAAAAAAAAAGCTTTAACACATTAATCGTCTCTGATTGTTTGTTAATAAAAGTGAAACCTAATTAATGCGGTGTCCTACCAAAAGGAGATGAAGGGTTAGTGCCAGAAATGTTGGAGGTGATTAGAGTTCATTCCCCGGATGGCGGGGCCTTTAAAATGAAATCATACTCATAAATGGACGATAAATTAAATTTCATACGAATTTGCAAATTCCGACATCAAAATGTTTTGTAATCGGCTATGTACCAATTTTTAGGCTCTGTGGGTTGAGGTGTGATAGCCGATTGGATCGTCTTGGTAAAAGAGTGCTTGGGCAACTTAGTTGTCGTGGCAACTTGCGCAGTGGGGTTGCTTAGCAACTAATCGACGGTTGCTTGGGAAACTGGCTAGGCAACTGTTAGGGTGGCTGGGCAGCAGCTTCCAGGTTCGGCAGAGTGTTCTTCAATGGTTTCTTCTTATCCCTAAGTCGAAACTCTACCTATTTGTGCATGCCTTGATAATACATCCCTGCGTGAATCAAGGGTGAACAACAACCAATCTTGCACTCCTCTTAGCCGTAGAAATCCTTAACTTATTCCTAAGCCGGATTAATCTTCACCATCAATAGATTGAATAAAGACCATACTCATTCGTTTCTTGAATCTAACTCTCCCGATATTAGATAAATAGATGAAGTTACGAGATCCTCTCCCAATTCACTCGCAAACAAGAATAAAATCCAATAATGAGTAAACCTTGAACTGAAAGTGCAAACTCTTGTTACCTAAACAAAATCCAATTATTTCTCACAACCACAAAACACAATAACCCCAACCAATCAAGTTAGTTCATGGTTGGGTTCAAAAGATATACAAAGAATAATCCCCAAACCATTAATCTAATGGAAGCAAAGAAGAAGAAATTGATCAGCCCTCTTTGGAAAATCTCTCCCAATCGAACTCTCCCCTCTTGAACTCTCTTTTCGAAATATCTCCCTTCTTGCTCTGCTCTCTTTGACGGCTTTGTCTCCTTTAAATAGGAGATGGCTAGGTAAAAATCCTTCTTGAGGAGGAAGTTAAGTTGGAATTAAATACTTTAAAAGAATATAATTCTTTGTTATATTTAAATTCATTCTAGATCTTCTCTTATCTTTTTGGGATTTAATTTCTCTTTGACCTTTTCATGGAAATCAAACTCTTTTGGGATTTAACTTTGTTCCACGTCATCTTGGGCTTATCTAGTCATCAATTTCGACTACCATATCATCTTATCCCCTATCGAAAATTGCCCTGGCAACTAGCTCGGCATCTCCTTCATGCATTACCTTGGCAACTAGCTCGACATCTCATTCATGCATTGCCCTAGCAACTGGTTCCAGCCTTGCTTTGGTAAGTGATTCTGCACACACACAAAAACACACCAAAGCAATATCTTTTTCCACAAAATTAAGCAAAATATGAAATCAAGCTTGTCCACCAAGGAAACAATGCAAATATGCATGAATGGCTAATAATGTAACTAATATGAGCTTAAGTCTAGCAATAATATGAATAAAAAAAGGTAATAAAAATAGTACTTTTGAACACTTAACACACCCCAAACTCGAACTATTGCTTGTCCTCAAGCAATGCAAACTAATAATTACCCGCCAAGACTTCAATTTTCACAAACTTAGCTTTGAACTTGATTTCAATTCTCAGAAAAGTGGCACAAAGTATGATTGGCTTTTCATTTTTCAGAAAACTTAGGAGTTACTTGGAATCAAACTATAATGCTTGTGAGTGTGTGCAGAGTTGTGTGCAAGTTGATTTTTCAGATTCTATGCAAACAAGAGGTTTTCAAATTACTTCATTGGGTTCTTTGAACATGTTTTAACTAGAGCCGGTTTTGGGCACCTCTAGTGTTTTGTTTTTAGTTTTCTTAAGTTAATTAATTTATTCGACTAGAGCCAGTTTTGAGCACCTCTAGCGATCAATTTTTAGCACATACTAGAGCCAATTTCGGGCACCTTTAGTATTCATCCAATTTTTATTATAATCCCCCAACTTTGTAACTATCAACCTAAGTTTGCTAGAATTCCTTAAATCAATCAAGCCACACAATGTTTCATCAAGTTTAGCATCATAGTACGATTCTAAGTGTTTCCATGTTTATCCTAGAATAAAAAATTCTATCAATTAAGTACATTGGCAAAGTCATCATCAGATATTCATCAAATCTAGGCAATTCTTGTTCCAACTAAAGGCATGGCAAGCAATTTATGTATCCTAAATGCAATACTTAAGATTAATGCAACTAAACATGATAACTAACTAATAACAATCCCCCCCAAACTCGAGTGAGGCATTGTCCTCAATGCATGCAACAAAGAAAAATAAAAATAAAAATAAAGAAAAGTAAAATGCAAATGAGGACTTACTTTGAGAGTTCATCGTCGTGGATGATTAGTTTCCTTTTGGTCGGTGTCTTGATTCTCTTGCTTGAACGCGGTGGTTGCTTCCTTGTTGCCGATGGCGGAATCGATCCTCGTACGGGGTTGTCCTCATCGTCCTCTTTATCAATGTCATTGGCTTTTCGCTTGGGCTTGGAGGATTCAATTGGTGCGGTCTTTGTTGGTGCAATGGAGGACTCGTCCGAATCTGAAAAGTCAGATAATGATTCAGTACGAGTTGATTCGGGCATAGGTGCTTTACCTTTGGCTTTTACAGTGGTTTCCGGGGCGTCTTTAGCTTTGGTTGTCGTGACATCTTCAGTGTTGGTTGTCGTGGCAACTGCTTGGGCAGGCGCAGTGTAGGTTGTCGCGGCATCATCTGTTGCAATTGCCGTGGCAACTGCTTCATTGGTTGTGTGGCAAGGATTTTGGAAGGAAAGATGGGGAACGACACGCGACTGTTCGGGTACTTTTCCAGGATGACTTGGGTGATGGCATTGTTATGATCCCTCATGTACCGCATGAACATTAATTTCCGGTCTTCAATTTGCCTAAGACGGTTTGCCAACTGTTGTAAGAGTGCTTCAAGTTGTCCTGGGGTTGCTGGCCGTGTTGCTCGGGCATCATTTGCTTGGGCATTAGGGTTGCCGAGGTGGCAGGAGTTGCCGCGGTAATTGAAGGCGTTGAGGATTTTACCGGTGCCTCTCCCATTAGCTTTTAGATTTGTTGTCGATTCAAACCGGACTTTGGTAGGGCCTTTTCATTAGTGGACTCACTTGGGGCATGCATCTCCTCGCAAAGATTGGAAATTAAGCAAGGGAAGAAAAGAGAACCCTTGTCTTTTGTGCTACATACAAAAATCTCATCACAAATAGTTTTTCCAATGTGAATGATGCAATTATGCAAGATAGAATGTATGAGCAAAAGACGAGGTGTGTCAACGGTGGTATTGTGTGTTGTGGGCATTAAAGAAGTTTTAACAAACTTATTGCATAATTTTGCCTCGAGTTTAAGCTGAAGGCGATTTACCGTGCCCTTGTATTTACCGTCGTTCCAATGAGTTCTTGCTAGAGTTAGTTATTGAAGCACCTTGTCGAGTTGCTTGGGTGTGAGTTGATCAACAAAGGCTTGATGCTCGTCATTCTCAATGTAGAGCCCGTAAAAGGTGTTGATGATTTCGGGGCTTATGGGTATAGCCTGGTTCTGATTGATGGAAAATGATTTGCCACTTTTGATGTGCAATCCTTTCGAAGATGAATGGTTCAAGTCCAAAATCTTGATGAGAGTTAGAGTATTCAAAGCCTTGTTCATCGCAAATCTTTCGGCTTTCAAACTTGGAGTGAAATCTTTCTTGAACCACCGGTATAGCAAACTTCTTGTATCTTGGTTCTTTGGAGGAACTTGGATCAACCAAAAATTTGATTTTGGATGCCATGGATGATATTGGTTGTGAGTTTGGTAAAAACAAAGAAAAGAAAGCAAAAGAAACTAAAGAGTTGCAAGATGAAAAGTAGGAATAGGTTTCTTGGAAGTTAAGGGTGATGGGTTAAATAGAAAAGATATGTAGTAAATATGGTGGGTGGGATTAATTGGAAAGAAAGAAAACAAGGGTTTTGATTAGGGGAAGGTGACGGCTAGGGGATTTGGGGAAGAGGAAGTGTTTGGCTGGCTATGTATGGTTTATTTAGGGTAAATTGGAGGCTTAATATAAGCCTTAGATTTAGCCCATAATTTCCTTGTTGAATCAAATTCCTCTTTATCTTGAACTCTTTTCCTACAATTCAAAAACAAATCAAATAAGGATTAAAATTAAAGATAAACTAATAAAAGAAAATAAATAAAGATGTGTAAATAAATTCTTAAACTTAAAATTTAAAAACAATTAGATAAATATGAAAGAAAGATGTAATCTTAATCTTAAAGAAAATAAATAAATTTATCCTAAAAAGGAAAAAAATAACCGAAATTAATAAAAAAATTAAATAGTTAAAAAAAAGAAGAAAATATCAAAAGGAGAGCATGCTCATGCATCTCCTAAGGTGACCACTTCTTTGTTACGTTCCACATGAGCACCATTGTAGTGCTTCAATCTTTGTCCGGTTACTTTGAATTTATGTTCGTCAGTGACGGAATTGATTATCACAACACCATGAGATAATGGTTTGACAACTTCGAATGGTCCCGACCATCTTGATTTCAGTTTTCCTGGGAAAAGTTTTAGCCTAGAATTGAATAAGAGAACTAGTTGCCCTGGCATGAATTGTCGCGGCAATAGTTTCTTGTCATGCCTTTGCTTTGTTTTCTCCTTGTAGATTCGTACATTGTTATAGGCGAGTGCACGTAATTCTTCTATCTCGTTGAGGTCCAACAAATGCTTTTGTCCGGCACTTTCCCAATCCATATTCACGGTCTTGATTGCCCAATATGCCTTGTGTTGATTTCCACCGGTAGATGGCATGTTTTGCCATAGACAAGTCGGAAGGGAGACATACTTAAGGGTGTTTTGAATGCAGTGATATGCCCAAAGTGCATCATCTAGTCTTACTGACCAATCCTTCCTAGAGGGATTTACAACTTTCTCGAGTATACCATTCAATTCCCGGTTGGAAATTTTTGCATGCCCATTGGTTTGTGCGTGATATACCATGGCAATCTTGTGGGATACACCAAAGCGTTGTAACATCTTGGCGATGAGTTTGTTGTCGAAGTGCTTGCCTTCATCATTGATAATTGCTCTCGACATCCCAAACCGTGTAAATATTTTTTTTCTGCAAGAATCATTGCACGGTCTTAGAATCGTTGGTGGGGACTGCAGCTGTCTCAGCCTATTTAGACACGTAGTCAACGACAAGTAGAATGTACAGGTTGCCGAATGAAGATGGGAAAGGTCCCATAAAATCAATCCCCCATACATCGAACAATTCCACCTCGATGATGTTTTGGAGCGGCATCTCATGTTGTCTAGAGATATTGCCCGTGCTCTAGCAACGATCACATTGCTTGTAAAACTCTTGGGCATCTTTGTACAGTGTTGGCCAATACAAACCGGGTTGCAAAACTTTGGCCGTGGTACGTTTTCCTCCAAAATGTCCTCCATAGGGTGAAGAATGGCATTATCGGAGTACATTTTGTTGCTCTTCTTCAGGGACACACGGCGTATAACCTGATCTGCATATTGTTTAAACAAAAGAGGCTCGTCCCAAAAGTAATGCATAGCATCATGGAGGAACCTCTTCTTCCCTTGGTGAGTAAGGCCATAAGGTAAAATAACCCAAACAAGGAAATTAACTAAATCCGCGTACCAGGGTTTTGCTGAGGCATGTGTTGCCGTGGCAACTGCTTCTATGGTTGCCGAGGCGTGCGCGTCTAGAGTTGCCGAGGCATGCGTATCCATGGTTGCCAAGGCAACTAACAGTTACTCATCCGGGAATGCATCGCATATCTCTAAATCCGCGTCCTCCTCCCTATTGCATTCTAAGCGTGATAAGTGATCGGCCACTTGATTTTCTATTCCTTTTCTGTCCTTAGTTTCAATGTCAAACTCTTGTAAAAGCAATATCCAACGAATCAAACGAGGTTTTGGCATCCTTTTTAGCAAATAGATACTTAATTGCCTAATGGTCCGTATGAACAATTACCTTTGTACCAATCAAATAGGATCGGAACTTGTCAAATGCGAAAACTACGGCTAGTAACTCTTTCTCCGTTGTTGTGTAATTCACTTGAGCACTATTAAGAGTTTTACTAGCATAGTATATCACATGAAATGTCTTACCTGTGTGTTGGCCTAGGAATGCTCCTACCGCGAAATCACTTGCATCACACATGAGCTTAAAAGGTAGCGTCCAATTGGGTGGAACGACAATGGGTGCCAAGGCAAGTTTTTTCCTTTAGGGCTTTGAATGCTTGGGCGCAAGAATCATCAAAATTGAAGACATTATCATGTTCAAGCAAATGCACAAGGATTTAGTAATTTTAGAAAAAATATGAATTAACCTCCTGTAAAAACCTGCATGTTCAAGAAAGCTTCAGATTCCTTTAACCGAACTTGGTGGGGGTAATCTCTCGATCACATCCACATTGGCTTTGTCTACTTCAATTCCCTTAGATGAAATCTTGTGGCCGAGCACTATTCCTTCATCTACCATAAAATGTCACTTCTCCCAATTAAGGACTAAATTGGTTTCTTCACATCTTGCCAACACCTTCTTTAAATTGTCGAGGCAACTGTCGAAGTCATTACCAAAAATGGAAAAATCATCCATGAAGATCTCAAGGAAGTCTTCGACCATGTCTTAAAAGAGTGTCATCATGCATCTTTGGAAGGTTGCCGGGGCATTACACAATCCGAATGGTATCCTTCGGAAAGCATAAGTACCATATGGGCATGTGAAGGTTGTCTTTTCTTGATCTTCTGGTGCTATGGCAATTTGATTGTAACCCGAATAACCATCAAGAAAACAATAAAAGGGTTTACCTGCAAGACGATCAAGCATTTGATCAATAAAGGGTAATAGAAAGTGATATTTCCTAGTGGCTTTGTTTAGCTTTCGATAATCCATACAAACCCTCTAACCAGTCACAGTCCTGGTTGGAATGAGTTCATTGTTTTCATTACTTACCACCATTATACCTCCCTTTTTTGGTACGCATTGTACCAGACTTACCCATGTACTATCAGAGATAGGGTATATGATACCGGCGTCAAGCCACTTGATGATTTCTTTCATTACAACCCCTTTCATGGCATGATTCAGTCTCCTCTGGGCCTTAATCGAAGGTTTGTGATATCTTCCAACAAAATCTTGTGCATGCACACTGCCGGGCTAATTCCCTTCAAGTCGTCAATTGTCCACCCTATTGCCTTCTTATGTAGCATCAACATTTTGATCATCTTCTTTTCCTGCTCAGGTTGTAACTTAGAGGAAATAATTGCAGGCAATGTATTATCAGTTCCCAAGTAAGCATATTTTAGTTGCTCTAGCAACTGTTTCAACTCAAGAATCGGTGGTTGTTCAATGGAAGACTTTTCGAGTTTACCTTCCTTACCTTAGTAATCCAGTGATTCAAAGTATGTACTTGGTCGATTGACTAACCAATTTGCCTCTTCTTGTTATTCCTCATCAATCGGTTCTTCATACTCCTTAGGTTCCTCTTGATCGGCAATGTAGTTGTCAAGGCAACTAAATTCCTCGTCGAAGTCAAACTCTCTCGTGGCATGAAGAAGTTGGCATTCTTCTGAATCATCGGTATGCCTTAGTGTTTGGAACACATTTAGTTTAACTTGCTGGTCATTCACCCTCATTGTGAGTTCTCCCTTTTCAACATCGATCAAGGTTCTCCCTGTTGCTAGGAAGGGTCTCCCGAGAATGATAGATGCATGTTCATCTGCCTTACAATCCAAAACAAAAAAGTCAGCGGGAAAAATTAATTTATCAACTTTTACCAGTATGTCTTCAATTTTTCCCTCTGGATGCACATAGGATCTGTCGGCTAGCTGCAGCATAACTGTTGTAGGTCTTGCCTTCTCGATTCCTAGTTTCTGGAAAACCGATTTAGGCATTAAGTTTATGCTTGCTCCAAGGTCACATAATGTTTTCCCAACATAGTGGTTTCCAATGGAATAGGGTATTGTAAAACTTTCGGGATCCTTCAACTTGGGTGGAATGCGAATGTGCAACATGGCCATGCATCCCTCTGTTGCGACAACTATTTCAAACTCTCCTAGCCTTGTTCTCTTGGACACAATGTCTTCAAGAAACATGGCATAGTTCGGCATTTGTTCAATCGCCTCAACCAATGGCAAGTTGATGTGGACTTGTTTTAGGATATCAAGAAACGTCTTGAATTGATATTCTTGCTTTTGTCGCTTCAACCTCTGTGGGAATGGTGGTGGAAGTCGGATATCTTCGATCCTTTCATTGGTCTAGAACCTGATTGACGGCATTGCCGAGGCAACTGGAGTTGCCGAGGCAACTGGAGTTGCCGAGGCATTGTCAACTGGGGTTGCCATGGCGTACCTATCGTTGGTTGTCGCGGCATCCTTATCGCTGGTTGCCGAGGCATGCTTATCACTGGTTGCCGCGGCAATTCCTGGTTCAGCATCTGAGGCTTTGCCACTGAGTTCGTCTTGATCTTTTTGTGGAATTTTGTTTGATGAGCGAGCTTGAGACTCTTTAAGTTTCTGGCCACTTCTAGTGGTGATCGCCTTACATTGCTCGTGGCCAGTTCCTCTTGCGACTTCAGTATCGCTAGGTAAACCTCCATGTGGTCTAGTATTCAGGTTTTGAACAAATTGTCCAACTTGATTTTCCAATGATTTGATTGGTTTTGCAATCTCATCTTGGTCTTGTTAATAAAAGCATTGGTTCTTTTTATGAAGTTACTATTCTCAGCCATATAAGATTTAGTTTTCAACATAAAAGCATTGAGAGAATTCTCCAAAGAACTAGATGTTGTCGGTTGTTGCAGCGGCAACTGTTGCCGTGGCATATTCTGCTGGAATCCCGATGCTTGTGCATTCTGATTGTTCTGGTTTAGAGCATTGTTGGGATTACTCCATGAAAAATTCAGGTTCTTCTTCCAAGCTGGATTGTATGTATTGGACATCACATTGTTGTTCCGGTTGTAATTCCCCACATAAAAGCTGGATTCCGGATTCTACATACATTCAGAAGAATCATGGTTACCACCATATAACTCACAAAAGGAATCTATTACCTTGACCTCCTGTGTGTTGTTTGGTTTCTGCATGTTCTGGACCATCTTGGTTAGAGTGGCGAATTGTGCTTAAATTGAGTCTGATAATCCAGTTCATGTATTGTGGCTTGGCGTCTAACTCCTCCTCTTCTAGCAGATGGGAATTGATAATCATTCTTGGCAAGCCTGTTTAGAATTTGCATTGCTTCCTCCGGCGACTTATCTAGGAGTATGCCGTTTTCTGAGGCATCTAGCATTATTCTTGTTGGTGTATTCTCAGCGTTGTAAAACATTGTTACTTGTGTCCACACTGGGAATCCATGTAGGGGCATTTGTGTTGAAGTTCTCTATATCACTCCCAAGCCTCGTACATGGATTCATCATCTGCCTGCCGAAAAGAAGTAATTTCGTTACGAAGCTTATTAGTCAAATTTGTAGTATTAAATCAAGCAAGGAAATCACGACAAAGATCGGTCCAAGATCCTATTGATCCGACAGGAATACTATTCAACCATGCTTTCGCCCTATCCCTCAATGAATAGGGGAATAATCTTAGTCGTAAAACATCGAGGTGAATCCTTGTATTTTGAATGAATTGCAAATCTCGAGGAAAGATTTAAGATGTTGTCGTGCATCTTCAGTTGCTAAGCCGCCAAATTGACCAATTGTGTTGATCATATTGAACATCACCGGTTTCAACTCAAAGTGGTCGGCTTCAATTTTAGGTGTGATAACTCCTGGATTAAGTCCTTCAAGATCTTCTTCAAGATAGTCTCGAATAGTTCTGTTTCGTGCAAGAATCACTTCTCCTCCTACTGGAACATCCTGATTCATATTGCCGTCTTGATTAGCCATTGCTACTCTTAACCTTTGTCTGAGTCTTTCCAAGGTTCGTTCGATTTCTGGATCAAAAGGATATTATGGTGTAATCGGTCTTGCCCTGGTCATATACCAATGCAAAACCAAAGTTTGTTAGCCCTTTGAATCTTAAAGAAGAAAAATAAAAAGTGCAAGAAAATAAAAACAAAGTTGTTATTGCCAATCCCTGGCAACGGCGCCAAAAACTTGTTGCACGTAATAAGTGCTCTGTAATTGTGCAAGTGTACACGTCGCAAGTTATAGTATAAAAGATATCGTCTCCACAGGGATTGGTGCCACTTCAAAAATCTAATCTCTTGCACTGTAAAAGGTAAAAGAACACAAGTAGAAGATTGTAGGAGTTTAACTAACAACTAAACTAGAAAGCAAATAAGTAAAAGAAGATGTAATCAAATGAGAGAGAATAGGCCTTGTTATCATGAGTTGAGGTTTGATAGCCGATTGGATCATCTTAGTAAAAGAGTGCAAGGGCAACTCAGTTGCCGTGGCAACTTGCGCATCGGGGTTGCCTTGGCAACTGTTTGGGCGGCTGGGCAGCAGCTTCAAGGTTCGGCGGAGCGTTCTTCAATGGTTTCTTCTTATCCCTAAGTCAAAACTCTAGCTATTTGTGCATGCCTTGATAATACATCCCTGTGTGATCAAGGGTGAACAATAACCAATCTTGCGCTCCTCTTAGCCGTTGAAATCCTTAACTTATTCCTAAGCTGGATTAATCTTCACCATCAATAGATTGAATAAAGACCATACTCATTCATTTCTTGAATCTAACTCTCCTGATATTAGATAAATAGATGAAGTTACGAGATTCTCTCCCAATTCACTAGCAAACAAGAATAAAAACCAAGAATGAGTAAACCTTGAATTGAAAGTGCAAACTCTTATTACCTAAGCAAAATCCAATTGTTTCTCACAACCACAAAACACAATAACCCCAACCAATCAAGTTAGTTCATGGTTGGGTTCAAAAGATATACAAAGAATAATCCCCAAAACATGAATCTAATGGAAGCAAAGAAGAAGAAGAAATCGATCAGCCCTCTTTGGAAAATCTCTCCCAATCGAACTCTCCTCTCTTGAACTCTCTTGTCGAAATATCTCCCTTCTTGCTCTCATCTCTTTGAAGGCTTGGTCTCCTTTAAATAGGAGATGGCTAGGTCAAAATTCTTCTTGAGGAGGAAGTTAAGTTGGAATTAAATACTTTAAAAGAATATAATTCTTTATTATATTTAAATTCCTTCTAGATCTTCTCCTATCTTTTTGGGATTTAATTTCTCTTTGACCTTTTCATGGAAATCAAACTCCTTTGGGATTTAACTTTGCTCCACGTCATCTTGGGCTTATCTAGTCATCAATTTTGACTACCATATCATCTTATCCCTTATCGAAAATTGCCCTGGCAACTAGCTCGGCATCTCTTTCATGCATTGCCCTGGCAACTAGCTCGGTATCTCATTCATGCATTGCTCTGGCAACTGGTTCCAGTCTTGCTTTGACAAGTGATTCTGCACACACACAAAAACACACCAAAGCAATATCTTTTTCCACAAAATTAAGCAAAATATGAAATCAAGCTTGTCCACCAAGGAAACAATGCAAATATGCATGAATGGCTAATAATGCAACTAATATGAGCCTAAGTCTAGCAATAATATGAATAAAAAGGGTAACAAAAATAGTACTTTTAAACATTTAACAAGAGTCAAGCCACAAGCCGATTAAATTTTGTTTTAATGTCGAAATTTGCTAAGTTTATGTAAAATTTAATTTAACTGTCCATTTATGAATATGATCTCATTTTACACATTTAAAGCTTGATTATAAGCTCTATACCCAAGCTTTGTCACGATCGCTTAAGTGAAGAGAAAACGCTTTGCTTATGTAAGAATATTGATTCTTCGTATGAGCCTAGCAAGTACCTTCAGGACTCATATGCCCATTGTCTTCGTAAGGATACCGATGTGTGAATCGAGAAGCCTATAATGGACTATAATGGATGAGAATCAAGGGTCTTGCTACCCTTAGTAGGGGACAATGAGGACAGCTCAGGGACCTTTATAAAACCAAACCATGTGTGAATCGAGAAGCCTACCCCAATAGAGCCTTTTGATGAACCATTGAAGTAGAATTTGATCAAAATTATTTCGTAAGAATAGTCCGTGGAGACATGTCCAGAAGTGTTTGGAATGCGATGCCCGATTACTATTCATACAATGAAATTATTTTGGACCTTTTACGTTTTTCAAACTACTAATTCTTTCTTTTTCTTGTTTTGTATTGTTTTGCATATTTTGTATCAACATCTCATATCTAGAAGGGGTCGATTCTAAAGCACATTGCTCAAGTAGAAAATAGTTTTTCACGATGGATAGAATACTTCTTCAGAAAGAGGACGATAACGCGAGTATGCGTCGCTAGTCTGAGGTCAACCAACGGGCACATAGAGAACAATATTCAAGATAAAGATCTTGGTCCTTGAAGATACCAATGAAGGGGGCAATGATTACTGGTCCACCTAACTTAGGGACAAAGTTAGAAGGTTCCAAGAGCGAGATGAATTGGTGTAGATTTAAGAAGTAGCCTAGCATGTGATAGTGCTAGCTAAAGAAGCTAATATCGTTTGTCAGTGTCTCAGGCTATTATGAAAAGTGGGACTGATACTCCTGTGGTTAATCGAAGAAATAAAAAAGTTGGGCACTCAGGCCGAGATGTACTCGTGATACAACTCACAATCTTTTGTAATAAGGAACTTTGATATCCAATGAAAAACTATTTCTAGAGCAATACCTTAATGGAATCGATGGCCCTTCGATGCATTCATGCATTTGCATTTTTTTGTTTGCAATAGTTTATGCTTTGATCATTGTATACATACATATAGATTAATTAAGGTAAATTTTATTCAAGTAGCAAGTTTTTGCACGAATATGATACTCGAGCTATGACTACAGAGGAAAGATTGACAACTCTAGAAATAAACCATAAGAGTACTCAAGATAGACTCGATAAAATGGAGAAAGACTTAAAAGAAGAAATTGCACAAGCTCAGAAAAACATTGTCAGCCAGATAGCAGCTATGTTGGGATTCAAGGACCCAAAAAGAGGAAAGACGGTTGAAGTTGTTAATGTTTTATTGCCTCAACCCGAGATGACTTTGGACTCATTTCCACCGAAGGGGAGGTTACATATCTGCACAGCAGGAACATCAGCTCATCTTCCAGAAAAGTCTAGGATAAATCATGGGAAAACCAAGGTATTAAGGTACGGGATCTCCATAAGGCAACCGACAAGTTCAGAGTGAATAAGAGACTAGAAGATCAGTGTGACAGGCTCAAAGAGATCATCAGAGCCCTACAAGGAGGAAATGGTTATGGTGGCATAGATGCTAGAGATCTAAGTCTAGTGTCTGACTTGGTGGTTCCTCCAAAATTTAAAACTCCCGACTTCAAGAAGAATGACGCGACTATTCGCCCTTCAGCGCACTTGACCATGTACTGCCAAAAAATGTCACTACACTTGGAAAACGAGAAACTGCTCATCTATTTTTTCCAATATAGTCTATCGGGATCTGCTACCCGATGGTATACCCAATTGAGTCAGGTCAACATACACACTTGGAGAGATCTATCAAGAGCTTTCCTAAAACAGTACGAGCATGTGACAGATATGGTCCCAAGCAGGATCGTACTACAGGGCATGAAAAAAAGGCCCAACGAAAGTTTTCGTTAGTACGCTCAGAGGTGGCGAGACATGGCAGCCCAAGTTTAACCTCCACTATTGGAAAACGAGGTTACTCCAACGTTCGTGGAGACTTTAAATGGTCCTTTCTATAACCATATGCTAAACCATGCCACCAAAGGTTTTACAGACATGGTCATGAATGGGGAACTGATATTGTCAGCCATCAAAAGTGGGAGACTCGAGGAAGAAAAATATGATGAGCACCTATAACCTGAACTACTCTAGCAATAGAATCTTATCACGTAGTAGATGTGGGCATTTTCCCGAACAATATTAGGGTCATACCTAGAACCAACCCTTTTGCTTTTTCCCGCGAGCATTAGGGATCTTTTGTGGGGGCTTCTATGTTAATCGACTTGTTTAAAGATGCACTTCCCTTATTTTTCTCAAGTGGAAAACATTTCATTTTTTATGCATTTCATCTTCATCTATTTCCCTTCCAAAATGCATCCTATTGACAGAGCCCATATTATTGATTGTATGAATGATTCTAGAATCTAATCCCGAGATAGAAGGGCAAGAAAGTGTGTTCAGGATCAATGAAAAAATCCCATTTTGAGTGAATTTTCCCCTCAGACATTGTTGCTAAGGTCCTTGGATGAAGTGATAACTCTAAAACATCTACCAACTAAAGACTGCTTCTCTTTGATGATATTTGTGTGTGAAATGACATTTGGCATTCCTTCATTTCCCTAATCAAATAAGAAAATAAAAAAATCCTTTGTGGTCCCCTTTTGAGCCTGATATTTTTTCTTGTATTTGAGTCCTAACCAAGGATCACTCCCCACACTAAGGGCAAAGATGATGAAAATTGTTTGCAAGTGAGAAAGAAAATATCAAGATTAATTTCCTAAATTCAAAATAAAAGGACAAAAAAGTAAAAGGAAAAGAAAAAAAACACAAAAAAGAAAAATAAAGGGAGTAAATGAAAGTTGGAACACGAAGAAAAATTTGAAATAGGAGAAAAACATGTGTGGAATCCTTCAGATAAGACATGTTCCAGAAAGGGAAATGAACTCTAGGGTGAAAACCCAAAATGGGCAGTCTAGAGTGATCCATAGAATAAAAGAATGGATATTTCATCAGAAAAAGATTGATCATTGGTTTAATCACCCTTAAACATGTATTTAATCCTATATATATTTTTTTGTAACATGAGCCTAGCCTACATTACAAGCCTTTAAAGACCATTTGGATCACACATGAATATCTGATAAAAGGAGTTTGTTTCTAGAACACATTTCGTCTAATTCAGTTAACATTTCTTCAGGGACCCCAAACTTCTAATGTCTGATTGAGATTAGAAAAGTGGGAATATTGAAATTTGGGGAGTGAGTGAGATAAAGAGAGCCACCTAAAAGTGGGATACTATTTGGTTGATGGATTCATAAATCATTCATACTATGAATTTTGGGGCATCTGAATTTGCTCTTTTCCATGTTTGCCATGACTTCTTCCCTTGAACCCTCATTTCAAACCTTTATTTTTCTTTAAATCCTCATTTCTAGCCTCTTATTTTTCTTTAAATCCTCATTGCCAACCCTTTTCTTGCATCTTACAAGTAAAGTGACATAGAATCATGAAAAAATAAAGGTTTCTTGGTATTGATTCCAAATCTAGGAGCAATTGTTCACCATCGCATTAAGAAATAATAGGGGCAACACTGCCTTCATTAGTTTGTGGGATAAAAGGTTGAGTTACAACCAAGGTTGAAATTACATCTCTCTATGTCTTGATGGAAGCAAAACTAGAAGAAGCATAGTGAGTCCAAGCAAGATATGACCAGTTGAGTTATCCAATGAAAAAGGGGTGGAAAATCATCTACCTTGGTCAGGTGAATCAAAGAAGAATGATGTGAGCTCATGAAAAGAAAGTTCACCCGAGAGAATTTTGAGAAGGGGATTTAGTATAAAAGAAAGTGTCGCCAGTCCATAGAGACTCCCATCGATAGTGAGCGCCTAACTAAGAGGGGCCTTATGTCGTAACAACAGTTTTCTTAGGAGGAACATTGATCTTGGTCGAGATGGATCAAGATGAGCTTCATAATCTGATGAATTCAGAAGTTTTATGCCTAAAAATGGAAGATGAAGAAAAAAAGAAAAAAATAAAAATAAAATTATCGAAAGGTGAAAACCCACAAAGGGTGCCTTAGATACAAAAAAAAGGGGTTCTAGATGAAAACCTGCAAAGGGCGTCTTGAAACTAAAAGAGGATCCGAGTTGAAAACCCACAAAGGGTGGCTAGGATAGTTTATGAATTAGGAAAGCATCAAATGAATCTCTTGGAAACTTGGCATCTTGGAAGGAATTTTGTGTCCCCATACCTCATCGACTTGGCAAAGGCAGCACATGTCAATTTTTGATGTCCTTACTTGGGAAGTTTTGGCCAATGGGATCTGAATTTTAAATGGGGCATGCCTAGAGTGGGGCAATTTGCATTGGACAAGGATTTAACGTCATCAACGCTAATAGGCATAAAAAGAAGATAAGAAAACGCTAGTATTATTCGAAGATATTCAAGGTAGAAATAAGCTTTGCTGCAAGGATTTACATGCAAGCGCTTCAAAGAGCCCTGCGGGGGCAAGCATCTGAGAAATCACAAGAAGCATTGAGGATGCTTGATATTATTTTAGGACAACATGATTGCTAAACCTTCTCCTACATTGAGAACAATTTTACAGACATTAGAAGAGATGTACAATGATGTTAAAGCTTTTATTCAAGCTTTTAGGAGGATGTGAGAGATTCTATTCTCTCAACCAGACAAAGAAAAAAGTGTTGAAGAATGTGAGGTCCTTCCAACCAAGAATACAAGATAATTGGATTGAAGGAGAAAATGTGTAAAGCTCAGATGTTTTCTCTAAAGCAAAAAGATACAAAGAATAAATAACTAGCATAGTAGTCTATCTGGGTTGAACAAGCAAATGCGCATGGAAGCGAAGAGGAAAACCCCCCAGAAGAGAGTGAAAAAAAGAAGAAAAAGAAAAAAGAGAAATAAAAAAGAAAAAACATGCATTCATGAGTTAGACATCTCTAGGAGCATGCTCATCATAATCATAGTATTTGTTTAACAGGTATAAAATTGCTTATCTATTCGAGCATGAGGAGAATAGAACATGCATATCTATTCGTGCATGAGGAGAATGGAACATGCATGTCTATTCGTGCATGAGGAGAATGGAACCCTTTTTTGAACCTACTTATCTATTCGAGCACGAGGAGAATAGAACCCGCATATCTATTCAGGCATGAGGAGGGTGGAACCTACTTATCTATTCGAGCATGAGGAGAATAAAACCTGCCTATCCATTTGGGCATGAGGAGATTGGAACCTGCTTATCTATTCGAATATGAGGAGAATAGAACCCGCCTATCCATTCGGGCATGCGGAGAGTGGAACCTGCATATCCATTCGTGCATGAGGAGAATGGAACCCTTTTTTGAACCTACTTATCTATTGAAGCATGAGGAGAATATAACATGCCTATCCATTCGGGCATGGGGAGAGTGGAACATGCATATCTATTCGTGCATGAGGAGAATGGAACCTTTTTTTGAACATGCTTATCTATTCGAGCGTGAGGAGAATAGAACCTGCATATCCATTCGTGCATGAGGAGAATGGAACCCTTTTTTGAACCTACTTATCTATTCGAGCATGAGGAGAATAGAACTTGCATATCCATTCGTGCATGAGGAGAATGGAACCCTTTTTGGACATGCTTATCTATTCGAGCATGAGGAGAATAGAACTTGCATATCCATTCGTGCATGAGGAGAATAGGACCCTTATTTGAACCTGCTTACCTATTCGAGCATGAGGAGAATAGAACCTGATATCCATTCGTTCATGAGGAGAATGGTTTTTGAACCTGCTTATCTATTCGAGCATGAGGAGAATAGAACCTGTATATCCATTCGTGTATGAGGAGAATGGAACCCTTTTTTATATGCTTATCTATTTGAGCATGAGGAGAATAGATCCCGCCTATCCATTCGGGCATAAGGAGAGTGGAACCTGCTTATCTATTTGAGCATGAGGAGAATAGAACTCGCCTATCTATTCGGGCATGATGAGAGTGGAACTTGCTTATCTAGTCGAGCATGAGGCAAATAGAAACCGCCTATCTATTCAGGCATGAAGAGAGTGGAACATGCTTATCTATTCGAGCATGAGGAGAATAGATCTTGCCTATCAGTTCAGGCATAAGGAGAATAGAACCTTGTTTTAACCTTCGACGTCCATTTTGCGGTCCGGCTAAAAAATCAGTTCCATTTTTTCTTTGCTCTATTATTGTTTCAACAAAATGAGCAAAGAGGGGCAGCTGTTGTCACTAAATTTTAGCCATCGTTATTTTATTCGGTTCAGTTTACTTCGTATATCTGTTTCTATTATTATTAGTAGTAGTATTATATATAAAACCCAATAAAATAAAAAAAGGTCCATTTATTTAAATAAAATGTCCAATTTAAATAAGAGTCCATTTTAATTAAAACCTAATACAATAAAACCCATATGGCCCAAATAAAAACACCTAATTAATTTTTTATTTTCCCATGTACAGTCAATTATTAACCGTTAGATCCAAATAGGATCCAACGGTCCAGATTGGATCAAGAAGGAAAAGAAGGTCAACATCCAATGTGTGGGTCCCACGCACCATGGCTTTCATGCATCACCTTTCTCCCCCACCAGCATGCTGCTCCAAACCTGCAAAACAAAGGAAATCAAGCTTGTCAAAATGGAAAGCAATTAAGGTGGTCAATTTGATTCGAATCAAAAAGGAAAAAGTAGCCCATTAATTCCTTAAATTTGAATCAGATCAAGGAAAGGGGGAAACGAATTTGTTCCAGATTTGAAGAGGGAAATAATAGAATTAAATCAAAGAAATTAGGGGAATAATTTTACTTGATTTTTGGGATTTTTTGGTTGAATTTCCATGTATTTTCGGATGAAAAATCCTATATAAACCCTTTCCTCTTAACTTGTAAACACACACCCACAAGCATCCGAAAATCACATAAACATTCTCAAGTTTTTATTGGCATTTTCTAGTTGAATACAAGAAGAAAAACTTGATTTTTAGGTATATTGCTCTTGTTCTTTTTTTTTATTTACTTCTTTTATTTCAAATTTAATTATAATTAGAGCAATTCTAACCTTTTGTAAAGTTTTAAAGACCCTTGTTCTTCATTTTCAATCTTTTTACATTAACATTTGATAAATCCTTTAAAATAGAGTGTTTGATCTTTGTTTTAAAATAAAAGTGGGTGAATGGTGTTTTTGGGCTTTATACCCATTTCAAATAAAGTGGGTCATTTTAACTTGAACCCATACATTTTTTTATTCCTTGAAACTCATTTAAGTGTTTTTTGTTTAAATTTGACATTATCATTTTTGATTCATTTATAACCTAACCATTAATTTATTTTCCTTATTTATTCCAAATTTTTTTACCAAACCCTTCTTCATCATATTCTTTAAAAATAAAAAATTAGCATTTTTTTTTACAAAAGTAGTCCAAATACCGTGTGTTGACTCAATCGCGAGAAGGATACATACAATTTAATTAAATTCCCTTTTTGTTATTTTATTTAATTTTAGAAACTAACTTGTTACCTTTATCTCGTTAATTTAATTTGTTTTAAAATATTTAATGTCTGCCTCTTCATTTAAATATTTGTTTAGGTAAAAACCCTTAGGTTCTTAAAACCCTAGTTAGAGCCTTAAAATTTAATAAAATCCTCTTCATATCAAATTAATAAAATACACTTAATTATATTTGAACCCCAATAGATAAAATTTGCTTAGACAATTCCTTAGGTTAATAATCACTAACATAGGACAAATAAAAGCTTGAACACATTAATTGTCTCTGATTGTTTGTTAATAAAAGTGAAACCTAATTAATGCGATGTCATACTAAAAGGGGATGACGGGTTAGTGCCATAAATGTTGGCGGTGATTAGAGTTCATTCTCCGGATGGTGGGGCCGTTAAAATGAAATCATACTCATAAATGGACAATAAATTAAATTTCATATGAATTTGCAAATTCTGACATCAAAAATATTTTGTAATAGGCTAGGTACCAATTTGTGGGCGCTGTGAGGGGTGCTAATCCTTCCTCGCGCATAACCGACTCTCAAACCCTGTTTTATGTTTTTCGCAGACCAAAACCGTTGTTTCAATAAATAAAATTGTTTTTTTTAAATAACCCATTTTTAGGTGATCCAATCACACCTTTTAAAAAGATTGGTGGCTACTCCGTTGTTTTTTGCTTTTATAAAAAAACCGTCGAGACCCACTTTAAAAAGGTCGCGACAGCTTGGCGACTCCGCTAGGGACATTTTATTTTTTTCAAACAAAAAAGAGAGTCAAGCCACAAGCCAATTAAATTTTGTTTTAATGTCGGAATTTTCTAAGTTCATGTAAAATTTAATTTAATTTCCCATTTATGAATATGGTCTCATTTTACGCATTTAAAGCTTGATTATAAGCTCTATACCCGAGCTTTGTCCCGATCGCTTAAGTGAGGGGAAAATGATTTGCTCATGTAAGAATATTGATTCTTCGTATGAGCCTAGCAAGTACCTTCGGGACTCATATGCCCATTTTCTTCGTAAGGATACCGATCCTTCGTGAAGGCATGGGAAATGAGTCATCGGGAAGTATGACAGGACCATTTGCCCTTCGGCACACTTGACCACGTACTGCCGAAAAATGTCACTACACTTGGAAAACGAGAAACTACTCATCTATTGTTTCCAGGACAGTCTATCAGGATCTACTACCCGATGGTATACCCAATTGAGGTCAACATACGCACATGGAGAGATATGTCGAGAGCTTTCCTAAAATAGTACGAGCATGTGACAGATATGGTCCCAAGCAGGATTGTACTACAGGTCATGAAACAAAGGCCCAACGAGAGTTTTCGTCAGTACGCTCAGAGGTGGCAAGACATGGCAGCCCAAGTTCAACCTCCACTATTGGAAAACGAGGTTACTCTAACGTTCGCGGAGACTTTAAATGGGTCTTTCTATAACCATATGTTAAACCATGCCACCAAAGGTTTTACAGACATGGTCATGAATGGGGAACTGATATTGGCAGCCATCAAAAGTGGGAGACTCGAGGAAGAAAAATATGACGAGCACCTATAACCTGAACTACTCTAGCAATAGAATCTTGTCACAGAGTAGATATGGGCATTTTCCCAAACAATATTAGGGTCATACCTAGAACCAACCCTAGAAATAAACCACAAGAGTACTCAAGATAGACTCGATAAAATGGAGAAAGACTTAAAAGAAGAAATTGCACAAGCTTAGAAAAACATTGTCAGCCAGATAGCAGCTATGTTGGGATTCAAGGACCCAAAAAGAGGAAAGACGGTTGAAGTTGTTAATGTTTTATTGCCTCAACCCGAGATGACTTTGGAGTCATTTCCACCGAAGGGGAGGTTACATATCTGCACAGCAGGAACATCAGCTCATCTTCCAGAAAAGTCTAGGATAAATCTTGGGGAAAACCAAGGTATTAAGGTACGGGATCTCCATAAGAAAGCCGAAAAGTTCAGAGTGAATAAGAGGCTAGAAGATCAGCGTGACAGGCTCAAAGAGATCATCAGAGCCCTACAAGGAGGAAATGGCTATGGTGGCATTGATGCTAGAGATCTAAGTCTAGTGTCTGACTTGGTGGTTCTTCCAAAGTTTAAAACTCCCGACTTCAAGAAGAATGACACGACTATTCGCCCTTCAGCGCACTTGACCATGTACTGCCAAAAAATGTCACTACACTTGGAAAACGAGAAACTGCTCATCTATTTTTTCCAAGATAGTCTATCAGGATCTGCTACCCGATGGTATACCCAATTGAGTCGGGTCAACATACACACTTGGAGAGATCTATCACGAGCTTTCCTAAAACAGTACGAACATGTGACATATATGGTCCCAAGCAGGATCGTACTACAAGGCATGAAAAAAAGGCCCAACGAAAGTTTTCGTTAGTACGCTCAGAGGTGGCGAGACATGGTAGCCCAAGTTTAACCTCCACTATTGGAAAACGAGGTTACTCCAACGTTCGTGGAGACTTTAAATGGGCCTTTCTATAACCTTATGCTAAACCATGCCACCAAAGGTTTTACAGACATGGTCATGAATGGGGAACTGTATTGTCAGCCATCAAAAGTGGGAGACTCGAGGAAGAAAAATATGATGAGCACCTATAACCTGAACTACTCTAGCAATAGAATCTTGTCACGTAGTAGATGTGGGCATTTTCCCGAACAATATTAGGGTCATACCTAGAACCAACCCTTTTTCTTTTTCCAGCGAGCATTAGGGATCTTTTGTAAGGGCTTCTATGTTAATCTACTTGTTTAAAGATCCATTTCCCTTATTTTTCTCAAGTGGCAAACATTTCATTTTTATGCATTTCATCTTCATCTATTTCCCTTCAAAAATGCATCCAATTGACAAAGCCCATATTATTGATTGTATGAATAATTCTAGAATCTATTCCCGAGATAGAAGGGTAATAAAGTGTGTTTAGGATCAATGGGAAAATCCCATTTTGAGTGAATTTTCCTCTCAGACATTGTTGTTAAGGTCCTTGAATGAAGTGATAACTCTAAAACATCTACCAACTGAAGACTGCTTCTCTTTGATGATATTTGTGTGTGAAATGGCATTTGGCATTCCTTCATTTCCCTTCTCAAATAAGAAAATAAAAAAATCCTTTGTGGTCCCCTTTTGAGCATGATATTTATTCTTGTATTTGAACCCTAACCAAGGATCACTCCCCACACTGAGGGCAAAGATGATGAAAATTGTTTGCAAGTGAGAAAGAAAATATCAAGTTTAATGTCCTAAATTCAAAATAAAAGGACAAAGAAAAAGGAAAAGAAAAAAACACAAAAAAGAAAAAGAAAGGGAATAAATGAAAGCTGGAATACGAAGGAAAATTTGAAATAGGAGAAAAACATGTGCAAAATCATTCAGATAAGACATGTTCCAGAAAGGGAAATGAACTCTAGGATGAAAACCCAAAATGGGTAGTCTAGAGTGATCCATAGAATAAAAGAATGGAGATTTCATCAGAAAAATATTGATCCTTGGTTTAATCACCCTTAAACATGTATTTGAGCCTATATATCTTTTTTTGTAACATGAGCCTAGCTTACATTACAAGCCATTAAAGACCATTTGGATCACACATGAATATCTGAGAAAATGAGTTTGTTTTTAGAACACATTCTGTCTAATTGAGTTAACTTTTCTTCAGGGACCCCAAACTTCTAATGTCTGATTGAGATTAGAAAAGTGGGAATATTGAAATTCGGGGAGTGAGTGAGATAAAGAGAGCCACCTAAAAGTGGGATACTATTTGATTGATGGATTCATGAATCATTCATACTATGAATTTTGGGGCATCTAACTTTGCTCTTTTCCATGTTTGCCATGACTTCTTCCCTTGAACCCTCATTTCAAGCCTTTATTTTTCTTTAAATCCTCATTTCTAGCCTCTGCTTTTTATTTAAATCCTCATTGCCAACCTTTTTCTTGCATCTTACAAGTAAAGTGACATAGAATCATGAAAAAGTAAAGGTTTCTTGGTATTGATTCCAAATCCATAAGCAATTGTTCACCATCGCATTAAGAAATAATAGGGGCAACACCGCCTTCATTAGTTTATGGGATAAAAGGTTGAGTTGCCAATCAAGGTTGAAATTATATCTCTCCGTGTCTTGATCGAACTAAAACTAGAAGAAGCAGAGTGAGTCTAAGCAAGATATGACCAATTGAGTTATCCAATGAAAAAGGGGTGGAAAATCATTTTCCTTGGTCAGGTGAATCAAAGAAGAATAATGTGAGCTCATGAAAAGAAAGTTCACCCGAGAGAACTTTGAGAAGGAGATTTACTATTAATGAAAGTGTCGCCTATCCATTCGGGCATGATGAGAGTGGAACCTGTTTATCTATTCGAGCATGAGGAGAATAGAACCCGCCCATCCATTTGGGCATGAGGAGAGGGGAACCTGCTTATCTATTCGAGCATGAGGAGAATAGAACCCGCCTATCCATTCGAGAATGAGGAGAGTGGAACCTGCTTATCTATTCGAGCATGAGGAGAATAGAACCCGCCAATCCATTCGGTCATGAGGAGAGTGGAACCTGCTTATCTATTCGAGCATGAGGAGAATAGATCCCACCAATCTATTCGGGCATAAGAAGAATGGAACCTGCTTATCTATTCGAGCATGAGGAGAATAGAACCTGCTTGTCTATTCGAACATGAAGAGAATATAACATGCATATCCTTTCGTACATGAGGAGAATGGAACCCTTTTTTTGAACATGCTTACCTATTCGAGCATAAGGAGAATAGAACTTGCATATCCATTCGTGCACGAGGAGAATAGAACCCTTTTTTTGAACCTGCTTATCTATTCGAGCATAAAGAGAATAGAACCTGCATATCCATTCGTGCATGAGGAGAATGGAACCTTTTTTGAACCTGCTTATCTATTCGAGCATGAGGTGAATAGAACGTGCATATCCATTCGTGTATGAGGAGAATGGAGCTTTTTTTGAACCTGCTTATTGTAATCACTCATTTTTACCTGTAAATACATATTAGTATTGCATGTATATTTATTATATTATATGTTTATTGTTTGCATGAGTATTACTAATATATATAAGGTATGGTGTGCATGTATATTATAAGCTATGTATGTATACGTATTAATGGTATATGTGTGTCGCGTATGTATCTATAGAGTACGAGCGTATTTGTTTAATGTGTGTAGAGGTTATGTTAATTATGTGTATGATTATATATATATGTATGTTAGTATGTTACATTAATGTTTGCATGTGTATTCGTATGTTACACTTATATGGGTGTGCACGTGTACGTATGTAATGTTGTAATGTCGTATTATTATTATTATTATTATTATTATTATTATTATTATTATTATTATTATTATTATTATTATTATTATTATTGGACTAATGTCTAAAATATAAAACCCAAAATATTAATTACAGTCCAATCCAATTTATTACAAAAACCCAAAAATATATATTACAAGGCCCATATTGGCCTGACCCAATATATTAAAAACCCTAAAAACTAAGTCTGATACCCCTCTTTTATCTTGCAGCCGCCGTCATTTGGACCGTTGGATCAAGTCTTGATCCAACGGTCCAGATCAGTCCAAGATAATCCAGCTGGCGCGTGTGATGTCACTCTCCAGACCGTTCATTACCCCTTTGCCACGTGTCGTCATCTCCAGCAAGCACCACGCATTTCAAGGCTCGATCTAGGCCGCTCATCCCCCATGTAATCACAGCCGTTGGATCAGATCTGATCCAACGGCCGTGAGTGGATCTGGCAGAAGACACCACCACCATGACTTCCCCATGCCGACACCACTCCACCGTACTGCCAGCTCAACCACCGCGCTCAGAGAACGTGCAAAAGCACCAAAAAGATGGATTGTCAGTACCAAAAAATCAGATCTGATATATATTTCATGTAATAGACGCTAAAACAAAAAAAAGGGGGGAAGGGCAGAGAAGATCCAAAAAATTGTATTATCACCAAAGTTTTCAGAAATACAAAAAAAAAAAAGAGGCAACGCAAGTCCAGTGGTATTTTTCTTGCTACTTCTATTGCATGCATATCTTTCAAGGGAATAAGCAACAAAAAAAAGAGGAAAAGAACTAGGTTCTTACCCTCGTTGGAAGAGCTCCTTGCCGCCGGTGATAAGCTGTAAGGCTCTTAAGCCAAACACGGTGAACAGGTAAAAGGGGAGAGGTTGTTTGGTCTTGGTCTACAAAATTTTTTTTTAAAAAAGAGGGAAAAGGTTTCGGCTTTTATTTCTTAGATCTAGGCAAAATGGTGAGTCCTAGTGTAAATCTAAAGTCAGATTTGAGTTCAGCATAAAGAGAGGTTGGTTTTGGGGCGTTTCTTTTGGTTCGCCGGCGCCGGCTAGCGGCGGCCGGCGGCGGAAGGGACGGCGGATAGCCGCCGGTTTCTGGGTTCATCAGGGTTCGGCTCTATGGGTTTAGAGAATAATAAGAGCTTCGCTCTTAAGGGTGAAAAAATGGGGAAAGGGTCAATTTTTAATATGATAAATGTGATATATAGCGTCTTAATATTTTCAAAATGGGTTAATTCGGGATTAAGGGCTCCCGCGTTTCTGATCCTTTCAAATCGAGTCTGCCCCTTGGTTCATTCACAATCCTGGTCCCTCGTAGTTCTTAAAATCTTCCGTTTTCGTCCCTTAATTAAATGAAATCAGTTTTTCAAATGGTCAAATTACGCCCCAAGGATTTCCGCGTTTTGGAAAATTTCATTTCAAGCGTGCCGCATGGGCATTTTACAGCCCCGGTCCTTTTAAGTTTCTTTAAGCTTGAAATCACATCCTTAAATCGAGTTTTACTTCCTTTTAATTTACGCCTTCTTTGTTTATTTCTTTTCATTTTTGATCTGTTTCCATGTAAATATTCATGTTCGTATTATAATCGTATATGTTGATGTAGTCTTTTGCCTTATTATATATCCCTCGTATATGCCTTATATTTTTATGTTTACATGTATATATGTGTTAAATTTACGATGATTATGTATCTTTTTGTTCGGTTATTCTTATTAAGCGTGTTATGTTCTAGTTGACTCGTAAACGGCATATTTTGTATTTTTATATGTGTGTATGTTTTCTTTTTTTTTAGGGTTACATGTTAGTGTATTTACCCTTTTTGTACGATATGTTGTCCCATATATGTTGAAATATGTTTTATTACTAGTATGCATGTCTTTTTGAAATATTTATTCGTCTATACGTACTTATTCCTGCCTTGTTATTCTGACTTGTTAAAGTTGTTTTTATCTGTTATTTAGATTAATATTTATATATGCATGTTTTAGTCTAGTATATTATTTATGTTAGATTAGTATTCTGTTATGTCAATATTTATTGCGTTTAAATATTTTGCCATGTTTTATATTTTTGCCACTAAGATTGCATATCGAGATATAAATTGTTAATGCGGTGTCCTTTTATCCGAGCGTAAACGGGGCCAGTATCAGGCGTAGTGATAGTGGTTGGGCGTTTACTCTCGGATAACGGGACCCTTAAAATTAATTCGCAATTATGACCGAATTTTAAAATAATCGTCACATTAATCCGGAAAATCCAATATTAATAAAGCGGTAATTATTAAAGTACCAATTTTTGGGCGGTGTGGGGGTGCTAATCCTTCCCCATCCGTTAACCGACTCCCGAACCCTGTCTTTTTGAATATCTGGTTTTATGGTGTCCGGCCTACCTAAGTGGCCGGTGGCGACTCCATTTTTTATGAGGGTTTTTTTGTAAACCCCACGGAATAAATATTTAATATCCAAAAAAGAATCACAAACACCTTTCAAAAGCACCCTTCGAAAAATCCTCGTTTTTATTTTAGCGAAAAAAAAGACATCGCTACACTTATCTATTCGAGCATGAGGTGAATAGAACTTGCATATCCATTCGTGCATGAGGAGAATGGAACCCTTTTTTTGAACCTGCTTATCTATTCGAGTATGAGGTGAATAAAACTCGCATATCCATTCGGGCATGAGGAGAGTGGAACCTGCATATCTATTCGTGCATGAGGAGAATGGAACCTTTTTTTGAACATGCTTATCTATTAGAGCATGAGGAGAATTTAGCCTGCATATCTATTCATGCATGAGGAGAATTGAACCATTTTTTGAACCTGCTTAGCTATTCGAGCATGAGGAGAATTGAACCTGTATATCCATTTGTGCATGAGGAGAATGGAACCCGTTTTTGAACCTTCTTATCTATTCGACCATGGGGATAATAGAACTTGCATATCCATTCGTGCATGAGGAGAATGGAACCTTTTTTGAGCTTGCTTATCTATTCAAGCATGAGGAGAATAGAACCTGCATATCTATTCGTGCATGAGGATAATGGAACCCTTTTTTGAACTTGCTTATCTATTCGAGCATGAGGAGAATAGAACCTGCATATCCATTCGTGCATGAGGAGAATGAAACCCTTTTTTTACCTGCTTATCTATTTGAGCATGAGGAGAATAGAAAAAGCCTATCCATTCAGGCATGAGGAGAGTGGAACCTGCTTATCTATTTGAGGATGAGGAGAATAGAACCCGTCTATCCATTCGGGCATGAGGAGAGTGGAACCTGCTTATCTAGTCAAGCATGAGGCGAATAGAACCCGCCTCTTTATTCTGGCATGAAGTGAGTGGAACCTGCTTATCTATTCGAGCATGAGGAGAATAGAACCTTGTTTTAACGTTCGGCATCCATTTTGGAGTCTGACTAAAAAATCAGTTCCTTTTTTCTTTGCTCTATTCCTGTTTCACCGAAATGAGCAAAGAGGGGCAGCTGTTGCCACTGAATTTTAGCCGTCATTATTTTATTTGGCTCAGTTTACTTTGTATATGTGTTTCTATTATTATTAATAGTAGTTTTATATATAAAACCCAAAAAATCAAAAAAGGTCCATTTTTTAAATAAAGTGTCCAATTTAAATAAGAAACCATTTTAATTAAAACCTAATACAATAAAACCCTTTTGGCCCAAAGAAGGAAAAGAAGGTCAACATCTAATGTGTGGGTCCCACGCATGGCTTTCATGCATCAGCTTTCTCCCCCACCCGCATGCTGCTCCAAACCTGCAAAACAAAGGCAATCAAGCTTGTGAAAATGGAAAGCTATTAAGGTGGTCAATTTGATTCGAATCAAAAAGGAAAAAGCAGCCCATTAATTCCTCAAATTCGAATCAGATCAAAGAAAGGGGGAAACGAATTTGGTCTAGATTTGAAGAGGGAAATATTAGAATTAAATCAAAGAAATTAGGGGAATAATTTTACTTGATTTTTCAGATGTTTTGGTTGAATTTCCATGTATTTTCGGATGAAAGATCCTATATAAACCCCTTCCCCTTCACTTGTAAACACACACCCACAAGCATCCGAAAATCACATAAACATTCTCAATTTTGTATTGACATTTTCATGTTGAATACAAGAAGAAAAGCTTGATTTTTAGGTATATTGCTCTTGTTCTTTTATTTTTTTATTTACTTCTTTTCTTTCGAATTTAATTATAATTGGACCAATTCTAACCTTTTGTAAAGTTTTAAAGACCTTTGTTCTTCATTTTCAATCTTTTTACATGAACATTTGACGAATCCTTTAAAATAGAGTGTTTGATCTTTCTTTTAAAATAAAAGAGGGTGAATGGTGTTTTTTGGCTTTATACCCATTTCAAATAAAGTGGGTCATTTTAACTTGAACCCATACATTTTTTTATTCCTTGAAAGTCATTTAAGTGTTTTTTGTTTAAATTTGACATTATCATTTTTGATTTATTTATAACCTAACCATTAATTTCTTTTCCTTATTTATTCCAAATTTTTTACCAAACCCTTTTTCATCATATTCTTTAAAATAATAAAATTAGCCTTTTTTTACAATCGTAGCCAAATACCGTGTGTTGACTCGATCGTGAGAAGGATACATACAATTTAATTAAATTCCTTTTTTGTTATTTTATTTAATTTTAGAAACTAACTTAATGTTACCTTTATCTCATTAAATTAATTTATTTTAAACTCTTTAATGTCTACCTCTTCATTTAAATATTTGTTTAGGTAAAACCCCTTAGGTTTAGGTTCTTAAAACCATAGTTAGAGCCCTTAAAATTTAATAAAATTCTCCTCATATCAAATTAATAAAATACACTTAATTATATTTGAACCTCAATAGATAAATTTTGCTTAGACAATTCCTTAGGTTAATAATCACTAACATGGGACAAATAAAAGCTTCAACACATTAATTGTCTCTGATTGTTTGTTAATAAAAGTGAAACCTAATTAATGCGGTGTCCAACCAAAAGGAGATGACGGGTTAGAGAAAGAAATGTTGGTGGTGATTAGAGTTCATTCTCCGGATGGTGGGGTCGTTAAAATGAAATCATGCTCATAAATGGACAATAAATTAAATTTCATATGAATTTCCAAATTCCGACATCAATTTTTTTTGTAATCGGCTAGGTACCAATTTTTAGGATCTGTGAGGGTGCTAATCCTTCCCCACGCGTAACTGACTCTCGAACCCTATTTTGTGTTTTTCGTAGACCAAAACCGTTGTTTTAATAAAATAAAATTATTTTCTTAAAATAACTCATTTTTAGGTGATCCAATCACACCTTTTAAAAAGATTGGCGGCGACTCCGTTATTTTTGGCTTTTATAAAAAAACCATCGAGACCCCATTTAAAAAAGGTCTCGACAGCTAAAGGTGGATTGTGGTTGTAGGAGTTCGAACCCCCAACCCTCAACTCATGATCCCTCAAGTTAACCAGCTAAGCTATGTGAGCTCTTTTCCATGTTATGTCAGCCCCTTGGCCCTTTTCCTTGTGGGGCATGGATGTCATTGGCCAGATTCACCCTAAAGCGTCAAATGGGCATCGGTTTATTCTAGTAGCCATCGACTACATCACTAAGTGGGTAGAAGCAGTCTCATATACGAATGTCACTGATATACGGTTTGCAAATTTTTGAAAAAAGAGATCATTTACCGATATGGTCTACCGGGGGGGATTATCACGGACAATGCCTCCAATTTGAATAACAAGATGATAACCATAGTTTGTGAACAGTTTAACATCAAACATCATAACTTAGTGACTTATCGCCTGAAGATGAATGAGGCTATAGAGGCTGGTAATAAGAATATCAAGAAGATAGTTGCAAAGATGGCTGACACTTACAAAGACTGGCATGAAAAGTTATTGTTTGCCCTTTATACTTACAGGACTGCTGTACGAACATCCACCGGAGCAACACCATTTTCATTAGTATATGGAATGGAGGTTGTGTTGTCAATTGAGGTCGAAATTTCGTCTCTACATGTCCTAAGGGAAGCAAAGCAAGAAGAAGCAGAATGGGTTCAAGCGAGATATGATCAGTTGAACCTAATTGATGAAAAAAGATTGAAGGCCATTTGCCATGGACTGATGTATCAAAGAAGAATGATGCGAGCTCATGAAAAGAAAGTTCACCCGAGAGAATTTCGAGAAGGAGATTTAGTGTTGAAGAAAATGCTGCCAATCTATAGAGATTCCAGAGGAAAGTGGGCACCCAACTGGGAGGGGCCTTATGTTGTAACAAAGGTTTTCTCAAGAGGAGTATTGACCCTAGTTGAGATGGATGGAGATGAGCTTGAGAATCCGGTGAACTTAGATTCGGTCAAAAAATATCATGCCTAAAGAAATAGTGTCAAAATAGAAGAGGAATCGAAAGGTGAATACCCGTAAAGGGCACCTTAGATACCTAAAAAAGAAATAAAAAGAAAAGAAAAAAAGAAAAAAAGAAAAAAAAAAGAAAAATGGGGGTTCAAGATAAAAGCCCGTAAAGGGCATCTTGAAACCAAAGGTAGATCCGAGTCGAAAACTCACAAAGGGCAGCTCAGATTGTTCATAGGTTAGGCATGCATCAAATGACTCTATCAGAGATTCGACATCTCAAAAGGAATTTCGTATCTTCATATATTGTTGTCATTTTCAAAATCTACTCGGCAAAGGCAGCATTCAAGGCATCTCGTGGTGTTTTGACTTGTGAAGTTTTAACCATTGATATCCGGATACTTGTATTTCCTTCATGTAACCTTTCCTTTGTTTGCCACAATAAAATATTTTAGAGACTTTTTTTCTTCATTATTTGTACCTTTTTCTTTACTTATATGAATATCTTATATTGAAATAAGAACCAATAAGATTGACATCATTAAATGCAAAAGATTTTTGTGCATTACTTTGAAAATGATTTAAAAGGTATAAGGACTATAATGCATTCCATGGTTAAGTTCCGAATCAAGGGCATGAAATGTTGAGGCATAAGAAGAGATTAAGACCCCTAATATTGTTCAAAGACATTCAGGTTGGAAATAAGCTTTGCTGCAAAGATTCCCATGCAAGAAATTCAAATGCTCAGCATAGGCAAGAAGCTGAGAATTCTCAAGAAATTCTGAGAATTCTTGACATTATTTTAAGGCAGCATACTACGAAATAGGGATGCCTACCTTTTGCTAGTTTTGCTTCTATGACCACAGGAATAATTTTACAGATATATGGCGAAGGGTTGTGATTGAAGGCCTTTTATTTGAGCTTCCGAGCCAATCGAAGAAGCCTTTCACTAGACATTTATGTATCAACTACAATGATAGGTCAACTCGGTCCAATGGTGTTTTTAATTAGAATGTTAGGGATTCCTACTCTCTAGATTGAGCAAGAGCTAAAAGAAGAATATAAGGATAAAATTTAGTCCTCTCAAAAGCTAGATAACTGGATTGAGTGAGCAAATGTGCAAAACTCATATGTTTTCTTTGAAACAAAGAGATACAAAGAATAAATATCTAGCATGGTTGCTTATCTGGGCTGAGCAAGTAAATGCGCAAAGGAAGAACCTGAAGTAAAAAAGAAAATTTAAAAACAAAAAACATAAGAAAAGACATACATTCATTTTGTTAGGCATCCTTAGGAGCATGATCATCATAATCATAGCATTTGTTAAATTTTGACAGATATAGAACATGCTTATCTATTCGAGCATGAGGAGAATAGAACTCGTATATCCATTCGAGCCTAAGGAGAGTGGAACCTGCTTATCTATTCAAGCATGAGGAGAATAGAACCTGCCTATCCATTCGGGCATGAGGAGAGTGGAACCTATTTATCTATTCGAGCATGAGGAGAATAGAACCCGCCTATCCATTCGGGCATAGGGAGAGTGTAACCTACTTATCTATTCAAGCATGAGGAGAATAGAACCAGGCCATCCATTCGAGCATGAGGAGAGTGGAACTTGCTTATCTATTCGAGCATGAGGAGAAAAGAACCCGCCTATCCATTCGGGTATGAGGAGAGTGGAACCTGCTTATCTATTCGAGCATGAGAATAGTAGAACTCGCCTATCCATTCGAGCATGAGGAGAGTGAAACCTGATTATCTATTCGAGCATGGGGAGAATGGAACCCGCCTATCCATTCGGGCATGAGGAGAGTGGAACTTGCTTATCTATTTGAGCATGAGGAGAATAGAACCCGCCTATCTATTCGGGCATGAGGAGAGTAAAACCTGCTTATCAATTCGAGCATGAGGAGAATAGAACCTGCCTATCCATTCGGGCATGAGGAGAGTGGAACCTATTTATCTATTCGAGCATGGGGAGAATAGAACCCACTTTTCATTCGGGCTTAAGGAGAATGAAACCTTGTTTGCAATCGGTGAAAATTGGTGCCTTTTGTTCTTTGCTCTATCCCTATTTTACTGGATAGAGCAAAGAGGGGCAGCTATTGTCGCTAAATTTTAACCCGCATTTTAATTTATTTACAATTAGTATATTAATTATATATAGCAACTAGTCTTATTATTAGAATAAAACCCAATAAAAATAATAAATGGTCCAATTTAAATAAGATCCATTTAATTTTTGCCCAAATATAGAAACCTAATTGATTTTTTATTTCCCCAGCGGTGTCACCAAGCTGTCGCGACCTTTTTTAAAAGGGGTCTCGGCGGTTTTTTTATAAAATCCAAAAACAACAGAGTGGCCACCAATCTTTTTAAAAGGTGTGATTGGATCACCTAAAAATGGGTTATTTTAATAAAACAATTTTATTTTATTAAAACAACGGTTTTGGTATGCGAAAAACACAAAATAGGGTTCGGGAGTCGGTTACGCGTAGGGAAGGATTAGCACCCCCACAGCGCCCAAAAATTGGTACCTAGCCGATTACAAAACATTTTAATGTCGAAATTTGCAAATTCATATGAAATTTAATTTATTGTCCATTTATGAGTATGATTTCATTTTAACGGCCCCACCATTCGAAGAATGAACTCTAATCACCGAAACATTTTTGGCACTAACCCGCCATCTCCTTTTGGTAGGACACCGCATTAATTAGGTTTCACTTTTATTAACAAACAATCAGAGACAATTGATGTGTTAAAGCTTTTATTTGTCTTATGCTAGTGATTATTAACCTAAGAATTGTCTAAGCAAATTTTATCTATTGGGTTCAAATATAATTAAGTGTATTTGATTAGTTTGATATGAAGAGAATTTTATTAAATTTTAAGGCTCTAACTAGGGTCTTAAGAACCTAAACCTAAGGGTTTTTACCTAAACAAATATTTAAATGAAGAGGCAGACATTAAAGATTTTAAAACAAATTAAATTAACAAGATAAAGGTAACATTAAGTTAGTTTCTAAAATTAAATAAAATAACAAAAAAAGGAATTTAATTAAATTGTATGTATCCTTCTCACGATCGAGTCCACACACGGTATTTGGACTACTTTTGTAAAAAAGGCTAATTTTATTTTTTTTAAAGAATATGATGAAGAAGGGTTTGGTAAAAAAATTTGGAATAAATAAAGAAAAGAAATGAATGGTTTGGTTATAAATAAATCAAAAATGATAATGTCAAATTTAAACAAAAAACACATAAATGAGTTTCAAGGACTAAAAAAATGTATGGGTTCAAGTTAAATGACCCACTTTATTTGAAATGGGTATAAAGCCCAAAAACACCATTCACTCACTTTTATTTTAAAGCAAAGATCAAACACTCTATTTTAAAGGATTCATCAAATGTTCATGCAAAAAGATTGAAAATGAAGAACAAGGGTCTTTAAAACTTTACAAAAGGTTAGAATTTCTCCAATTATAATTAAATTCGAAATAAAAGAAGTAAATAAAAAATAAAAGAACAAGAGCAATATACCTAAAAATCAAGCTTTTCTTCTTGTATTCAACTTGAAAATGCCAATACAAACTTGAGAATGTTTATGTTATTTTCGGATGCTTGTGGGTATGTATGAATCTTGTCAGCATAAATCTGACACTTATGGCATTTTCAGGAGTAGTTGATGCAATCTCCCTCTAAAGTTGACCAATAATATCCAAAGCGCATGATTCTTCTAGCCATGGTGAAACCGCTAGGGTGGGTCCCACAAACCCCCTCATGAACCTCTTCTAAGATCATTCAAGCTTTTTTAGCACCTACGCACCTTAACAATACTTGGTCTCGACTTTTCTTGTATAAGATTTCTCCATCACGAACATATCCCGATGCCATTTTTCTGATCATTTTCTTTTCATTCCCAGATGCCTGAGGAGGATACTGTCGAGACTTTATATACTGTAGGATGTCGTAATACCATGGAAGACCATCTGCTTCTTCTTCAACGTCATAATAGTGAGCTGGAGAATCCTGCATTTGCAATTTGATCGGCATCATTTCAGCACTTTCACATGCTTTAAACGTGGCAGCTAGAGTGGCTAAGACATTGGCCATTTGGTTATCTTCCCTAGGGAGATACTTAAAAGTGATTTAATTAGTTGAAGGACCAACTTATGATATCCTATCAGTTTCGCATATTTCATTTCCTATTCCCCTCGAATCTGGTAGGTAACCAACGCATAATCCCCATAAACTCTCAGGGTCTTGATTTTTCTTTCAATAGCTGCTCGTAGACCCAGGATGCAAGCCTTATATTTTGCCATGTTGTTAGTGAAAAAGAATCTTAGCCGACTGGTGAAAGGATAATGATCTCCTTCAGGTGAGACCAAGACTGCCCCAATGCCTCGTCCCAAAGTATTTGCAGCACCGTCTACATACACCTCTATTTCCCTGTGCATCATGTCATGAAAAGGGGTCACCATGGTTCTTTGGTAAGCTGCCCTGCGTTCTTCAAACCAAAGGGCATTAATTTATAGCAGAATGTTCCCCACAGTGTTACAAAATTATTCTTTTCTATATCTTCCAAGCACATCTTGATTTGGTTATATCCAAAAAATCCATCTATGAAGGAGAAAAAGGAGTGGCCGGTTGTATTATCTACTAAGGTGTCGATGTGGGGCAGTGGGAAATTGTTTTTAGGGCTTGCCCTATTGAGATCCCTATAGTCGACGCACATACGCACTTTCACATCCTTTTTTGGAACAGTGACAATATTGGCCACCTCAATAAATCCTGCGTCGAACTATTTTTTCACCTCATCTCTGATTTTCAAAAACGTCTCAGTTTTCATCCTTCTGAGCTTTTGCTTTACTGGCTCACATCCTGTCTTTATAGGAAGCCAATGTATGACGATGTTAATATCGAAGCCAGGCATGTCTTGGTATGACCATGCGAATATGTCTTTATATTCTTTTAGAAGTTCAATCAAACTTTGTCATGTTTTGGCAGTGATGGTGGTACCAATTTTCACTTCACGTTTCTCTTCCTCGGTACCGAGATTCAAAATTTCTAATTCTTCCTTGTGAGGTAGAATCTGTTTTTCTTCTCCCTCTACTAAGCTGAGAAAATCATATTCCTCCTCATTGTCGTACTCTTCAACCTCTTCTAAGCACATGGAAGTTTAAAGTCAATTTTCGGGTCTGGCTCAGAGCCATTTATACCGTTGATATCTGGAAACCTGAAAGGAAACAGGTGAAAATATATACAAAGGAGATGGAAAAACAAATGAATGAATGATTTTTTGTGTTTTTGGTTATATTTTTTAGGTTTTTTTAGGTTTATCTATAGCTTTATTTATTTGCCACACAATGTTTATTGAGAAATGTATCTTTATTGAAATTAAAACTATAATGGTTTGACATAGGCCCTTTACAAAAGATCCCTTGTTGCCCTCGGGCCTAAGGCAAAAGGGTGGGTTTTGAGAATTACTCTATAAAGGATTTAAAGACTATAGGAATTTCTTCAGCAATCTAGTTATTAAGC
This sequence comes from Hibiscus mutabilis, assembly GCA_019671005.1. Lineage (NCBI taxonomy): Eukaryota > Viridiplantae > Streptophyta > Magnoliopsida > Malvales > Malvaceae > Hibiscus > Hibiscus mutabilis. The sequence goes on from CM033749.1 coordinate 28,257,855, forward strand.
TCAGAGCAGGGGCAAATCATTGACAAGTACTTGTTCCTTCCTCCCCGTCCGTCACAGCATTGATGCTCAGCTCCCTAAAGGTCTCATTCAGGTCATTTTTTCCTTTCTCCTCCTCAACAACTAAAGCATCTAGATTCAAAAATCCTTCGGATCTGAAAGTGTGACTCGGGGGTGGAAACGTCATTGGTTCCCATTCAATCTCTTCCCTTTTCTGCCTAGCTTTTCTTTTTTCTTGTTTTCTCTTTATAGTGGTCTTCTTTTGTAGATTGTTGGGCTTAAATCCCAACCCAAACCGATCTCTTTTTTCTGGGACAGCTATAGGGTACAACCTCCCCTGATGTTGCTTCCCAAAACCTTTTCCAAGAGTCTCATTGACTTCCATCTTGGCATTATTAGATAATCCCGGTATAGGAATCTTACTCTCTTCGGTGACACAGGTTGCATTAACAAGATCCAGCATTCTAAAATGACATTCAAGTGTGCCCTCATCAATTTTGATATAGGGTGCGTTAGTAGACACCGATGGAACGATATCCTCTTCAGCCCTGACGATTACTTGCTGTCCATCGACCATAAATTTCAGCTTTTGATGTAGGGAAGAGGGGATTGCGCTTTCCGCGTGAATCCAAGGGTGCCCTAATAGGAAACTGTATGTAGGTTTGATGTCCATCACCACAAAGTCGATGTTGAACGTGGACGACCCAATTTGTAAGGGTACTTCAATCTTTCCTAGTACCTCTCGCTGAGTCCCGTCAAACACTCTCACAGTATTCTGGTAAGCCTTCATGTAAGAGCTATCTATCGGTAGTTTTTTCAGAGTCTCTAGAGGGAGAACATTCAGGGCCGACCCATTATCGAGAGGACTCCTGGCAGCATATGTCCTTTACATCTCGTAGAAATATGAAGAGCTTTGTATGATCCTCTCCCACCTTCTAGAATTTCCTCATCACTGAATAAGGTAAAGTTGCCCACAACGATATTATTGACCAACCTATCTATCTTGTTAATCGTTATCTCCTTAGGTATAAAGGTTTGGCTCAGAACCTTCAGCAAAGCATCGCGGTGACCCTTAAAACTCAAGAGAAGTGATAACATAGAGATTCTTGCTGGGAGTTTATGAAGCTGCTCCACCACACTATACTCATTGTGTTTGAGTATTTTTAGAAATTCTTAAGCCTCAGACTCCTTCACGGGCTCGTGATACATCGGGGGCTATTTTGAGAAAAAAGTTTTTTTCCACTTCTTTTCCTGACTCACTAGCTGCAACTTTCCTTTGGGGTGCATCCCTGTCCGCGACAACTTGTGGTGAATAACATCTTCCACTTCTTGTAAAGTGGCCCACCTCATTGACGGGCTTTTTTACTGACTCAGCCTTAAATGAAGTACCTCCTGGAGTTGTCACTGTACAAGCATAGTCCCAAGGCACTTGTTTGTTGTGCTTGTATGGAAAAGGGGTTGGTGCTCTTATTATTACTCGTGGGGCTGAACATTTTGGCGGTTCACCACATATTGCCTTGGCCTTAATCACCAAGGGCTTAATTCCTGAAAAGTCTCTCATGATCGGAGACTCATCCGACGCACAGACTTCCATCACTTTGTGCATGTTTGTCATCTCGAAGAACTTGATTTCTTTGCTATCCATCTTAGTTTGGACCAGTTGTCTGAACTCTGGAGAAAGCTGGATCTCATGTCCTTCCTCTTTATGATACTCGCAATAAGGCTCATTCTTGCCTCTCACCTTCCTGATCCTCTCTTTCAATAATCCGGCCTTTATTATTTCGGCCTACACCCACTTCAAAGTTACTTTGACTTCTGACACACATCCCTTAGTCATCATTTCATCATCTTCAATTATTGCATTTACCCCTGCCTTCTGATGATTCAATAGGGGATTCCCACTAGCCTCGGGTGTGTCGAATGATAGCATGTCTGATTTTTGTAAATCATCCACCACCCTTTTAAAAGCAGTACAATTTTCGATCGTATGCCCTCTAACCCCAGCATGATATTCATATTGTGCCTTTTCGTCATATCATTGTGGGTATGGGGGTGAGAAAGGTGGAACATGGTAAGGTAACACCACTTGTGATTTGAGCAATTCCGAGAACAACTCTGCATTGGTCATGAGAATGGGAGCAAAATAAGTCTTTGGTTTCCTTGATACTTTCTTCTTCTTTTGGTGGATTCGGTGCCGCTGAAGTCGCGGTTGGGGTACCAGACTTGTTAAGAACCCAAAAACACCATTCACCCTAAAGCGTCAAATGGGCATCGGTTTATTCCAAAAATCAACACACCAGTGGAGTCAAGCCACAAGCCACAAACAAGTGAATATTGATTACACTTTGTTTAAATTCATCGGTTTTTTAAAAAAAATAAAAAAGAGAGTCAAGCCACAAGCCGATTACACATTGTTTTAATGTCAAAATTTGCTAAGTTCATGTAAAATTTAATTTAATTGCCCATTTATGAATATGATCTCATTTTACACATTTAAAGCTTGATTATATGCTATATACCCAAGCTTTGTCCCAATCGTTTAAGTGAGGGGAAAACGCTTTGCTCATGTAAGAATATTGATTCTTCGTATGAGCCTAGCAAGTACCTTCGGGCCTCATATGCCCATTATCTTCGTAAGGATATCGATCCTTCGTGAAGGCATGGGAAATGAGTCCTCCTGAGTTGAACTTAGTTCATTTGAAACCTATAATGGGTGAGAATCAAGGGCCTTACTACCCTTATTAGGGGACAGTGAGGATAGCTCGGGGACCTTTATAGAACCAAACCAAGTGTGAACCTAGAAGCCCACCCTAACAGAGCCTTTAGTTTAACCATAGAAGTAGAATTTGGTCAAAATTATTTTTTAAGAATAGTCCGTGGAGACGTGTCCATAAATGTTAGCATATGCTGCCCAGTTATTATTCATACAATGAAATTATTTTGGACCTTTTATGTTTTATTTCTGTTTACTAATCCTTTCTTTTTGTCTTGTTTTGCATATTTGTTTCATGCTACATCCTTTCATATTTAGAAGGGGTTAGTTCTCAAGACACTTGCTCAGTTAGGAAACAGTTCTTAACCATGGATGGAAGGTACCTAAAGAAAGAAGAAGACAATGTGGATGTACGTCATTGGTCTGAGGTTAACTAGCGAGTTAATGGGGATAGTTTGACGGTTGATTATAAGATAGAGACATCGGAGTACGCCCACATCAATGTGAAACAGAATAATATGTGTGAGCTACAAGAAGCCTGTGAGCATTTTGACTATGCAACTAAGCAGTTGTTCTATGATACCTTTGGCGATATAGCTTACATGCTGCATGTAAAGGTTGATGAATCGTTCTTTAAGGCCCTGGTACAGTTCTAGAATCTGGGATATTGTTGTTTTTACCTTTAATGGAGAGGACATGATGCCCACGTTCGAAGAATAATTTGCATTATTCAATCTGCGCAAGGTAAAGAAGAATTGGGTTTATGCTAAACCCCCTAAGAACAAGAATGCACACTTGAGGCTCAAGTCTTTTGCCGGTATGAGCGATGGATGGGTTAAAGGCCTGATACGGAAGAGGGGGTAGCTTTTCCTTCCCTTGGTCAAGCATCCGAAACATAATCCATACTTATCCAGATCAGGGAAAGAGGGTGGATCTCTTAGCCATAGCGATCTATGACATGGTTATCTTCACGAAGGTCTTGGGTAATATTAATGTGGCTCTATTAAATTTCTTTGAGCATTTGAAGAGGGAAGTTAATCCAGTACTAGTAGTACTAGCAAAAACCTTCATCTCTTGAAATGCTTGTCGAAAGATATAAGGTGTATGTTTCACAGGGTGTGCCCTTTTGCTTCAGGTTTGGGCTCTTAGTCATTTCTGGAAGTGTCTGACTTTGACTCTGTCCAATGTATTTTCCCCAAAGTTCTCCCCGCTCCGAGAGTTTCTGGAAAAAGAATGGCCGATAGCCAAGAAGAGCAAATGGGTTGACATTTTCAGAGATTGGTGGGATCAGGACATCGTATGGAGAGTTCTGTGGATGGGTTATACCAAGGTTTTGTACAAGTGTGGAGAATATGATTATCTGATGATGTTGGGCCTATGGGGTGGAATTGGTTGTGCTCCCTTATTAGCGTTGCGATAGTATGGCTCTCGACATTTCGTCTCTTTCACTACTTGTCTTGGTTTGTTCGAGTTTAAGTTTGAGGGGGAATTCAAAGAGAAAATCCAGACTATTAATGACTCGTAGAAGAACTATTACCTTATGGAGATTGAATATGATGGTCAATGTATGTTCACTCCCGACTATAATATATGGAGGCACGTTAGAGTAAATGAAAAAAATTTGCCACCTACCCTGGGGCAGGCTAAATCCTTGGAGGAACATCTGAAAGTGGTCTCGTCTGAAGCTGATATTCTTATAGCTGAATTGAAAAGGGCCAAGGCTGAGATTGAAGAAAACCAGTATATGAATGACTTATTTGAGGCAAGTCTAGATGTGGACAAGTATGAGGGAGAAACGGATTGAGTAGTGAAAATGTATAAGGACCTAGAAGAAAATTTTGAGATTCAGAGGGTGGATTTCCTCAAATTTCAGGCTACAGTCCGAAATGCTGATTTGAGAAAGACTCCAGAGTAGTGGAGGCAAGAAATAGAGTAAGCTGTAGGAAAAGAAAGAGAGCGCGGCATGAGAGAAGTTGAAAAATACAAACAGATGCTGGTAGAGGATAAGAAGAGAGGGAAACAAATAGTCGAGAATGAAAATAACAAGCAAGCCCTCGAAAAATAAAAAGAAAATTTTACTGCATGGAAGAGGAAAGCCCATGACAACAAGATCCATTTGTTTGAGTTGCAAATGGTATGTGATGAGACAAATAAGAAGCTGAAATAGAGCCAGGCCTTTGTTGCTGAGTTGCAAGCCAAGGTAGTAGACTTGAATCATTCGCTGCACACGTTCCAGAATCACCATACTTATATTGAGCTCCAGGCTAGCCTAAGTGAAAATGATACGTTGAAGAAGCAAGTGGAAGCTATAGAAGGCATCATTCAGGAATGCATAACGAAGATTATAGTCCTCGAAGATATCAATGAAGAAGGCAATGACTATTGGTTTACTAGGCTTAGGGACAATGCCAGAGAGTTCCAAGAACGAGATGAATTTAATAAAAGTATCATGACCCAGATACAAGACGTGGCAAAGCATGTAAAGATGTTAGCAACTGAAGCTACAACCCTTCGCCGATACATTAGGCCAGTGGGAGAAGTGAGACCAATACTTCTTTGGTTGATTGAAGAAATCAAGGAGCTGGGTGCTCAGGATGAGATATACTATTAGAAAAGTTAAAATCTTTTGTAATAAGGACCTTTGGCATCCAATAAGAATTATTTCTAGAGCAATTACTTACAGAATCAATGCCCTTCGCTTGCATTCATGCATTTTTGCTTTATTGTTTGTTTTCTTTGCATTAGTTTAGTTTCTGACATTGCATACATTCACATATTTCAAGAGATTAATTAAATTAAATCACATGGCAAAACTTTCAAAATAGCCAAAATTTCACAAAAATACGGTACCCGCTCTCAAACCAAAGCAATGGCCATGGAAGACAGAATAACAACCCTAGAAATTAATCACAAAAGTACCCAGGACAGGCTGGACAAGATAGAAAAAGATCTGAAGGAAGAGATTGCGCATGCTCAGAAGAATATGGTCACCCAAATTGCAGCCATGCTAGGGTTTAAAGATCCTGATAGGGGGAAGACATCTGAAGCTATTGATGCTTTGCCACAATTTTCGGGGATTGCCTATGCCCATTCATGGACATAAGGGGGAGCTGCCCCACTTAAGCCTAGATTCCAACTCCATTTGGGAGGATCTTCTGCTAATGCCCCAAATGAGTATGGGTTCAATAATGAGGAAACCCAAGATTATGAGGTGCCTGACCTCGACGAAGCCGCGGATAGAGCCAAAGCAGACAAGAAATGGGAGGATCGATGTGACAAGTTAGAGGAAATCATCAAATCCTTTCAAGAGGGGAACATTCATAGCGTCCTAGATGCTAGAGATTTAAGTCTGGTGACTGATTTAGTGGTTCCTCCAAAATTTAAAACTCCCAACTTCGAGAAGTATGACGGGACCACTTGCCCTTCGGCACACTTGACTATGTATTGCCAAAAAATGTCACTACACTTAGAAAACGAGAAACTACTCATCTATTGTTTCCAAGATAGTCTATCGGGGTCTGCTACCCGATGGTATGCCCAATTAAGCCGGGTCAATATACGCACTTGGAGAGATTTGTCAAGAGCTTTCCTTAAACAAGTACGAGTATGTGATAGATATGGTCCCAAGAAGGGTCGTACTACAGGGCACGGAACAAAGGCCCAACGAGAGTTTCCGTCAGTACACTCAAAGGTGGCGAGACATGGCAGCCCAAGTTCAACCTCCACTATTGTAAAACGAAGTTAGTTTAATGTTCGTGGAGACTTTAAATGGGTCTTTTTATAACCATATGTTAAACCGTGCCACCAAAGGTTTCACAGACATGGTCATGAATGGGGAACTGATATTGGCAGCCATCAAAAGTGGGAGACTTGAGAAAGAAAAATATGACGAGCACCTATAACCTGAACTACTCCAGCAACAAAATCTTGTCACGGGGTAGATGTGGGTATTTTCCCGAAAAATGTTGGGGTCATACCTAGAACCAACCCTTTTGCTTTTGCCCGCGAGCATTAGGGATCTTTTGAAATGGCTTCTATGTTAACTTACTTGTTTAAAGATGCATTTCCTTTGTTTTTCTCAAGTGGCAAACATTTCATTTTTTTCTTTTCAATTTTCATCCATTTTTTAAATACATCTTCTTTGTAGAATCCCCATTATTGATTTTATGAATGATTCTTAGATCTAATCCTGAGATGGAAGGGCAATAAACTGTGTTCAGGATTAATGAGAAATCCCATAAACAGATTTTGAGTGATTTTCCTCTCAGACATTGTTGTTAAGGTCTTTGAATAAAGTGATAACTCTAAAACATCTACCAACTGAAGATTGCTTCTTTTTTATGATATTTGTGTGTGAAATGACATTTGACATTCATTCATTTCCCTTCTCAAATAACAAAATAAAAAATCCTTTGTGGTTCCCTTTTGAGCCTGATATTTTTTTCTTGTGATTGAACCCTAACCAATGATCACTCCCCACACTAGAGGGTAAAGAGGATGAAAGGTTGTTCGTAAGCAAAAAAACATGTCAGATCAAGTTGAATGTCCTAAATTCAAAATAAAAGGACAAAAAAGCAAAAGAAAAACAAAAAGAAAAAAGGACAAAGAAAATGAAGAAATGAAAGCTGGAATACGAAGAAAAATTTGAAACAGGAGAAAAACATGTGCGGAATCCTTCAGATGAGACATGTGCCAGATAGGGAAATGAACTCTAGGGTAAAAACCCAAAATGGGCAGTCTAGAGTGATCCAAAGAATAAAATAATAGAAAATTCATCAAGAAAGATTGATCATTGGTTTAATCACCCTTAAGCATGTATTTGAGCATATATATCTTTTTTTGTAACCCGAGTCTAGCCTACATTACAAGCATTTAAAGACAATTTGGATCACACATGAATATCTGAGAAAATGAGTTTGTTTTCATAACACATTCCGCCTAATTGAGTTAACCTTTCTTTAGGGACCTCGAAACTTCTAATGTCTGATTGAGATTAGAAAATTGGGAAAATTAAAATTTGGGGAGTGGGTGAGTTAAAGAGAGCCACCTAAAAGCGGGACACTATCCGGTTGATGGATTCATGAATCATCCATACTATGGATTTTAGGGCATCTGATTTTGCTCTTTTCCATGTTTGCCATGACGTTTTCCTTTGAACCCTCATTTTCAGCCTTTATTTTTCTTTAAATCCTTATTTCTAGCCTTTTATTTCTCTTTAAATCCTTACTGCTAACCCTTTTCTTGCATCTTACAAGTAAAGTGACATAGATTCGTGAAAAAAAGGTTTCTTACTATTGATTCCAAATCCAGAAGCATGTCTTTACCATCGTATCAAGAAATAATATAGGGCAACACCGTCATCATTAGTTTATGAGATAAAAGGTTGAGTTGCAAATCAAGATTGAAATTCCATCTCTCCGTGTCTTGATGGAGGTAAAACTAGAAGAAGTAGAGTCGGTCCAAGCAAGATATGACCAGTTGAGTTATCCAATGAAAAAGGGGTTGAAAGTCATTTGCCTTGGTCAGGTGAATCAAAGAAGAATGATGTGAGCTCATGAGAAGAAAGTTCACCTGAAAGAATTTCGAGAAGGAGATTTAGTATTAAAGAAAATGTTGCAAATCCATAAAGTCTCCCAAGGAAAATGGGAACCTAACTGGGACGGGCCTTACGTTGTAACGAAAGTTTTTTCAAGATGAACATTGATCTTGGTGAGCTTCATAATCCGATGAATTCAGAAGTTTTATGCCTAAAAAAGACGAAAAAAATAAAAAAAAAAAAGAAAAAAAGAAAGAAGAGAATAAAATTATCGAAAGGTGAAAAACCGTAAAGGGCGCCTTAGATACAAAAAAAGAAAAAAAGAAGAAAAAATGGGGGTTCAAGATGAAAACCCGAAAAATAGCGTCTTGAAACCAAAGGAGGATTCGAGTTGAAAACCCACAAACGGGCGGATCAGATAATTTACGGACTAGGCAAGCAGCAAATGAATCTCTCAGAAACTTGGCATCTTAGAAGGAATTTCATGTCCTCGTACCTAGTCGACTTGGCAACACAAGGCAATTTCTGGTGTTTTTACTTCGAAAGTTTTGGCCAGTGACATCTGAATTTTGAATGGGGCACGCCTGGAGTGGGGCAATTTGCATTGGCCAAAGATATAAGTCCATCAACGCTAATAGGCATAAAAGGAAGATAAGAATACGCCAGTTCATTCTAAGAGATTCATGGTAGAAATAAGCTTTGCTGAAAGGATTTACATGGAAGTGCTTCAAAGAACCCTGCAGGGGCAAGCATCTAAGAACTCACAAGAAGCATTGAGGATGCTTGATATTATTTTAGGACAGCAGGATTGCTAAACCTTCTCCTACATTGAGAACAATTTTACAGACATTGGAAGAAATGTACAGCGATGTTAAAGCTTTCATTCAAGCTTTTGGGAGGATGTAAGAGATTATATTCTCTCAACTAGACAAAGGAAAAGAGTGTTGAAGAATGTGAGGTCCTTCCAACCAAGAATACAAGATAACTGGATTGAGTGAGCAAATGTGCAAAAGCAAAAAGATACAAAGAATAAATAACTAGCATAGTAGTCTATCTGGGTTGAACAAGCAAATGTGCATGAAAGAGAAGAGGAAAAACCCCTAGAAGAGAGAGAGAAGAAGAAAAAAGAGAGACTTTAAAAAAGAAAAAACATGCATTCATGTGTTAGGCATCTCTAGGAGCATGCTCATCATAATCATAGTATTTATTTGGCAGGTATGGAATTGCTTATCTATTCGAGCATGAGGAGAATAGAACATGCATATCCATTCGTATATAAGGAGAATGGAACCCTTTTTTGAACCTGCTTATCTATTCAAGCATGAGGAGAATAGAACCTGCCTATCCATTCGGACATAAGGAGAGTGGAACCTGCTTATCTATTCGAGCATGAGGAGAATAGAACTTGCTTATCTATTCGAGCATGATGAGAATAGAACATGCATATCCATTTGCATGGGGGGAATAGAACCCTCTTTTTGAACCTGCTTATCGATTCGAGCATGAAGAGAATAGAACTTGCATATCCATTCGTGCATGAGGGGAATGGAACCTTTTTTTTGAACCTGCTTATCTATTCGAGCATGAGGAGAATAGAACCTGCATATCCATTCGTGCATGAGGAGAATGGAAACTTTTTTGAACCTGTTTATCTATTCGAGCGTGAGGTGAATAGAACTTGCATATCCATTCGTGTATGAGGAGAATGGAACCCTTTTTTTTAACCTGCTTATCTATTCGAGCATGAGATGAATAGAACCTGCATATCCATTCGTGCATGAGGATAATGGAACCCTTTTTTTAACTTGCTTATCTATTCGAGCATGAGGAGAATAAAACTCGCATATCCGTTCAGGCATGAGAATAATGGAACTTGATTATCTATTCGAGCATGAGGAGAATAGAACCCGCCTATCCATTCAGGCATGAGGAGAATAGAACCTGCTTATCTATTCGAGCATGAGGAGAATAGAACCCGCTTATCCGTTCAGACATAAGGAGAATGGAACATGCTTATCTATTCGAGCATGGGGAGAATAGAACCCACCTTTCCTTTCAGGCGCAAGGAGAATGAAACCTTGTTTGCAATCGGTGAAAATTAGTGCCTTTTGTTCTTTGCTATATCCCTATTTTACCGGAATGAGCAAAGAGGGACAGCTGTTGTCACTAGATTTTCACCACTCTTTATATTATTTTTTTATTAGTCATGTATATGTAATATAATTATTAGATATAAAGCCCAAAAGAATAAGAATAAAAATAAAAATAAGGGTCCATTTAATTTTTAATAAGTCTCATTTGGCCAAAATAAAAATCCTAATTAATTTATTTTACCTCATGTGCAGCCAATTATTAACCATTGGATCTGAATAGGATCCAATGGTCTAGATTGGATCAAGAAGGAAGAGTACTGGTGGGCCCACGTACTAGCCCTCTCCCTTCCATGCTTTCTCCACGCCAACTCTCAACCTGCAGATTAGAAGGAAGCAAATTGATTCAAATTGAAACAAATAAGGAAGCAAATTGATGGTGGAACCATATCTGGCTAACACGCAGCATAGAAGGAAAAGAAAGCATGAGTTGTAATCGAATATAAAGTTGGAAAATGGAAGCAAATCCGGTCAAATTGAAGAATATGGCAATTGGAATTAAATCAAGGAAATTAGGGGAATAATTTTACTTGATTTTTGGGATTTTTTGGTTGAATTTCTAAGTATTTTCGGATGAAAAATCCTATATAAACCCCTTCTCCTTCACTTGTAAACACATACCCACAAGCATCCGAAAATCACATAAACATTCTCAAGCTTGTATTGACATTTTCAAGTTGAATACAAGAAGAAAAACTTATTTTTAGCCAATTACTAATCATTAGATCAGAATAGGATCCAATGGTCCAGATTGGATCAAGAAGGAAGAGTGCTGGTGGGCCCACGTACTAGCCCCCTCCCTTCCATGCTTTCTCCACGCCAACTCTCAACCTGCAGATTAGAAGGAAGCAAATTGATTCAAATTGAAACATATAAGGAAGCAAATTGATGGTGGAACCATATCTGGCTAACACGCAGCAAAGAAGGAAAAGAAAGCATGAGTTGTAATCGAATATAAACTTGGAAAAGGGAAGCAAATCCGGTCAAATTGAAGAATATGGCAATTGGAATTAAATCAAGGAAATTAGGGAATAATTTTACTTGATTTTTGGGATTTTTTGGTTGAATTTCCATGTATTTTCGGATGAAAAATCTTATATAAACTCATTCCCCTTCACTCGTAAACACACACCCACAAGCATCCGAAAATCACATAAGCATTCTCAAGTTTGTATTGGTATTTTCAAGTTGAATAAAAGAAGAAAAACTTGATTTTTAGGTATATTGCTCTTGTTTTTTTTTTATTTACTTCTTTTATTTCGAATTTAAATATAATTAGAGTAATTCTAACCTTTTGTAAAGTTTTAAAGACCCTTGTTCTTCATTTTCAATCCTTTTACATGAACATTTGATGAAACCTTTAAAATAGAGTGTTTGATCTTTATTTTAAAATAAAAGTGGGTGAATTGTGTTTTTAGGCTTTATACCCATTTCAAATAAAGTGGGTCATTTTAACTTGAACCCATACATTTTTTTATTCCTTGAAACTCATTTAAGTGTTTTTTGTTTAAATTTGACATTATCATTTTTGATTTATTTATAACCTAACCATTAATTTCTTTTCCTTATTTATTCCAATTTTTTTTACCAAACCCCTCTTCATCATATTCTTTAAAAATAATAAAATTAGCATTTTTTTACAAAAGTAGTCTAAATACCGTGTTTTGACTCGATCGTGAGAAGGATACATACAATTTAATTAAATTCTTTTTTTTGTTATTTTATTTAATTTTAGAAACTAACTTAATGTTACATTTATCTCGTTAATTTAATTTGTTTTAAAATCTTTAATGTCTGCCTCTTCATTTAAATATTTGTTTAGGTAAAAACCCTTAGAATTAGGTTCTTAAGACCCTAGTTAGAGCCTTAAAATTTAATAAAATTCTTTTCATATCAAATTAATAAAATACACTTAATTATATTTGAACCCCAATAGATAAATTTGGTTAGACAATTCCTTAGGTTAATAATCACTAACATAGGATAAATAAAAGCTTTAACACATTAATTGTCTCTGATTGTTTGTTAAAAAAAGTGAAACTTAATTAATGTGGCGTCCTACCAAAAGGAGATGACGGGTTAGCGCCAGAAATGTTGGCGGTGATTATAGTTCATTCTCCAGATAGTGGGGCCGTTAAAATGAAATCATACTCATAAATGGACAATAAATTAAATTTCATATGAATTTGCAAATTCCGACATCAAAATATTTTGTAATCGGCTAGGTACCAATTTTTGGGCGCTGTGGGGTGCTAATCCTTCACCACGCGTAACCGACTCCCGAACCCTGTTTTGTGTTTTTCGCAGACCAAAACTGTTGTTTTAATAAAAAAAAATAACTATTTTATTAAAACAACCCATTTTAGGTGATCCAATCACACCTTTAAAAAAGACTGGATTCCCCAGCGGAGTCGCCAAGCTGTCGCGACCTTTTTAAAGGGGGTTTCGACGGTTTTTCTATAAAAGCCAAAAACAACGGAGTCGCCACCAATCTTTTTAAAATGTGTGATTGAATCACCTAAAAATGGGTTATTTTAATAAATTAATTTTATTTTATTAAAACAACGGTTTTGGTCTGCGAAAAATACAAAACAGGGTTCGGGAATCGGTTACGCGTGAGGAAGGATTAACACCTCACAGCGCCAAAAATTGGTACCTAGCCGATTACAAAATATTTTGATGTTGGAATTTGCAAATTCATATGAAATTTAATTTATTGTCCATTTGCAAATTCAAGTTAATATGACCCACTTTATTTGAAATGGGTATAAAGCCCAAATACACCATTCACCCACTTTTATTTTAAAACAAAGATCAAACACTCTATTTTAAAGGACTCATCAAATGTTCATGTAAAAAGATTGAAAATGAAGAACAATGGTCTTTAAAACTTTACAAAAGGTTAGAATTGCTCCAATTATAATTAAATTCAAAATAAAAGAAGTAAATAAAAAAATAAAAGAACAAGAACAATATATCTAAAAGTCAAGCTTTTCTTCTTGTATTCAACTTGAAAATGCCAATACAAACTTGAGAATGTTTATGAGATTTTCGGATGCTTGTGAGTGTCTTTACAAGTGAAGGGGAAGGGGTTTATATAGTAGTTTTACTATTCAAAAATACATGAAAAAATCAGAATAAATCACCCAAAAATCACTATTTTTCGGGTAAATTATTGCCTTAAATTCTTTGATTTGATTCCAATCTTTCATTCCTCTAATTTGACTGAATTTGCTTCCTAATTATGATGATTCTCCCATTTTGAATCGAATCTGATGAATCAAGACTGCTCTCTTCTACCTTTTTTATTTGTCAGCTCAATCTTTATTTTTGCTTGCGTGTTTTGCAGCTGCCATTGTTTCCCCATTTGATTCAAAATTGAATCAATGTTTGCTTCAATTGTCCAGGTTGCAAGCTGGCGCCAGGAAGCATGCAGGGATGACGTGTCGGACCCACCCAATCTCTTCCTTTTTTGATCCAGACCATTGATTCCTATTCGGATCCAATGGTTAATAACTAGCTGCACATGGGGTAAAAAGATGTCATCTAGGATTTTATATTTTGGTCACATGGGTTTTATTGAATGGACTTATTAAAATTAAATGGACCTTATTTTATTTAAATTGAACCCTATTTGAATTCAAAGGTTAATAATTGATTGTACATGAAAAATTAATTAGGGGTTTTTGTTTGGGCCAAATGGGTTTTATTGTATTAGGTTTTAATTAAAATGACTCTTATTTAAATTGGACACTTTATTTAAATAAATGGACCTTTTATTTTTTAAGTTTTATATATAATACTACTAATAATAATAGAAATACATATACGAAGTAAACTGATCCGAATAAAATAATGACTGCTAAAATTTAGTGACAACAGCTGCCCTTCTTTGCTCATTTCGGTGAAACGGGAATAGAGCAAAGAAAAAATGAACTGATTTTTTTAGCCAAACTGCAAAATGGACGTCGAACGTTAAAACAGGGTTCTATTCTCCTTATGCCTGAACGGATAGGCAGGTTTTGTTCTCCTCATACTCGAATAGATAAGCAAGTTCAACTCTCTCCATGCCCGAATAGATAGGTGGGTTCTATTCGCCTCATGCTCGACTAGATAAGCAGGTTCCACTCTCCTCATGCCCGAATGGATAGGCGGTTTCTATTCTCTTCATGCTCGAATAGATAAGCAGGTTCCACTCTCTTCATGCCCGAATGGATAGGTAGGTTCTATTCTCCTCATGCTCAAATAGATAAGCAGGTAAAAAAAGGTTTCATTCTCCTCATGCACGATTAGATAGGCAGGTTCTAGTCTCATCATGCTCAAATAGATAAGCAGGTTCAAAAAAGGGTTCTATTCTCCTCATGCACGAATGGATCTGCAGGTTCTATTCTCTTTATGCTCGAATAGATAAGCAGGTTCAAAAAAAAGGGTTCCATTCTCCTCATGCACGAATGGATATGCAGGTTCTATTTTCCTCATGCTCGAATAGATAAACAGGTTCAAAAAAGGGTTCCATTCTCCTCATGCACAAATGGATATGCAGGTTCTATTCTCCTCATGCTCGAATAGATAAGCAAGTTCAAAAAAAGGTTCCATTCTCCTCATGCACGAATGGATATACAGGTTCCGTTCTCCTCATGCCCGAATGGATACGCAAGTTTTATTCTCCTCATGCTCGAATAGATAAACAGGTTCAAAAAAGGGTTCTATTCTCCTCATGCTCGAATAGATAAGCAGGTTCCACTCTCCTCATGCCCGAATGGATAGGCGGGTTCTATTCTCCTCATGCTCGATTAGATAAGCAGGTTCCACTCTCTTCTTGCCCGAATAGATAGGCGGGTTCTATTCTCCTCATGCTCGAATAGATAGCAGGTTCAAAAAAGGTTCCATTCTCCTCGTGCATGAATAGATATGCAGGTTTTATTCTCCTCATGCTCGAATAGATAAGCAATTTCATACCTGCTAAACAAATACTATGATTATGATGAGCATGCTCCTAGAGATGCCTAACACATGAATGCATGTTTTTTTTTTCTTTTTTAGATTTTCTCTTTTTTTCTTTTTCTCTCTCTCTTTTGGGGGTTTTTCCTCTTTGTTTCCATGCGCATTTTATTGTTCAACCCAGATAGACTATCATGCTAGTTATTTATTCTTTGTATCTTTTTGCTTTAGAGAAAACATCTGATCTTTGCACATTTGCTCCCTCAATCAAGTTATCTTGTATTCTTGGTTGGAAGGACCTCACATTCTTCAACACTCTTTTTCTTTGTCTGGTTGAGAGAATAGAATCTCTCACATCCTCCCAAAAGCTTGAATAAAAGCTTTAACATCACTGTACATCTCTTCCAATGTCTGTAAAATTGTTCTCAATGTATGAGAAGGTTTAGCAATCATGCTGTCCTAAAATAATATCAAGCATCCTCAATGCTTCTTATGAGTTCTCAAATGCTTGCCCCCGTAGCAAAGCTTATTTCTACCTTGAATGTCTTCGAATAATATTGGCATTTTCTTATCTTCTTTTTATGCCTATTAGCATTGATGGCCTTAAATCCTTGTCCAATGCATATTGCCCCACTCTGGGCATGCCCTATTTAAAATTCAGATCCCATTGGCCAAAACTTCCTAAGTAAGGACATCAGAAATTGCCATGTGCTGCCTTTGCCAAGTCGATGAGGTATGGGGACACGAAATTCCTTCCAAGATGCCAAGTTTCCAAGAGATTCATTTTATGCTTGCCTAATTCATAAACTATCCAAGCCAACCTTTGTGGGTTTTCAACTCGGATCCTCCTTTAGTTTCAAGACGCCCTTTGCGGGTTTTCATCTTGAACCCCTCTTTTCTTTTTTATTTTTTGTATCTAAGGCGCCCTTTGTGGGTTTTCACCTTTCGATAATTTTATTTTTTCCTTTTTCTTTTTATCTTCATCTTTTATTTTTAGGAACAAAACTTCCGAATTCATCAGATTATGAAGCTCATCTCGATCCATCTCGACCAAGATCAATGTTCCTCCAAAGAAAACCTTTGTTACGACATAAGGCCCCTCTCAGTTAGGCGCTCACTATCCCTGTGAGTCTCTTTGGATTGGCGGTACTTTTTTTAATACTAAATCTCCTTCTCAAAATTCTCTCGGGTGAACTTTCTTCTCATGAGCTCACAACATTCTTCTTTGATTCACCTGACCAAGGCAGATGATTTTTCACCCATTTTTTATTGGATAACTCAACTAGTCATATCTTGCTTGGACTCACTCTACTTCTTTTAGTTTTGCTTCCATCAAGACGCGGAGAGATGTAATTTCAACCTTGATTGGCAACTCAACCTTTTATCTCATAAACTAATGAAGGCGGTGTTGCCCCTATTATTTCTTAATGAGATGGTGAACAATTGCTCCTGGATTTGGAATCAATACCAAGAAACCTTTATTTTTTTCATGATTCTATGTCACTTTACTTGTAAGATGCAAGAAAAGGGTTGGCAATGAGGATTTAAAGAAAAATAAGAGGCTAGAAATGAGGATTTAAAGAAAAATAATGGCTTGAAATGAGGGCTCAAGGGAAGGAGTCATGGCAAACATGGAAAAGAGCAAAGTCAGATGCTCCAAAATTCATAGTATGAATGATTCATGAATCCATCAACCAGATAGTATCCCACTTTTAGGTGGCTCTCTTTATCTCACTCACTCTACGAATTTCAATATTCCCACTTTTCTAATCTCAATAAGACATTAGAAGTTTGGGGTCCCTGAAGAAAGGTTAACTCAATTAGGCGGAATGTGTTCTAAAAATAAACTCCTTCTCTCAGATATTCATGTGTGATCCAAATGGTCTTTAAAGGCTTGTAATGTAGGCTAGGATCATGTTACAAAAAAAGATATATAGGCTCAAATACATGTTTAAGGGTGATTAAACCAAGGATCAATATTTTTCTGATGAAATATCTATTCTTTTATTCTATGAATCACTCTATACTGCCCATTTTGGGTTTTCACCCTATAGTTCATTTCCCTTTCTGGAACATGTCTTATTTGAAGGATTCCGCACATGTTTTTCTCCTATTTCAATTTTTTCTTTGTATTCCAGCTTTTATTTATTTCATTTCTTTTTCTTTTTTGTGTTTTTTTTCTTATTTTTTTGCTTTTTTTGTCCTTTTATTTTGAATTTAGGACATTAAACTTGATATTTTCTTTCTCACTTGCAAACAATTTTCATCATCTTTGCCCTCAGTGTGAGGAGTGATCCTTGGTTAGAGTTTAAATACAAGAAAAAATATCAGGCTCAAAAGAGGACCAAAAAGGTTTTTTTTATTTGAGAAGGGAAATGAAGGAATGCCAAATGTCATTTCACACACAAATATCATCAAAGAGAAGCAGTCTTCAATTGGTAGATGTTTTAGAGTTATCACTTCATTGAAGAACCTTAACAACAATGCCTGAGAGGAAAATTCACTCAAAATGGGGTTTTCCCATTGATCCTGAACACACTTTATTGCCCTTCTATCTTGGGATTAGATTCTAGAATCATTCATACAATCAATAATATGGGCTTTGTCAATATGATGCATTTGGAAGGGGGATAGATGAAGATGAAATGCATAAAAAAATGAAATGTTTGCCACTTAAGAAAAATAAGGGAAATGCATCTTTAAACAAGTATATTAACATAGAAGCCCTTACAAAAGATCCCTAATGCTCGCGGGCACAAACAAAAGGGTTGGTTCTAGGTATGACCCTAATATTGTTTGGGAAAATGCCCACATCTACCTCCGTGACAAGATTCTATTGCTAGAGTAGTTCAGGTTATAGGTGCTCGTTATATTTTTCTTTCTCGAGTCTCCCACTTTTGATGGTTGCCAATATGAGTTCCCCATTCATGACCATGTCTGTAAAACCTTTGTTGGCATGGTTTAACATATGGTTATAGAAAGGCCCATTTAAAGTCTCTACGAATGTTGGAGTAACCTCGTTTTCCAATAGTGGAGGTTGAACTTGGGCTGTCATGTCTCGCCACCTCTGAGCGTATTGACAAAAATCTCGTTGGGCCTTTGTTTCATGCCCTGTAGTATGATCCTGCTTGAGACCATGTCTATCACATGCTCGTACTATTTTACGAAAGCTCTTGACAGATCTCTCGAAGTGCGTATGTTGACCCGGCTCAATTGGGTATACCATCGGGCAGCAGATCCTGATAGAATGTCTTATAAACAATAGATGAGCAGTTTCTCGTTTTCCAAGTGTAGTGACATTTTTCGGTAGTACATGGTCAAGTGCGCTGAAGGGCAAATGGTCCCGTCATACTTCTCGAAGTCGAGAGTTTTAAATTTTGGAAGAACCACCAAGTCATACACTGGACTTAAATCTCTAGCATCTATGCCACCATAGCCATTTCCTCCTTGTAGGGCTCTGATGATCTCTTCGAGCCTGTCACACTGATCTTCTAACCTCTTATTCACTCTGAACTTGTCAGCTGCCTTATGGAGATCCCGTACCTTAATACCTTAGTTTTTCCCATGATTTATCCTAGACCTTTCTGGAAGATGAGCTGATGTTCCTGCTATGCAGATATGGAACCTCCCCTTTGGTGGAAATGTCTCCAAAGTCATCTTGGGTTGGGGCGATAAAACATTGTCAACTTCAATCGTCTTTCCTCTTTTTGGGTCTTTGAATCCCAACATAGCCGCTATTTGGCTGACAATATTTTTCTGAGCTTGTGCAATTTCTTCTTTTAAGTCTTTCTCCATTTTATTGAGTCTATCTTGAGTACTCTTGTGGTTTATTTCTAAAGTTGTCAATCTTTCCTTTGTAGTCATAGCTCGAGTATCGTATTCGTGCAGAAACTTGCTACTTGAATAGAATTTACCATAATTAATCTATATGTATGTATAAAATGATCAAAGCATAAACTATTGCAAACAAAAAAATGCAAATGTATAAATGCATGCGAAGGGTCGTCGATTCCATTAAGGTATTGCTCTAGAAATAGTTTTTCATTGGATATCGAAGTTTCTTATTACAAAAGATTATGAATTATATCACGAGTATATCTCGGCCTGAGTGCCCAACTCTTTTATTTCTTCAATCAACCACAAGAGTATCAGTCCCACTTTCCATAATGGCCTGATACACTGACAAACAATATTAGCTTTCTTAGCTAGCACTATCACATGCTTGGCTACTTCTTAAATCTATACCAATTCATCTCGCTCTTGGAACCTTCTAACATTGTCCCTAAGCTGGGTGGATCAGTAATCATTGCCCCTTCATTGGTATCTTCAAGGACCAATAACTTTGTCTTGAATGTTGTTCTCTATGTGCCCATTGGTTGACCTCGGACCAGCGACGCATACTCGCATTATCGTCCTCTTTCTGAAGAAGTCTTCTATCCATCGTGAAAAACTATTTTCTACTTGAGCAATGTGCTTTAGAATCAACCCCTTTTAGATATGAGATGTGGATACAAAAATATGCAAAACAATACAAAACAAGAAAAAGAAAGAATTAGTACTTTGAAAAACGTAAAAGGTCCAAAATAATTTCATTGTACAAATAGTAACTGGGAAGCGCATTCCAACACTTCTGGACATGTCTCCACGGACTATTCTTACGAAATAATTTTGATCAAATTCTACTTCAATGGTTTATCAAAAGGCTCTATTGGGGTAGGCTTCTAGATTCACACATGGTTTGGTTCTATAAAGGTCCTTGAGCTGTCCTCGCTGTCCCCTACTAAGGGTAGCAAGGCCCTTGATTCTCACCCATTATAGGCTTCAAATGAACCAAGTTCAACTCAGGAGGACTTATTTCCCATGCCTTCATGAAGGATCAGTATCCTTACGAAGACAATGGGAATATGAGTCCCGAAGGTACTTTCTAGGCTTATACGAAGAATCAATATTCTTACATGAGCAAAGCGTTTTCCCCTCACTTAAACGATCGAGACAACGCTCGGGTATAGAGCTTATAATCAAGCTTTAAATGCGTAAAATGAGATCATATTCATAAATGGACAATTAAATTAAATTTTACATGAACTTAGCAAATTTCGACATTAAAACAAAATTTAATCGACTTGTTGCTTGACTCTCTTTTTTGTTTTAAAAAAAAATGTCCCCAGCAGAGTCGCCAAGCTGTCGCGACTTTTTTAAAGAGGTTTTGACGGTTTTTTTTTATAAAAGACAAAATAACGGAGTCGCCACCAACCTTTTTAAAAGGTGTGACTGGATCACCTAAAATCGAGTTATTTTAATAAAATCATTTTATTTTATTAAAACAACAATTTTGGTCTGTGAAAACACAAAAAAACGGGTTCGAAAGTCTGTTACGTGTGGGGAAGGATTAACACCCCCACAACGCCTAAAAATTGGTACCTAGCCGATTACAAAATATTTTAATTTCAGAATTTGCAAGTTCATATGAAATTTAATTTGCTATCCATTTTTGAGTATGATTTTATTTTAACGGCCCTACCATCCAAAGAATGAACTCTAATCACCGCCAACATTTCTGACGCTAACCCGTCACCTCCTTTTGATTGGACACCACATTAATTAGGTTTCACTTTTTTAACAAACAATCAAAGAAGCAATTGGTGCGTTGAAAGTTTTATTATTCTAAGTTTGTGATTATTAACCCTAAAAAATTGTCTAGGTAAACTTTACCTATTAGGATTCAAATATTGTTAAGTGTCAATTATGATTATTAGGTGAAGAAGAGAATTTTATCAAACTTTAAGGCTCTAAATTAAACTAAGGTTGTAACACTAGAGAACCTAAACCTAGGAGTTTTACCTAAACTAATACTTAAATGAAGAGGCATGCATTAAAGGTTTTAAAAAAACAAATTAAATTAATGAGCTAAAGGTAACATTAAGTTAGTTTACACAATTAAATAAAATAACAAAAAAGGAAATGAATTTAATTAAAAAATATGTATCCTTCTCACGATCAAGTCAACACACGGTGTTTGGACAACTTTTATAAAAAAAAAGGATAATTTTATTATTTTTTAAAGAATGTGATGAAGAAAAAGTTTGGTAAAAAATTTTGGAATAAATAAGGAAAAGAAATTAATGGTTAGGTTATAAATAAATCAAAAATGATAATGTCAAATTTAAACAAAAAACACTTAAATGAGTTTCAAGGAATAAAAAAATGTATGAGTTCAAGTTAAAATGACCCACTTTATTTGAAATGGGTATAAAGCCCAAAAACACTATTCACCCACTTTTATTTTAAAACAAAGATCAAACACTCTATTTTAAAGGATTCATCAAATGTTCATGTAAAAAGATTGAAAATGAAGAACAAGGGTCTTTAAAACTTTACAAAAGGTTAGAATTGCTCCAATTATAATTAAATTCGAAATAAAAGAAGTAAATAAAAAATAAAAGAACAAGAGCAATATACCTAAAAATCAAGCTTTTCTTCTTGTATTCAACTTGAAAATGCCAATACAAACTTGAGAATGTTTATGTGATTTTCGGATGCTTGTGGGTGTCTATTTACAAGTGAAGGGGAAGGGGTTTATATAGGATTTTTCATCCGAAAATACATGGAAATTCAACCAAAAAATCCCAAAAATCAAGTAAAATTATTCCCCTAATTTCTTTGATTTAATTCTAATATTTCCCTCTTCAAATCTGGACCAAATTTGTTTCCTCCTTTCCTTGATCTGATTCGAATTTGAGAAATTAATGGGCTGTTTTTTCCTTTTTGATTCGAATCAAATTGACCACCTTAATTGCTTTCCATTTTCACAAGCTTGATTTCCTTTGTTTTGCAGGTTTGGAGCAGCATGCGGGTGGGGGAGAAAGGTGATGCATGAAAGCCATGGTGCGTGGGACCCACGCATTGGATGTTGACCTTCCTTTTCTTCTTGATCCAATCTGGACTGTTGGATCATATTTGGATCCAACGGTTAATAATTGACTATACATAAAAAATTAATTAGAGGTTTTTATTTGGGCCAAATATGTTTATTGTATTAGGTTTAATTAAAATGGACTCTTATTTAAATTGGACACTTTATTTAAATAAAGACTTTTTTTTATTTTTTTGGGTTTTATATATAATACTACTAATAATAATAGAAACACATATACGAAGTAAACTGAACCAAATAAAATAATGACGGCTAAAATTCAGTGACAACAAAAAGGATAAGGGAGGTCTTGGATAATATATAAGCGGTGACGTTGCACAACATATTATACATGTCTTTTGAGAATTGAGTAATGGCCCGTGATATTTGCCTATAGCTTCTTTAAGTATGATAACTTCAATTTGTCGAGGAGGGTCATCAAACAATATATGGTAAAGTTCACAAATAGTCACTAAACTTTGATCAATTATTCAATTTGGTAATCAAACTTTCAATTCTACAATGTTACCATTAAACTTTTATTTTTGCTCTAGTTTGGCCACTAACCTGTAAACAGTCGTTAAAAGGGTGACATGATAGTTAAATATTTTGTATAATATATAACACATTTAGTCCTCCACATTTACACATTCAAATAATTTAGTCCTAATTCAAAAAAATAAATTTAACCCTAATTATTTACAAACTATTTCAATTTGGCCATATTTTTAATTAAAAATAATTTAACTTTAAACTATAAACTTTAAGCTTTAAACCCTAAACCCAAAACTCAAAACCCCAAACATTAAACTCGACACCTTTCACATTAAGTCTACACAATAAACTTTATCTTTGCTAATTTTTAAGTTGATTGAAAGTACTTGCATTCTTCTTTTGGGGGAGTGTAACGTACAACATCTAAAATGCGACTAAAAACAACGAAACCTAAAATGTTAGAAAAATAGAACTTAAAATTTTATTCACCAACCAAAAAGTTATACTTTTTGATAATATTTTAGGTAGCTAAAAAGAAAAAAAAAGTGTGTAACCGGAAGGATGTGTTACCGGTAAATTAAAAAACAAGGAACTTAAAATGTTAATCATCAACCTAAATATTACCAAAAGATATAACATTTTAAGTTAACATGGTAAGTTTCAGAACTTACTATAAAGTATCGAAACTTACCAAAATATGTAACATTTTCGGTTGCAACCTAAAATGTTTTCATTATATATAATATTTTAGGTTGCAACCTAAAGTTTAGAAACTTAGATAACATTTTTGGTTGCAACCTAAAATATTTCTGATACGTATAATGTAACCCCCTTAGCCCGGCATAGCCGAAACTAAACTAAAAGAGTCACATTAGGTTTACCGAAGCAAACCTGAACTAACAACCTAAATCGAGTCCATTTTTTTCGTTTTTATCTTGCCTAAATGCATTTTAATATTTTCCTATGTGAGCATGCTTCACCGGAAACATCACATTAACAAGAGATTGCAAAACGAGATTCAATTGCTCATCAATTCACAATAGGGAACAAAATGTAATTTTTGCAAATTATAGGGTTTCTATCATAATTAAGATTACCCAACCATAATTAATCCAATTACATGGTCACGTGTTAAATTCCAATTCAAAACAACCATCCAACCTCATTCAATTACGTACATAACATCAGGGACTAATTTGAAAGATTTTCAAACTTTAGCAACAGGATTTTAGGAATCAACATCACGTACGGATATAGGCAAACCCATACCGATACAGCCTAACTAACAAAATGGCTAACCGTACCGATACACGTATAACCACATCGATATGATATGTTGACCAACCCGTATCATACGGCCTTGACCTCGTACCAATCCCCCCTTTGTTATCTCAAAACTCAGAATTCCAGTGGCTAAAGCCCGTACCGATATGGTACCCCGCGTATCGATACAACTTATTAATATCAAAGGGATCGTTTTGATACGCTTACCCGTGTACCCACACCAGTGTATAAATTTCTTTAAGGAGTAACTATATGGTGGCTAAGCGTACCGGTACTCTATGCTTTATTTCAACGAGTTGAGCCTTATCAAGACCCCGCTTACCGATCCTGAGGTACCCATTCTGGTACGCAGAGGCATGTAATGACCTCTAGGTCCAACAAATGACACTTTGCTCACTCCAAACAACATTAACACATATCAAATCATCATACAACATCATCATCATGCTTAAACATCAACATACCAGCATTTTAAGCCAACCTAACAAGTCTAACACAATTAGTCATAAAATCTATAGGCATGCTCCCTAGTCAACATCCAAAATATAAATCCATCCACATCTCAAGCCCTTTAAACCATTTACAAGTCCAAACCAACAAATACAACTTGCAAAAATAGGGAGTTCATCAAAAACCCTTCCAAAACAACATTTGACACATTGCCCTTATTACTACTATATAACGTTCAAATCATACTTTGAAAATAAGTCCTTGGAAATCCTTCCTTGCTTCCTCTCTGCCCACAACCTTTTATTCTCTGCATTGATAAAAAAAGAAGAGCGTAAGCACACTAGGCTTAGTGAGGAATGCTCAAAAACCAACCACCATCAATACATTTTAAACCTTTTAACAATCCTTTTGATAAACACTTTTCAAAATATTTTTGAATCGTCATTTCAACATCATGCCTTATCAAAACCATGGACATAACATTTCCAAAATAGCATATTAAACCATGTGCAACATGTATCATGGATTCAACAGCAAAGTCCCATTTGCTACCCTCAATTTAAGCTTTCCCATGCATACTACTAATACAAGGCTTAAAGAGCAAACATGTTTAAATCACATTAATCAACATAATCCAACCCATGATACATTATCAATTATATTGGCTTACAAGTGATCATTAACTAAGTTTCACTTTACAAAACATAACATCGGATACACGAATTCAATAAGTGTTCCCCCAACACTTAACATACAATCTACTGTCATCTCAAGGTTCACACATGGGAGTTTTCGGTACCCATAAACCCTTCCACTGTTGTGACACCCGTGGTGGAGCCTTCGATACACATAAACCTCTCAACACCACTCATCGGCTAGATGTATAACCCACTAACGGGAGTCTTTGGTATGATTAAACCCCTCAACCCTTAGGGTACTTTGATGGAGTACTCGGTACACATTAATCCCTAAACATTCAAGGCATCTTTTTATAGTGCACTACCAATCCTATGGCTGACCAACTATATCCGATTACATTTCCTAACCTTTTCATATCATCACTTGCCAATATAATTCATTTTATTAACAACAACTCATTGTTTTCACATGCATAATCAAAATCATTAAACCAATGCAACAAAACCTTGCATTAACCAATATTCACAAACATTAACGAAACATGCATTACTTCCAAATGCATCCACTTCATTATGTAATCATTTTTCAGTATTAAACCATGCTCAAAACATGCATATACAGTGAGTAATTAAGCTATTTAAACAAGTTTATAAAACCAAACGCCAAACCGAGTGAGAGAATTCATCCTTTACTTTGAGCTTAGACTAGCGTTTCAAGCTTGATCTAAACTCCCAAACACAACTTTCAAACCTTTGAAAAGCTGTAAAACCCATTCTCACTCATCGAACACGCAATGCCTCGCTTGCCGAAACGGTAACCTCGCCTCCAAAGTTTCCGAAACAAATGCTCAAGCTTGAGGACCAACTTTCTCTGATTTATCCACACAAAAACAGAGGATACATTGCATCAAAATGCAATCAATAACACAACAACATGAATCCTTAACATCATTTACCCAAAACCACTCCACAACAATCGAAATTAACATCAAACATCTTCCAAAGTTAACCCAGCCATAACCTAACATCTTAAACCATCAATTAAAATCTAAAAACACATCAACAACATCCTTATACCTCCAGCATTCATAAAACATCCATAACACCTCAAAAACTCATAACTAACAACCTAGAAAATTAGAGATTCACATAATTTTGGGATTCCAATGTTAAAGCCCACTTATTAACATTAATAAACATCAAAATCATGATTAAAATCAACCAAGAACTTAACAAAACAGAGTCTATACGAAAATCCCTCAATTAAACCAATTAAATCACAATTTAACAAATCTTCCATAATTAAATCATCAACTCAAGTTAGAAAATATATGTAAAGGATCAATAACTTAAGAATTTCAATAAAGAACTTTGTATTATAAGAGAAGAATGAACCTCACCTCTAATGCCTGGTTTTCCCCTTAATTGGATGAATTTACATAGCAAAACAATGAAAATCCAATTAGATTTTTGTTAGGAAACCATTGTAGTTCCATTTGAAATCAAAAGATTAATTGAAACAAGATTTTACTTGAGAATTTTGAAGAGAAAAGAAGTGTTTGGCTGGAGAGAATTGGAGAGAAAATCCTTTTTGAGAAAAGTTAGTTACGTCAAATTGTTTTAAAACTTTTTAATTGGAGGGAAAAGTCTGATATTAGACTTTAGGGTAAATAGCTCCTTAAAGATTCAAAGTTTGACTCTTTAACAAAACAATCACTAAAAACAATTTTAAAACTTTATATTTTGGTCACTATCCAAAATGTCAAATCCCGAGACCCATTTTTATAAAATTGATTTTACCAAAATCATTTCCATATTAAATAATGATTTTAGATAATTTTTCCATAATTTAACCCTTCCAAAAATATTTAATCCAATTTAAACCCCGAAACTGACTCGAATCCTCTAATCTGATCCAACGGACCATCTAAACCACCTAGCAAACTCCTAGGCCCAAAACTAGGGTGTTACATATAACAATTTAGGTTGGATGATGCAAGTCTCGAAACTCAAAGACAAGTTTTGAAACTTGTCGTGAAATGTCTCTATTCAAGATATTATCCATTGTTATCGATCAAAGGATGAAATGCTTCAATGAGGGAAAGTAATTCTTATATAGAGAAATCTGCAAAAAGCTTAAATTTTTAAATTGAGATTTCAAAATTTGAATCTTTTCTTTTTCAAATAGACTTATTTTTAAGTTCTTAAAACTTATTTTTAAGTTCTTAACTCTTTAATGGAGATTTTGTTAATTTCGAACTAAACCTAAGAGGTAATTAAGACTTCTTATAGTATATGAATAATCTAAACTTGATTTTAACAAATCAAACCCAGAATTAGGTAATTAATGAAAGAAATAGCTTATTGTCAAGTTTCTTTAACTCTTTAATGGTGATTTTGTTAATTCCGACCTAAACCTGAGATTTTTTATTGGGTAATGAAGATTTCTTATAGTATATGAGTAATCTAAACTTGGTTTTAACAAATTAAATACAGAATTAAGATGTTGATGAAAATTTGTGTTATTGTTTTTAAGCTAAAATTTTTGATTTTGAGTAAAACGTGAATTTAGGTTGCGAAGTTTTGAAACTTAAAGCAAAGTTTCGATATTTGTCGTGAAACCTAAAATATAACTGGTATGCATAACATTTTAGGTTGGAATGACAAAAAATTTTGTGAGTATCGAAACTAAGAACAAAGTTTCGATACTTTCCGTAAAACCTAAAATTGTAACCAGTATGCATCACATTTTAGGTTGGAATGACACAATATTTTTGTTGGTATCAAAACTTAGAACAAAGCTTTGATACTTG
This sequence comes from Hibiscus mutabilis, assembly GCA_019671005.1. Taxonomy (NCBI): domain Eukaryota; kingdom Viridiplantae; phylum Streptophyta; class Magnoliopsida; order Malvales; family Malvaceae; genus Hibiscus; species Hibiscus mutabilis. The sequence continues at coordinate 28,285,785 of CM033749.1, forward strand.
TCGTGAAACCTAAAATATAACCAATATGCATAACATTTTAGGTTGGAATGACAATTTTTTGTAAGTTTGAAAACTTAGAACAAAATTTCGATACTTGTCGTGAAACCTAAAATGTAACTAGTATGCATAACATTTTAGGTTGGAATGACACATTTTTTTTATAAGTATCGAAACTTACAACAAATTTTTGATACTTTTCTTGAAACCTAAACTATAACTAGTATGCATACATTTTAGGTTGGAATGACACAATTTTTTGTAAATATCGAAACTTAGAACAAGGTTTCGATACTTGTCGTGAAACCTAAAATGTAACCAATATGCGTAACATTTTAAGTTGGAATGATACAATATTTTTGTAAGTATCGAAACTTAGAACAAAGTTTTATTACTTGTTGTGAAACTAAAAGTATAACCAGTATGCATAACATTTTAGGTTGGAATGACATTTTTTGTAAGTATCGAAACTTAGAACAAAGTTTTAATACTTTTCGTGAAACCTAAAATATAACCAGTATGAATAACATTTTAGGATGAAATGACACAACATTTTCGTAAGTATCGAAATTTAGTTCTAAGTTTCGATACTTGTCGTGAAACCTTGTAGCGATGTCTCCGATTCGCTAAAAAAAACTGAGTTTTTGAAGTGTTTGTGATTTTTCGGATATAAAATGTTTATTCCGTGGGGGGTTTAAAAAACCGCATTTTATTTAGAAATTAGAGTCGCCACCGGCCACTTAGGTAGGCCGGACACCATAAAAACCAGAGATTTTGAAAACTGTTAGGTTCGGGAGTCGGTTACGGATAGGGAAGGATTAGCACCCCCACACCGCCCAAAATTGGTACTTTAATAATTACCGCTTTATTAATATTGGATTTTCCGGATTAAAGTGACGATTAGTTTAAAATTCGGTTATAATTGCGAATAAATTTTAAAGGCCCCGTTATCCGAGAGTAAACGCCCAACCACTATCACTACGCCTGATACTGGCCCCGTTTACGCTCGGATAAAAGGGCACCACATTGACAATTAATATTCCGTTATGCAAACCTAACAAAAACATTATAGACAAATATTTACAAAGACGTGGAACTACAAAAACATAAGAGACATAAACATAATAAAATTAAAATGTAAAATGCATGAACAAAAACATTGTAACAGGTCCTAAAAATAAAACAACAAATACAAATATAAACATGCAAAAAGAGACATGCTTTCCAAAACTAAATTAATTAAATCCAACATACTTACACATAAAGATGAATTACAACTACCACCTACATGACATATACACATGGCATAATATGATACCAAAATAATAAAACAACATACTAGAATAAAACTAATATTTAATACTTAACATATGACACAAATTTCATGCATAAATAAAAACATTGTATATGACAAACAATATCACACTATCATATAACCTAAGAAGTAAAAAGATAGGAACACGGTATAACATATTTTAATACACAAATTATATGGATATAAATTAACATACTATACAAAACATATACCAATACCAAAAGAACGATATGAACATGCTAAAAACATATAAAAGGGATAAATATTTAAACATAAAAAGGGACTGAAATGGGATAATAAAAAACATAAGGCATAAATTAAAAAGTGCATTTAGGGATCGAATTAAGAACCAGACAAAACCCATAAGGACTGGAAGTGTAATAAGACCAAGGGGCAAGCTCGGACTAAAAACTTCAGAAACGCGGAGGGTTTAAGTGTGCATTTTTTCCTTTTTTAAAACTGATTTCGGTTTAATATAGGGGTTGAAGTTGAAAGGAAGCGAAGTAAAGATATTGAATTAGAATAAAAAAGATGAAAGAGAATACAGTAACAAAGGACATGGATTAGCGTTGTAATTAACCCAGGACCAAAAATAAAAGCGGGAAAGAAAAAAAAGGACCTCTCATGTAATTAAACCATTTAAACATCAAAGGGTTATTATTTGTTTTATAACCGGTAAAAAGAGATTAAACCTAAACCTAAAACTTGGCCTTCCTCTTTTTCTCTCAACAGAATCGACAGCGCCGCTCACCCCTTTGTCTCCGGTGTCCTTCCCCGGCGGTGGCGGATCCCAAAACAACTTCCAAAAGACTCTCACCTCTCTTTAAAACCCGAATATACGCCTAGAATTTAGGGAAAACACTCCGATTTGCCCAGATCTGAAAAACCCGAAGCCCTCGAAAGAAAAAAAAACCCTCATTTTTACAACCCCGACATCTCTCCTCTCGACCGATTCACCCTAGGAGTGGGCTTATCACTGATGAGAAGGAGGATCGGCGATCAAGGTAAACACACCTTATTAGTTTATTGTCCCTTTTTTATGAAAATCATACATGCATAGTAAAAAGAAATCTAGATTGTTACCACTAGAAACTTTGAGTTTTTTTTGTATTTCTGGAACATGGAGACCGATCCCCCTTTTACAATTTTTTTGATACATATATATTCTGATCTCTATTTGGTAGAGGATATGACACAAAATACATATTTTCTGTGATTTGGTCATTGACATGATCTCTATTTTTCTGTGCTTTCTGGCAAAATTCTGAGCATGGTGGTTGGTACGGCCGACGTAGGGAGCATGGTGGCAGCGTGGTGGAGGTGTCGTTCGGCCAGACTTAATCTTGGCTGTTGGATCAGATTCGATCCAACTGCTTGGATTGGTTGAAGATGAACGGTCAAGATTTAATCTGGGCGATGACGTGGTGGCCCCGGATCGAGACACGTGGCGATGGCAGCTGAATGGTCTCGCGCGAGATAACTGGACGGTGAGTGGTCTTCATGCGCGGCAGATGAATATCACCTTAAATTGATCTGGACCGTTGACTGCAAGAAAAAAAAAGTCATCAGACTTGGTTCTAGGGTTTAGTTAATTAGGTTGGGGTTTGGACTTAGCCGAGATGGGCCATGTAAATATACTTGGGTCTTATATTTGTATAAGGACTGGACCTCAATTGTTATTTTTTTTGGGTTTATAATTTATGGGTTTCATTTTAAGTTAGTCCATTAATAATGATAATATTAATAATAATAATACAAACACACACACACGTACATACAATACGTGTAAATGCAAAACACTAACATTTAATGACATACAAGCATGCATACATATACATACAGACACATACATATACCAATATATATATACTCACACACCAACTCATCAGATATATACATTATATATACACACATCATACATGCAAATTAATGAAATATTCAAACATGCAACATACGAGCATACATATAAATAATTACTAATACGTACATATTTATGCACTCATAGATATCACACATATACATTTTTATCTTACTAACACTCATGAAACAATAATATTAATTATATATTAGCACAATATTTACAAATCAGATAAAAATGAGTGATTACAGTTGCCCCTATTTGCTTGTTCTCGTAGAATGGCAACAAAGCAAAGATTCATAAGCACTCATTTTTATCCAACTTCCCTGTTTGTAGCTTTTGAAACACGAGTTCTTCTGGAACTCTCCGCTTTTCCTCGGCTGAATCTTCGGGCTCGTAAGTCCTTCCTATATAACTTCTTCCCCATCCGATCTTGGAGCTACAGGCTCTTCCTATATGGAACCCTTCACTATGAAGCCTCAAGTTATGAGTCCCTCCTATATAGAACTTTTCACTTTGAGACGGTAAGGCTTGGAGTCATTCATATATAGAACTCTTTGCCTTCAACGCGACTGGTTTTTTCTACATAAAACCTTCTGTACCACGGATGGGTTCTTCTGACTAGGAGTTCTTCCTGTATAGAACTGATAGTCTTCAAACCTGGGAGCCGTCAATCCTTCCTATATAGAACTTTTAGCTTCTGAAATCTTGGAGTTATGAGTTCTTCCTATATAAAACCTCTCACTCTAAGACAGTAAAGCTCGGAGCCCTTCCTATATAGGACTCTTCGCTTTTAACGCAACAGGTTCTCCCTACATAAAACCTTGTGTGTCATGGGTGAATTCTTTCAGCTGTGAGCTCTTCCTATATAGAACTGCTAGTCTTCACCCCGGAGCTGTGAGTCCTTCCTATACAAAACTCTCAGCTCCTGGAACCCTAGAGCAACGGATTCTTCCTATATAGAACCTCTCACTGCAGGCGCTTGGAAACATAGGCCTTTCCTATATAGAACCTTCACCTTCACATTTGGGATTCACACCAGGATGGCTACCGATGTTTCTTTGAATCTGTAGATACATGTCTAAGATAAGACAAAATGCTATGACAAATGAATTGACATGCTCCTAATCCTAAGGATGTCTAACTATTCGTGATGCATGAGTGTCAATATCTTGGTGGGCCTGCTTTAGTCCTCAGTCAACCTCGACCTTACGTTGTTTGCTTTCTCCTTTTTTCTGGCGGCGATACCACATTTCACTGTCGGGTTCAACCATTCTAACCTTTCTTTTTCTGAATTTCTGATTTGGGGTTCTAAAGTGCCCTTTCAGGTTTTCGCTTTAGAGGTTTCTTGTTTTTTCTTTCTTTTTATCTTCTTTCTTTTTTCTTTCCTTCTTTTTTTGTTTTTGTTTTTTTAAGTGCCCTTCCGGGTTTTAACCTGGGAGATCTCTCTCGTTGTCTTGAATGCTTTCTCTTAAACAAGCAGGGTGTGCGCCATTGGTCATCCTACCCTGGTGCTTGAAGCCTTCTGCCTGCCCTGTCAACAGACGTTATGTAAGCAGCTAGAGGGTAAGGTTAACATCGTTTTCTAATCGCCTGCATCTTTAAGGTTAGATCATAGTAATGCTAAAAAATCTCTTGTTTATCATAAGCCTATGTTAGCTTATTTGCATGATATTAACAAGAAGGCAAGGAATGGCTGCTCAAAAATATGGTTTTATTACGATTAAGGGTTTGGAACAACTTTGAGAGAGTCATGACACACACGAGGAAAAGGAAAAGCCAAACATGAAATACAAGATCCCTCATTATCTTTAGTATGAATGATACATGATCCTTTCAACCGGCGTAGAATCCTTGCCTGAAGATCCCTCTTCACAGGGTTCATGGAGACGACCCTTCTCTTCGGATATCCAACCTCTCAATTTATCCGAGCTGCCCTTTACGGGTTTTCGACTCGGATCCTTCTTGTTCTTCAAGACGCCCTGTTTTGGATTTTCGCCCTGAGCTCTCTATTTTTTTTATTTTTTTAAACGTAGTATTTCTTAACAGCATCAGAATTTATAGGGATTTTCAGCTCGTCTCCATCCATTTTCGTTAAGATTAAGGCTCCTCCTGAGAATGCCTTTTTTACCACGTATGGCCCTTCCCAGTTGGGCATCCACTTTCCTCGAGAATCTTTCTAAATTGAGAGGATTTTCTTGATCACCAGATCCCCTTCTCTGAATTCTCTTGGGCGCACCTTTTTGTTGTATGCCCGCATTATTCGTTTTTGGTACATTTGACCATGGCAAATGGCCTTTAGTCTCTTTTCTTCAATGAGATTTATTTGGTCGAGTCTAGCTTGCACCCATTCAGATTCTTCCAATTTTACTTCATTTAAGACCCAGAGCGATGAAATCTCCACCTCAATGGGGAGTACTGCTTCGGTACCATACACTAAGGAATAGGGTGTTTCCCCTGTCGACGTGCGAATGGACGTCTTATAGGCAAAAAAGGGCAAATGGCAGCCTTTCGTGTCAATCCCTGTAGGTATCCGTCGTCTTTGCTATGATCTTCTTTATGTTCTTGTTTGCTGCTTCCACTGCCCCATTCATTTTAGGACGATAGACTGTGGAATTATGGTGTGTTATCTTGAATTGGTTGCATATGTCCATCATCATTTTGTTATTCAGATTGGAAGCATTATCGGTGATGACCCTTTCTGGCAAACCGTATCAACAAATGATCTCTTTTTTAGGAATTTACATACTGTGGTCCTTGTGATATTGGCGTAAGACGCTACCTCTACCCATTTAGTTAAATAGTCTATAGCAACCAAAATAAAACAGTGTCCGTTGGAAGCCTTTGGGTGAATCTGCCCGATGACGTCCATACCCCATGCTGCAAAAGGCCACGGAGAATTCATGGTGTGTAAAGGTGATGGGGGAGCATGAATCTTTTCGGCATAAATTTGGCATTTGTGGCATTTCCTGGCGTAATCGATACAATCTCCCTCCATAGTCAACCATAAATAGCCATATCTCATAATTTTTTGGGCTATAGACAGCCCGTTGGCGTGCATCCCACATAGACTGTCGTGTACCTCGGCTAAAATCTCCTTCGCCTCCCGGGCATCCACACATCTCAACAATGTCTGATCATGACCTCTTTTATATAGGATCTCCCCATCTAGGACATATCCTGTTGTCGTTTTTCTGAGTGTTTTTTTGTCATTGTCATTTGCCCATTCGGGATACTTTTGAAGCTTGACATATTGCAAGATGTCATAGTACCATGGGTTTCCATCAATCTCTTCCTGCACATTACAACAATGAGCAGGCCTTTCAAAAGTCTGCATCTTGATGGGCTTCATTTCTGCCCTGTGTTTGTTTTGAACATGGAAGCCAAGGTTGCCAAGGCGTCTGCCATCTGATTTTCTTCTCTGGGAAGGTAATTGAAGTTGACCTTTTCGAACTCCTTGGCGAGCTCTTGAATCAATTCATAATATTTGACCAACTTTGGGTCCCTGGTTTCCCATTCCCCACGCAACTAGTAAATCACTAAGGCTGAATCTCCGAATACTCGAAGTTCTTTAATCTTTCTTTCAATAGATGAGTTTAGTCCCATAACGCAGGCTTCGTATTCAGCTATATTGTTGGTGCAGAAGAATTCTAGTCTGCTAGTGAAGGGATAATAGACATTATCGGGGGAAATTAGCACGGCCCCTATCCCATGTCCCGAGGGCATTAGAGGCCCCATCAAAGTAAAGCTTCCATGAGTTATCATCTAAAACCTCTTTCTCAGTTGTAATGCACATCAAGTCTTCATCTGGGAAATTAAAGTTCAACGCCTCATAATCGTCCGAAACGCGACTAGCTAGGAAATCCGCTACGGCGCTTTCCTTTACGGCTTTCTGGCTCACGTATACAATGTCGAATTTGGATAGGAGCATCTGCCAACGGGCCATCCTTCCCGTTAGTGCTGGTGCTTCCATTAAGAACTTCAATGGGTCTAGCTTGGATATCAACAAAGTAGTATGGTACAACATATACTGCCTAAGCCGCTTGGTAGCCCAAACTAAAGCACAACACAGCTTCTGAACTGGCGGGTACCGCGTTTCGCAATCATTGAACTTTCTGCTTAGGTAATAGATGGCTTGCTCCCTTTTCCCTAACTCATCGTGTTTCCCCAATACACACCCTATTGAATTCTCAAAAACTGTCAGGTAGAGGATTAACGGCCTATCTGGTACTGGCGCGACTAAAATCGGAGCATTTGTCAGGTACCTTTTGATCTTTTCTAGGGCTCCTTGACATTCCTTATCCCACACACCGGGATTATTCTTTCTAAGAAGTCTGAAGACTGGGTCACACCGTTCAGTTAATTGGGAAATGAAACGAGAGATATAATTCAACCTCCCCAGGAAACCACAAACTTCCTGCTGAGTGTGGGATGGTGAGAGATCCTGGATGGCTTTCACTTTATCTGGATCGATCTCAATCCCTCTTCTGCTTACCACGAACCCTAGGAGTTTTCCAGAAGTAACGGCGAAGGTACATTTGGCAGGGTTAAGCCTCAGCTGGTATTTTCGTAGTCTTTGGAATAGTTTTCTTAAGTTCTGTAGGTGCTCCTCCTCTGTTCGGGACTTGGCGATCATGTCTTCCACGTATACTTCTATTTCTTTGTGCATCATGTCATGGAAAATAGTCACCATTGCTCTTTGGTAAGTTGCCCCTGCGTTATTGAGCCCAAAAGGCATCACCCGGTAACAAAAAGTGCCCCACATGGTTATGAATGTAGTTTTCTCCATGTCGTTAGAGTCCATGTTTATCTGGTTGTACCCTGAAAAGCCGTCCATGAATGAAAACTATGAGTGTCCCGTAGTGTTGTCAACCAGCGTGTCAATATGTGGCAGGGGGAAGTTGTCTTTAGGGCAGGCTCGGTTTAGATCCCTATAATCTACACACATGCGGACCTTCCCGTCCTTCTTCAGTATCGATACGATGTTTGCAACCCATTCGGGGTATTTCGCTACCTCTAAGAAACCAGCATCAAACTATTTTTTTACCTCTTCTCTGATCTTTAACAACATGTCTGGTCTCATTCTCCAGAGTTTTTGTTGTATTGGTTTGCACTCCGGCTTTGTTGGCAGTTTGTGCACCACTATGTCAGTATTCAATCCTGGCATATCTTGATAAGTCCAGGAAAAAACATCCTTAAATTCCTGGAGTAGGGTTATCAGTTCGTGCTTGGTTTTCGAGAAAAACGTCGTCGCTATTTTTACTTCTTTTCTCTCTTCTTCAATACCCAAGTTTACAACTTCTGTTTCTTCTTGGTGGGGCATGATTTTCCTTTCTTCGCTGGCCACCATTCTCCTCAGTTCTACAGGGACCTCATGTTCTATCTCATCATCTTCTTCCTCAATTTTCTCTTAGATCTCGGGGCATTCAAAATTCACTCCGGGATCGAATCCGGTATCATTCATACAGTCAATCATGAGAGACCTGCATTAAATGAGAATGAATTGTATTGGGAAGAGGACGGCTTTATATGAAGTGAATGAACATGAAGAATGAATGAATGAAATAAATGGAATGTTTGTCATTTAAGAAAACGGGGAAGATATTTTCATTTCAACAAAAAGTTAACATAGGTGCCCTATACAAGAGATCCCCATTGTTTATGGGCAAAAACAAAAAGTTGATTCGGAGCATTACTCTGATCTAGTCCTAAAAATCACAGGTAGATCAATGCAACTCCAGTTATCAAGTGTTTCCCCGGGATGGCAGGGGCGGATGTTGTCAACATTTTGCTGACTTGGCCCTTTCCAGCTATCATGTTGATGTACATCCCTTCAAGTGATTCATTGAATATCTCCTCCTTGTTGAGTACGTCATTTTCCTTAATTGCCTCTTCAACTTCTTGACCTAGTTGGTAGAATCCTCCGGAGACAAAAGTGGTTTTCAAACTAGGGAAGGACATTGGTCTCCATGGAATGTCTTCTCCTTTAAATCTGCCTTTTCTTTGTTCTTCTTTTCTCTTGTATTATTCTTTTCTCTGTTGGACACTTGGTTTGCAACCCAGCCCAAAATGGTCATTCTTGGTTATCATACTTTTGGCTCTTAGGCTCCCTTGCAATCTCTTCCCCAACCCTTTTCCTGCTTTGGCTCCTCGGCCCAAAATTTCAGTGACGGTCATCTTGGTACAATTAGATAACCTGGGATAGGGGATCCGACTTCCCTCCGCGACGAATGTTACATTCACTAGCTCTAATGCTCGAAAAGAGCATTCTGCAGCATCCTTGTCATTTTGAATGTAGGGGGCATCTGATGTCACTGAAGCAACAATTTCCTTCTCGGCCTCTACTGTGACCAATTTGCCTTCGACTACGAATTTTAATTTCTGATGTAATGATGAGGGGACAACTCCTGCGGAGTGAATCCATGGCCTTCAAAGTAAGCAGCTGTAAGATGGTTTTATGTCCATTACCACAAAATCAATCACATACTCAGTCGGCCTGATCAATAAAGGCACCTCAATTTTTCCCATTGTTCTTCTTTGTGTACCGTCAAAGGCTCTCACGAAGTTATGGCAGGGCTTTAGGTGAGAACCATCTATTGGTAGTTTCTGCAAGGTCACCATAGGCAGCACGTTCAGTGCTGACCCGTTGTCAATCAGTACCCCAAGTACCACATACCCTTTGCAGTGGGTTGTGATGTTAAGGGCTTTGGTGGACCTCATTCCGCCCTCGGGGATCTCGTCATCACTGAATGTTATATGGTTATAGGCAGTGATATGCCCCACTATCCTGTCCAGTTTTGCCACAGAAATGTCCTGGGGCACAAAAGTCTGATTTAGTACTTTTAATAGTGCCTCACGGTGTCTTTCGGAACTCAAGAGCAACTCCAGCACCGTAATCCTAGCCAGTTGCTTTTGTAGTTGTTCCACTACGTTGTACTCGCTATGTCTCAGAAACTTTAGAAATTCTTTGGCCTGAGCCTCAGTTACCGGCTCATTTATCTTTGGAAGAGGTTCTTCACCGAATATCTGCGTGGGGGTAACCGATGTATTCTTTCCTTTATCTTTGACCGCTTCAGCAGCCCTCAAGGTCTCAGAGGAATAACATATGCCGCTCCTCGTGAAATGGCCCACCTCACCGATATTCACATCGCTCTTGCTTTGTTCGTCTTTTAGTGTAGGCTCTTTTACCTCACCATGTTCTAGCTTTTCTGCCGTGGTCACATTTATAGCATACTTCCAGGGAGTTTGCCGTATATCATTGAATGGGAACGAGGATGGTGCTGAGATGATGATCTTGGGATTTATCTTAGTGGTTTCTCCTTGGGAGGCACCTGCACTCCCCGGCCTGGAGGAGATGATAAAAGGTCTATCTCTTTCGTATTTAGTGTTGGGGCTATCCATCATATGTACGTCCGACCCTTTCTTTCCCGTGGGCTCTTCAAAGAATTCTATTTGTTTTTCATTCATCAATTGTTGTACCAATCTCTTAAACTCGTCGCACTTTTGGATGTCGTGCCCTTCGTTCTGATGGAATTCGCAATACACTTCACATCCATTCTGCCTTATTACCATGCCTTTGTCGATCACATGGGCCATGCACAATTGTTGAAATACCCACCGCAAAGGAGATTTGATTTCTGACACATCATCCTTAATCTTCCTGGTAAAGCATTCCTCAATAACATTTACTCTTCTGTTCCCATGATTAGGCAACAGGTTAGTAGCTACACTTGGTTCTTCAAACTTCAGTATCCCAGAATCAATTAAGTTCTGCACAAGTTTTTTGAAAGCAAGGCAGTTCTCGGTGGGATGTCCAGGGGCACCGCCATGATAGTCGCAATGCGCGTTCGGGTTATACCAGGACGGGAATGGCAGTTTGAAAGGAGTAACGTAATATGGACGGACCAGGTCTGCTTCATACAACTGAGAGTAAAGCTCCGAGTACGGAACGGGTAGTGGAGTAAAAGTTTTCCTCTCTTTCTCTTTTCTTGAGGTTATCTCCTTTCTTTGATTTGAGTTTTGCACTTTTCCCACAGGTACTTGTGGCTGTGAGACTGTAAAATTCTTCGGAGCGGTGTAAGTACTGGCGGCGTTTACTTTATTCTTCTTGCTGTACTTCCGAGATCCTTCCCCGCTATTAATTCTACCACTCGTAATTGCCAATTCAAGGGACTCCCCAGTCCTAATCAAATCAGCAAAACTCTGTGTTATGTTATTAATGAGGCGATCGAAAAGTGCCCCCTTCAAAGTATTAACGAATAATGGCGTAATTTCATGTTCCGGGAGAGGTGACTGAATTTGGGCGGCCACTTCCCGCCACCTTTGAGCATATTGTTGTAGACTTTCGTTGGACTTCTGCCCCATATTTTCCAACATAATTCTACTGGGGGTCATATCTGTTATATGCTTATATTGCTCAATGAATGCTCTTGAAAGATCTTTCCATGTTTTGACATTTACCCTGCTCAACTGGGTGTACCACCGTAATGTCGCTCCAGTTAGGCTGTCTTGGAAATAGTGAATCAGTAGCTTCACATCCTTAAGGTAGGCCGCCATCTTCCGGCAGTACATCATTATGTTCGTGGAAGGACACGTGGTTCCATCATCTTTGTCAAACTCTAGCGTTTTAAATTTTGGCGGTAGGACAAGGTCGGATACGAGACTCAAGTCACTGCATCATTTCCTGATTCTTCCATAGCTTGCAAAGTTTTAAATCTTTCCTCCATGAGGCGAAACCTTTCCTCCCATTTTTTTTCTACCTCTGTCCTGATCCTTTCGACCAAATTCAGGTCTGGCACCTCCTCTTCAGAGAGTGCTTCAGTGTCGAGGGGTTGAGTCTCAGATGCCCCTACCTGAAGATTAGCCGACATCCCTGTAGGGTCGATATATACCCTTCTAGTCAGATTCAACACAGCTGGTTGAACCTTATTGTGAACTGGGGTACCCTCTGGTTCTTGAGCGGTTTCTCCTTCAACTCTTTTTCGAGATTCTTAGCCAACAATGCGGTTATGTCGGATACTATTGATGCTTGTGACTGAGCAATCTGGTCACTGAGGTTTCTTCAAGCCTCGTCAAGTCTTGCCTCGAGCTCTCTTTGCCCATTTTCTAGACTAATTATCATGTCTTCTATGAGCTTGCTTTGTAATCGGGTAAGGTATGGATGATGAATGATTGCGGCTTAACTTCTATTTTCACACTGCCACAATATTTATAACATTAATATGGTTGCCAGGAAAATAAATGCGTGTCTAATGATGCAAATGTCATAATGCAATGCAAGAATGTATGCAGATAAAGGTACTGATTCCGCTGGTAATCACCCTTTTGAACTACTTTCACGGGAATTAAAGGGTCTAAATTATAACAGAGTTCATATTACAAAATGAAGGTCCCTAATACAAAAGAGTACTAATTACGATACAGAGCCCTATAGATAAGCCCTAGCTCTATCTCCTAATTTTCCAATAGCCCTAAGCAGCTTGATGAACCTGGGAGCTTCTTCTATTTCTAGGACTACGAAAGGTCAGAGCGTTTCAGCTTCTATGGCCAAATCATTCACATGTCTGGCGACTCGCTGTATGTCCACCATCAGGTTGGCGAAATATTGGTCCCTATCCTGCACCATCCGAGCAGCGTCACGCAGTCTCTTTTGCCAATAAATGTCCCCTCCGGCTGCAGCCTCTTCGAATACACTGATTCTTTCCTTATAATCCTCAACAGTCGCTTCAAGGGACTTAATTCGGATTCGTAACGTGCCTACTTCGCGCTCTCTTTCTTGTAGCTCAGTGAAGCCATTCCTTTGACAGTAAGTTCGAAAAGAGTGTTCTACTTCTGCAACCTTTCCTCCCAACTCGACATTCTGACTTCGGCTCTGATTTAGACTTTGGATAGTGTCGTCGTACAACTTTTGCATCTCTAACAGTCTATTTCGGCTACTCATGGACCTTCTTTTCCATGCGGTGACGTTTTCTCTCTCGTGGTTGACTGCTTGTTTTCCTTTGCTAATTTCTTGCCTAGTTCTTTCCTTTTCTTGGTCAATGGCCTTCTTGAAGGACTGCCTTTCTTCCTCAATAGCCAACTGGCAGCTTTCTATCTCCTTCTCGATCGCTCTCTTGCTGATTTCTCCTTCTTCTTCCACCAAACGGATACCATTCATTCTTTCCTTTTCCACGGCTATGAACTGACTTCGGCCGGCCTTCTGTATTTTTGTTTGGAGTAGGAGGGTATCCTTTTGGTAAAAAGCGTTCTTATCGCTCAAATTTGCATTTAATTTCTTCAACTGTCTAATGATCGCATCCTGTTCGTCGACCTCTAAGCTTGCTTTATAGAGCTCACTCGCATGTTGAGTATGTTGGATGTCCATTTTCCTCTTAATTTCTTCGAGTTCATTCCGTAAGATATCGGTTTCAGACGGTACCACCCTTGTAAGCTCCTCAAGCGACACCACTGGTCCTTGATCGGATTCAGGAATCACATCATTAACCCTCAAACATCTCCAAAGATCGTAGTCTGGGGTGGTCATGTGCTCGCTGTCTCCTTCCACCCTGATCCGGTAATAATGGTCCCAAGCCCTCATGATAGTTTGAACTTTTTCTTTGAACTCCCTTTTGAAAAGAAATTCAGTTCGGCTTAACCCAGCGGTATTGGGAATGAACTGTCGTGATCCGAATTGTTGGGACACCAAAAGCGAAGCACAAACAATCCCTCCGTGCAGTCCCAACATCATCAGCCAGTTGAAATCACTTCAACTGTATAAAAAGTAATTGACTCTACCGAGCCATGAGACCCTCCATACTATGTCTTCGTCTTGAATGTTCCTGAAGAAACTAGCCCATTTTTTTGTTTTCAAATCCTCTCGCCACTCTTTTGCTAAGTACTACCGTAAAGGCGAAAAACCTTGGAAGGATATCCCCGGTAGGACCCTCGTCGGTGTCTTCCACATGTGGCTTTGAATCCATTCCTGTAACAGCTACGCACATCCTCGAAAACGTCATTCTTCATGCTTCCGACTGGCATTTAAAGAAATAAAGGTCTCGGCCAAGATTGCTGGTACTGGGTTTGCCCTCCGTTTTATACGCTCAAACATGTCCAGAATGGCTACATCAATGTTCCCAAGTGCTCTCGGAAAGATCACCAAACCATATATTCCAAGGCAAATAGGTCTATCTTCTTCCCCTCGTCTGGATGTGCAGGTATGATGTCTCGAATACTCTCCCATGCAAAAACTGTACTGTCTCCTCGGAGTTGAATCAGGCCATTAACCCAATCGTCACTCATTCCTGCAAAGGTTTTGAGCTTCAAAGTGTAATTCTGATTCCTCGGAGGCTTCGCGTAGATCCAATCTTCCTGAATGTTCTTCTGATTAAGTAAAGCAGTGTATTCTTCTACTGTAGGCATCATGTCCTGCCCGTTGAAGGTGAAGCAGCAAAAGGCAGGATTCCAGAACTGAAAAATAGCTCGAAGCAGGGGCTGGTTAACCCGAACATATAACAGTTGTGCAATGTCGCCATAACTATCGCAGAACACGTCCTGTAGTCTCCGGTCCTCTCTTTCCCAAATGCTTTGAAGATCCCATAAGTTGTTCTGTTGGAGACTCACATAGGTGTACCCTGCTATTACGCGTTCGTTCGGCGAACTGTCCCCTTGGGCCTTCTGGTTGACCTCTGACCAATGTCTGACTGACAAATTAAGCTCTTCTTTCCTAAGACACCTTTTTTCCATGGTGAAAGACTTTCTGATCAGGCAAACCACTTGATCCAGTACCTTTATGTAATGCAAATGCAATAATGTATGAAAAAAGAAAAGCGAAAAAGAAAACAAGTCAGTACCATATAAAATTAATAAATATATAAATAAAAGGACGAATTAAATAGAATAAATACACAAAACAACCTTATTTATCCCGTCTAAAACCTAAGGTTATCCGTATGGCTCTAAAGGGTGGATCCCTATGTATTCTCTACATGCAGTCTTGGTTCTAGGAGGTACATGAATTGTCCTTGATGTCCTCTACTAAGCGTAGCAAGGCCCCCGATCATCACCCATTATAGGCTCCTTTCAACCGGTTTCAATTTAGGGGGACCCATTCGCTTATGCCCGTACAAAGGAAAGATATCCTTACGAAAGCATAAGGTACTCGAGCCCCGAAGGTACTTGCTAGGCCCATACGGGAGAATGATATATCCACGAAAGCATTAGCGTTTTCCCCCCACTTAAAAAACGGGTTTATATGCCATATTTTAAATACGTTAAAATAAACGCGCAATTATAATCGAATGTTAATTTAATAGTCACTTTAACCCGGAATTTCTAATATTAATAAAGCGGTAATTATTTTAAAAAGCTTGACTCTCTTCTTGTTTTTGAAAAATAAAAAAAAATCCCCAGCGGAGTCGCCATCTGTAGCGATGTCTCCGATTTGCTAAAATAAACCGAGTTTTCGAAGTGTTTGTGATTTTTCGGATAAAAAATGTTTATTCCGTAGGGGGTTTTAAAAAACTGCATTTTATTTAGAAATTAGAGTCGTCATCGGCCACTTAGGTAGGCCGGACACCATAAAAACCAGAGATTTTGAAAAACTGTTAGGTTCGGGAGTCGATTACGGATGGGGAAGGATTATCACCCCCACACCGCCCAAAATTGGTACTTTAATAATTACCGCTTTATTAATATTGGATTTTCCGGATTAAAGTGACGGTTAGTTTAAAATTCGGTTATAATTGCAAATAAATTTTAAAGGCTCCGTTATCCGAGAGTAAACGCCCAACCACTATCACTACGCCTGATACTGGCCCCGTTTATGCTCAGATAAAAGGGCACCACATTGACAATTAATATTCCATTATGCAAACCTAACAAAAACATTATAGACAAATATTTACAAAGACGTGGAACTACAAAAACATAAGAGACATAAACATAATAATATTAAAATGCAAAATGCATGAACAAAAACATTGTAACATGTCCTAAAAATAAAACAACAAATACAAATATAAACATGCAAAAAGAGACATGCTTTCCAAAACGAAATTAATTAAATCCAACATACTTACACATAAAGATGAATTACAACTACCACCTACATGACATATACACATGGCATAATATGATACCAAAATAATAAAACAACATACTAGAATAAAACTAATATTTAATACTTAACATATGACACAAATTTCATGCATAAATAAAAACATTGTATATGACAAACAATATCACACTATCATATAACCTAAGAAGTAAAAAGATCGAAAAACTCATGTAAACATACGAACATGACATATAACCTAAACTAAAACGTAACATGTGACACAAACGTGAATACGGCATGGAAAAAATAAATTAAAATATAGGAACACAATATAACATATTTTAATACACAAATTATATGGATATAAATTAACATACTATACAAAACATATACCAATACCAAAAGAACGACATGAACATGCTAAAAACATATAAAAGGGATAAATATTTAAACATAAAAAGGGACTGAAATGGGATAATAAAAAACATAAGGCATAAATTAAAAAGTGCATTTAGGGATCGAATTAAGAACCAGACAAAACCCATAAGGACTGGAAGTGTAATAAGACCAAGGGGCAAGCTCAAACTAAAAACTTCAGAAACGCGGAGGGTTTAAGTGTGCATTTTTTCCTTTTCTAAAACTGATTTCGGTTTAATTTAGGGGTCGAAGTTGAAAGGAAGCGAAGTAAAGATATTGAATTAGAATAAAAAAGATGAAAGAGAATATAGTAACAAAGGACAGGGATTAGCGTTGCAATTAACCCAGGACCGAAAATAAAAGCGGGAAAGAAAAAAAGGACCTCTCATGTAATTAAACCATTTAAACATCAAAGGCTTATTATTTGTTTTATAACCGGTAAAAATAGATTAAACCTAAACCTAAAACTCGGCCTTCCTCTTTTTCTCTCAACAGACTCGACAGTGCCGCTCACCCTTTCGTCTCCGGTGTCGTTCCCCGGCGGTGGCGGATCCCAAAACAGCTTCCAAAAGACTCTCACCTCTCTCTAAAACCCGAATATACTCTTAGACTTTAGGGAAAACACTCCGATTTGCCCAGATCTGAAAAACCCGAAGCCCTCGAAAGAAAAAAACCCTCCTTTTTACAACCCGGCATCTCTCCTCTCGACCGATTCACCCTAGGAGTGGGCTTATCACCGATAAGAAGGAGGATCGGCGATCAGGGTAAACACACATTGTTAGTTTATTGTCCCTTTTTTATGAAAATCATACATGCATAGTAAAAAGAAAGCTAGATCGTTACCACTAGAAAACTTTGAGCTTTTTTTGTATTTCTGGAACATGGAGATCGATCCCCCTTTTACAATTTTTTTAATACATATATATTCTGATCTCTATTTGGTAGAGGATATGACACAAAATACATATTTTCTGTGATTTGGTCACTGACATGATCTCTATTTTTCTGTGTTTTCTGGCAAAATTCTGAGCACGGTGGTTGGTACGGCCGACGTGGGAGCATGGTGGCAGCGTGGTGGAGGTGTCGTTCGGCCAGACTTAATCTTGGCCGTTGGATCAGATTCGATCCAATGGCTTGGATTGGTTGAAGATGAACGACCAAGATTTAATCTGGGCGATGACGTGGTGGCCCCGGATCGAGACACGTGGCGATGGCAGCTGAATGGTCTCGCGCGTGGGAGATAACTGGACGTTGAGTGGTCTTCACGCGCGACAGATGGATGATCACCTTAGATTGATCTAGACTGTTGGCTGCAAGAAAGAAAAGTCATCAGACTTGGTTCTAGGGTTTAGTTAATTAGGTTGGGGTTTGGACTTGGCCGAGATGGACCATGTAAATATACTTGGGTCTTATATTTGTATAAGGACTGGACCTCAATTGTTATTTTTTTTGGGTTTATAATTTATGGGTTTCATTTTAAGTTAGTCCATTAATAATGATAATAATAATAATAACAATAATACAAACACACACACACGTACATACAATACGTGTACATGCAAAACACTAGCATTTAATGACATACAAGCATGCATACATATACATACAGACACATACGTATACCAATATATATATACTCATACACCAACTCATGCAGGTATATACATTATATATACACACAACATACATGCAAATTAATCAAATATTCAAACATGCAACATACAGGCATACATATAAATAATTACTAATACGTACATATATATGCACTCACAGATATCACACCTATACATTTTTATCTTACTAACACTCATGCAACAATAATATTAATTATATATTAGCACAATATTTACAAATCATATAAAAATGAGTGATTACAAACCTAAAATATAACTAGTATGCATCAAATTTTAGGTTGGAATGACACAAATTTTTGTAAGTTTCTTAACTTAGAACAAAGTTTCGATACTTGTCGTGAAACTCAAAATGTAACTTGTATGTATAACATTTTAGGTTGGAATGTCACAATTTTTTTCGTAAGTTTTGAAACTTCCAAGTAAGTTTTGAAACTTATAACCAAGTATGTCTAAGGGATAAGTTTAACGGTTACAACATAAAATGTAAAAAAAATTAAGTTTCGAAACGTTGACTTAGTTTCGAAAATCATAACCAGTTATGTGCAATGATAACATTTTCGGTTGCAATTAGGTTGGAGTCTAGCCGAGTTTCAAGTTCTTTAACTCTTTAATGGTGATTTTGTTAATTTCGACATAAACCTAATATTTTCTATTGGGTAATGAAGATTTTTTTATTGTGTATATGTAATCTAAACTTGATTTTAACAAATCAAACACGAAGTTAGGTAATTGATGAAAATTTGCTTATTTTCAAGTTTTTTAGCTCTTTAATGGTGATTTTGTTAATTCTGACAAAAACATAAGATTTTCTATTGGGTAATGAAGATTTCTTCTAAATTTTATTTTAACAATTCAAACCCAAAATTAGGTAATTGATGAAAGAAATAACTTATTTTCAAGTTATTTAATTCTTTAATGGTGATCTTGTTAATTCCGACCTAAACCTATGATTTTCTATTGGATAATGAAGATTTCTTATAGCAATGAGTAATCTAAACTTGATTTTAACAAATCAAACTCGGAATTAGGTAATTGATGAAAAATATGATATTGCTTTTAAGCTAGAATTCTTGAATTTGATTAAAATGTGGATTTAGGTTGGGAAGTTTCGAAACTTAGAGCAAAGTTTCAACACATGTCGTGAAACCTAAACCTAGAGCTGGGGTTGGAATGGGTAAGATTTTATGTTTCAACCTAAAATATTATACAAAATCATAACAATTTAGGTTGCAACCTAAAATGTTACCAATACGTATAACATTTTAGTTTGGAAAGGGCAATCTAAAATGTTACCTAAAATTATAATAATTTAGGTTACAACCGAAATTGTTATTAATATGTATAATATTTTAGGTTGGTAACCGAATAAAAGAAATAATGAGTCACACCGTCTTTTAACAACACTTTAGATGTCGCACCCCATACCTACCCTATTCTTTTATAGGCGAAAGCAATTAGCAGCTGAAGAGATGTTCGATTGGGGCTTATGTGTCTTTGGAAAGCGAGTGTTCTCATGAGTAATTTAATTTATCTTGCTTGACCAGATATTTGTGGTGATTGAAATCTGCACTTTTGGTTAGTCTAAATTATAATTCTAGAAGGCTACACCACCTCTGCCATTTCCTGAGCTTAGAAGTTGGTCAATTTTTTCAGCCCTTCATGAATAACTGATTATTCTCATATTGCACATTGAATCAATTATTCTTCTTAGATTGTCTTATTTATTTATTTATTTATTTATTTTCAAATTACACATTAAATCAATTATTCTTCTTTTTTTAAGAGTGGTCCATTTGCTAAATTTTAAAATTGAGAGAGATTTAAAGAGTATTCAAATCAAAATATTTAAGCTAACTAATTATAACTTTAAAATTTTAGACCAAAATATTTACTTTGCTAACGTACAATATCTAAAATGTTATGTATATATATATATAAGTACTAAAAATGAACTTTTAAATATAGTACAAAGACTAAATTTTTTTTTTGAATAAAAAACTAAAATAAACTTTTTAGATATAATACATAAACTCGTAGTGTACTTTAATCAAAAGAAATCATGTATTATATGTGAACAAGTATCTTCCATAAACCAATAATTTTCCCATAAATTGATATATAAAATAAAGGAAGGGTTAGGATCATGGGTAAATACATATTCCATCATTGAGCTTTATCATTCATATTTTGGTAATTGAAGTTTAAAAATTTTCAATTTAGTCACTAAACTTTTGAAATGCTCATGTTTTAGTCTCTCTACTTAATGATATTATGACTTGGTATATATCTTTTAAAATTATGAATGATCCCAAAATTTTCTTATTTTTTGTGAAAAAACCTTTAATTTCATATTCCCTTTGATTTCTCGATGATGATCCATCTTCTTCCAAATTCCAACAGTGAGAAAGTGGAGAAGGAGGATACGAGCTATATATCATGATTCCACGATGATAAGATAGTTGAGATTGTAGATTGGAGTGGCTTTTGGTTTTATGGGTTTTGGTTTGTGTTGAGTTTTTTGAGTTTTAAAGAGATTTTGGAAAATTTAAACTAATTGTGTGGAAGGGAATGATGAGGTGAGTTTGTTGGTGTCTTGGGTGATTGGAGAAGACACTAGAGTACAATGATTTTGGTGTCGGTGTGACATAGAGATAAAGTTGTAAAAGTTTCATCTTTGATGAAAAAAATAAAAAAAATAACGTGAAAAAAATGTGGGCGGTACGTGGATGTGACATCAACAAAAAGTAATCCATGTCAGCACACGTGGTTGTCATATCTCCATCATGTGTCTGATTTAACGCATGCCTAATAAGAGTAGTATTTTTGTAGATTACCCTTGAATTATTTATAAGAGGTTTATTAATAGGGTTATTATTACATGCACTAATAGTGGAAAAAAAAACATTTCACAAGCATGCCTAATTTCAATATAAAAACTAAAATCTAAATCCCTACCCCTAATACCCTAGACCAGGGATTTAAATAGCGTTCGCGGTCGCATTTTCGGTCGCGTCGCAGTTATCGCGGTTGTGGACATAACGGAAGCTATTACGGTCATTGCGGGTGTCGCGGTCGTGAATTTTTTTTTTTAAATTTGCACAACTTATTGTAAAACATAATAATAATAATAATTGTAATTGTAATTATAAAAAGTTATTTTTAATGATATTTAGAGTATTTTCTAAACAAAAATGAACATAAATAAATTAAAATGGATTAAAAAATATCTATTATAATTGTGATATAGGAGATTAAATTCCTTACGATTTTATCAAAGAGTTCTTTTCCACCGACAAACTCAAGAATAATATATATATATATATATATATATATATATATATATATATATATATTCTACCAATCAATACCTAAATAAAAAAATGATCAAGGTAAATATCAATAATAGGAGAATTTAATTATAAATATAAAAAGTTACTTTTAATGATTTTTAGAGTGTTTTCCAACACTTATAAAAGGATTTAATTGAAAGGAAATAAGACTTAGAGACTCAATTGGAAGTTTCATTATGGATTTGAGGACTTAAATGAAAATGGAATAAAACAAAACATCTTAATTAAACTAAAAATCTGCCTTAAAGGACTAAATTGTAAGGGTACTAAAATCTTTAAGCCTCTCTGAAAAGTCACTAAAACCTGAACCCTCCTTGTCGCCATTTACTCTTTTTAATGTTTTAACTTCATCCTCCTCGCTTTCTCTCCCGCCCATTCTCTGCAACATTCTCCTCCTCCCCATTTTCATCTTCGGCCACCAACTATTCACTGTCCGTGAAATGCACCACATGCACCATTCAACTCCTCATCCCGTCCCGAGCAAACTCCTATCAACCATTTCTCCTCTCCGTTGGTCGTTAACGAGATTCGAGCAAAAAAACCTTCGACGAACCATCCGCGATTGGTCTGAAAACGGGAATAGCGTCCCGTTACCACCGCTACGGACCGTTACACCGTTATATTGCGGCCGCGAAGGACCGTTATCGACGTGATTCCGTTGCACACCGTGATTTCCTCCGATTACGGTTTCGGACGACAGTGCGACCGCAATTTCGCAGCCTCTATCGCGTTAGCGGAGCGCTATTTAAATCCCTGCCCTAGACACTAAATTCTAATATAGACCTTAAAATATAAACCCTTGAACCCTAAATTCTTACCTATAAATTGAATATCTAAATCTAAAATTAAACTTCGAAACCCTAAATTAGACCTACTTATAAAAAAAACAAGTTTTACATTGTTAGTAATAATAATATTTTTTATGAAAAAAGTGATTTCCAATCCCAATCAAGCGGCGGGGGGCATTTATCAAATATCGGATCGAATTCCCGGTTCTGCAGAAATAACGTTAGTTTTGGATCTTGTTGGATGAAATAAATCAAACCCCTTGGACTCTCCCCTGACCAGAATAAAACAAACCAATAAGATCCTCTAAATTTGTGGCAAAACTTTCTCACCCATTCTTTTCTTTTACAAATAAATAATGGTTTATCAGGACGCTATTGAACATCGCAATTTTCACGCCTTCTTTTTGAATTTAAGTCAGTTGTCTGAAATTCCGTCCCCCCCCCCCCCCAAAAAAAAAAAAAGGGTACAACGTTTAACTGATGTCCTTCTTTTCTCTTAGTAATCAAATTTTGAAGTTGAATATGGAGAAAAATTGAATCCGGGAGGCTTTGAATTACCAAAAAACAATGCATGTTTCCAAATAGTCGAAATACTTGAGCTTCACGGCGAATCGTGATTGGTTCTATCGCTACTCCTTCGGCAATGCAGGCCTTTGTTCAATCAAGACTGATCTGGGCGAAGGTACAGTCATGCACTGTTGGGTTCCGAAAACCCACAACGCCTCGAGGCCCAATATCCTTCTGGTTCACGGATTTGGTGCCAATGCGATGTGGCAATACGGTGAGCATCTCCACCACTTCACATCCCGATTTAACGTGTATGTGCCAGACCTTATCTTCTTCGGTGAATCGTACACAACGAGAAAGGAGCGGACGGAGTCGTTCCAAGCACAATCGGTGATGAAACTGATGGAGACGCATGGGGTACGCAGAATGAGCCTGATAGGGATAAGCTACGGTGGGTTCGTAGGGTACAGTATGGCGGCACAATTTCCAGACAAAATGGAGAAGTTGGTGTTGTGCTGCGCTGGAGTTTGCTTGGAAGAGAAGGATTTGGAAGAGGGCTTCTTTAATGTCTCGGATTTGGATGAGGCTTTGAGTATATTGTTGCCGCAAACGCCTGAGAAACTGAGGGAATTGATGAAATTTTCCTTCGTCAAGCCCATGGGCAAGTGGGTGCCAAGCTTTTTTCTCTCAGATTTCATTGATGTAACCTTCACTTTCCCATTTCCAGTATTTTTTTCTCTCTATAAATATTTCATATCATATCATATGGAGTGTAAACATATCTATAATATGTTTGGTGTAGGTTATGTGTACAGATTATGTACAAGAGAAAAGAGAGTTGCTGGTGGCCATACTAAAAGACAGAAAAATCAGCAACATTCCTAAAATCAAACAGGTTTAAGCTGCTCTTCTTCTTCAACCTCTGCCTGGGTTATGAGTATGATGTTCTTAAATGGATGAGTTTTCTTTGTCTTCTTCTTAAAAAGCGTATTAATAATCTGGGGTGAAGAAGATCAGATATTTCCATTGGAACTCGGCTATAGATTAAAAAGGTATGATTGATTACTATAAACATATTTAGAGATTTTGATTGTGAGCTAACAATAACATAGTGAATTGAATGGCGTTGTAGGCACGTGGGGGAAAATGCAAAGATTGTAGTGATAAAGAACGCAGGACATGCAGTTAACTTAGAGAAGTCAAAGGACTTCATCAAGCACTTAAAATCTTTCCTCTTCGACTCTCAATCACCCAACCCCACTTCCCTTTTCCCTCTTTTCGATTCTTTATGGTCTTCTTAACTTCTTTTCTTCTTTAATTTTTTTTTTTAAAATTATATCAAATCGACCCTAAATTTTAATTTACACTATCGACATAAATCATCTTCTCATTTCATGTCTGGCCTTCTTTGTGTATAAACTAGATGATGATAATAGGGACAATTAAAAAAATTAATATTAAAATAGTTCAACAACTTTTCTTCTCAATATTTTAGATTAGTATTGTTGTTGAACAAGTTTTCCCACAATCTTTAATACAATGTATATTTTCTTCTTGTTTTAACATTTTTTAAAAGAAAAGAAAATATTTTTTGTTTAAAATATGTTAAATTATTAAAAATTTATTTAATTACCTATATATTCTTTGTAATTATTTTAATAGATAATTTACTATGTAAGTAGTATTTTGTGTTCATTAGATAGGTTAATGTATAGTAGAAGTCCTTGTACTATATCCAATAGTTCATTTTAGTCCTACTATAAAAAGGAACATTTTAGTCCTTGTGTTATACTTAAAAGTTCATCCAGTCTCTCTACTATAAAAAGAAACATTTTAGTTATTGTATGGTTAAAATGTTAACATTTTGACCCAAACGCTAATGTTATTGTTAGTTGGCTAAGATATTTTGGTGTAAACACTTTTTAGGTCCTTCTCGGTTTAAAACTCGGGCAATGTAATTCCACTCAAAACATTTTTTTGTGATTTTTTACATAAAATTTTTAAACTCATTTGAAATCAAAAATACAAAATTAATATTCTAACTCAAAACTTTGTTGTCTTCACTTACAATAATATACAATTAAAAGTCAAAACATAAAATTGTTTAATTGAGAAAATTGTCCATTATTGTGAATAAAATAAGAAAGCAAAGAAATATCGAGAAAAATATATGTCGATAATCCTAGTTTTACGGGGACTAGTCTTTCTCATAACTTGTCTTCTTATTGCTTATGCACTATGAGTTTTAGAGTGTCACTAGAATCACAAAAGTGGTCTACAAGGAGGTGAAAGATCACGGGACATGAGAAATAAGAGTTGAAATGATATCTACATAAATATTATTTATAACATTCCTGTTTTGATGTCCTAAAATATGCGTCTCAATAAAATTATAATAAGAAAAATTTCAAGGGAAAAAAACTTCATCGAATTAAAAAAGAGTACATCGTATTTTAATATACATGATATGTTGTCTCTTAAAAATCTTTCTAGAAAAACTTAGAGGGACAAAACCATGGATAAAAAGAAAAGGATACAACATGTATTTACTCCATCTCATGAATACATAATTGAAGATCTTTAAAAATGATACAATCAAATGCTAAAAATTAACATCTCAAATGTAGCAGAAGGAGGCGTCTTGGTAAATAAATATATCAAATTATCACTTGATCGAATTTGTTGAACAAAAATGTCTCAATATTTTTATAGATCATGGGTAAAGAAAAAAAATTAATGAGAATTATTTTGTTCTATCACCCTTTATGTATTCTGCTTTCAATTTTGCATTATCTTTGTAAATGGTTGACATCTTATCTTGTCAAACAAAATCACATGTTTTTTAGATTTGTTGTGTCAATAGTCATAACCAAACATATTTCCGATAACCTCTTGGATTGCTAAAATCTCAACATGATTAGGAGTGACAAGAATCGTTTGTTTCATAAAGCGCTAGAAAATTGTAGCTTTGTCATTCGTGAAAAACAACTAATTTGTGATTCAATATTGTGAGGATCAAATAAGTACATTGTATCTTGAATATAATGAAAAATATGTTTAACGTTATTCCAGTTTTTTTCTGATTAAAAATGAGATAAATCTTGCTCATAAATTGACAACAAATGGTATGTTAGGTCAAGTATGACTAGCAAGATACATCAGTCCACCAAGCACACTTATATATGATACTTTCGGATCAAGAAGTGATTCTCGTTTTCTCGAGGGTGGAATGTATATTTATTTACATTAAATGATCTAACAATCATTATGGTGCTCAATGGATGTATGTCATGCATGTAAAGTCTACTTAGAAATTTTTCTATGCATGTTTTGATGCACAAATATTTCGTTCTTTAGATGCCCGGTATGTAACTTAAGACAAAATTTATTTATTTTTGAATCCGTTCATTTAAAATCTTTTTTAAAATATTCTTTTATCACAGATATTTTTAAAGAGTCTCGATGATATTTAAATCATTAACATACACAAATAATAATGACATCTTGATTCAAACATCTTAGTAAAAATACATGGACATACATGATCATTCTTATATCATTATGGCAATTAGAACTTACTAAGACAATTATACATGCGCACAGAATGTTTCGATCTATGAATGAATCCGTTCAATTTAATTAAAGAATATTCTTGTGAACTTGAATTATCTTCTTTAGACAAACTAACTATTTATGACAATCCAAAACCTTTCGGAAGTTCCATGCAAAAGACATTATCAAGTGTGCTATAGAAATATGTTTCTAGTTGAATAATGTCTTAGGAAATCTACTGGTCTATTATGCTTCAATCGTGGTTTAGACTCGCTAACAATTAAAGATTGTAATAATACTTCAATGTCTTTGTGTACCTATCCCTTTGAAGATCACTTATCTTCGTCAAAGTTGTATCCTACTTATGAAACATTCATTGCAAATGTTCCATCTGTTTATGAGCCCACTTTTTATAACCAGGCTGTAAAAATTCCTAAATGGAGAAATGTATGCATGATGAATTAACAGCCATGGAAGATCTCCAAACCTGGTCCGCGGTACCTCTTCTATAAGGGAAACAAGCAATTGACTGCAAATGGGTGTATAAAGTAAAATACAAGGCTGATGGCACGCTTGACATGCGCAAAGCATGTTTAGTGGCGAAAGGCTTTACCCAGAGTGAAGGTGTAGACTATGTCGATACATCTTCCCATGTGGCCAAGATGACTTCATTCAAAAATTTTCTTGATCTTGCTGCTGCAAACAATTGGTATCTTCTTCAGCTTGATGTCAATAATGCTTTCCTTTAAAAATCTTAATGAAAAATTTTATATGAAATTACCCCTTGGTTACAATCTTGGTGTTTCAAGTTCTAATATGGTCTGCAAGTTGCATAAATCCATATATTGGCTTACACAAGCTTCTAGGCAGTGGTTTCATGCATTTTCCCAAGTTGTTTTGAGTTCTGGATTTGCTCAATCTCCAACAGACCATTCTTTTGTTATCAAAGGGTCTGGTGATAGCTTGGTAGCTCTCTTGTATATATGGACGATATAATCCTTGCAGGAAAGGATTTGTCACTTCTTCAAACTGTCCAGGAATTTCTTCAAAAGAATTTTAAGCTCAAGGTCTTAGGTACATTGCGTTATTTCTTTGGGTTTGAAATTGCTCATAATTCTTTTGGATTTTTTTATCCCAAAACCACTATGCATTACAACTTCTGGAAGATACTGGATCACTTGGTAAGAAACCTGTAGAATTACCAGGGTACATGTAGTCCATCTATTAAGTTAGTTTGTTTTTGCACCTCGACATCCTAATCTCTTGGCAGTATACCATTTTTTGTCTTATATCAAGAAAGAACCAAGTTTAGGTTTATTTTTCTCCTCTAGTAATGATATGCAACTTCGAATATTTGTGGATTTTGACTATGGTTCTTGTCCTGATATACGCCGTTCTACCATAGGCTATTGCACATACATAGGTGATAGTATTGTCTCTTGGAAATCAAAGAAGCAATATATTGTCAGTCGCTCGTCTTGTGAGGTAGAATATCGATCATTGGCTTCAGCTACTTAGTGAACTAGTTTGGATTTCGGCTCCTCCTTTCTTCATTCAACATTTTTCTTCCACATGTTTCTCTTTATTGTGAGAACCTAGCCGCCATTCATTTAGCCTCAAATTAGGTGTTCCACGTGTTTTTAGGTGTTCCACGAGCACACTTGTAACACCCCATTATTTGTATGTTTGAAAAAAAAATGTGTATGCGTGGCCAAGAGGACTTAAACCGTGCCCCTTGGCATGCTAGACATTTGCCTAGGCCACTGAGCTAAGACCATTATTGGTTTTGGCCTACCTCGGTTTAATATTAAACTATACCTTGTAATTTTTCTGGGAATAAGATAAGTTAGTCAACCTCCCCACCTACCATCATTATTGCTTCTTTTTCATCTAGAGTGAGAGAGAGTGAGAGCAAACCAAAGGTCCTTACCACTGTTTGCCGTATGATCCACCTCACCACCGCGGCGTGGCTATCACCGCCGGTGCCGTTGTGTCCGTCGCCTCTCCGTGACCAAAACTCGGTGAACCATTCGCCGTTTAACGTGACCATCCGACGTGGGTATTGTTTTGAAGGTCTGGTGAGAAAAACAAGCACCGAACCTCTATTTTCTACGTTTTTCGGTCACCTTCACCGTCTGTTTGAGACATCGTCACCTCCAGTGAACTCCATGTGCCGGGGCAAGCAAAACCCTAGTGGCCGATCGTCAATTCATCGTCGTTAGGGGCCTCATTGAAGCTACGTCGAGTTTGTCCATTTTCCCTTTATTTTGGTAAGATTTGGTAAGTTTCCAGCCTGTTTTTGATTTGTGATTATAATGGTTGAATGATGGTGTTATTTTTGACCTTTTTTCGCCAAAACGTGCCATTTGGGAGTCGTCGGCGAAACGCCAGTGAGATTAGGTTTAAGTAAGTGGGCTGGGTTGTATTCAGCCCAAACCCTACCTATTTTCCTCTAACTCGACCCGTTTGAGTCAACTCATCGAGTCAACACGTCCTAGTCAACTCACTGAGTCAACCCGTTCAAGTTAACTCGTTCAAGTCAACCCATCTGAGACAACTCAATTGAATCTGACCGTGACTCTGACCGTTCATGTAATACCCCAATAACTAGTTAGTGACTATTTTGCAAAGAATTAAAACTTGGTGGTTTTAGTTCACTGACTAAAATGTAAAATGTTAAAGTTTGGTGATCAAAGTGAAAAGTTGAGAAAAGTTCAAGGACCAACATGGTAATTTCACAATAATTATTTTTATTCTGTAAATAAATAGATCACATAAGGGTGTGAACCGAATATAAAATTGTTGGTTCGATTCGATGTTTCTATTATTGGGAAATTACAGTTAAAGTTTAAATGGAATTCGGGTAATCGTATGAGCTTGGAATGTGATGAAATTTTGAAAGGAGTTGTAAGAGGACTTGAAGATTATGACAATTCGTTTTGGAATCGTTTTTAATCGATTTAGATTTGATTGAAGGTAGTATTTTAATATAGTGCACAAATGACATTTTTGTGAATACATGGATTCATTAATGGCATTTTAGTCATTCTGCCCATACTTTTTAATTAAAATGATTATGGAAAAGTGATAATATTAGGTGTCAACAGCTAATTGGTTATAATTAAGGGGCAAAATGGTAATGTTACTATTAAAGGAGATTTTTATATTAGATAAAGGCTAAATAAATGCCATTTGTCTTAGAAATTAATTGAAGAAAAAAACTAGAAATTTGCTTATCTTTCTCCTCAAGGCCGAAAACTCCATAGCCAAGGTAAGGAAATTTTTGATTGAATTTTTGGCTTGATTCAATTAGTTTTTCCGTTGAAGCATGAAATAGAGAATTAATCTCCATTGAATTCTCTTTCATTTGGTATAATTTTTTTAGTAGTTTCCATGCTTATATGTTGAGATTGGAGATTAGGGTTTATGAAGAACAAGTTGATATTTCATGTTTTAAAGGTTGTTTTAATTGGATTTGAGGTTGTGATTATGTTACATGCTTGATATGATGAAAACAACATGATTTTTGGTTTAGGTGTTATTTGGGAAAATTGAAAAATTAGGGGAAACTCTTGCAAAATTTTTATTTGAATTGAAAATGATGTTAGAAGCTTGAATATGATGTATGGAGGTTAAATTTATGCTTGAATCAAATTGGGAATTTTGGTCAAAGTGACCCTTGGTATTCGGCATTCAAGGGAAATTGGGGGAAAATTTTGGAAAATTTTTCCTAAGGCTAGAAATGGTGTAAGGATGATTTTGTAGGTTTTAGAAGGTTAATTGGACTAATGTGTAAGGTTGCAAAGTGTTGAGGACTAAATTGTAAAGTTGGGAAAATATGTGATTAAAGTGGAAAGTTGTTTTGGAATTGAAGTTGTGTGATAAAGGATTATTTTGAAAGTTTTGGAAGTATAAGGGTTAACATTGATGTTGGGAGATAAGATTAGTAATAAAATATATTTGTAGGAATATTATTATTATTATTATTCCTAATGTATATTAAAGTTAGAATGATGCTAACATATACTTTAAATTGCATATGTTGGTAAAATTGTTGTAGATCATAATTGTAATCCAAACCGGGAACCGGGCAATCCTAAAGACAAAGAAAAAGTGCAAAAGTGAAGCGATGTATAAGGGTAAAGTTTTCTAGTGAGGCAACATGTGAGTGCATCTCTACTATATTTTTTAATGAACTATGAATAATTTTCGGGTATGAACTGCCCAATGCACTTTTATATGATATTGTGAAATGTTAATATCTTTTGATATTTTAAATAAGTGAATGATATACGACAATGAATGTTTAAAGCCCATTGTATGCATTATGAGATTTCTTGGTATAATTGGCATTCCAATGAGGTGGGAGTATAATGATACAGTGATGTTGTATAAGTGTACAATAGTTATAAAGTGAAACAGTGATGTTGTGTTTTACAGCTATGACCTAGTGATACAGTGATGCTGTATAAGTTTACAGCAATTATACAGTGACAGAGTGATATAGTGTTTTATTTTGGCACAACAAATTAGTTGATGCCGCACACGTGCATACTCAATAGTGACTCGCATACCATACATTCTCATTTATCTTACATTGAGCTATGATTTAAATAACAGTGAAATGTGCAAGTGAAATGATTATGTGAAAGTGATACTATTTTTGAACAGTGGTTTTTCATATGAATTGCCTTATTTACACAAATTACTATTTTCAATGTTATTTATTGAATTATTTATTGCAAAGTTTAATTGAAATAATAGTTGCCTCACTAAGTTTTTACTTAGCGTGTGAATGTTTCATGCGTAGGTAAAAGAACGTAAGGAGTAAGGAGCTGCAATAGAGGACATCATCTATTTTGAAAGCGGTACATCATTATTAGTAAGACATCCCCGATGTACCTTTTTGATATTATTAGTTGGCATGTAAATTATAAATGTTTTGGGTTACTTTGATAAGAAAATGTTTGAAATGGTTGTGATGCTATAAACATGAGTATGGATACTCATAGGGGATATTATTAATTAAATATGTTTGAAATCGTATTTTATTAGCTATCCAAATGGCTTTTAATTTGGGCAATTTTATTAATCATATAAATTAGAATTGAACTGTCATGTTGCTGCCTGAATCTAGGTTCAGATTGAACTTAGAAATATTAGTTTTAAATTTTACGCGATTAAATATTCTTTTAGAAAATGGTAAATTATTTATATTTTAAAGAAACAAAATTTTATCGATTTTGAAATAAGAACTATTGTACAAGTGTCATGTGACATCTCTAACTCGTATTCAGTGATGTATACGAGTAAGAGATGTTACATTTAATGGTATCAGAGCTGCAGGTTTAGCCGATTATCGATTGAACTTAAAGGTGTTTATGTTGAAAAGTGTCTACATGCCACTAAAATATCAATATTACTGATATGATGTTTATGAAATTGATGGATGTCGCTCCTTACTAATGTAGTTATGTGGTTATAGATGTCTGAATCACGGAGTTCTAGACAAGCTATGGAACGAGGAATGTCAGAAGGAGCCGGTAGTGGTTGTAATGAGATTAATAATAATCTTCCGGCTCAATTGGGACAATGAGGAGCACAAGCACAACAAGGGATGCCTGTGCAAGATCAGGGGACTTTTCTTCAGTCGTTGGAAGCGATTCTGACACGTTTCCAACCTCCAGATTCCACTGCTTCCCGTATGACAATTGCTAATGAATTAAGAAGTTTTGGAGCACCTAAATTTAAGGGAGATTCAGATGAAGGTCCAGTGGCTGCTGATATATGGTTAAATGATTTAAAGATCATGCTTGATGGATTCCATTGTTCCGAGACGAATAAATTGGACGGAGCGGTATCTTTACTCCGTGGTCAAGCTAGAATGTGGTGGACTAGCTCTACGATGCACGTTCCTCCCGAGCAAGTGACATGAAAATTCTTTTTGGAGGAATTCAAGAATAAGTATATTGGAGACCAATCTATCAGAGAAAAGAAGCAGCAATTCCTTAACTTGAAGCAAGGGAACCAGGCCATTTATGAATACGAGTATGAATTTAACAAGTTAAGTCGGTTTGGTGCAGAGTTGATCCCTACGAAGAAAGATCGATGTGATTGGTTTATTGAGGGATTGACTACGAAGCTAAAAGAAATGTTGGTGGCATTGAGTTTATCAAACTTTCAGGAAGTTATGAACTGAGCTAAGGCAATTGAACGAGTACATCCTGAAAAGACAGTAGAACCAAAATGGCAGTAAAACAAGAGACCGAGAACACTTTCATTTTCTTTTTCATGAAAGCGGGGCAAGGGTTCCGGTTTTCGATATTTGAATAGGTTTGGATCAGCTGTAAATTCTCAAAAAAGATTGGGTGCTAGAAAAGGCAAACAATTCCAGACAACTAATTCTGAGGCTGATTCAGCACTCCAGCTATGTGATGTTTGTGGCAGACGTCACCCATGCCAGTGCCGGATGATAACATGAGCTTGTTTCAAATGTGGAGAAATTGGCCATTTTGTGAGAGACTGCCCACTGATATCTGGTGAGAGACCTATACAAACAAAAAGATCTGTAATAATGCCACCGAGAAGCAGATGAAGAAATATATCTGGGAGACCATCTGAGTCTGCTTCACAAGCAGAAATGCACGTACTAGCTCGAGTTTATAATATACGGACTAATGAGGACCAGGATAACTAAAAAATTATTGCAGGTACATTCTATCTTTACGATAAGCCTGTATTAGTTTTGATTGATCCTGGTTCTACACATTCGTATATTAGTACTAAGTTAATTGGAGAGAGAGATCTTCCATTAGAGTCTATCTCTAGTGATATAGTGGCAACAAACCTATTGGGTCAAAGTGCAAGAGTAAGTAGAATATGTAGAAATTGTCCGATAAAGGTACAAGGAACAGAGTTTCCAGCAAACCTAATGGAATTACCTTTCGGAGAATTTAAAGTGATATTAGGCATGGATTGATTATCTTTCTACCATGCCATTGTGGATTGTCGCTTAAAGCGATTAATCTTGGAAAATTTGAATGGTGAAGAGATAATGGTAGTGGGAGAAAGGATAAATCCTTTATCTAATGTGGTTTCAGCTGTTTCTGCTAAGAAACTATTGCTACAAGGCTGTCAAGCTTTCTTAGCAAATGTGGTGGATACCAGAACTGCTAAATTAAATTGGAAGATATTCCTACAGTATGGGAATATCCAGAAGTATTTTCTGATGAATTATCGGGATTACCCCCTGATCAGGAAGTAGAATTTAAGATAGAGGTGTTACCTGGTACTACACCCATATCGATGTCCCTGTATAGAATGACGCCAGCTGAGCTTCGAGAGTTAAAGGCGCAATTGCAAGAATTATTTGATCGGGGTTTTATAAGGCTAAGTGTATCACCTTGGGGTGCACAAGTGTTATTTGTGAGAAAGAAAGATGGGTCTATGCGACTATGCATAGATTATCGTCAGCTGAATAAGGTGACAGTGAAAAATAAGTATCCTCTTCCAATGATAGATGATCTTTTTGATCAGTTAAAGGGTGCAGCTGTGTTTTCCAAAATTAATCTTCGATCTGGATATCATCAGTTGAAGATTCAGGAAGAAGATATTCCAAAGACTGCTTTTCGAACTCGGTATGGGCACTGTAAGTTTGTAGTGATGTCGTTTTAATGCTCCTGCAGCATTTATGGATCTGATGAATCAAATATTTCAGCCATATTTGGATCGATTTATGGTGGTATTTATTGATGACATTTTAGTATATTCAAAGACAAAAGAGGAACATGATGCTAATCTTCGTGTTGTTCTTCAAATCCTTCGAGAAAAGAAACTATATGCTAACTTATTGACATGTGAGTTTTGGTTATCGGAAGTTACTTTTCTCGGCCATGTGGTTTTAGCAGAGGGGATAAAAGTAGATCCCAAGAAAATACAAGCCATAGTGGAATGGAAAGCTCTGGTATTGGTGCAGTCAGAATCAGGTAAGGATTTTGTAGTTTATAGTGATGCTTCTTGATAAGTGTTCAAAAGTACTATTTTTCTTACCCTTTTTACTCATATTATTGTTAGACTTAGGCTCATATTAGTTGCATAGTTAGCCATTCATGCATTAATCCATGTTTCCTTCAATCGTTGAGCTTGATTACATAACTTGGTGATTTTTGTGGAAATAGATGCTGCTTTGGTGTGTTTTTGTGTGTGTATGTGTAGGATCACTTGCCAAAGCAATGCCGAGCTAGTTGCCAGGGCAGTGCATAAAGGAGACGCCGAGCCAGTTGCCATGGCATTTGTCGACAAAGACCAAAAGCAATATGGATGTCGAAATTCATAACTTTACAAGCCTAAGATGACATGGAGCAAGGCCCAAGCCCAAAGGAATTTGATTGCCATGCAGAGATTAAAGAAGAATTAAATTCCAAGAGGATAGGAGAAGTTCTAATAGGAATAAAATTATAATAAAGAATTATATTCTTTAAAGATAATTTAATTCCAACTCAAACTTCTCCTCAAAGAAGGACTTTGGCCTAGCCCTATAAATACCAAGGAAATTTCGACAAGATGAAGAGGGAGAGCAAGAGTTAATTTTGACAACTCCAAGAGAGGAAGCAAGGGGAATTTTCGGCAAGCATCTAGGGCAAGGGATTTTCGACAAGCTTCATCTTTTCTTCCTTGTTCGATTGGGTTCATGCTAGGGATTGTTTATCTTGTGTTTCTTTGGAACCTAGCCATGAACTAAATTTACTTGGCTATGGTTATTGTGTTTTCTGGTTGTGAGAAACTATTGGTTTTTGTTTAGGTAATAAGAGTTTGCACTTTTCTATTTCAAGGTTTATTCATTCTTGGTTCTTATTATTGTTTGCGAGTGAATTGGGAGAGGATCTTGTGATTTCATCCATTTATCTAATATCGGGAGAGTTAGATTCAAGAAATGAATGAATATGATCTTTATTCAATCCAATGATGGTGAAGATTAATCCGGCTTAGGAATAAGTTAAGGATTTCAACGGCTAAGAGGAGCGCAAGATTGGTTGTTGTTCACCCTTGATTCACGCAGGGATGTATTATCAAGGCATGCACAAGTAGCTAGAGTTTCGACTTAGGGATAAGAAGAAACCATTGAAGAACACTCCGCCGAACCTTGAAGTTGCTGCCCAGTCGCCCAAGTAGTTGCCCAACTAGTCGCCCAAGCAACCATCAATTAGTTGCCAAGGCAACCCCGTTGTGCAAGTCGCCACGGCAACTGAGTTGCCCGTGCACTCTTTTACCAAGACAATCCAATCGGCTATCACACCTCAACTCACGATAACCTAGCCTATCTCTCTCAATTGAATTCATCTTTTCATTTACTTAATTGCTATCTAGATTAGTTATTAGTTAAAACTTCTATAATCCTTTACTTGTGTTTTTACTTTTTACAGTGCAAGAGACTAGATTCTTGAAGTGGCACCAATCCTCGTGGAGACGATATCTTTTATACTATAACTTGCGACGTGTATACTTGCACATTTTGCGTAGCACTTATTACGCGCAACAAGTTTTTGGCGCCGTTGTCGGGATTGGCAATAGCGACTTTGTTTTTACTTTCTTGCACTTTCTTTTTATTTTTCTTGTTTAAAATTCAAAGGGCTAACAAACTTTGGTTTTGCATTGGTATATGACCAGGGCGAGACCGACTTCACGAGAATATCCCTTTGATCCGTAAATCGAACGAACCTTACAAAGACTTAGACGAAGGATAAGAGAAGCAATGACAAATCAAGGCGGCAATATGAATCAAGATGTTCGGCGGGAGGAGAGAAGTGATTCTGCACGAAACAGAACTATTCGAGACTATCTTGAAGAAGATCTTGATGGACTTAACCCGGGAGTTGTCGCACCCGAAATTGAAGCCGACCACTTTGAGTTGAAAACGGTAATGTTTAATATGATCAACACAATAGGTCAATTTGGCGGCTCAAAGAATCGAAGATGCACGACAACATCTGAAATCTTTCCTCGAGATTTGCAACTCGTTCAAGATACACGGAGTCACCCCGATGTCTTACGATTAAGATTATTCCCCTATTCACCGAGGGATAGGGCGAAAGCATGGCTAAATAGTATTCTGCGGATCCATAGCGTCTTGGACTGATCTTTGTCGTGATTTCCTTGCTAGATTTAATCCTACAAATTTAATCGATAAGCTTCGTAACGACATTACTTCTTTTCGGCAAAGCGGATGATGAATCCATGTACGAGGCTTGGGAGCGATATAGAGAACTTCTACACAAATGCCTCTACACGGATTCGGTGTGGACTCAAGTGACAATGTTTTACAATGCCGTGAATACACCAACAAGGATGATGCTAGACGCCTCGGCAAACGGCATACTCCTAGATAAGTCGCCGGAAGAAGCAATGCAAATCTTAAACAGGTGGCCAAGAATGACTATCAATTCCCATCTACTAGAAGAGGAGGAGTTAGGCGCCAAGCCACAATACATGAACTAGGATCATCGATTCAATTTCGCACAATTGGCCGCTTTAACCAAGATGGTCCGAACATGCAAAAACCAAACAACACACATGAAGTCAAGGTAATGGATTCTTTTTGTGAGTTATGTGGTGATAACCATAATTCTTTTGAATGTATGCGAGAATCCGAATCTAGCTTCTATGCGGGAATTACAATCGGGGCAACAACATGATGTCCAATACATACAATCCAGCTTGGAAGAAGCACCGAATTTTTCATGGAGTAATCCCCAGCAATGCTCTAAACCATAACAATCAGAATGCACAAGCATCGGGATTCCAGCGAGAATATGCCACGCAGCGGATGCCGCGGCAACAACCGAGCGACATCTAGTTCTTTGGAAAATTCTCTAAATGCTTTTATGATGAAAACTGGATCTTATATGGCTGAGAATAGTAATTTCATAAAAAGAACTGATGCTTTTATTAACAGGACCGAGATGAG
This sequence comes from Hibiscus mutabilis, assembly GCA_019671005.1. Classification (NCBI taxonomy): domain Eukaryota; kingdom Viridiplantae; phylum Streptophyta; class Magnoliopsida; order Malvales; family Malvaceae; genus Hibiscus; species Hibiscus mutabilis. Next base: position 28,323,199 of record CM033749.1, read on the forward strand.
ATTGCAAAACCAAGAGGCGGCAATCAAATCATTGGAAAATCAAGTCGGACAGTTTGCTCAAAATCTGAACACTAGACCACAAGGAGGTTTACCTAGCGATATCAAGTCGCAAGAGGCGGCCATGAGCAATGTAAGGCAATCACCACCAGAAGTGGCCAACAACTTAGAGAGGTTCAAACCCGCTCGTCAAACAAAACTCCACAAAAAGATCAAGACGAACCTAGCGGCAAAGTCTCAGATGCTGAACCAGGAATTGTTGCGGCAACCGGCAATAAGCATGCCTCGGCAACCGATGACGCCTCGGCATCTTGTGATAAGCATGCCTTGGCAACCCCAGTTGATAACGCATCGGCAACTCCAGATGTCCCTGTAATGCCGTCAATCAGGTTTCAAACCAATGAAAAGATCGAAGATATCCGACTTCCACCACCATTCCCACAAAGGTTGAAGCGACAAAAACAAGAATACCAATTCAAGAAGTTTCTTGATATCCTAAAGCAAGTCCACATCAACTTGCCATTGGTGGAAGCAATTGAACAAATGCCAAACTATGCCAAGTTCCTTAAAGACATTGTGTCCAAAAGAACAAGGCTAGGAGAGTTTGAAACAGTTGCCGCAACAGAAGGATGCATGGCAATGTTCCACAATCGCATGCCGCCCAAGTTGAAGGATCCCGGAAGTTTCACAATACCCTGTTCTATTGGAAATCACTATGTCGGGAAAGCACTATGCGACCTAGGGGCTAGCATAAACTTGATGCCTAAATCGGTTTTCGAAACTAGGAATCGGGAAGGCAAGACCTACAATGATTATATGCTGCTGGCTAGCCGCCAGATCCTATGTGCATCCAGAGGGAAAAATCGAGGACATCTTGGTAAAAGTTGATAAATTCATTTTTCCCGCTGACTTTATTATTTTGGATTGTGAAGCGGATGAGCATGCACCTATCATTCTCGGGAGACCATTCCTAGCGGCTGGGAGAACTTTGATTGATGTTGAAAAGGAGAACTCACAATGAGAGTGAATGACCAGCAGGTAAAACTAAATGTGTTCCAAACACTAAGGCATGCAGATGATCCGAAGAATGCCAACTACTTCATGCCACGGCAGAGTTTAACCGATGAAGAATTTAGTTGCCTCAAAGCAACTACATTGCGAACACGAGGAACATGAGGAGTATGAAGAACCGGTCGATGAGGAACAAACAGAAGAGGCAAATTGGCTAGTCAATCGACCAGGTACATACTTTGAACCACCTGGACTACTCGGGTAAGGAAGGTAAGATCGAAAAACCCTCTATCGAAAATCCACCAATTCTTGAGTTGAAACAATTGCGAGCAATGAAATATGTATACTTAGGGATCGATAATACATTACCTGTAATTATTTCCTCTAAGTTACAGCCTGAGCAGGAAAAGAAGCTGATCAACATGTTGAAGCTACATAAAAAGGCAATAGGGTGGACAATTGCCGACTTGAAGGGAATTAGCCTGGCGGTGTGCATGCACAAGATCTTGTTGGAAGATGATCACAAACCTTCAATTGAGGCCCAGAGGAGACTGAATCATGCCATGAAAGGGGTTGTAATGAAAGAAATCATCAAGTGGCTTGACGCCGGCATCATATACCCTATCTCCGATAGTACGTGGGTAAGTCTGGTACAATGTGTGCCGAAAAAGGGAGGTATAACAGTGGTAAGCAATGAAAATAATGAACTTATCCCAACCAGGACTGTGACCGGTTGGAGGGTTTGTATGGACTATCGAAAGCTAAACAAAGCCACTAGGAAAGATCACTTCCCATTACCCTTTATTGATCAAATGCTTGACCGTCTTGCAGGTAAACCCTTTTACTGTTTTCTTGATGGTTATTCAGGTTACAATCAGATTGCCATAGCACCAGAAGATCAAGAAAAGAAAACCTTCACATGCCCCTACGGTACTTATGCCTTCCGAAGGATGTCGTTCGGATTATGTAACGCCCCGGCAACCTTCCAAAGATGCATGATGGCGCTCTTTTCAGACATGGTCGAAGACTTCCTTGAGATCTTCATGGATGATTTTTCGGTTTTTGGTAATGACTTCGACGGCTGTCTCGGCAATTTAGAGAGGGTGTTGGCAAGATGCGAAGAAACAGATTTAGTCCTCAATTGGGAGAAATGCCACTTTATGGTAGATGAAGGAATAGTGCTCGGCCACAAGATTTCATCCAAGGGAATTGAAGTAGACAAAGCCAAGGTGGACGTGATCGAGAGATTACCCCCACCAAATTCGGTTAAAGGAATTCGAAGTTTTCTCGACATGCCAGGTTTTTACAGGAGGTTCATTCATAATTTTTCTAAAATCACTAAACCTTTGTGTAATCTGCTTGAACAGGATAAAGTCTTCGATTTTGATGATTCTTGCACTCAAGCATTTGAAACCCTAAAGAAAAAGCTTGCCTCGGCACCCATTGTCGTTCCACAGATTTGACGCTACCTTTTGAGCTCATGTGTGATGCAAGTGATTTCGCGGTAGGAGCAGTCCTAGGCCAACGCACAGGTAAGACTTTCCATGTGATATACTACGCTAGTAAAACTCTTAACGATGCTCAAGTGAATTACACAACAACGGAGAAAGAGTTACTAGCTGTAGTTTTCGCATTTGACAAGTTCCGATCCTATTTAATTGGTACAAAGGTAATTGTTCATACGGACCATTCGGCAATCAAATACTTATTTGCTAAAAAGGATGCTAAACCTCGTTTGATTCGTTGGATATTACTTTTACAAGAATTTGATATTGAAATTAAGGACAGGAAAGGAACAGAAAATCAAGTGGCCGATCACTTATCACGTTTGGAACGCAATAGGGAGAAGGACGCAGATCTAGAGATATGCGATGCATTCCCGGATGAACAAATTCTAATTGCCTCGACAACCCTTGATGCCTCGGCAACCTATGACGTCTCGGCAACCATGGATGCACACGCCTCGGCAACTCTCGATGCCGCAGCAGTCTTTGACGCACGCGCCTCGGCAATTTTGGGAGCAGACACTACGGCAGCACATGCCTCGGCAATACCCTGGTACGCAGATTTAGTTAACTTCCTTGTTTGTGGTATTTTTTCGTATGGCATTACTCACCAAGGGAAGAAGCGGTTCCGTCATGATGCTAAGCATTACTTTTGGGACGAGCCTCTTTTGTTTAAACAATGTGTAGATCAGGTTATACGCCAATGTGTCCCTGAAGAAGAGCAACAGAATGTACTCCGGCAATGCCATTCTTCACCCTATGGAGGACATTTTGGAGGAACTCGTACCGCGGCCAAAGTCTTGCAATCCAGTTTGTATTGGCCAACATTGTACAAAGATGCCCAAGACTTTTACAAGCAATGTGATCGTTGCGGAGGGCGGGCAATATCTCTAGGCGACATGAGATGCCACTCGAACATCATCGAGGTAGAACTGTTCGATGTATGGGGATCGATTTTATGGGACCTTTCCCATCTTCATTCGCAACCTCTACATCTTTACTCGCCGTCGACTATGTGTCTAAATGGGTAGAGGCAGCTGCAGTTCCCAACGACGATTCCAAGACCGTGCAACGATTCTGTGAGAAAAACATATTTTACGGTTTGGGATGCCGAGAGCAATTATCAGCGACGGGGCAAGCATTTTGACAACAGACTAATTGCCAAGATGTTGCAACGCTCGGCATATCACACAAGATCGCCACGGCATATCACCCACAAACCAACGGGCAAGCGAAATTTCCAACCGGGAGTTGAAGGGAATACTCGAGAAAGTTGTAAATCCCTCAAGGAAGGATTGGTCATTAAGACTAGATGACGACTTTGGGCATATCGCACCGCATTCAAAACACCATTAGGTATGTCCCCTTCCGGTTTGTCTATGGTAAAACATGTCATCTACCGGTGGAAATCGAGCACAAGGCGTCTTTGGGCAATCAAGACCGTGAATATGGATTGGGGAAAGTGCGGACAAAAGCGCTTGATGGATCTCAATGAGATAGAAGAATTTCGTGCACTCGCCTATAACAATGCACGAATCTACAAGGAGAAAACAAAGCGATGGCACGACAAGAAACTATTGCCACGGCAATTCACGCCAGGGCAACTAGTTCTCCTATTCAATTCTCGGCTAAAACTTTTCCCGGAAAGCTGAAATCAAGATGGTCGGGACCATTTGAAGTCGTCAAACCATTCTCCCATGGTCTTTGTGATAATCAAGTCCATCTCGACAACCATGAATTCAAAGTTAATGGACAAAGATTGAAGCACTACAATGGTACCCATGTGGAACGTAACAAGGAAGTGGTCAACTTAGGAGATGCATGAGCATGCTCTCCTCTCAGTATTTCCTTTTTCTTTTTCTTTTTCTTTTTCTTTTTATTTTTATTTTTAGGAGATATTTTATTTTTTCTTCATTATCTTTAGTTTTCAGGTTTTCTTTATTTTCTTTTTCACAACAAGACTCACAACTACTATGCTAAGGAAATTTACCTGCCAAGATCCTTGCCCGGCAACCAATGAAGAAGATGCAGCGGCAACTTACTTCATGCATGCACAAGCTGATGCCACGGCAACCAACCCTGAAGATGCCACGGCAACCAAAGCTGAAGACATCCCGGCAACAAGAAAACAACCATTGCATTCAAGCAAGAAAATCAAGACGCCAACTAGAAGGAAACTAATCATCTACGATGACGAACTCTCGGAGTAAGTCCTCGTATGCATTTTTATTTTTATTTTTATTTTTCGTTATTTTTATGCATGCATTGAGGACAATGCCTCACTCGAGTTTGGGGGGGATTGTTATTAGTAATTACCATGTTTAGTTACATTAATCTTAAGCATTACATTTAGGATACATAAATTGCTTGCCATGCCTTTAATTGGAACAAGAATTGCTTAGATTTGATGAATATTCAATGATGACTTTACCAATGCACTTAATTGATAGAATTTTTATTCTAGGATAACCATGAAAAACTTAGAATTTTACTATGATGCTAAATTTGATGAAACACGGTTGTGGTTTGATTGATTTAAGGAGTTCTAGTAAACTTAGGTTGATAATTAACTAATTGGGGGATTAGAATAAAAATTGGATGAATGCTAGAGGTGCCCGAAATTGGCTCTAGCATATGCTAAAAAAAATTTTTGATCATTAGAGGTGCCCGAAACTGGCTCTAGGAGGCGTTAAAATTTTTTTTAACTAGAGGTGCCCGAAACCGGCTCTAGTCGATTAAATTAACTTAAGAAAACTAAAAATAAAACACTAGAGGTGCCCGAAATTGGCTCTAGTTAAAACATGTTAAAAAAGAACCCAATGAAGTAATTTGAAAACTATTGTTTGCATAGAATCCGAAAAATCAACTTGCACACAACTCCGCACACACTCACAAGCATTATAGTTTGATTCCGAGTAACTCCTCAGTTTTCCGAAAAATAAAAAGCCAATCATACTTTGTGCCCCGGTTCAGAGAATTGAAATCAAGTTCAAAGCTAAGTTTGTGAAAATTTGAAGTCTTGGCAGGTAATTATGAGTTTGCATTGCTTGAGGACAAGCAATAGTTCGAGTTTGGGGGTGTGATAAGTGTTCAAAAGTACTATTTTTCTTACCCTTTTTACTCATATTATTGTTAGACTTAGGCTCATATTAGTTGCATAGTTAGCCATTCATGCATTAATCCATGTTTCCTTCAATCGTTGAGCTTGATTACATAACTTGGTGATTTTTGTGGAAATAGATGCTGCTTTGGTGTGTTTTTGTGTGTGTATGTGTAGGATCACTTGCCAAAGCATTGCCGAGCTAGTTGCCGGGGCAGTGCATGAAGGAGACGCCGAGCCAGTTGCCATGGCATTTGTCGACAAAGACCAAAAGCAATATGGATGTCGAAATTCATAACTTTACAAGCCCAAGATGACATGGAGCAAGGCCCAAGCCCAAAGGAATTTGATTGCCATGCAGAGATTAAAGAAGAATTAAATTCCAAGAGGATAGGAGAAGTTCTAATAGGAATAAAATTATAATAAAGAATTATATTCTTTAAAGATAATTTAATTCCAACTCAAACTCCTCCTCAAAGAAGGACTTTGGCCTAGCCCTATAAATACCAAGGAAATTTCGACAAGATGAAGAGGGAGAGCAAGAGTTAATTTCGACAACTCCAAGAGAGGAAGCAAGGGGAATTTTCGGCAAGCATCTAGGGCAAGGGATTTTCGACAAGCTTCATCTTTTCTTCCTTGTTCGATTGGGTTCATGCTAGGGATTGTTTATCTTGTGTTTCTTTGGAACCTAGCCATGAACTAAATTTACTTGGCTATGGTTATTGTGTTTTGTGGTTGTGAGAAACTATTGGTTTTTGTTTAGGTAATAAGAGTTTGCATTTTTCTATTTCAAGGTTTATTCATTCTTGGTTCTTATTATTGTTTGCGAGTGAATTGGGAGAGGATCTTGTGATTTCATCCATTTATCTAATATCGGGAGAGTTAGATTCAAGAAACGAATGAATATGATCTTTATTCAATCCAATGATGGTGAAGATTAATCCGGCTTAGGAATAAGTTAAGGATTTCAACGGCTAAGAGGAGCGCAAGATTGGTTGTTGTTCACCCTTGATTCACGCAGGGATGTATTATCAAGGCATGCACAAGTAGCTAGAGTTTCGACTTAGGGATAAGAAGAAACCATTGAAGAACGCTCTGCCGAACCTTGAAGTTGCTGCCCAGTCGCCCAAGTAGTTGCCCAACTAGTCGCCCAAGCAACCATCAATTAGTTGTCAAGGCAACCCCGTTGTGCAAGTCGCCACGGCAACTGAGTTGCCCGTGCACTCTTTTACCAAGACAATCCAATCGGCTATCACACCTCAACTCACGATAACCTAGCCTATCTCTCTCAATTGAATTCATCTTTTTATTTACTTAATTGCTTTCTAGATTAGTTATTAGTTAAAACTTCTATAATCCTTTACTTGTGTTTTTACTTTTTACAGTGCAAGAGACTAGATTCTTGAAGTGGCACCAATCCCTGTGGAGACGATATCTTTTATACTATAACTTGCGACGTGTATACTTGCACATTTGCGTAGCACTTATTACGCGCAACACTTCTCATAATGGCTTGAGATGTGTACTCATGCAAGAAGGAAAGACAGTGGCTTATGCTTCCAGACAGCTTAAAACGCATGAGAGGAATTATCCTACCCATGATTTAGAGTTGGCAGCGGTTGTATTTGCTTTAAAGATATGGCGTCATTATCTATATGGAGAATGATGCTATATCTATACGGATCATAAAAGTTTAAAGTATCTGCTAACTCAAAAGGAGTTAAATTTGAGGCAGAGAAGGTGGATCGAGCTCCTAAAGGATTATGATGTAGTTATTGACTACCATCCAGGTAAAGCGAACGTGGTAGCTGATGCCCTCAGTAGAAAGACCTTTGTTGCCTTAAGAGCTATAAATACGAGGCTAGCTTTGAAAGAAAATGGTGCTTTGATTGCTGAATTAAGAATAAGGCCTGCTTTAGTAGATCGAATAAAGGAGCTTCAGAAAAGAGATATGGAATGTTTGTCAAGATTCAAACAAGTTGAAAATATTGAGAATAAAGATTTCGAAGTTAAGTCTGATGGATGCTTGTATTATCGAGGAAGAATTGTTATTCTCGAGGATGAAGAATTAAAGAAAGAACTTCTCTTAGAGGCACATTATAGTCCTTTGACTATGCATTCGAGTGGAAACAAGATGTATCAAGATCTAAAGAGTCGATATTGGTGGCCAAGAATGAAAAGAGCTATAACTGAGTTTGTTTCAAAATGCCTGACATGTCAACAAGTAAAAGCAGTGCATCAAGTGCCTTCTGGTTTATTGCAACCAATTTCTATTCCTCAGTGAAAATGGGAACGAGTAACCATGGATTTTTATCTGCGCTATCTCTAACTCCAAGAAAAAAGGATTCAATTTGGGTGATTGTTGATAGATTAACTAAATCAACACACTTCATCTCGATACGAACAAATTACTCTATGGACAAATATGCTGAGTTATACATCAAAGAAATAGTTCGACTTCATGGAGTACCAGTCTCGATTGTCTCTGATAGAGATACAAGGTTTACTTCCAGATTTTGGAAGTCTTTACATAAAGCTCTGGGTACTAGACTTAATTTTAGCACAACTTTTCATCCTCAAACAGATGGACAATCAGAGCAAACTATTCAAATTTTGGAGGATATGTTGAGGGCTTGTATGATTGAATTCAACGGATCATGGGAGAAGTACTTGCCGTTAGCAGAATTCTCTTACAATAACAACTATCAAACAAGTATCAAGATGGCACCTTTTGAAGCCTTGTATGGAAGAAAGTGCATGACTCCTTTGAATTGGTACTAGTTGAAAGATCGGGACGTATTCAGACCTGATTTAATTAGAGAAGCTAAAGAAAAGATAAAGATCATTCAAGATAATCTCAAAATAGCCGCTGGTAGACAAAAAGCTTGTGCAGATTTAAAAAGAAAAGAAATTGAATTCCAAGTAGGTGATAAAGTGTTTCTCAAAATATCACCTTGGAAAAAGATATTGCGATTTGGACGAAAAGGAAAACTGAGTCTGAGATTTATTGGACCGTATGAGATTGTAAAAAGAGTTGGCCCGGTGGCTTATCGACTTGCTTTACCTCCAGAAATGGATAAGATTCATAATGTGTTTCATGTATCGATGCTCAGAAAGTATCGATCAGATCCTTCCCATATCATTACTCTAGAGGAAGTAGAGGTTCAACCAGATTTGACGTATAAAGAGGAACCAATCAGAATTTTAGCACGTGAGGTCAAGGAACTGAGGAACAAGACAATTCCACTTGTTAAAGTTCTTTGGCGAAATCACAAAGTGGAAGAAGCAACGTGGGAAAGAGAGAAAGATATGAAAGAACAGTTTCCTCATATTTTCAAATCAGGTACGTTCTGAAAATTCGAGGATGAATTTTCTTAAGGGGGAGAATTGTAATACCCCAATGATTAGTTTGTGACTATTTTGCAAAGAATTAAAAGTTGGTTGTTTTAGTTCAATAACTAAAATGTAAAATGTTAAAGTTTGGTGATCAAAGTGAAAAGTTGAGAAAAGTTCAAGGACCAACATGGTAATTTTCCCAATAATTATTTTTATTCTATAAATAATAGATCACATAAGGGTGTGAATCGAATATAAAATTTTTGGTTCGATTCGATGTTTCTATTATTAGGAAATTACAGTTAAAGTTTAAATGAAATTCGGGTAATCGTATGAGCTCGGACTGTGATGAAATTTTGAAGGGAGTTGTAAGAGGACTTGAATATTATGACAATTCATTTTGGAATCATTTTTAATCAATTTAGATTCGATTGAAGGCAATATTTTAATATAGTGCACAAATAGCATTTTTGTGAATACATGGATTCATTAATGGCATTTTAGTCATTTTGCCCATACTTTTTAATTAAAGATGATATGGAAAAGTGATAATATTAGGTGTCAACACCTAACTGGTTATAATTAAGGGGCAAAATGGTAATTTTATTATTAAAGGAGATTTTATATTATATAAAGGCTAAATAAATGCCATTTGTCTTAGAAATTAATTGAAGAAAAAAACTAGAAATTTGCTCATCTTTCTCCTCAAGGCCAAAAACTCCATAGCCAAGGTAAGGAAATTTTTGATTCAATTTTGGCTTGATTCGATTAGTTTTTGGGTTGAAGCATGAAATAGAGAATTAATCTCCATTGAATTCTCTTTCATTTGGTATAATTTTTAGTGGTTTCCAAGCTTATATATTGAGATTGGAGATTAGGGTTTATGAATGAAAAGTTGAGATTTCAAGTTTTAAGGGTTGTTTTAATTGGATTTGAGGTTGTGACGATGTTACATGCTTGATATGATGAAAACAACATGATTTTTGTTTTAGGTGTTATTTGGGGAAATTGAAAAATTAGGGGAAACTCTTGCAAAATTTTTATTTGAATTGGAAATGATGTTAGAAGCTTGAATATGATGTATGGAGGTTAAATTTATGCTTGAATCAAATTGGGAATTTTGGTCAAAGTGACCCTTGGTATTCGACATTCAAGGGAAATTGGGGGGAAATTTTGGAAAAATTTTCCTATGGCTAGAAATGGTGTAAGGATGATTTTGTAGGTTTTAGAAGGTTAGTTGGACTAATGTGTAAGGTTGCAAAGTGTTGAGGACTAAATTTTAAAGCTGGGAAAATATGTGATTTAAGTGGTTGTTTTGGAATTGAAGTTGTGTGATAAAGGATTATTTTGAAAGTTTTGGAAGTATAAGGGTTAACATTGATGTTGGGAGATAAGATTAGTAATGAAATATATTTGTAGGATTATTATTATTATTATTATTCCTAATGTATATTAAAGTTAGAATGATACTAACATATACTTTAAATTGTATATGTTGGTAAAATTGTTGTAGATCATAATCGTAATCTGAACCGGGAACCGAGCAATCCTAAAGACAAAGAAAAAGTGCAAAAGTGAAGCGGTGTATAAGGGTAAAGTCTTCTAGTGAGGCAATAGGTGAGTGCATCTGTACTATATTTTTTTAATGAACTATGAATAATTTTCGGGTATGAACTGCCCAATGCACTTTTATATGATATTGTGAAATGTTAATATCTTTTGTTATTTTAAATAAGTGAATGATATATGACAATGAATGTTTAAAGCCCATTGTTTGCATTATGAGATTTCTTGGTATAATTGGCATGCCAATGAGGTGGGAGTATAATGATACAGTGATGCTGTATAAGTGTACAACAATTATAAAGTAAAACAATGATGCTGTATTTTACAGCTATGACCTAGTGATATAGTGATGTTGTATAAGTTTACAGCAGTTATACAGTGACAGAGTGATATAGTGTTTTATTTTGGCGCAACAAATTAGTTGATGCCGCACATGTGCATACTCAATAGTGATTCGCATACCATACATTCTCATTTATCTTACACTGGGCTATGATTTAAATAACAGTGAAATGTGCAAGTGAAATGATTATGTGAAAGTGATATTATTTTTGAACAATGGTTTTTAGTAAATAATATGATTTTAATATGTATATATGTATTTTAGATGTTTCATATATAATACGGTTTATATATGTACGTAAATATCCTATTGCATAATTTGAATGTATGTTTAACAATATGGCTACTGTCAAAACCTAGTTTACATATTTATACATAATGTGTATATTTATGGGTATATATATGTACAGTACTTTGCTATATATTTAGAGTTTTTTTGTTTGGTTTTGTATTTTGATATTTGATGTTCGAAATCTTTTGTTTGAACGTTTGCTTCATGCTTTAAATTTATGCCTTTATTTTTATTTGTCATGTTTATGCTTATTTGGGATGTCATGTAAACATTGTATTTGCTTTATTTTCTTACAATCGGATATTATAATTTGTTAATGCAGAGCCTTTTTATTCGGAAGTAAACGCGGCCAGTATCAACGTAGTGATGGTGGTTTTGCTGTTTATTTTCAAATAACGGGCCCTTAAAATTTACTTGCATGTATAACCAGAATTTTAAATAATCGTCACTTTAATTTAGAAAGTTCGATATTAATAAAGCGGTGATTATTATTTTCTTTTTACGGTTCCAATTTTTGGGCGGTATAGGGGTGCCAAAACTTTCCCCATCCATAACTGACTCCCAAACCCCGTTTTTTTATCGAGTCTCTGGTTTTATGGTGTCTGGCCTACTTCAGTGGCCGGTGGTGACTCCGAGTTTTTGTTATTTCTCAAACACAAATTTTTAAGAGAACTCCCCATTTTCCAAATATTTTTCCAAAAACAAAGGAACCCTACTACTCCATTTTTTAGTGATCCCATATATTCGAAACTTTAAAAATTTGAATTTTAGAAAAAGGTCGCTATAGCTGGGGACTGGTTTTAATTTTTAAAACTAAAGTGAGCCATGCCATTTTTCAAAAAGAACAAATATAATTACCGCTTTATTAATATCGAAAATTGTGAATTAAAGTGGGTATTAAATTGATATTCGTTTATAAATGCGAGTTTATTTTATCACATTTAAAATTTAAACCTGTCCTTTTAAGTGGGGGGAAACGCTAGTGCTTTCGTGTGGATATTGTTCCTCCGTGTGGGCCTAGTAAGTACCTTCGAGGCTCGACTACCCTATGTTTTCGTGGGAATATTGTTTCCCCGTACGAACATAGCCAAAGGGTCCCCCTGAATTGAACTCGGTTGAGAGGAGCCTATAATGGGTGATGAACGGGGGCCTTGCTACTCTTTAGAAGATGACATCGAGGACAGTTCGGGTACCGTTTAGAACCAAAACTGCATGTAGACAACATAGAAAACCCACCTCTTTAGAGCCTGTGGTAACCCTAGAAATCATAATATCCTGGGAATAGGGTTCATTTTGTGTTAAACACACATCGGGTATTTTGTCTTGTGAATATTTCATACTAGCCAGTGTTTTCTTTTGGCATCATATCAGCATTGCATAACATCATTATTTATTCACTCGCATTATACTGCCAGGAGGTATTGACCCGAGAATGGTGGACACAGTGGAAATTGTTCATGGATCGAGAGAAAATCTAGTAACCTAGACGTCAATTAGGTGCAATATTCAAAGTTGCAAATTTCTCTCATATATTCGTGGGTGTTGTTCCTTGGAAACCATGTCTCAATCAATACCTTTTCATTTAGGGTATTTACTTTGCATTTATATGCATTTGTTTTGAAATCATCACCCTTTAACTTGCTTGTATCAACATTGCATGACATGAAGATGTTCATTCGAGTGGTTTGCCAAGTTGAAATCTTTCATCATGGATAAAAGGTATCTCAAGAAGAAGGAAATTAACTCTGATGTTCGATATTGGTCTGAAGTCAACCAAAGAGTCCAAGGTGACAATTTACCGAGTAAGCACATTGTGGCGGGGTATGCATATGTCAGTCTTCTACAAAATAATCTACAGGATTTGAAACAAATTTGGGAAGGATGGAAGTTATACCTGCAAAATTTGTTCCGAGAAAATTATGGTGACATAGCATATTGGATGTATGTTCGATTTAATTAGATTATGCTCCCAGCCATTTTTCAGTTTGGAATCCCGCCTTCTGTTGCTTTACTTTCAACGAGAAGGACTTGATGCCAACAATCGAAGAGTATACAACCTTAATTAATCAGAAGAATATTCATTTTATACAAGAACGTCTAGGACTCAGAATTACCCTTTGAAGCTCAAAATTATAGCTGGGATGAGTGAAGATTGTGTCAAGGGTTTGATTCAGGTTCGAGGTAACAGTACCGCTTTTTATGGGGGTGTATTCGAGATGTCATACTAGAACACCCGGATGAAGGTGTAAGGTGGATTTACTCACTTTAGGGATCTACGGTTTGATTATTTTTCCCTAGAGTTTTGGGCAACATTGATGTAGCCAGTTTCGACTTGTTCGAGTGGTTAAAGAAGAATGCCAACCCGATATCGGCAATCTTGACTGAAACTTTTATTTCCTTGAATGCAAGTCGAAAGCATGAAGAAGAGAGCTTTAGAGGATGTGCACAATTACTACAAGTATGGATCCGAAGCCACCTTTGGAAGACACTGACAAGAGTGCTGCCCGGGATAATCTCAGGAAATTTTTCCCCTTTACGAGAATACCTAGAAAAAGAATGGTGGGAGGAGCCAGACAAACGTTTGAGGATGGTTATGTCACTTAAAGAACATTTGAGGATGGTTCCTTCCGAGGCTGATATCCTAAAACGTGAGCTAGAAAAGGTTAAGAAGAAGATGGACGTTTTGAAAACTGAGTACACAAGAAGGCTTTATCATGTTAGTTTAGATATGGATAAGCGATACAGGACAATTAAACAGTTAATGAAGCTCAGCACGGATTTGGAAGGAAAAATGCTCTTTACCAAAGTGACACTATTAAGCAAGGGCTAAACAAAAAATTGAGAAAGGAAAACAAGTAATGGATGCTACTCCATGGAAGAAGAAGTCCTAAAAAAGCAAGAACCGACTATTTGAGATGCAAGAACTGTATAACTCTATCTTCGAGAGCTAGAGTCGAAGTCAAGTCTGAAATGTTCAACTAGAAGAAAAGATTGGGGAGCTAGATCGGTCCCTTCATAAATACCATGCTCGAAATGGCTTTCTTGAGCTATAAGCTACTCGACAAGAAAATGAAATACTTCGAGCTCAGATTAAGGCATTAGAGGCCATAGTTCAAGATTACCTCGAAAAAATTGTAGTTCTAGAAGAAGCCACCAAGGGAGAAGATAATTATTGGTGGAGGTACCTTTGCAATTCTACCTGTATGATCCAAGATAGAGATCAGTACTACACCGACCTAATGGTGCAAGTTCAAGAAGTTACTTAGCATGTAAGGGACCTAGCCAATGAAGCCAAGGCCCTTTCTTTCTTTTTTAGCTCCGAACATGGAGATTCTAGAGGTACCCAGGTCCATTCAGTTGCTCGAAGCTATAGAAGAGCTAGAAGTTAAGGCTGGGGCACATCTGTAGAAGTTTACCTTTCTTTGTAATGAGAACCTTTTAATCTGCAATGAAAGTTGTTTGAGGGCGATCACCAATAGAATTAATGCCTTTATTTGCATACATCTGTGCATTTTATTCGTTTTATGTATTGCATAAAGCATATCTCATGCATTAAATAATTAAACAATAAGATTAATTATTGAGGTTTCGTGACAGTAATTAAGGACCTCACACTTACACGTTCTCGACGTCAAAGGGGCAAATAGAATACATTTTTGCTACAATGGAAGCCAGTGTGAGAGAAGCATTCACCTCAGAAGTTAAAAAGGATAAAGGAATGACTTCCAGCCAGTACAGCTCTAGAAGCATAAAAGACCTAGTGGCTAGGGTTGATAAGCTTGAACAGCTCCAAGAACATCTGGTTTAGAATCAAAGAGAGATAATAGCATATGTGAAGAAGCTCCAAGAGGAAACTAAGGGGCAAATTGATGAATTGATGAGTATCATGGCCAAAGGAAAAGGCTTGACTAAAGGATCGTTTAATCAAAGAGAGATAGGAAAGATGAGTGAGAATTGGGATTGCGACTTCATAGTGAAAGAGACTTTGCCTGATGAAGATCAATTCATCAGTAACCAGTATGAGATAGTCTGCACTACTTCCGAATGTCCCACTGAATTGCCATTAGATAAGATTGAAAATTCTCTCTTAAAAATCTTGTTTATGCCAAAAGACCAAGAACCAGCTCAGGAGCAATTGAATCATGAGGATAACAACACGGGCACCTACGAAGCCCCTAAAGGGTCGATGGTCGCCTCACCCCAGGCCACGTCCCCAAATGCACAAGGCTCGAATAGAAATGAGACTAGAGGTCCCGAAGAAGAGATAGATTAGGACCTGAGTTCTCTTGAAGAAGTTGATACAACGAGGGAAAAGATGGATATGTCAGAAGTCAAGTCTCCTTTAAGTCGGGAATCTAAACCATTATGCATGGTAGGGTTGACCGAAGACTTTCCTATGAATGAGGAAATTGAAAAGATAAGTCGGAACTACGACTTGATAGGGGAAGAGACCTTATCTCATGAAAACTGAGCTATCACCAATTAGAGTGAGGTAGGTGGTGTTGTCTCTAAATGTCCTACCAAACTAGTGATAGGTGAGACCAAGGACTCTCTCTTAAAAGATTTATCTTCGCCAATGAACGGAAAGACAGATGAGGTAGAACCACAAGGATCTCTTCAGTTGTCAGCAAGCCTAACTTTCAGTCCTCAAAAGAAAGGCAAGAAAGTAGAGGACTTTCAATTTACTCCAAGCCCGTTCACCTAGCAAGATTTGTTCTCTAAGTTGCTACACGCCCGACTGGTTGCACCATACTTTGTCAAAGCCCAGTCACCCCCATATCCGAGGTGGTTCAATGAGAAAGATAGTTGTGATTACCATGCCAGAATTCATGGATATTCCATCGAGAAGCGTGTGAGTTTCAAGCGTAAAGTTCAACACCTTCTAGATCTTGGGATGTTAGAGTTTGTGACAATGGGTCAGGTTTGAAGATTAATTTCCTAATTGTGGCCAGCACCATGAAATTGAGAGGAGGTCAAGTCGCTACAATAACAGGGGTGGATAAAGCAAAATTGTCGACATCAGCAAAATCTAAAAATGTCAGCAGATATCATGACCACAACTTTTCCATGAAAAGTATTGTTCAGAACCCGCTTGAAAATTTAGAAGCAGTTCTAGAAAATTCCCCAAAAGTGACGATGCTTGAGAATAAAGACGTTCTCAAAGAGGGAGAATTTTGTTCAAGGAAAAAGGGGACGATGAATCATAAAAATGCAAAAGAGAGCAACAAGAGGACGAAGATGTTATTCCCAATATCAAATTCGAAGTTGTTACCCCTGCTAGTTCAGAATAAGCTTTTGAAGCAACTTCCTACGAAGCGATATGCTCATTTCAATCCTAATGTGTTTGGTACCAGAGTTTCGTGCGGGTACCATCATGGTGACTTTAGCCATACAACGGAAGAGTGTGTGTTTCTGAAAGGCAAAATCTACGAACTTGTCATGAAGGGAATACTTTCTTTTGAGAATAGGAGACCTAAGATCAACAAAGAGGTCAAGATTGAAGGTTCAAGGTGATTGACCGGTGTTGTAATGTTCAAGGATTTCTAGTGCATCCTATCCATGTTTTTAGGTGTCACCTTTTTGGCTATCTCTTGCATGTTTTTCTTTTGAAGTAATGTGTGAAATTAACTTTGCTACTGTTTGCCCGAAGGTAGCAAGGATCTCTTTGTAAAGGCATATGTCATGTTTGCTTTTTCTATTTTAATGAAATGATGCATCTTTTGAGTAAATATATATGTATATTCTTTCTTACCCTCGTAGAGTCTCGGATATCACGTGCATGATTCGACATTGATTCTAATGAATGATCAATTGAATGTTGTGATCACGATAAAGTATGATTTCTTGCTCAGCCTGCTCTAGTCGGTAAAGCGCGAGACGTAAGATTACTACTCTTTTTATAATGTTCAATGATAAGAAAATCTCCTAAGAAAGGCTAATAGAATACTTTGAATGTGGGAAATCTTTTAATAAAATAAAAAATCTGTCAAGAAATGAACAATTAATGGAGTTGGGGAGGAGAACAAATCTAATAAGGAACTAGATTCCATATGTTCAATGCCCCAACATCAGAGATAAATCTCTAAAATGAATGAACAATCAAATAAGTCTTGGAGCATCCTGATGGAGCTGTGGGGGCGAGAAGAAATCTAATAAGGAGCTATGTTTCACCTGTTCAATACCATAGTGTCAGAGATGACTTTTTGAAGGCACTGACACGATACTAATTATAATTGAAAGTATATACCTGTACTAAAAATTTTAAATTGATTTTTTTACACTCAATGTGCTAAGCAAACAATGAACGAATATTAGAGAAAAATAATGAGAACTAGAAGGAGTAGTTTTCGAACAGATCAAGCAAATACCATAATTATGAGGATGAACCGAGCAATCTGGGAGGAATTTCACAACTTCAAACATCGCCACAACATTCAAAGGCAAGTTGTTGATCACCGGAAGATTGAATCTAAGACGCTCTTGCATATGATATTTGGGGCATTCTATTTTTTTTCTATTGATTTTGATTTTGTATAGTAACACAAAAAGCATCATTTGTTGAAACGCCAGTTAGAAAACTAACATATAAAAGGAAAGAAAGAGATAAATAAAAGAAGAGAGAAAAGAGAAAGTAAGGTTCCTCTGTGTTGTTGTATAGAGTTTAGAATGTGTGGTCAAGAATGTACATGATCAACCTAATATAGAACCTGTCTGTGATTCTAAATGAAACAGTAGCAAAACATCGTATGCTACAAAGACTCAAAGTGAGTGTCTGTCACAATGCCTTGATAAATTCAAAAGAATGAAGATTGAATCTTATTGAAGAAATGAAATTTTGAGACTTTTGGGGCATTTTTTTGGCCTACCATTGAGATAGAAGAAAGACCACCCCGTTGGATCAGAGGCAAAAATCAACGGTCGAACCCGAAGACGAGACAAGTTATCCTTCTGTATAGAGTTTTAGGTCAAGGATGTATATGGTCGACCTAATACAAAACTAGTTAGTGGTTTCGAAGAGAATAATAGCACGACTCAGTGCGCGGTACAATTTAAGGACTCAACCTGATTGGATCTACAAAATGATGATCGAGTATTATTAAAAAAAAATAGGGGTATGATTTTAGCCCAATATTGAGATAGAGTAAGGATCGTACTGATGGGTCAATACTGAGTGATGACCAAACCCAAGGGCAAAGATCTAGAAGCGGAAGAATGTGTCCCTATGTAGCTTTAGGGATAAAGTTTTAGGTCTATATGGTCGACCTAGCATGAAAGAATAATTTGTCTAAAATTGTATTAAGAACAATAACATGATTTTATATGCTAGACAAGTCAGAGATTTGTGGAAAATTTCTACCACAACATGTCATATGGCTCAAAATATTGAAGACTTGGGACCTTATTGAAAAGAAGGAAAACTTGAGAACTTGGGGGCACAGTGTTCACCCCAATGTTGAGATAGAAGAAGGCTCGTTGTGAAGAGTCATAGAAGAGGTGACAATTGAGCCCAAGTCGAGTGATGGCGATGTTATAAGATGGAAAATGATAGATTTTGTATGGCCAGTGTAGGGAAAAAAAGTCCTTTCAGATTGAAGCAAAAGTTGAAGATTCAAGAAATACTCTGAAAATTAGATCTTGTCGAAGTACAGAAAGCTTGAAAGCTTGTAGGGCATGTGTTCATCCCTATGCCGAGGTAGAATGAGGCTCATCATAAAGAGTCATGAAAGAGATAACAGTCGAGTGAGGGTGATGTATGAATTTAGACTTCAGCAAGTGATAGATTAGATTCTGACCGGGGTAAGCTAGTAATTCTTTCAAGAGGAAACAAGGGAGAAAGATTTAGTAAAGAAAGAAGAAATACCTTGATGGCTCAAGAAAGTGAAAATAGGCTCTTATGGAAGTAGAAAAAGTTTCGAGACTTAGGGGCATGGGTTCACCATAATGTTGAAGACCCCGTCATGAAGAATCGTGGAAGAGACAACATTGAATCATGAGTAAAGTGGGGACAACGAATTGGAGTTGAGTTTCAGGAAGTGGTAGACGGTGTTCTAACCAATGCAAGCTAGCAACACCCTTTCAAAAAGAGACAAAAGATGAAGATTCTGCAAAACAAAAGGCCCATGGAAACTAAGGGTGATCAACCAGGAAGTAAGAGTTTTTTCCCAAACAAATTTGGAAATAATTCTGCTCATGCATCATTGGTAATTAGATGTCCTTAAGCTAGGTGTATGTTGTTGCGCGTAATAAGTGCTACACAATTGTGCAAGTATACACGTCGCAAGTAATAAAGTGATACGAGTATCGAGTATCGTCTCTACAGGGATTGGTTTGGGCCACTTTGCTTTAGTTATCACACTGTAAAAGTAAAAACACAATTGATAGTAGGAGTTGATTTTAACGAGTAAAGTAAAAGCAATAAACTAAAAGAATAGATGAAAGCAAAAGAGAGAATAGGCCAGGTTATCGTGAGTTGAGGTGTGATAGCCGATTGGATCGCCTTGGTGATTGAGTAGCAGCTGGATTGCCAGGGCAATTTGGTTGCAATTGCCTAGTCGATTGCCAGGGCAATTCTCCCTCGTTGTCTGATCAGATTGCCTGGGCAATGCTCCCGCGATTGCCTAGGCAATTAAGGATGGGTCGATTGCCTGGGCAATTGAGCATTTACTTCCAAAGTTCGGCAAAGCATTCTTCAACGGTTTCTTCTTATCCCTAAGTCAAAACTCTAGCTATTTGTGCATACCTTGATAATACATCCCGACGTGAATCAAGGGTGAACAACAACCAATCTTGCGCTCCTCTTAGCCGTTGAAATCCTAAACTTATTCCTAAGCCGGATTAGTCTTCACCATCAATTGATTGAATAAAGACCATACTCATTCGTTTCTTGAATCTAAATCTCCCGATATTAGATAAATAGATGAAGTTACGAGATCCTCTCCCAATTCACTCGCAAACAAGATTGAGAACCAAGAATGAACAAACTTTGAAAATTAAAGTGCAACTCAAAAACCTAAACAAAATCCAATTATTTTTCACAACAACAAACACAATAACCCCAACCAATCAAGTTAGTTCATGGTTGGGTTCAAAAGATATACAAAGAATAATCCCCAAACCATGAATCTAATGGAAGCAAAGAAGAAGAAGAAGAAATCGAACTCTCTCTAAGCTTCTCCCTTCTTGTCGAAATCTCTCATCTCTTGCTTTCTTCTCTTTGACGGCTTGGCCCTTTAAATAGGAGATGGCTAGGTCAAAATCCTTTTTTGAGGAGGAAGTTAAGTTGGAATTAAATTATCTTTAAAGAATATAATTCTTTATTATATTTAAATTCCTTCTAGAGCCTCTCCTATCTTCTTGGGATTTAATTTCTCTTTAACCTCTTCATAGAAATCAAACACCTTTGAGATTTAACTTTGCTCCACGTCATCTTGGGCTTATCTAGTCATCAATTTCGACTACCATATCATCTTATTCTTTGTCGAAAATTGCCTTGGCAACTAGCTCGGCATCTCCATCAAGCATTGCCCTGGCAACTAGCTCGGCATCTCCTTCATGCACTGCCTTGGCAACTGGTTCTAGCCTTGTTTAGGCAAGTGATTCTGCACACACACAAAAACACACCAAAGCAACATCTTTTTCCACAAAAATCACCAAGTTATGTAATCAAGCTCAACGGTGGAAAGAAACATGAATTAATGCATGAATGACTAATTATGCAACTAATATGAGCTTAAATCTAACAATAATATGAGTAAAAAGGGTAATAAAAATAGTACTTTTGAACACTTATCACACCCCCAAACTCAAACTATTGCTTGTCCTCAAGCAATGCAAACTAACAATTACCTGCCAAGACTTTAATCATCAAAGACATGCTTCAAACTTGAATTCAAACCTTGGAACCGTGGCACAAAGTATGATCACCTTTTAATTTTTCTGATAGCACAAAAAATACCCAGAACCAAACTATAATGCTCGTGACAATGTGTGTGCGTAGTTGTGTACAAGTTGATTTTCAAGATTCTATGTGAACGATAGGCTTTTATCAAGTTAATTATCGGGGCATTTATTTAGCTTTTCACTAGAGCCAATTTTCGGGCACCTCTAGCAAAGTAAGCAATTTCTCATTTTATTTTAGTCAACTAGAGCCAATTTCGGGCACCTCTAGCGATTCTTTAATGTGCATTAACTACTAGAGCCAGTTTCGGGCACCTCTAGCAAGAAAGTGCATTTACTACTAGAGCCAGTTTTGGGCACCTCTAGCAAGAATTTAACTTTTAATTTTCAATTTTAAATTTACCCAAATTTTAAGCAACCTAAGTTCGCTAAGTTTCTTTCAATCAACAAGCCATAACCGTGTAAAAAGAATTCAGCATCATAGTAAAATTCTAAGTTCTTTTCATGCAATCCTAAAATTAAAGGTTCTTTCAATTAAGTGCAGTGGCGAAAATTCATCATTGGATATTCAACAAGTCTTAAGCAATTAAATCCAATTAAAGGCATGACAAGTAACATATGCAACCTATATGTGATTGCTAAAGATGAATGCAACTAAACATGAAACTAACTAGAAACCAACACCCCCCAAACTCGAGAGAAGCATTGTCCTCAATGCATGTAAAAGTGAAACAAAATTTAAAAGAAACTAAATGAAATGAGTTAGTCGGAGAGGTCGTCACCTCGAGTGATAAGTTTCCTTCGTGCCGTTTGCTTGATTCATTTTCCGGTCGGTGGTTGAATGCTTGTGGCCGGTACCGCGTGAATAGCATTGCTTTGATTTGATCCATGTTTGGGCATCAGAAGTTGTCGATGCCATTGTTGTTGCCTGGGCAATCTCTGTTGTGGTTGTTGTGGCAAGTAGTCGGCAGTGAATTTCTTTAGCATGGTGGTTGTGATTCTTGTTGTGGAAAAGAAAAGAAAACAAAGAAAACCTGGAAACTAAGATAATGAAGAAAAATAAAATATCTCCTAAAAATTCCAAAAATAAATAAAGAGAGAAAAAAAACCAAAAATAATAGAAAAAAAATAGTTCAAAAAAAAAGAAAAAGAAAATATCGAAAGGAGAGCATGCTTATGCATCTCCTAAGGTGTCAACTTTTTTGTTACGTTCTACATGGGTACCTTTGTAGTGCTTCAATCTTTGTCCGTTAACTTTGAATTCATGTTCGTCGGTAATGGACTTGATTATCACGACACCATGAGAGAATGGTTTGATAACTTCAAATAGTCCCGACCATCTTGATTTTAGTTTTCCCGGGAAAAGTTTTAGCCGAGAATTGAATAAGAGAACTAGTTGCCCTGGCATGAATTACCGCGGCAATAGTTTCTTGTCGTGCCATTGCTTTGTTTTCTCCTTGTAGATTCATGCATTGTTATAGGCGAGTGCACGAAATTCTTCTATCTCGTTAAGGTCCAACAAACGCTTTTGTCCAGCACTTTCCCAATCCATATTCACGGTCTTGATTGCCCAATATGCCTTGTGTTCGATTTCCAACGGTAGATGGCATGTTTTGCCATAGACAAGTCGGAAGGGGGACATACCTAAGGGTGTTTTGAATGCAGTGCGATATGCCCAAAGTGCGTCATCTAGTCTTACTGACCAATCCTTCTTAGAGGGATTTACAACTTTCTCGAGTATACCCTTCAATTCCCGGTTGGAAATTTCTGCTTGCCCATTGGTTTGTGGGTGATATGCCACGGCAAACTTGTGAGATACACCAAAGTGTTGTAACATCTTGGCGATGAGTTTGTTGTCGAAGTGCTTGCCTTCATCACTGATAATTGCTCTCGGTATCCCAAACCATGTAATATGTTTTTCTGCAAGAATTGT
Organism: Hibiscus mutabilis; assembly: GCA_019671005.1. Lineage (NCBI taxonomy): Eukaryota > Viridiplantae > Streptophyta > Magnoliopsida > Malvales > Malvaceae > Hibiscus > Hibiscus mutabilis. The sequence continues at coordinate 28,346,178 of CM033749.1, forward strand.
TGCACGATCTTAGAATCGTTGGTGGGAATTGCAGCTGCCTCAACCCATTTAGACACGTAGTTGACGACAAGTAAAATGTAGAGGTTGTCGAATGAAGATGGGAAAGGTCCCACAAAATCGATCCCTCATACATTGAACAATTCTACCTTGATGATGTTTCGGAGCGGCATCTCATGTCGTCTAGAGATATTGCCCGTCCTCTGGCAACGATCACATTGCTTGTAAAACTCTTGGGTATCTTTGTACAGTATTGGCCAATACAAACTGGATTGCAAAACTTTGGTCGCGGTACGAGTTCCTCCAAAATGTCCTCCATAGGGTGAAGAATGGCATTGCCAGAGTACATTCTGCTGCTCCTCTTCAGGGACACATCGGTATATAACCTGATCTGCATATTGTTTAAACAAAAGAGGCTCATCCCAAAAGTAATGCTTAGCATCATGGCAGAACCGCTTCTTCCCTTGGTGAGTAAGGTCATAAGGTAAAATACCAAAAACAAGAAAATTAACTAAATCTGCGTACCAGGGTATTGCCGAGGCATGTGCTGCCGTGGCGACTGCTCCCAAGATTGCCAAGGCGTGTACGTCTAGAGTAGCCGAGGCATACGCGTCCATGGTTGTCGAGGCATGCGTATCAGTGGTTTCTGAGGCGTGCACGTCTGGATTTGCCGAGGCGTGCGCGTCAAGAGCTGGTGCGGCGTCGAGGGTTATCGAGGCATGCGCATCCATGGTTGCCGAGGCGTGCGCGTCAAAAGCTGCTGCAGCGTCGAGGGTTGCCGAGGCATGCGCATCCATGGTTGCCGATGCGTCAACAGTTGCTCATCCGGGAATGTATCGCATATCTCTAAATCCGCATCCTCCTCCCTATTGCGTTCTAAGCGTGATAAGTGATCGGCCACTTGATTTTTTGTTCCTTTCCTGTGTGTTAGCCTAGGACTGCTCCTACCGCGAAATCACTTGCATCACACATGAGCTCAAAAGGTAGCGTCCAATCTCGTGGAACGATAATGGGTGCCGAGATAAGCTTTTCCTTTAGGGTTTTGAATGCTTGGACGCAAGAATCATCAGAATTGAAGACTTTATCTTGGTGGGGGTAGTCTCTCGATCACGTCCACCTTGGCTTTGTCTATCTCAATTCCCGTGGATGAAATCTTGTGGTCGAGAACTATTCCTTCATCTACCATAAGATGGCACTTCTCCCAATTAAGAAATAAATCAGTTTCTTCACATCTTGCCAACACCTTTTCTGAATTGCCGAGGCAACTGTTGAAGTCATTACCAAAAATAGAAAAATTATCCATGATGATCTCAAGGAAGTCTTCGACCATGTCTGAAAAGAGTGCCATCGTGCATCTTCTAATGTTACTACATATCTGAGAAAACTTAAGGATGGTCGTTTTTGATACTTCTTATAGTCTATCCGCACCCTCTATCGGGTGATAATATTGCCCAAAAAGAGTTGGGCCAATGTGCTCCCAGCTACTCCCTTTTGCATTACCATGGTGGATGTGTCTTTCTTCCGTGTTCCTTTGTAGTCCATGCATACCCTCCACCTTGCTACTATTCCTGAAGGCACAAATATATTAATAGGAAAAATTATATTCATTCCCAACCATTCACTTACCTCATTCTTGTCGACTTCTATCATGGTTGGATGTATCCTTTGTTGTCGTGGCAATTGCTGCTCAAGCCAATTGTCGTGGTAATCAGTTGCCAAAATTTGCTGTAAGTCAAGGGAAGAACCAATTTTCTGAAAAGCTTTACGAATCCAAACACTTTTTTCTTTTGGCCTCTCAAACATCTCCATCAGTAGAGATTTCGATGGCTTCAAATCTACCAACATCGGTTCCTCAAGACATACCTACAATGGACAAGGTGAGTTTTTAAAGAATTCAAAAGGTTCAACCATTACCTGCTCATATTCCATTGGCAAAGTATTATCATCTCGTTGATCTTGCATGTGGTCGTGTAATTGCCGTGGCAACTGTAGATGAGAGAAATCTACAAATTCCTGCTTCAACATCAATGTTGTAACCTTCTGGGCATCAGGCTCCTCAGAATTTTCTGTAGTATTGTTGTTCTCAGCTTCATTGAGTGTTGTCGCGGCATTGATATGTTCAGGCTCCTCAATCATTGCCGAGGTAATTTGTTGCTCAGGCTCATCATGTATTGGGCAGTCTCTCTCATTGGCATCCTCTTGACTTGGATGTTCTAGTTGTTCCCCACACATCGGAGAGCTTTCTTTACATTGCTCCTTATCCTCTTGCCTTGGGACGTTAGTATCCCCCGGAATGGATTGTTGGTGCATGTTATCCATGACATATGTGGATCTCCTCAATTGATCTTCTGAATCCCCTAAGGTTGCATTCCACTGAGCTATCCTCGTATCCATGGACTTTGATAGCTCTCGAATCTCTTCAATTGATCCATCAAGTCTAGCCAAGGAAGCTAGCAACGTTTCCTCCAAGGAATTGGAATGCTCTTGAAAAGGACTACATTGCCATGGCATATCTGTTGCTGCGGCAAAATTGTTATGGTAAAAACAATTTTGAGCTTTTTGACATACCATGAAGAATTTTGCTACTGATGGTTCCCTCTATGGTCCTCTATGTAGTCATATGCACCGAAAATGTGAGGGCAATTTTCAAACACATGATGTTCTCCACACATAGCACGAGATTTTTCCATGGTATAAGCTCTTTGGGCTTTTCTCGGTTGGTATAGGTAATCATCAAAGGGTGCAAGAAACTCTTGATTGGATTGATTAATATCTTCCAACATCAACTCTAGAATAGATCGGCTTTTATTTCCTGACATGTTGATGTCCCTTAACTTGTAGTGCACCTAAATTTTTTTTTGATAAAACAAACAAAAAGAAAAGTTAGTAAAACTAAGAGAAAAAATGCAATAACAAAAACAACTAACACCAATTGCCAATCCCTGGCAACGGCGCCAAAAACTTGTTACGCGTAATAAGTGCTACGCAACTGTGCAAGTATACACGTCGCAAGTAATAAAGTGATTCGAGTATCGTCTCCACAGGGATTAGTTTGGGCCACTTTGCTTTAGTTATTGCACTGTAAAAGTAAAAACACAATTGATAGTAGGAGTTGATTTTAACGAGTAAAGTAAAAGCAATAAACTAAAAGAATAGATGAAAGCAAAATAGAGAATATACCAGGTTATCGTGAGTTGAGATGTGATAACCGATTGGATCACCTTGGTGATTGAGTAGCAGCCGGATTTCCAGGGTAATTCTGTTATGATTGCCTAGTTGATTGCCAGGGCAATTTGGTTGCAATTGCCAGGGCAATTCTGCCGTGTTGCCTGGTCGGTTGCCAGGGCAATTCCCCCTCGTTGTCTGATCAGATTGCCTGGGCAATGCTCCCGCGATTGCCTGGGCAATTAAGGATGGGTCGATTGCCTACGCAATTGAGCATTCACTTCCAAAGTTCGGCGAAGCGTTCTTCAATGGTTTCTTCTTATCCCTAAGTCGAAACTCTAGCTATTTGTGTATACCTTGATAATACATCCCCGCGTGAATCAAGGGTGAACAACAACCAATCTTGCGCTCCTCTTAGCCGTTGAAATCCTAAACTTATTCCTAAGCCGGATTAGTCTTCACCATCAATTGATTGAATAAAGACCTTGCTCATTCGTTTCTTGAATCGAACTCTCCCGATATTAGATAAATAGATGAAGTTACGAGATCCTCTCCCAATTCACTCGCAAACAAGATTGAGAACCAAGAATGAACAAACTTTGAAAATTGAATTGCAACTCAAAAACCTAAACAAAATCCAATTGTTTTTCACAACAACAAAACACAATAACCCCAACCAACCAAGTTAGTTCATGGTTGGGTTCAAAAGATATACAAAGAATAATCCGCAAACCATGAATCTAATGGAAACAAAGAAGAAAAAAAAGAAATCGAACTCTCTCCATGCTTCTCCCTTCTTGTCGAAATCTCTCCTCTCTTGCTTTCTTCTCTTTGACGGCTTAGTCCTTTAAATAGGAGATGGCTTGGTCAAAATCCTTCTTTGAGGAGGAAGTTAAGATGGAATTAAATTATCTTTAAAGAATATAATTCTTTATTATATTTAAATTCCTTCTAGAACTTCTCCTATCTTCTTGGGATTTAATTTCTCTTTAACCTCTTCATGGAAATCAAACTCCTTTGGGATTTAACTTTGCTCCACATCATCTTGGGCTTATCTAGTCATCAATTTCGACTACCATATCATCTTATTCTTTGTCGAAAATTGCCTTGGCAACTAGCTCGGCATCTCTTTCTCAAGCATTACCCTAGCAACTAGCTCGGCATCTCCTTCATGCACTGCCCTCGCAACTGGTTCTAGCCTTGTTTAGGCAAGTGATTCTGCACACACACAAAAACACACCAAAGCAGCATCTTTTTCCACAAAAATCACCAAGTTATGTAATCAAGCTCAACGGTGGAAAGAAACGTGAATTAATGCATGGTTGACTAATTATGCAACTAATATGAGCTTAAGTCTAACAATAATATGAGTAAAAAGGGTAATAAAAATAGTACTTTTGAACACTTATCACATGCTAACTCATACCATCATAGCATTTTGATTATTTTAAATAGGTATTTGAAGATTGATAAAAGATATGATATATAGCTTCACGAGAAGAGAAGTAGATCTCAGAAAAAAATCAAGAGTCCTTTGACTTGCATGATTAGGATTTTAAAGGGTCTTCTAGTCTTCGGTTAATTCAGGATTGGTGAGCATCTTTTTATGCCAGGACGATCCAAAGTTCAGACATCTGGTTATTGAAGAGTACCTTTTGGCTGCCAGGTCGGCGTAAACACAGTTATTGAAGATTTCTTATGGGTAGCCATGACAACATGAATCTAGTCAGCGAAGTTTCCTTTAGTAGCCATATTGGTGTGAATCCACCTCACAAAGAGGACTTCGTGGTCAAAATTCTATGTAGGGGGAACCAACATTTTCGAGGATTTTAGAAGCAAATGAGGCAGATACCCATAGTTCAAGAATTTTCAGACAAGAAAGTCAAAAAAGCTTATCCGTCTAGGCCCATGGGGAATGAACACCTTCATTTGGAGAACAGATATATGTTCTTTCCATTACCACTTCGAGAGGATATGCCATGGTGGTTTTACCACTCCGGGAAAGCAAGTTATTTGGCATGTCCATTGCCACTTCGGAAGGATATGCCATTTTGTTTTCGCCACTCTGGGAAAGCAAGCTATCTGGTTTTGTCCATTGCCACTTCGGAAGGATATGCCAGTTTGTTTTCGCCACTTTGGGAAAGCAAGTTATCTGGTCTATTTGTTGCCACTTCGGGAGGATATGCCATTGTGTCTTCACCACTCCGGGAAAGTAAGTTATCTGGGTCTGTCCGTTGCCACTTCGGGGGGATATGCCATTTTGTTTTCGCCACTCCGGGAAAGCAAGTTATTTGGTCTGTCCGTTGCCACTTCGAGAGGATATGCCATTTTGTTTTCACCTCTCCGAGAAAGCAAGTTATCTGGTCTGTCCATTACCACTTCGGGAGGATATGCCATTGTTTTTTCGCCACTCTGAGAAAGCAAGTTATCTAGTCTGTCCGTTGCCACTTCGGAAAGATATGCCATTGTGTTTTCACCACTCCTGGAAAACAAGTTATTTGGTCTGTCCGTTGCCACTTCGGAGGATATGCCATTTTGTTTTCGCCAATCTAGGAAAGCAAGTTATCTGGTCTGTCTGTTGCCACTTCGTGAGGATATGCCATTTTGTCTTTGCCACTCCAGGAAAGCAAGTTATCTGGTCTGTCCGTTACCACTTTGGGAGGATATGCCATTGTTTTTTCGCCACTCCGGGAAATCAAGTTACCTAGTCTATCCATTGTCACTCCAGAATGACTTATCCAGCGTTACCAGTTTGTTTTCGCTACTCTAGGGAAGCAAGCTTTTTCGGTTTGTTCGCTGCCGCTTCGGAGGAGCAAATCATCTAATAGAAGAGTTGGATAAAATTAGTGCTTATGGTATTTGCTTTATTCTTGTTCCACAAGGATAAGCAAAGAGGGGCAGCTGTAATCACTAATTTTATCCGGGGCATTAACTCGTTTTTTACATTTTTTGAATATTTTTAATAATGGGCTTTAGTTGTTATTACTTTTATATATTATAATTTATAATTATTAGTTACAAAATATATATTATTATTAATATTTTATATCTATTAGTATTATCTCTTTTATACTTAGTTAGGTTATTATATTTATTAGGCTTATTACTATTAGTTTTTATTATACGAAAAAAGCAAAAAGCAAAAATATTATTAGTATACACCGTAAGTGTTATTACAACTATTATGCTTATTATTACATGTTATCATTATATGATATGTTGATTTGAAAAGAAAATGAAATACAAACCAAAAAATATTATGAACATTTGTTTTAATTACATATTAACATTATTAGTTTTATTACTTCTTTATATTGTTCGGTTTGTTACTCTACTTATTATAGTATATTATTATATTATGTTATTCTATTATTATTAAAAAAAACAAACATATTAATAGTATTAAATAAAAAAGCCCAATAAATAAATGCCCAAGTTTTTAATAATAATGAAGACAGACCATTCTACATCCAAAAACCCAAAATTATTACACTTCGTCCTATTTGGAACCCAATCTAAAAACCCTAATTGTTTTGCCCTAATACTCCATCTTCTTTTCTCTACGCAGCCATAGTATGACCATTGGATCAGGATTGGATCCAACGGCCCAGATCGAGCACCAAGCAGAAGCCCTAGAACCCCTCGTTTTGTCTTGACGCTGCATCGTCATGGCTGTTAGATCAGAAGCACACCAATGACCCAGATCAATGCTAGGAATACTCCAGACCCCCAATCACCGACGCACGGGTCGTCAACTCCCCATGCGCGCGTAGATTTCACTGCTCGACCTCTCAACTTCCCGCGCGTTCGTTTGTTTCATTTCTCATGAGCGCGTGGTCATTACCAATGGTCCCCCCACCTCCTCCGACGGCCACGTTAGTATTTCAGTCTGGTCCTTCCTCCTTGCCTCAGCCGCAGCATCACATGCCAAGAAACACAAAAACAGTAATGTCAGATATTGTAAACTCATGCAAACAAAAATAAAAGATAACGGGGTGCATTCACATGCAAAAAAGGGACAGAGCCGTTTCGGCAATGGTTCTTCACAGGCAAACAAGCATAGCAGAACCAATAGCAATTTAGCCTTTTTCTTTTTATAAAAACAATTGTAATTCTAAGGCTAGATATATAGAGGATGATGAACAATTGTAAGATTTATTCGGGTTTTCAGAGGAAAAAGATCGAATACAAAAAAATAAAAAGATTTGATGTATTTCTCTTGGTTTTCCTTTGCATGCATAAATAAAAGGATAGATCTAGGGTTTCTTTTTTACCTTTGTGTCATTTTGCTTTCCCCGCGCCGATCGGTATCCCCTCATATCTTTGACGTCCCTCGCTGGTGATAAGCCCGTCGGCCTCTTCGGTGCCCCACTGGGTGAACCGGTGAAGAGGCGAACATGTAAAAAAGGGACACTGATTTTTGCTCTTAGATCTGGTTTTCAAAAATGAAAAAGAGGGTTTAGGGTTATTTTTTAGATCCGAAAAGGGAGGTTTACTTTTAAAATCTATTTTTTTGTTTCGAAAACAAAGGAGTTTTTTAGGGTTGTTTTAAAGCCGCCGGCCACCTGTGGCCGAGGAGGCGGCAGCGGACGAAGGTCTAGTCCACTGATTTCTGGGAACGAAGAGTACTTCAGAGTTTTCTTTTTTTTTTTCTCTGGTTTTAACAAGGGAGTCAAATGAGGGTTTCAGGCTTATTTTGGCCTTGGTTTTCTATATATATGATTGGCAGAACGACGTCGTTTTGGCTAGGGTGATTCGCACGGTGACTTGACCCGAGGAAGGATTCGCGCATTTCGTTTTGTGGGATAATTACCCTCTTAATCCTCCAGTTTCTCAAACATTTGTGTTTTCATTGTGGTTTAATACTCTTTTCAATCCCCATAATTTATTTTTTTTAAAATTTTCATCTTTTTATTTCATTTAGTTTCGAATACAATCCCCGTATTGTCTAAAATTTTCATTCTGGTCCCCTTATTACATCTCACGTTTAATTTTTACCACACATTTTATTTCCTTTATATTCTAGTTCTTTTTATTTCTATTCAGTTGTTATTTTATTTGTTTTTGTATATTGTACTTTTATTATGGAATCGTTGATTATAGCATGTTTTTAGATGTTTTGACGTATGTTTGGATGTGTAGTTATAGTTGCTAGAACTATATTATATAGATTGTATGTATCTATGTTCTTTTTTATATTGTTAAAAGTACTTAGTTTACATACATTTATTTTGCGTGTTCTTCTTTAGTTATATGTACATATTATTGTATGGAATATATGTTTTTTTTACATAGTATTTGATACATGGTTAATGTATATGTATAGGTTTATTGTAATTGTTTTTTAGCCTATGATGACACAATGTATGTTTTTAGTATATAATATGATTTTAATACGTATATATGTATTTAAGATGTTTCATATATAATACGGTTTATATATGTACGTAAATATCCTATTGCATAATTTGAATGTATGTTTAACAATATGGCTACTGCCAAAACCTAGTTTACATATTTATACGTAATGTGTATATTTATGGGTATATATATGTACAGTACTTTGCTATATATTTAGTGTTTTTTGTTTGGTTTTGTATTTTGATATTTGATGTTCGAAATCTTTTGTTTGAACGTTTGTTTCATGCTTTAAATTTATTCCTTTATTTTTATTTGTCATGTTTATGCTTATTTGGGATGTCATGTAAATATTGTATTTGCTTTATTTTCTTATATTCAGATATTATAATTTGTTAATGCGGAGCCTTTTTATTCGGAAGTAAACGCGGCCAATATCAACGTAGTGATGGTGGTTTTGCTATTTATTTTCGAATAACAGAGCCCTTAAAATTTACTCGCATGTATAACCGGATTTTTAAATAATCGTCACTTTACTTTGGAAAGTTTGATATTAATAAAGCGGTAATTATTATTTTCTTTTTACGGTACCAAGTTTTGGGCGGTATGGGGGTGCCAAAACCTTTCCCATCCGTAACTGACTCCCGAACTCCGTTTTTGATCGAATCTCTGGTTTTATGGTGTCTGGCCTACCTCAGTGACCGGTGGCGACTCCGAGTTTTTATTATTTCTCAAACACGTATTTTTAAAAGAACTCCCCATTTTCCAAATATTTTTCCAAAAAAAGGAAATCTACTACTCCATTTTTTAGCGATCCCATATATTCGAAAATTTAAAAATTTTGAATTTTAGAAAAAGGTCACTACAGGAACAACATCGTCAAAACGCGTTTGATGCCTTCTACTCATAACACTACTATTCCTTCTTCTCGCTTATTTTTAATTCACTCTATCTTGAACAAACGTACTATTAATGTTGGTCAATTGATTGTTGACGAGATTTATGCGTGTAGCAAAAAGAAAATTAGATTGTTATTTTCCCCCCAAATTGATTACGACACTATGTGAGAAGGAGAATGTGCCAGCTGATGTTACAGATGAAAAGATACCAAAGAAGACCGCTTGGACCAAGAACCAATACATGAGGATGATGCAAGAAGGTTCGCCAAAGGCACCCCCTGCTTTGCAACCTGCCACGGCAAGTGAACCTATCGCGGCAAGTGCCCAGGTGCAAACAAATTCCATTCATCCATGGATGTCACGATTAGATTTTGGCTATATGTGAAGGATCGTGATATTGCTCTAGGGAAGGTAATTCTGGAAATTAATCTGAACTATAGTGTTCCTTTCCCAAGATTCCCTGCTGAGTTACTTGCCCCGGCAACTAAAGCTGGCAAAACTGCACCAGTTAAGAGTAACATTGCCGCAGCAGCCACTGTACCACGCAAAGGTAAAGAACCAGTCTTAGAACCGCATCGTACTGAATCTTTTCATGATTGTTCAGATTTCGAGGATACCACCTCTACACTATTGAAGTCCTCACCTCTGGTTGTGCTAGCAAAATCCATATTGAAGTGTAAAGCTTCCCACAATGAAGAAGCCGAGAATGAGGGTGAGCTGGTTGAGGAGGTAGAGGAGTTCGAGGAACGTGAACCAAGGTGAAGCAGCAAGCGCACCAAGCAAGCTGGCAAATGGATTTTACGAATTCGAGGTGATGACCTCTCTGTTTGACTCATTTGCATTTTTTTTGTTTGTGTTTCGTTTATATGTTTTGCATGCATTCTCATCTCGAGTTTGGGGGGCTTGTCTTATTTTTAGTTTTGTTCTTATCATTGTAGTTTGCATACATTACTTGCCTTGACAATTTCTTGTTTTATTACTTGAACCCGTTGTGATATCCTATGATGATTTATTGCCACGGCATGTAGATGAAAGGACCTTAGATTTTAGGTTTGGCGTGGATTTGACTTGAAAATTTGCTATGATGTTGCCTAATAATTACATTACTGTGACTTGTTGATCTTAGGTTTAACAAAAAACACTTCTTTGGAATCCTTTTGATTGACTTGTTCACAACTATGCTCACACACTTGCACCGATATCATGGTTTATTTCTGTGCTTCCCGAAGGTTGAAAGGTAATTGAATCTTTGTGCCACTATTTTGAGGATTGAAGTCAGGTTTGAAGCATGATTGTTTGGTAAATGACTTGTAACACCCCCTTCCCGTATCCGTACACCGGGTACGAGTCGAAAATGTTACGACTTCATTAATCAAAAAAATGGGGTAATTTAAAATTTTTAGAAAAACTTTTCAATGGTCATCCATCCTAAAATTTCTCTAGCCCAAGAACACTTAACTTTATTTAAAATTGACATAAATTATTTATTCGAGTTCCAATCATAAATCAATTATCTTAGCATACAACTCATCACCTAAGGTTACTCTTAACATTAAATCTTTTCAGAAACGCCAATTATCATGAAGCCATAACGAACTTTAAAGGCTAATCATAACTCAAATAGGTTTAGCAAGTATACATGTCACTATAATAATCAAACCTCAATTAGGATGTCATTACTGTGATTACCTGTTAAGCTTTCCAATATTGATGCAATGCTCTTCTCACTCTCATCTTGATTTACCTACGTGTGCACAATCAAACACACTCTAAGTACAAACTTAGTGAGGCAATAAAGGAAGTTAATAACAATAATTTAAACTTTATTCGACTTCATGGCTATGTTTATATAACATGATATATGCCAATGCATCCACTTTCACATTGCATTAATAATAATTGACTACATGCTAATTGTAATACCCCAAAGATAGGCTTGGTAGTAAGTTACTACTTCAAATACAATCTAATTGACTTGAATCATTATTATCTATTAGATTAATTAAGTGGTTTAGGACCAAATTGGAATTATAAACAAATTAGAGGGTCATTTTAGAGAGGACAGAAATTTAATTGAATTAAAGCTTGAGATTTGCATGTTGAATAAATTTTAACAGAAGGGCAAGTACACTTGTAAGCCATCATGGATGGCAAGTGTGTAAGGGGGGTTGACTCGGCAAGGAAAATAAAAGAATGACGAAAAAAATTACACTATCTTCTTCCTTTCCTCTTTTCCTCATGACCGAGTTTAGAGAATAGTGAGAGACGCTTGGAATTGGATTACCTTGGCTCAAACATGAATTTTTGTTCGAATGGAGTCTTGCTATGAAGGTAACCACCTTGTTTATCTTTCATGTTCATGTGAGAATTGTGTTTAAATTGGTAGAAAATGTATGTATTTCTTGGTCTGGTCGAGTAGTATGTATAGATACAATAATCTTGCTACGATTTAATGAAAGTGTAAATTAGTGGAAATACTAAAATTTGCTTGAGATAAACTAGGCATTCTAATGGACCCTTGTTGGTTGAACAATTGATGGTTAAGCTCGATATAGATATTGTTGATTGTTAGTAAGTATGAGTGGACTGTTTTAGCTTGCATGTATGTATATGGTCATATTTGCCCTGTTTTGTTTATACCTGATCGTGTAGTGTATTGTTTTAATTGTGTAAACATGTATATATGTATAAATAAATTGTTTAACTTGTATATGAATACCCATTGAACTGAATTGCATGGACATAAATGTTTTGGTGGACATAAATAAGGATATATATATATATGTTAGGAGACTGTTTGATGTATAAAATGTGTATGCAAGTGTAATGGATTAATTCGGCGTAAGTATAAAAGTTAGAGGACTCTTTTAAGTATACAAATGTGTGGATATAAAATTGGATTGTTTTGAGTACTTTGAACAATTGTTACAGTTTTGAGTAAAATGAAAGCATGTTGGACTGATTTTGAATGCATATTTGTACATGTATAAACCTGGACAGTTTTGAGTAAAATGAAATTGGACTGATTTTAATGAATATTAAAGCAAATCAGTTTTGGAAATACAGTGCAGTGGATAATTACAGTACAGCAGTTTGGTGTTTAATGCAGAATAACAGAGTGTTGTTTATGCTTTAAAACTGTGAAGATTGAATGTAATTAAATGCAGTAAGCTAAACAAATTAATAATGTAGTCTTGGTTATTGTGTACAGTGCAGTATGTAATGTGATTATAAAAAAAAGTCTAGTGAGCTGGATTATGCTGTATGCAGTCATGAGTTTGAATGAAGATGCAGCATGTTAAATGAATTATGTTTTAGTGTAGTTTTACTATATTTGAAAGCGGTGCAGTATGGTGCCTATAAATACATGAAAATATAGTTTTAAAATGATAAGTAGTATGGCAATTTAAGAAAACTTCAGATTTGAGTATTATAATACAATATGGAAGCATATCTATGAACTTTGACTTAGGATAATAGAATTGGTGAATTATATGTTGTCTTTATAAAAGTTATGAATGCACTTAAAAGTATGCAGTTTGGAGCATGTATTTATGCAAAATTATATTAATAAAAGGGTGCAGTCTAGTAAAATATTATAGATAGCTTGGTTACATCGATTGTGGAATAGAGTATTGGTGTGGGTACTGTATTGTAAATTATTGTAATAAATCTTGACTTTAGTAGATGGACCTTTGTAGAGGCTAATGAATAAGATGATTTCATTGTTTTGAGGTACCTACAAGTTATGAAGGAAGTTAAATTAAAGAAAAAGAGAGGCTAGGAAAGGAAAATCAGTTGTGTTCAAATTGAATTTTGTGGATTCGGGATATCCCGTAACTTCGGGATATGAGGTGAGCGTAGTTGTATTTATTTCGGGTGACACGGTGTCATCTTGTTTCTTGTTCTATGATGTATTATGTCTAAATCATAAGCATATGCATATGGCTCACATAGAGCACAACATGTGATGACAATCATAGCATGGCATCTATGTTAAGTTTTTTTTGGTTATATTGAATTTCATATGTACTTCGAGCTTTGCTATGTTATATTGTTGTAATCAGAAGTAAATATAAATACTGCTAAAGTTTGGAGCTATCCTTTGACATAAAATACCATAAGATGTCAATAAGAGAATCTAATCTCAATAATGTAAGTGTATTAATTCTTAAGCTTTAAGAAGCTAAAACTTATCTCTTGTTACAAGATACAAAAAGAAGAAACAAGTAAGATTACTTGTATCATAAGACACCTCTACCAACTTCAAGTATAAAATATTTAAGTTGCCTATTCAATGGAAGTCCTTGGACGCATTGGCATAATACATGGTATACTTTGGGACTACGGTCAATGAGCTACGGCTCGGGTGATGACCCATTATATGTGATATATTGGTGACAGTAGGAGGTAACGGGGGAGATGTAAGGAGATTGGCGACAGTTTGGTTGGATAGTGTGAAGTTAGGATTACTATGTTCAGATACTAGCCATTGCTTAGTGCCTTGTGCTATGTATAACTCAGGCCAATGGTACTTGTGTCCAAATGTGATCCAAGGCAAATGATTAAAAGATTTGAACATGGATACTAATATTTGAAATGATTTATGAACATTTAATACATACTTGTTCGAATGAAGCAAGTAGATAAGCTTGTGATGTACTATAAAGTATGCATTGGTGGCAAAGCTAATAAGGATACGGAGCAATGCTCATCCATAAGGAGAAATTCACATGCGGTGAACATATGTCTAATATGAAAAGCAATAAACTTTGATATGAACTCAGTTAAAAGCCGTAAAAATAATTAGTTAAGTTTTGAAGATTATGAACCCTAATAAAGCTTTGTTAAGTTAAGGTTAAAACATAAGAATCAAATGCTAATCAAAGCTTGTATTCTTTGATCTTTTTCTTCCATTATCATTGATATTATGCATTGATAATTTGGTGTTAGTACCTCACTTAGGCTATATAAGCCTAATGCATTTATTAACATGCATTTGCAGGCTAATCATTTGACCAAGGATCGATCATGGATTGGGGTTGCAAGTCATATTTGTAATAGATTTATGTATCTAGATTTTTCTAAGTCTTCTAGTGGTGGCATTGCATGTATGTATATCATTTTGGTTACGCATTATTGGTTTATGTTATAAATGGATTGTAATTAAGTTATTAGTGGCTTTATTAAATAACTTCATGATGTGGTTGCTCTCTTTATAATCGATATCATGTGTCTATAATGAGTTAATTTAAGGTGACCAAAGATATACTTATGTAATATTTTCTTAAAGGTTATAAAGTACCCAAATGTTAAGTAAGGGCATAAATCATATAGCTTCCAAGTCTTGGGTGTATTTAGTAGTTCGTTCAAGACATGTAAAGTTATAGGTCAATTAAGTATACATATACTTTATGTAAGTGGTTTATTAATCATTGTGATTGCTTGAAAGGCAAGTTATATTAGTTATGACCCGAAGAGTTGCTCGTTATATAAGTTCTGTTAAACATGTTCGAATTGTTATTATTTTTAATGTGTTAGATATGACATTGAATGGATGTTGGACACGGTTGTTTGGTTCCATGAAATTGTTCTTGGTTAGTTGAACTTTATAGAGATGTACCTATTCGAATTCCTTGACCTTTAATCCAACATGTTCTTAAGGTAAAATTAGTGAATCATGCTAAGTCTCCTATCTTGTTGGATTCGTTAAGGAATAAAAATAAAATCTTTACATGTGTCAATCCTTGATAAATAATTTGGTTAAATCATGATTAGGAAATTAATATTTCTATCATGTGCAATAAATTTGTAATGTTTATGTATTAATGAATATAAGTGGTGTTAGCATGTATAAATCTATTATCACGTGAGTTTGTTTGTTAGGATTCATATGATGCCAACATAATATATAGAAACTAGATACAATCAAGCATGTTATATGAACAAAAAAAGGAATTAAGATTTTATCACATTGATGATTTTGTATGTATGTTGTCCCTCTAATGGGAGTAGTAGACTGAGTCCGTTGAGCGGGTTTAAAGCTGTGTAAGCTACTCATATACATATAAGTTGAGAAGTCATTTGTGTAAATTAATATTGTTACAGTAAGTGGGAAATCTTGTCAATTTCGATGCTTTGTAATCTTGATTGATGGTTTAAGTGAATGGATTCTTCCCTTATGAAAAGGTTGATGTTATGTAATTAAAGGAGTTGAATGCATAATTTCTATCTCGTTGAATGCTTACAGTAAAAATTTTAAGAAGAAAATAACGTTCTGCATGGTGTATGATTATACGATTCTAGTAAATGAAATTGGTTATGATATAAAAGGATTTGTATGTTTGAAATTCAATAGAGACTTTAGACTTTATGATAGTAAATAATTTTGTGTAATACACTTGGGGAAATGTTAACCTGTCTAGATTTAATTTTGGAAGTTTTAGTTTTGGTCACATGATTCATGTTTTGTACATCTTTGATTCTGGTTTTCTTCTAAACCATGTTGAGGGTGTTACACTAATGTCATAAGACTTTCATGTTTGTCTATTAGTCATAATGTGTCATATATGTATAAATGCATCATGATCACGAGACATGTATTACCATCATGTTAATCATATATTAATATAATATAAATCGGATATAAATTTCTTATCAATATTAATATACTTGTCATTTATTCCAAAAACTCACAAGCTTATTCACTTCTTTATCTTTTATTAACCAATAAACCATAGCCCAAATATAAGCCTATGAGGACCCTGGGTACACGAGTCAAAATCGCACATAAGGCTGTGATAACCATTCGCACGTAAGGTTGTGCTAACCATATACACTAAATGTCCTTTATATACAATATAGTGGTAAACCGAGTATGCAACATGCTGGTGGACTCTATGGCATGCCAATTATACCTTGTCCCTCATTAACATACTTGGGCATATATTCTATAATTATTCCATCCATGGCACAAAATTTAATATTGGGCAGTTCATACCCTAAATAACATTTGTATATAACTAGTGATCCATGCATTTATATTCAATTTTTGACATATTTAAAATATGTCAAATATATGATCAACGGCATAAGTATCATGCCAATATATAAACAAGGTAGACTCAAGTCTTCCTAATGATGTATAAAACATTCATGTATCATGTTATGTATGCATTGCACTCACTTTGGCCACTTAACACAATGCCTCATTAAGTCTTAGTTCGATCCTTTCTTTCATAGAACCTCGAACCTTCTTTGATTCGGACTTGACTTCATTATTCACATGAATAAAATAAAATATTTGTAAGATTCAAATCTAACAATACCTTAAACATGTTGTCTAATATAATCATTCGAATATAAAATTTCCAAATATTTTTCCTTTCTTCCTTGTACTGTTCAAAAACTCATTATGGTCTTTATTGACCATTTTGAACTTCCAATAATTCTTCTGAGCTTGCTAACTAACATTTAAATACAAAATGTTTCAAATTCGATAATTTGAGTATTCCATTCGATTTTCATTCACTTAATGGTTTAGGGACTAAAATGAAAATCTTTTCCATTTCAATGGCATTTTCAATAAATTTATCACCAATAGAATTTTTACCTAATAACATTCATCATAAGTTCTTTACTTACAACTTTTGTACATTCTAGTCCCTAAATACCTGATTTTGTCAAAATGCCATTTTGGTCCCTAAACTCAAATTTATTTTGATTCGAATGTAATTTCCAGCATTTAACCACATTTCTAACACACAAATACCCTGATTTCTATATTGTTAAACATTGGTCCTTACATTTTCTCATATTGCCGAATTGGTCACTAAATACTAACTTTGCAATTAAGCCTCCAATCACTGCTAATTTATCAAACTATTCATTATACTAAAAAATCACAACTGATCATTTTCAATTTCCAGCATGCTGAATTGGTTCTTACAATTTAACAAATTGCTAAAATGGCCCCTAATCAAGATAACACCAAATTTTGCATTCCAACTTCAATTTCATGCTTAGCAAAACCTTATATAATCAACAACAACTTAATAAATACAAAACAACATCATTCCCTAATATTAATCAATCAAACTGAATAGGTCCATAAAGATTTCCAAATTGTTGATTTAGTCACTAGTTGAAATAAGTAGATTTTCAACCTCCAAACATCAAATTCAAGCTTCAATTATCATCAAATCTATAAACAGTTAAAATTTCAGATTTAAACACCAGCCCCTAATCTTTAAATTCTGGACAAAATAGTCCCTTAACTTTAGACATCAATCCAGTTTAGTCCCAAGCATAGAAACAACATAAAATCAAACATAGTTTCTTAAATCTTCAAAATTCCCAAAATTCACATAACCCTAATTTCTTCCTCATATCAAATCTCATCAACCAATCAAGTATTCTATGAATTATTTACATCAAAAGATAGAGCTCGAAGAGTAGAACAACTTTGTAGTTCGAAAGATTACCTAAAAACTGAGATTCGGGGCTTAAATCGAGCTTGGAAAATTTTTTCTTCTTTCCTCTAGCTCCCAAGGTTCATGGCTGGATTGGTTCCTCTTTTTAACTATTCTTTTACACTTGTAATTATTAAATGAATTTTAAATTCATTTAAATAGTGAAATTACCAATTTAGCCTTTAAATCCAATGGCTAATTTAATCTCATCTAAAATCAAGGGCTAAGATTAAATTCATGTATATTTCATCTTCCAAAAACGTCCTCAACATTTTAAAATATTTCAAAATTGCCATCCTTGCCAAATGACCAATTTGCCCTCCAACTAGTCTTTATTTACTAGTTTGTTTCAAAATTGTCATTCCATTATAATCTAACTAAATTAGTTCCTTTTCAACCGGCCAATATTCCATAAATATCATTTTATTATTTTCCATGGCTCATGGTACAGCCTCTGAAATTTTAATTTAATCCAATTTCTCAATATTCACTAAATACTTCTACTACGATTTTATCTTTATCGAGCTATCGGATCTATTCCAAAAATTCTATATTTCTATATTTAGAAAATAAATGCTATTTTCTCGTAAAAACTTCATTTCTTAAGGAATTAGACTGAATTTTCCTAACTCAGTCTATTATTCTGATAATTTTCGAAAATCCTCCAAATAGTAAAATAACCATTTTGCCCTCAAATCCAATGAATCCATAATGTACCACATGTCATCATCCTTCATCCAATGCCCTAGATTTAATCTTGAGTTAGTAGCAACACATTTTGCCCTTATAATTTCCAAAATTACGATCTTACCATTTTCATCCAACGGCTCATATTTAACATGGAAAATCAACTTAAATTCAAGGGTTCATATTCTTCCAACACAAAGAAAATATCTTATACATGTAAAATGACATAATTAACCTTGCCTTATCATCCTTCAAAATATCCTGGATATTCGATTCTATCCGATTATCCTAAATTTTTCTAAACTTTATCGTTTTATAGTCATTAATACAAACTCCGTACAAAAAATTCGGGTTACAAGAAACATCATTCTTGGGGGTAAACTATTCATTTACGGGACTAAAATACATAAATTTTTATAATTACAATTTAGTCCCCAAACTTTTCCTAAGTTTATATTTTATCCACAAAACTTACAAAATTTACATTTTAGTCACTAGCCAAAATTGAGATATTACATGACTTGTCAGGTAACTGTTGTTAGTTTATGCATTGCTTGAGGAAAAGCAATAGTTTGAGTTTGGGGGTGTGTTAAGTGTGAAAAAGTATTGTATTTCACACCATTTTTACTTAGAATATTGTTCAAACTTAGGCTCATTTAGTTGGATTAGTAGTAGTTCATGCATGAATTCGTAATCTATCCGTTTGTTGGGCTTAGTTTCTATTTTGCTATTTTTATGGATAAATCGCTACTGTTTTGGTGTTTTTTCTGTGCAGGACGACTTGCCGAGAGGATTGTCGTGGCAAGTTCTGGATAAGGATCAGATTTTTCAGCTTTATCTCCAACCTTATCCTTATCACATTGGAAAAATACTCAGATTTGAAGAGCTTTTACAGATAAAAGAGAAAAAAGATTAATTATCTCCAATTCAAACTCTTTCCTATCAACATAAAGCCGATTGCAACACCCTATATATATGGATCAAATCGCAAATCAAGTGGAGAGGGAGTTGGGCGTGAAGAATTGGATTGTGATTGAGCTTTATAAAGTTTAGGATTTTTCTCTCTTTAATGTCTGAGTTTATTTTCTTTGTGATTTCTTTTCACCCAGCCATGAACTAGATTTAATTGTCTCAGGTTATTGGTTTTATGTGTTTGAGGAAGAATAATTGATTTTGGTTTTTAATTCAAGTTTTTCGATGTTTATCAGTTCTTAGCTTTTCATTTAATTTCAAGTAAACTCGAGAGAGGGACATGAATGAATTTATTTATCTATATTCGGGAGAACTAAATTCACGAAACGAATTGGATACGGTTTCTATTTGAATCAGCTGATTGGTAGAGACTAATTCGCCTTAGAGATGAGTAAATTTCAGCGACTAACAAGAGTACATGATCGATGATGTCCACCCTAGGTTAACACAGTGATGTATCACCAATGCATGTACAATCATCAGTTCTTCGGTTATGGAAAAGTCGGAGGCATTGAAGAATACTCTGTCAAAAATTTAAAGAAATAATTAATTGCCACAGCAAATCATTCGGCAACTGCACAGCTAAACTCAAAAACCCGGCCTACTATCACAATTTGGTTCCCTCCTCCCTTTATTTACTTTTCTTTAATTTTAGTTTATTTTACTTATTTAAAATCACAATCTACCATCACAATTTATTTTTCTTTTTAGTGTGATTAAAAGATAAGCTTCTTCCGATCCCTGTGGAGACGATCTTAATCTATATTATTACTTCCGAGGTGTATACTTACACCATTTGTGTAGCACTTAAATCACGCATCATATGCTCTCATTCTTTAAAAGGTTAGGAATATCATCCGTTTAGAAGCTGAAATTATGGGGTATTCTTGTCGGGTTGAAACTAGCTTGGGAACACGACTTTGAACAGATCACCATTCAAGCGGGTAATATTGATGTCCTTAAACTTCTTTCGTCGCCTTCTCCTCGAAGTCTATATGCGCTAGTAAGATCCATACTCTCACTTATGCCAAGGTATGAGTGATCCATAGGCTTGCTTTTGTAGTGTGGAATGATATTATAGCCGTTTATGGTTGTTGGAGGTGTTTTGGAGGTGTTGGAAAGCCATAAAATCGAGCTTTAAATACCCACCTGCACAGAGGTATCGAATACTTTGATAAAGTTTCGAAACCTTTAGGAGTTTTTAAAAGCAAACTAGTTGTTACTAGCTGTTGTGGCCTAGAGTTATTGAAACCTTAGCCCAGGTTTTGATTCTAAAACCTTTTTGTGCGCATGGTTTCGAAACCTCCTAAAGAGGTATCAAAACCTTCATTAAAACACTGAAAAATTGGTTAGATTTTGACTTTTTCAAAATATATTCGATATAGATTTTAACTCAAAACATTTAGAAAACATTTTAAACATATTTTTCAAGTTTTGTGGACTTTGAATTATTTTTGAAATATTTGATCAAGTCCAAAAATATTTTACAAATCTTTGTTATATCAAAATATAATCAACATGGTCTATTTTGTTTAGATTAAAATATATCGAGACTTTCGAGGTTAGAAAAAAAAGAAATCACTCAATTGGATAACACAATATATATATTATTTCTTTTTTTTTCTGTCAACCGGATATCAAGCAAACCCTTTTTAGATTAGCCTAATCTTACTCTATTTATTTTAGAATTTCATCAAAGTTTAAAATTCTTTTTTTAGTTCATCGCCTTGACTCCATTTTATCAAAAAAACAAAAAAAAGATTCCTTCTCTCTTTTTTTGTGTCCATTACTTTATATTCTACCTATTTAGTTTAGACTTATTATATTATCCTTATTACTTAATCTATTATAAATAAATTATAAATAAATAAAAAATAGAGGGATCTGAAAAATCTGGAAAAAATTAAACTAAGAATAAAAATATTTGACAAACAGGTCAAGAAACTAATATGATTGCTGATTTCGCATTGAAACTAGAAATTGTTTTAAATGGTTATTTATATGTTTTTGCTGAACCCCTAATGACATGATTAGTCTCCTACATCATGATTCCTTTGGCCTACCTTATATTTGCCTAAGGAATTCTTAATGTAATGGATAGGACCTCATTCACAATTAAAAAAAGTACATGCACAATAAACTAAATTGCTGGGCATATATGAATCCAAGACATGATAAAAAGACTTAATATTTAAATTCACGGCTAAAAATGATAACTTTTGTCAAATTGACATATAAATTAACACTTATTTAATTTTTAATAGACTTAATATATAAACTGACCCCTAAGCTTCTGAATTAATTTTTAATACAAGCGATTCTTAAAAAAAGACTTAATATATATAAACTGACCATTAAACATGATAAATTTTGTCAAATTAACATATAAATTAGATAGTTTTAGTCAGATTGGCCCCTAAAATTAATCATGAAGATTACCGTCGTTGAATTTTGAAGGTTTAATATACACATTGGCCCATGAACTTGACATTTTTTAAAAAAAATTGCCCCACAACTTATTTTGGGTCAAATTAGCTCATGTGATTGGAATATACCATACAAGTTAGTTACTAAGATTAACATCGTTAAATTTTAAAGGTTTAATACACAAATTAACTCCTGAACTTGACGATTTTTTTTTCAAATTGACCTCTATACTTTTTATTTAACTTTTAATTATAATTAAATGTGAATTTAATACTTGTTTAATAAAAAAATCACGACTCATTTAATATATATATATGGTCATTTTAATCTTTTTAAAATTAACTATGGTAACCTGTGTTGTCATCTTAATGGTCCACATCGACAAAGATTTGATTTAAAAAATTAAATTGTTTAGATTTAAAAAAGTGTAAAGTATTAAAATAGTCACTGAAATTTGTTAAAAAAATAAAATGGTAACTCGGTTGTTAAAGCCCGTTAAAAGGGGTAACGTTGTAATTATGGAAATTTAAATAAAAACACATTTAATCCTCTATATTTATAGATTCAATCAATTTAATTATAATTAAAAATAATAAATTTAACCTCTTTTCATCTTTCATCATCTTCGTCTTCTCAAACCATCCCAAACATCAAAGCAAGAAAACACCTGGTTAGCTGCAATAGTGACTGCTTATCCACATCCATGTTGATTCCAGCTGCAGATAGCATCTCATTAACTGCCTGAACCAGTTCTGATCGATACTCGGCCGTACTGCAGCTCTTTAATAGGCTGTGCATTAAAGATTAAGAACACCTGATTAGCTGCTACTAAACGATAAAACATTGCAGTTAAGTCTTTTACTGCTAATGATTACCATGAACAAGGATATAATTTGCTTAAATCCCATATGATACCAGACTCAACTGAATTAATTCAGAAATAGCGCTAAGATATCAAATACGTTGAACTTCAAATTTGTAATTTTTTTTTATCTATATTGCTATCCTTTTCTTCCCCTAAATGAAATTGTTTTTTTTTTTAATTTAGGTTATAAGAAGCAAAGCAGCTAGTTAAGATGCCAGAGAACAATTCAAATGTCCTCGCTCCCTTCAAATGCATGTTGTAGCGATGTCCTTTTTTCTTTTTCACTAAAAACGGGTTTTAAAGTGTTTAGGGGCCTTTCGGGTATTTAAAAAATATTTATTCCACGGGGTTTTTGAAAAAAACCGTGTTTTATTTCAAAAATGAAGTCTCCACCGGCAACTTAGGTAGGCCGGACACCGTAAACCAGAGATTTTAAAATATTGAGTTCGGGAGTCGGTTACGAATGGGGAACGATTAGCACCCTACACCGCCCAAAATTGGTACTTTAATAATTACCGCTTTATTAATATTAAACTTTTCGGATTAAAGTGACGATTAAATTAAAATTTGTTTATAAGTGCGAGTAAATTTTAAGGGCCCCGTTATTCGAGAGTAAACTGATAGACCACCATCACTACGCTTGATACTGGCCACGTTTACGCTCGAATAAAAGGGCACCGCATTGACAATAATATATCCGAAATGCAACCTAAAACATGGCAAATATAAATAAATACAATGCGATAAAAATATAAATAAATGCTAACATAATAAAATGATAATCTAACATAAATAAAATACTAATCTAAAACATTTATAAATATTAATCTAACACATAAATAAAAACAAATCTAACATAAATAAAATACTAATCTAAAATATAAATTTAAAACATAAATAAATACTAATCTAAAACATAAATAAACATACAAACTAAAAAAAGAACACCATTTTAAATTAACTAATACTTCATTAAATCATAAAAAATACAACACAAATAAAAAAGGAAGAAAATATACCTAACTAGGAGCCCGAATGACGAACCCCGACTAAACCCCACCGAGATCTACCACGACCTCTCCAAAAATTAACTAGATCAGATCCAAAATAGGACCCCGGTCGAACCGGTTAGGACCGAGGACATTGCCCCGGTCCTTGGCTACCCGAATGCAATGCTCTCTTATTTGGGGCTTGCCACCGATTCCCCTTGCAAATGGCAAATGCATGCCTATTTATAGGCAATTTCAAAGGGGTGGAGGGAGCTTGGGTGACGTGGAGCTATGTGCTCCAAGCACTTTTTCATTATTTTTTACAATTTTGCAATTTTTTTCCTTTTTTATTTCTTTTTATTTGCTTCTGCCCTTTTTTATTAATAATAATATTATTACGATAATACTAATAATACTAAAACTCGGACAAAATGACTGATTACACATGCATATCCACTATTATCCACCAAAACCATCGTTGAAAAGTTTACAAATGTCTGGTATTATATTTTGACTCAAATTCTAATTGGCAATTAAGTTAGGTTTTATTGTAATTCTAGTGGTTGAAGATTACTTGGTAATTAGGATTTACTTTAATGTGTAAATATCTATTTTAGGTAGAGATCTTATTGAATAGAGTTTCTTGGTGACCAAGTATTTGGGTTTATAAATATAGACTATGTTTAACCTTTTGAATTATGAGAGAACTAGAGAATGAGAGTTAGAGAGAATTATTCTCTGGAGAGATGTAACCACTTTTAGGTTCTCTACAACTATTGTGCCTACGTTGTAGAGATGGGTATTGTAGGGATGTTGGGGAGAGTATTTTGGTTCCACCGGGTCATGGGATTTGTACACCGGGTTTTGGGATTACATGGGTTATCATGTATTTGTACTCTTCAGGTTCTTTACGTTATTAGTGGATTGTTCGTTTCTCTCGTCCGTGGAGGTAAACTATGCTAAACCACGTTAAATCTTGTCTCCAGTACATATCTTGATTTATGTCGTTATCGCTTTAGTTATTTAGCCACATACCAAATTCCTAACAAATGGTATCATGAGCTATGGTTCGAGCTGCGCGATTGTGGATGAATTTTTGTTGCGGATTTTGCGATGCGATGTTGGAGACATGCCAGAAGAGTATTGTTGCAACGAGTTTTTAGTTGCAGGGGAAGTAATTCTCAAAATTCAACGGTGCTTCAACGGATACTACGTAAGAATTGGAGTTGTTGAAGACTTGGCGGCGGTACTTCAATGGATATTTGGCTTATGTAAAATTGAAGTTGTTGAAGACTTGAAGACCAATACTCGAATAGAATTTGTGTCAAGGGGGAGAATTGTTATATTTTGACTCAAATTCTAATTGGCAATTAAGTTGGGTTTTACTGTAATTCTAGTGGTTGAAGATTACTTGGTAATTATGATTTACTTTAATGTGTAAATATCTATTTTAGGTAGAGATCTTATTGAATAAGGTTTCTTGGTGACCAAGTATTTGGGTCTATAAATATAGACTAGGTTTAACATTTTGAATTATGAGAGAAAAAGAGAATAAGAGTTAGAGAGAACTATTTTCTGTGGAGATGTAACCACTTTTAGGTTCTCTACAACTATTGTGCCTACGTTGTAGAGATGGGTATTGTAGGGATGTTTGGAAGAGTGTTTTGGTTCCACCGGGTCATGGGATTTGTACACCGAGTTTTGGGATTACATGGGTTATCATGTATTTGTACTCTTCAGGTTCTCTACGTTATTGGTGGATTGTACGTTTCTCTCGTCTGTGGAGGTAGTCTATACTAAACCACGTTAAATCTTGTCTCCTGTGCATGTCTTGGTCTATGTCATTATCGCTTTGGTTATTTTGCCGCATACCAAATTCCTAACACCTGGCAACTACTTCGACAGGAGTGCTCAAATTTAGTATTCTCAAGGACTCTGGATATTACCAGAGTGACATAAATGAACCAGTACCAGTACAGAAACCAAATGGCTTTATGTAATCATATTAAGCAAAGCAACGATAATAATCATATTTCAAGCATCACAAGAGAAAACTAATACTGAAGGTAGCAGTCCAAAGATCCAAACCTGGGAAGATTCTCCATGTTTACCTATTTTCTTGCTTTGATGATTGAGGTGGTTTGAGAAGACGAAGATGATGAATGAGGAAAAGAGGTTAAATTTATTATTTTTTAAATTAGGACTAAATTGATTGAATATATAAATATAAATGACTAAATGTGTTATTATCTAAATTTTCATAATTGCAACGTTACCCCCTTTAACGGACATTAACGGCTGAGTTATTATTTTGTTACAAAACATAAAGTTTAATTATCATTTTGTAACACTTGAAAGTTTGGTTACGGTTCTATTTTTTTAACAAAGTTCAGTGACCATTTTTGTACTTATTGAACTTTATTTCAAAATCATTTAATATTTTTTATTAAAAGTAATCGAAAAGAGTTTTTATTAAATAAAACTTATTGAACTAATCATGTTATTTTTTATTAAATGAAAATTTGATTTAATTATAATTAGTCTATTCAAAAAAATTAATTATAATTAGTAACTAAGTAAAATGTCAAGGGCTTACTTAAAAAGAAGTTGTTAAGCTTATAGATCAATTTGTATATATTGAGCCTTTAAATTTAAATAAATTAATTTCATAAACTAACTTGTGCCACGTTCAACTTTAAGGCCAATCGCTATTAAAAAAAAAACTTTAAGGCCAATCTATCTCACAATGATTCAAAAGCTAATTTGATAAAAAAAAATTGGGTAAAGTACACAAATAGTCACTAAGCTATCCTTAAAAATACAAAATGATCACCAAACTTTCAAAAATTATAAAATGGTCATTAAACTTTATTTTTTTATTACAAAATAGTCATTAGACCGTTAACTGGGAGACGTGACAGTTACTTAAATTTGTATAATAACATATTTAATCCTCCATATTTACACATTCAATCAATTTAGACATCAATAATGAGGGTTAAATTAGGAATGAATTGATTAAATGTGTCAATATAGAGGATTAAATGTTATATTATTCAATTTTTTGTAACTGCCACGTCACCCAATTAATGACAGATAACGGCCCAATGACCATTTTGTAACAAAAACTAAAGTTTAATGCCCATTGTGTAACATTTGAAAGTTTGATGATCATTTTGTATTTTTAGAGATAGTTAAGGGGTCAACTTATATATTAAGACTAATAAAAGTAAAAAGAAACTTAAAATACAAAATAATCCATCAACTTATATATTAAGTTAAGGGGTCAACTTATATATTAAGACTAATAAAAGTAAAAAGAAACTTGAAATACAAAATAATCCATCAACTTGACAAGTTTAATCAAATTAGACTCTATTTTTTGTTAGATTAAATTGATTCTTGAATTTGTTTGGAAATGACCTCTAAAATTTTTGAAGTCAAATTGACACCTGATTTTGATAAATTATTATAAAAAATAAAAAGTTAATTTGACAATTTATCAATTTCAAATTAAATTTTATGTTTTAAGACAAAGTAATACATTTATGTGAGCACTTTTCTTTTTTTCTAAAATTTTAGTCCAATTCTTCTGTCTTCATGATTCATCTGTAGTGACGCCAGTTTTAATATTGGTCGTCACCATCGGTAGTTATTTTCTCTTATTTTTTGGTATATCAAGTTCTTATTTTCTTTTATATTTCAATTTCTTTTAGTTTTTATATGCCTTGTAACACGTTTTTTCAATCTTGTGACATTCTTTTCCTGTCTTATGGCAAGCATTTGTCATATGGTAAGTTATCGTCTACCGTTGTGGTAGATCTGCGTTTGTGGATACGCTTTTCATGACGTTCAGCTCTAATTTGTGGATTATCGGTGGTCTTAAGTAGTTTGATCCCCTTTTGTGGTTCGTTTCTCGATGTAGTCAGATTTATTTTACGAAACAACCTCCAAGTTGGTTTTGCTCACCCCTCCTACTTCAATCTTGAAGTGTGTAGGTGGATAGAGACAAGAAGTATGCTTCTATTTCTCCAGTATTTTATCTTTATCATTAATTTGTAGCCCACTGGACTTGTTTTGCTGGTCTGATATTTTATTTTCTAGTTTTTTAGTTTTGACTTATTGTGTGTGTTGAGTGTTTAGAGTGCTTTGCAATTGGTGCAAGTTTACACTTCGCAAGTTATAGTATAGAATAGATATAGTCTCCACGGGGATTGGTGCAACTTCTGAATTCTAACTTCTTGTACTGAAAAGAAAAGTAATTGGTGGTAATAATAGGAATTGAATTAACAAGTAAAATAAAAGAGCAAGTAAACAAAGGAGATGTTGATTGAATGAGAGAGTAGGTCAGGTTCTCGTGAGTTGTGGTGTGATGATTGAATGGATCGTCGTGGTAATTGATTGCAAGAGTAACTCAATCGTCTTAACAATTAGCATCAGTCGAATTGCCTGGGCAACTGGGAATGGTGCGATTACCTGCGAATTGGGCGACTTCCTTCAAAGTTCGGCGAAGCGTTCTTCAATGGCTTCTCGTTATCCCTAACTTGACACACTGTTAATTGTGCATGCCTTGGCGATACATCCTTGCGTTAACCATGGGTGGACAACAACCGATCTTGCGCTTCTTTTAGATGTTGAAATTCACAACTTATCCCTAAGTCGAATTAGTCTTCACCAACATTCATTTATATAAAAACCATGCTCATTTGTTTCTTGAATCTAACTCTCCCAATATTAGATAAATGGATGAATTCACGAGATCCTCTCCCAATTCACTCGCAATTAAAATTAAGAACCAAGAATGAACAAACTTTGAAATTGAATTGCAACTCAAAAACCTAAACAAATCCAAATGTTTTCACAACCACAAAAACACAATAACCCAAGCCAAGTAAAGTTTAGTTCATGGCTGGGTGCAAAAGAAATACAAGATAAAATCTACCCAACATGAATAGAATGGAATAAAGAAGAAAGAAGAAGATGGCGAGCAGCCCTAATTTTCTCTCTCACTCCCCTCTTTTAGAGGGCGGCAGCTCGTCTTCTATTTATAGGAGATGGCTAGGTCAAGTTCTTTGTTGATAAGGATGAGTTTAAGTTGGAATTAAATAATATAAAATAGATAAATCTATTTTATTTATTTATTCTCCAAAAACTCCTCATAAACTCTTGGAATTTAATCTCTTTTTGATCTCTTCATGGAACTCCAACTCTTCTAGGATTTATCCTTGCTTCTCGTAATTAAATTGGATTTATCCTATCAAAATCGGTAGCTCCCTTCATCTTTTCCTCAATTGCTTTGGCAATTTCCTACTTGCTTGGGCAATTAGATCCTGCACACACAAAAATACATACCAGCAGCACCTTTTCCACAAAAATCAACCAAATTATGTAATCAAACATGAAAGTGAAGGAAACAATGCAATTATGCATGAATGACTAAAAATGCAACTAGAATAAGCCTAAGTCTAACAATAATTAAGAGTAAATAGGGCAGAAATATAGTACTTTTACACACTTAACACACCCCCAAACTATAACTGTTGCTTGTCCTCAAGCAATGCAAAACTAACAATTACCTGCCAAGACTTCAATCATCAAAAATTTTGCTTCGTATCTGACTTTAATCCTCAGAAACGTGGCACGAAGTATGATTGTTTTTCAATTTTTCGGATGGCACAGAATTTACTCGAAATTAAACTATAATGCTTGTGACAATGTGTGTGTGGAGTTGTGTACAAGTTGATTTTCAGGATTCCATGTGAACAATAGTCTTTTTATCAAATTAATTACCTGGGTATTTTATTTTTACTAGAGCCAATTTCGGGCACCTCTAGCAAAGCATGCAATTTTCTTATTTTAATGTTAATCAACTAGAGCCAATTTCGGGCACCTCTAGCGATTTCTAATGTGTGATAACTAGAGCTGTTTTCGGGCACCTCTAGTAAGAAATTATTTTTGAATCAATCTTAGTTGAGACTAGAGCTGTATAGGCACCTCTAGCTCATATTTTTATGTTTAATTTTTACCCAATTTTTAAGCAACCTAAGTTCACTAAGTCTCCTTTAATCAATCAATCTAACTCCTCCTTATCTCGAACTCTTATCCTAAAATTCAAACACAAATAAAAAGATAAACATTAATTAAAGATAAAAATTAAATTAAATAAATAAAGATAAATAAGATAAACTGAAAATTATAAAAAATAATAATCCTAAAAAGTATATGGAAAGATAAAATTTAAAACTTAAAATACGAAATAAAAGTAAAACCAAAATAAAAAATAAGTCCAAAATTAAAAACAAAACTAAAAATTAAGAAATAATAAAGGAGAGCATGATCATGCATCTCCTAGAGTAACCATTTCTTTGTCTCGCTCAACATGGGTGCCGGCATAGTTCTTTAATCTTTGTTCGTTAACTTTGAATTCATGTTCGTCAATGGTGGACTTGATTATTACGGCACCATGGGAGAATGGTTTTATTACCTCGAATGGCCCAAACCATCCAAATTTTAGTTTTCCCAGAAAGAGTTTTAACAGAGAATTGAAGAGGAACTAATTGCCCGAGAAAAAATTGCCACGATAATAGCTTCTTGTTGTGCCAACGCTTCGTTTTCTCCTTGTAAATTATCGCGTTGTCATAGGCTATGGCACAAATTTATTTGATCTCGTTGAGGTCCATTAATCGCTTTTGCCCTGCACTTTCCCAATCCATGTTAACGGTTTTGATTGCCCAATAAGCCTTATGCTCGATATCCACCGAAAGATGGCAAGTTTTGCCATAAACAAGTCTGTAAGGCGACATGCCTAAAGGTGTCTTGCATGTTGTTCGATAGGCCCATAGTGCTTCATCAATTCTTGCAGACCAATCCTTTCGAGAAGGATTGACAACATTTTCAAGGATAGCCTTCAATTCACGATTGGAAATTTCAGCTTGCCCATTTTTTCTATAGATGATATGCCGTGGCAATTTTGTTTGTTACACCAAATCGCTCCAACATTTTGGCAATCAGCCTATTGTTGAAGTGTGTGCCTCCATCGCTAATAATTGCCTTTAGTGTCCCGAATCATGTGAATATATTTTTCTGCAAGAATTTCTACACGGTCTTTGAATTGTTTCTGGGAACTACAGCCGTCTCTACCCATTTAGACACGTAGTCCCCAACAAGTAGGATGTACAAATTACCAAATGAGGATGGGAAGAGTCCCATGAAGTCGATCCCCCACACGTCAAACAACTCGACCTCAAGGATATTCTGTAGTGACATCTCGTGTCATCACAAAATATTTCCCGTTTGCTGAAAACGATCACACCTCTTGTAGAATTCTTGAGCATCTTTGTAAAGAGTGGGCCAATATAAGCCAGATTGTAGGACTTTGGCCACGGTGCGAGTTCCTCCAAAATGGCCTCCATAGGGTGAAGAGTGACATTGTCGAAGCACATTGTCCTGCTCCTCCTTGGGAACACATCGTCTTATCACCTGATCTGCACATTGTTTAAACAAAGTAGGCTCATCCTAATAATAATGCTTAGCATCATGTCAGAACTGCTTCTTTCCTTGGTGAGTAAGGTCATAAGGCAAAATACCACTAACCAAGAAATTAACCAAATCGACATACTAGGGAGTTACCGTGGCAACTAACAATTGCTCATCTGGGAATGTGTCGTGGATCTCTAAGGAATCTGAATCTTCATTGCCTTTTTCCAACCTTGATAAGTGATCAGAAACTTGGTTCTCTGTTCCTTTCATGTCCTTAATTTCGATGTCAAACTCTTGTAAAAGTAAAATCTAACGAATTAAACGAGGTTTGGCATCTTTCTTAGCAAATACGTGATTAATTGCTGAATGATTAGTATGAACAATTACCTTAGTACCAACCAAGTAGAAACAAAACTTATCAAATGCGAAAACTACTGCTAGTAATTCTTTCTCCGCCGTGGTGTAATTTGATTGCGCACCATTTAGAGTTTTACTAGCGTAGTGAATCACATGGAAAATCTTACCTGTGCGCTGTCCTAAAACGGCTCTTACCGCGAAGTCACTTCGTCGCACATAAGTTCAAAAGATAAGGTCCAATCGGGCGGGGCAACAGTAGGCGTCGAGGCAAGTTGCCTTTTCAGGGCTTCAAATATCGTGGCACAAGATTCATCAAAGTTGAAAGCCTTATCCTACTCAAGAAAATTACACATGGGTTTAGAAATCTTAGAAAAATTATGAATAAACCTTTTGTAAAAACTTGCATATCCGAGAAAACTTCGGATTCCCTTGACTGAAGTTGGTGGAGGTAATCTCTCGATCACATCCACCTTGGCTCTATCCACTTCGACTATTTTGGATGAGATTTTATGGCCGAGCACAATACCTTCGTCTACCATAAAATGGCACTTCTCTCAATTTAGTACTAGGTCGGATTCTTCACATCGTGATAACACATTTTCCAAATTACCGAGGCAATTATCGAAGTTATCTTCAAAAATCGTGAAATCGTCCATGAAGATTTCAAGGAAATTTTCTACCATGTCGTAGAAGATTGCCATCATGCATCGTTGAAAGGTTGTCAGGGCATTTCATAATCTGAACGGCATCCTTCGAAATGCATATATACCATATGGACATGTAAAAATGGTCTTTTCCTGATCATCTGGTGCTATGGCGATCTAGTTATAACCTGAGTAACTATCAAGAAAACAATAAAAGGATTTACCTGCAAGACGGCCAAGCATTTGGTCAATAAAGGGTAAAGGAAAGTGATATTTCCTAATAGCTTTATTTAACTTACGGTAATCCATACAAACCCTTCAACCGGTCACAATCCTAGTTGGAATGAGTTCGTTGCTTTTGTTACTTGCCACAGTTATACCTCTCTTTTTTGGTACACATTGTACCGGACTTACCCATGTACTGTCAGAGATAGGATATATGATACCGACGTCAAGCCATTTGATGATTTCTTTCATTACAACCTCCTTCATGGTGGGGTTAAGTCTCCTTTGTGCCTCAATTGATGGTTTATGATCATCCTCCAATAGGATTTTGTGCATACATACCGTCGGGCTAATTCCCTTCAAGTCTGCAATTATCAAACCTATTACTTTTTTGTGCAGCTTTAATATGTCAATCAACCACTTTTCCTGTTCAGGCTACAACTTAGAAGAAATTATCACGAGAAAAATGTTATCGTTTCCCAAATAAGCATATTTTAATTGCCCTGGCAATGGTTTCAATTCGAGTATCAGTGGTTGCTCAATAGAATGTTTTTCGAGTTTACCTTCCTTACCTGAGTAATCCAATGGTTCAAAAATACTTACCTGGTTGACTCACTATCCAGTTCGCTTCATCGTGCTCTTCGTTGATCAGTTTCTCAGGGTTTTCTGGGTTGTCAATGCAATTACCGAGGTAATTCTCTTCTATGTCAAAATTGAATTCGGTGGGGGCTTGAATAACTTAGCATTCTTCTGGATCGTCAGTATGCTTAAGGGTTTGAAAGACATTAAGCTTGACTTGCTGGTCATTTACCCTCATAGTGAGCTCTCTTTTCTCGACATCGATCAAGGTTCTTTCTGTTGCTAAAAATGGTCTCCCAAGAATAATGGGTGCGAACTCATCCGCTCCATAATCCAAAACAATGAAATCAGCGGGAAAAATAAATTTATCAACTCTTACCAGAATATCTTCAATTTTTCCCTCTGAATGCACATAGGATCTGTCTGCAAGTTGTAGCATCACTGTTGTTGGCATTGCCTTCCATATTCCCAATCTCTAGAAAACAGATTTCGGCATAAGGTTTATGCTTGCTCCAAGATCACATAAGGCCTTCCCGATGTAGTGATTTTCGATAGCACATAGTATAGTGAAACTGACGGGATCCTTAAGTTTAGGTGGCATGCGGTTGTGCAACATGACCATGCATCTTTCTGTCACGGCCACTGTTTCAAACTCACCTAGCCTTGTTCACTTAGAGACAATGTCTTTAAGGAACTTAGCATAGTTCGGTATTTGCTCTATCGCCTCTACCAACGACAAATTGATGTGAACTTGCTTCAAGATGTTAAGGAATTTCTTGAACTGATATTCTTGCTTTTGTTGTTTTAGCCTTTGTGGGAATGGTGGTGGAATTCAGATCTCCTCTTCTTTTTTTCGATTTAGGATTTTTATTGCAAATTGACTGCGTATCGGGAATTGTCGGGGCAATTGGAATTACCTGGGCATAGGATTTTGCCTGGGTAATTGCCTATTCATCAATTTTGGTGTCTTTTCGGATATGAGATCGTTATGCTGGTTGAGTGTTCTCCATTGGATGAGCTTGGTATTCCTTAAGCTGTCGGCCACTCCGAGTGATGATTACCTTACATTGCTCGTGGCCTACTCATTTTGCGACCTCAGTATAGCTAGGTAAGCCGCCTAAGGGTCTTTTATTCAAGTTTTGAGCAAATTACCCGACTTGTGTTTCCAAGGATTTCAAGCCTGCCTCCTGATTTTGCAATCTCATCTCAGTCATGTTAATGAAAGTGTCAGTTATTTTCATGAAACTACTATTCTCAACCATATAAGATTCAGTTTTTAACATAAAAGCATTGAGATAATTTTCCAAAGAACTAGATGGTGTCAATTGTTGCTACAGCATCTGTTACCGTGGCATGTTCTGCTAGAATCCCGATGCTTATGTACTCTGATTGTTCTGATTAATGACGTTGTTTGGGTTGCTTCATGAAAAATTAGGGTGCTTCCTCCAGGATGGATTGTATGTGTTGGATATCACATTATTGTTCTGGTTGTAGTTGGGAATTGATAGTCGTTCTTGGCAAGACGGTTCAGAATCTCTATCGCTTCTTCAAGTGACTTGTCAAAGAGTATGCCATTTGTCGAAGCATCTAGCATCATCCTTTTCAGCGTATTCACCGAGTTTTAAAACGTCATCACTTGTGTCCATACTAGGAATCCGTGCATAGGATATTTGTGTAAAAGCTCTATGTATTGCTCCCAAGCCTCGTACATGGATTCATTATCTGCCTACCAAAAAAAGTAATATCATTACTAATTTATCAGTCATATTTGTAAAACTAAATCTAGCAATGAAATCACGACATAAATTCGTCCAAGATCCTATAGATCCGGATGGAATACTGTTTAACCATATCTTTGCCCTATCTCTCAATGAATAGGGAAATAATTTCAGCCTTAGGATATTCTCATTGACTCCTTGTAGTTTGAATGAAATGCAAATCTCCAGGAATGATTTGAGATGTTGTCTGGCATTTTCAGTGGCCGATCCGCCAAATTGACCAATCGTATTGATCATGTTGAACATCACAGGTTTTAATTCAAAGTGGGTGACTTCTATTTCAGGTGTGACAACTCCTGGATTGAGACCGTTTAGATCCTCCTCTAGGTAATCTCGGATTGGTCTATTCCTGACACGAACTGGTTGTTCTATTTGAGCTCATCTTCCTCTTGCTGCGATATTCTGATTGTCGTCAGCATTCAGATTGCCGACTTGATTAACAGGTTGTTCTGCCATTACTACTCGTTGTTATCGTCTTCTTCTATGAAGAACTCGTTCTATCTCAAGTTTAAGTGGGTATTCTTGTGCTGTTGGTCTCGCCCTGGTCATGCACAAATGCAAAACCAGAGAGTGTTAGCCCCTTGAAACCGATTAACAAAAATAAAACAAAAATAAAAAGAAACAAAGGTGCAAGAAATAAAAATCAAAGTCGCTATTGCCAATCCCCGACAACGGCGCCAAAAACTTGTTGCGTGTTTAGAGTGCTTCGCAATTGGTGCAAGTGTACACGTCGCAAGTTATATTATAGAATAGATATCGTCTCCACAGGGATTAGTGCAACTTCTAGATTCTAACTTCTTGTACTGAAAAGAAAAATAATTGGTGGAGATAATATAATTGAATTAACAAGTAAAATAAAAGAGCAAGTAAACAAAGGAGATGTTGATTGAATAGGAGAGTAGGTCAGGTTATCGTGAATTGTGGTGTGATAATTGAATGGATCGTCGTGGTAATTGATTGCAAGAGTAACTCAATCGTCTTAACAATTATCATCAGTCGAATTTCCTGGGCAATTGTAATTGCCCAGGTAACTGGGAATGATGCGATTGCCTGGGCAACTGACGACTTCCTTCAAAGTTCGGCGAAGCGTTCTTCAATGGCTTCTTATTATCCCTAACTCGAAACACTGTTAATTGTGCATGCCTTGGCGACACATCCCTGGGTTAACCATGGGTGGATAACAACCGATCTTGCGCTTCTCTTAGCCGTTGAAATTCACAACTTATTCCTAAGTCGAATTAGTCTTCACCAACATTCGCTTTTTATGAAAACCATGCTCATTCGTTTCTTGAATCTAACTCTCCCGATATTAGATAAATGGATGAATTCACAAGATCCTCTCCCAATTCACTCGCAATTAAAATTAAGAACCAAGAATGAACAAACTTTGAAATTGAATTGCAACTCAAAAACCTAAACAAATCCAAACGTTTTCACAACCACAAAAAACACAATAACCCAAGTCAAGTAAAGTTTAGTTCATGGCTGGGTGCAAAAGAAATAAAAGATAAAATCTACCCAACATGAATCGAATGGAATAAAGAAGAAAGAATAAGAAGATGTCGAGCAGCCCTAATTTTCTCTATCACTCTCCTCCTCTAGAGGGCGGCGGCTTGTCTTCTATTTATAGAAGATGGCTAGGTCAAGTTCTTTGTTGATAAGGATGAGTTTAAGTTGGAATTAAATAATATAAAAGGGATAAATCTCTTTTATTTATTTATTCTCCAAAACCCCCTCATAAACTCTTGGAATTTAATCTCCTTTTGATCTCTTCGTGGAACTCCAACTCTTCTAGAATTTATCCTTGCTTCTCGTAATTAAATTGAATTTATCCTATCAAAATCGGCAGCTCTCTTCTTCGTATCCTCAATTGCTTCGGCAATTTCCTACTTGCTTGGGCAATTAGATCCTGCACACACAAAACACATACCAGCATCACCTTTTCCACAAAAATTAACCGAATTATGTAATCAATCATGACAGTGAAGGAAACAATGCAATTATGCATGAATGACTAAAAATGCAACTAGAATGAGCCTAAGTCTAACAATAATTAAGAGTAAATATGGCAAAAATATAGTACTTTTACACACTTAATAGTGTGTTTATTTTTTTGCTATAATTTCATTTCTTTTGGACTATTTTTTATTTTTATTTTTAATAAAATTTTGTCGGTATAGTATTAAAAAACATATTTACGTAAGCAAAAATTACGGTAATTTTATATAAATATTCTCTTTTTAATAATTAATTAGAAAAATAACCTCAAACCTGATTATTTAAAAAATGACCCCTTTTAGTCCACGTAAGGTTAATTCGTTTTTTTATAGGACGCAAGGTTGAAACTCGCTTTTAACAAAACGCGTGTTTCGTGTTAAGTAGGTTGGTAAGAAAGAAAAAAAATAATTTATCGCGTTTTTATACAGAACTCGCTTTTAATAGGATACTGGTTTTAAACTCATTTTAGGTAGGATGCGAGTTTAGGCTACGTGAACTAAAATGGTCATTTTTTAAATAATCAAATTTGGGGTATTTTTCTAATTAATTATTAAAAAGTAAATATTTGTTTAATAGTGCCAAAAATTACCAGGGGCAGACAAGATAAGAGCTATGGGGCGACGGTTGAGTTAGCAGTTAATAAAAAAAGCGGGGAAGGCAAAAGAGCAGACAGACACCGTGGAAGCAACACACTGACTCACTCACGGTTGTTTTCACGTGCTTTTCTTTCTTTTCTCCAGTCAGCTCAGACTCAGACTCAGACTCAGACTCAGACTCAGAGTGAGGGAATAGTATTCAATCAAACCATGAAACTTTCCCTTTCACTCAAACCCCTCCTCTGCCTCTTTTAATCCTCCTTCGTAGTCCTTACTTCATCACCATCAAGGTTTCTTCCCTTTCCTCTCCATCAAGGTAACTCTGAAAGTACTTGATTTTAATAGAAATTTGTCTGATCCTGAGAAAACCCTCTTTCCCTCTTTGGTGCTTCCTTCTGCTGAGTGATGGGTTTAGTGTTCTTAGCTCTCTACCAACTCTAATTCCTCTGGTTGTTGTGATTTGATCGGTTTAACTTCTTTATCTTTTGATTTGACTCTCTCTGATCTCTGGTTTATGAAAAACGAAATGGGAAGGAAATTTCTACAGATTCCAGATTTATTTTCAACACACGATAAAAACAATTCAGGAATTTGTCTTATTAATTTTAAGTAATCCAGACAAACTACTGGTTCTGGTTCCTCTGATCATTTATCATCTCTTCCCTTTGATATTTGCATGCCTTTGTTTTTCCTTCCTTCATTTGGGGTTCATTACTTCTTTGATTTCTTATGTTATCAGGCTGTTTTCACAAATCAAAATGGATAGATTTGAGGATGTCCGATCAAGAACAAGTTCGCTAAATGGCTTCTTGACATTCTACTTGACTGATATATAGATGAATAGAGTGCTGGTGTCTGCTGAATACCTTTTTCTGGAAACGCAGCAAGTGTTTAAACATTTAGCTTCATTATAGTAGTTTTTACTTAAGTTTTGCTGCAAGGAACTTAGCTGTTCTGTTTTAGGTTTGAAATTTTTTGGAGTTGTGTGATTAACGTTGTAAATCCAGTGCCTTGCTGGGTTGTTAGTAATTTTAACATTTAAAAATGTTGGGAAGTAATCTTACTTGAAATGTTTAATGGAGACCCTTGGGAAGAAGAGAAAGGGCTCGGAAGTGTTCCCAGCATGTCACAGGTCCTTTTCTCCTGTAACAGTTGCTTGGCCTCGCTTGTCACCGGAAGACTATTCAAGGCAGAAAAAGAAGTGTAAGGAAGATGAAGTTAAAATAGCTGTTGGCTCTGTTATGAGAGTAGTTAAGGAATTGCTTCTGCTCCACCTTGTGGGAGTGCATCTATGGAACCACCCAACAGGGGCCTTAAGAGGAAACTTGGGTGCATTGAGGCAGCAACTCAATTCGGCCGGAAAAAGAAGATTGAGCAAGATTATGATTTGGGTGCAACAATTGGGAGCGGAAAGTTTGGATCTGTTGTTTTGTGTCGAAGTAAGGTGAATGGCAAGGAATTTGCATGCAAAACATTACGCAGGGGTGAAGAACTTGTGCATCAGGAAGTGGAGATAATGCAACACCTCTCTGTTCATTCTGGTATTGTGACATTGAAGGCGGTATATGAGGATTTGAAATCTTTCTTTCTTGTGATGGAGCTTTGCTCTGGGGGTCAGCTGCTTGATCAGATGACTAAAGAGAGACGGTATTCAGAGTATTGTGCTGCTAATATACTCAAGGAACTGATTCTAGTTATCAAATATTGCCATGATATGGGTGTCGTTCATCGGGATATAAAGCCTGAGAATATCCTTCTCACAGCTTCCGGACGGATGAAGTTCGCAGATTTTGGATTAGCTGTGAGGATGTCAAATGGTAATTTTGTTTTTCCAATATTTCTGGTCTTTTACTATTCATCTATATGTTCTGGAGTCTGGATCATTTAAGCCTGTGAATGTATAGTGGATTCTTGATATTTGTTTACCCACTAGTTAACAACATTTAAGTTTCGAGTCCATCAATAGATTGTTGATAAACGCTGAGGAAAAAAAATGTTAAATCATGATTGATGTAAAAAACAAGTTGTTGGGTAAATCAAGCATCCAACTGCCTTTTTTAATCAATTCTTCTTGGACTGTGAGGGTATGTTGACTAGCATGTTATATCTCCAACTGAAGTTAAAATTATATAAACAGCAGAAATAAGACATTCAGAGTTTTCTCTCTAGGAATGAGGTTTTTAAGATGATGCCATCAGTTGTGCAGCATGGTGACACTCTTTTTAGTGAAATGACAACAATATAACAATGAAATTTGTTTGAAAGGAAATGCCTCATTCAATCTACGTCTAATAATGGCTTGTTATTATCGCATTTTCTTCAATGTTGCCATTCCATTTTAAGTTTTATACAGTTCATATTACTGCAGTCGCTTACTGGTAGTTTGGACAGAATGAACATTTTGCTTTCTTTCTTCTAGGTCAGAGCTTGACAGGTGTGGCAGGAAGTCCTGCATATGTTGCCCCAGAAGTTCTAACGGGCAATTATTCAGAAAAGGTCGACATCTGGAGTGCTGGTGTCCTCCTTCACGCCCTCTTGGTTAGTGTGCTTCCATTCCACGGTGACACTTTGGATTCAGTATTCGAGGCTATTAAGAATGCGACCTTGATTTTGAGAACGGAGTATGGAGGTCCATCTCTCAACCTGCACGAGACCTGGTTGCCCGTATGCTGACAAGAGATATTTCAGCAAGGTTGACTGCTGATGAAGTATTAGGTAAGTATAGTGTGTTCTCAATGCCTTTTAACCCCTGAATCATATAAAGGCTGCACTTCACAGTATAGATATCTAGTCATGGAAATACTGCAGTTGATGCATTGGGGCCTGACTCTGCCAAGAATAGTTTCATTGATCTACCAAAGATTAACGTAAATCACTATAAATATTTTATCAGTGGCCGATGTTTTTCAGGAAATGAGCTGCATGTAGTATTCACATTTTATCATACACCCATGAATGGTAAGTGCTGCTGAAGCATCCATGGTTTATTGCCTTCCAAAGTCAACTTTCAGGATCTTCACCTGATCTCCACTTTATTAGGTCATCGGCTAACCATGCGTTTAATTAAAATCCCCAGATACCATACACAACAGATATGCCTGTAGTATGTGCATATATCCATATGGGAAATGGGGCAAATATGAAGAGTTTATCTACCTATTTAGTTAATTTATCGTTTTATGAAGAAGGTTTTAAATGCTAGAATACCTGAGTTGTGTTTTGTCTCTTGATGCATTTACACCGACGATTTTCCAGGGCATCCATGGATATTGTTCCATACCGAAGCAACATCGGGAATGGTTGGTTTTGAGATAAAATCAAGAAACCATGAAATGTCGGATTCTTCACAACTGAGTGTACTCTCTCCTGCAGTAACCTCAGAGAGAAGCAAGATAATACCCAGTGGCTTTCTCAATGATGATTCTTTCCTGTTTTTATCATCTGATAGTTTGTCTACTAGCTCAGAAGCGCTGGTTGATGATCTAACCGTTGCAATTTCACGTGTGTCAATATCTGAACCGAAAAGAAGCAGGCTATGCAGCACCACTGGTCCTATTGAACAAGAGTGTTCTAACATCAAGCTCAACAACCATCTCTGTACAGCATTTTGAGCCCTCTGCATTAAAGCTGCTTGGAAACATGGAGGATTGATCAACATGACTGAATCTTTAACTGGATGGCAAATACTAAATGACACTTATAAATAAGCTGACTCTTCTAATTGGTATGATCCATGACCCCAATTTCTGCCATTGTTTTCTTCTTCTTCCTGAAATGTATTTGTTTAAGATTTGATGTGATTGACTTTGTATCTAATCTGGGTTTAAGCATAACTTCACGTACTGGGAAGTGTTTGATTTGCAGATTTGATATGTAAATAGAAATTGCATTTTATGGACATTGCTTCGAGTTGAGCATGCAGTCCCTTTGTCCCACTAAAATTGTCACCTACTGACTTTTTGTGGTTTTTTTTTTCAATTTTAATTTGTTTAAAATACATACATGATCCAATGATGAAATATGAATCAAAAGGGGGGGTTACCTAGCACTCTCGATGACTGGATATCAAAGATTTCAGGAATTTTGGACAGGTTTTACCATGATTTTGGTTTCAGAATGTTAGAGTTTAGAAAGCTTACTGCTTCTGCATGTTGTACAGGATTTCTTATTCATTGAAGTTGATGAGCAATTGATACAAACCTGGATTCTAATCATGGATTAGTTCTTATATATAGGGACGGAGTCAGGATTTAAGGTTGAGAGGTAAAACATAAATTTTAAAAGGGATTTCATAATTAATCTAACTTTTTAATATATATATATATATATATATATATATTAAACAAAGGCAAAAAAGAGTTAGGAGTGAAGTATGAGGTATGAAAGATTCTCATACAACTTCAATAAGAATTGTTGACTCCATACTCTAACAAATTAAATGTGATTAAATCTAATATTTCCTATGAAAATTCTATATTACCTCTTTGAAAACTATATACCCCTGTTTCTATATTACATCCGCCCATGGGTTCGTCCCTGCCTATGTAGTTTATCTAACCCTAGAGTTTCTTAACTAAAGAAAAGTCGATAAGTTCTCACCATATCAATATTTTAGCTTGCATTTAGTTTATTTCTTAAATCCTTTTGCATAATTTTTTAGTTACTTTTGCATCATATGACCACATATTGCATAAATTACAATCTTATAGTCAATGAAAAATTCTAGAATAAACGTCATATACTAATATACACAGGGATGGACTGAAGGGTGTTGTAGGGGACAATTGCACCCCTTAAAATTTCGAACTCCTATATGGTTTATATGTTTTCTTTATATTTTCTTTGTATTTTCTATTAATGATCTAAATTTGCACCCCTTGAAATTTTATAATTTCACAGCCCTTAAAATTTTAAGATAACTCTCTAACAATTCACACCCCTTGACATAAAATTACTTGTCTATCTTTAGATATTTGTCATTAATCATGCACACTTATATGCACTATTAACTATTTTAATTACTTTTGAAATTATAAGAACATAAAGTGTGATTATTCCTTTTTTTAGAATAAAAATTATTAAAACACTTTGTGTTATTTTTCAGATTTTTAATTAAAAGTGATAAAAATTTAGTACGATAATAATCACTATTTAACTTTTAATTAAATTCTATTCGTAAAAAAATTATTAACTAAAAATTAAAGGTCTAATTAACAAAATCTTAACTGTCGCCGTCATCTTTGTCATTTTTTGACATCTCTGCAACTAGAGTAATTATTCTAGTTTTATAGTTGACGTATGCAATTGTTTTACCGACCGAAAAGGAGCAAAAGATTAATGACATTTGTTTTTTACATCAAACTAAATTATACAGCAGAATCAATCATCACAAATAGTTATTAAAGATCTAGTAAATCAACAACTAACTCAACTAAAACTGACATAACAAACTAACTAATCTGTTACATAAGGAGAAATCAGGACATGAATAGCTGCACTAGAGGGACGAGAGAGGAGACTTCTGGATCTTAAGCCAATGTATATTATCTTCTCTGATCTTTTTTTCTTCTCCTCTCTTCACATCTCCACTGCTTGGAACTCTTTATCCAAAATCACTAACATCCTATTCTGACCATCAAGAAGTATATATTTATACAATACCTATAAATGTTCTTAACCCTCAAATCGAAGAAGAATAATACGAACACATATATTTAAAAAGCAATAGAGAAGTAACCGACAAATGTTGGGTGTATTGATAAGACACATTACATTTTTTATGGAGAGGACTCGTGTTCGAATTTTAGACGAATTGTTAGAAATGACAGCCTTGCATCCCAACATGGACTGTAAGACGAACATTCATATTAAAAAAATACAATTGAGAAGTGGATGATATCTTGACAATGACAGACAACCACAATTTGCAACAATATTAATGCAAAAGTAGAGGTAAAAGTTTGCTCTCTAAAGTCAATAATGCCATATCATGGATGAATCTAGAGAACTAGTTAGGTTAACCTTGAGAGGAGAGCAGCCAGTAAATACAACAATAATTGAAGCCATTGAAAGCTGCACTATCAGTATTACTATGCTAGCTTCTATCCCAAGTCCAACTAAACTTGCGTTGAAGAATTACAGGCCAACTTTCATTAACCCCCACTTTTAAACATTTCCCCAACAC
This sequence comes from Hibiscus mutabilis, assembly GCA_019671005.1. Lineage (NCBI taxonomy): Eukaryota > Viridiplantae > Streptophyta > Magnoliopsida > Malvales > Malvaceae > Hibiscus > Hibiscus mutabilis. The sequence continues at coordinate 28,389,848 of CM033749.1, forward strand.
TATAAACGAAACACCATGTCCGGCTCCTTATCTACACATTCATCTTTGTTTGTAACTTGTAAACTTGGTGATGGCTAATTCTACTCGTCTCCTTGTTTTAGCTTTCCTCATTGCACCGTCGATGTCATTTTCGTCCGTGGAAGTAGCTGAGGCTCGCCGTCTTTTGCAGGCAACAACCACCACAACGCCACCCATATTTCCAAACGTGCCTCCGGGGCCGTTCCGTGGCTTCCCTTTCCCTCCTTTCAACGGACCTTACCCGGAGTATAGGTTGCCGCCATTTCCGGGCATTTCAAATGTTCCACCTTCAGCCCCTGCTCCACCAACATTTCCCAACCCTACCCCTTAAAACCACTGATTTCAAGCTATTACTCATGCGGTCATGCCTGCAATTTCTACATAAACCAGTACTAAATAAAGCATAAACTTCAATCTTTTCTATATAACCAGTACTAATGACTTTGAAATTTTATGTGTACAAGGAATGTGTGTTTAAATCTTTCCTATTATGTTTAATTTTATTTATAAACTTCTATTTTTAATGTTTGCACTTTTTCTTTATATATATATATATATATGAGATAAGATCCACTTACACCAAAGTTTTATATACTTTTTGGACCATTGGATGAAGGTAGATGGATAGTTGAGATTAATAGTAGAAAATTTGAAGATTACCACTTGAAAAAAAATAAGGAAATAAATATAGTCATTTATTACTCTCATCCGACGGTCTAAAAAGAGTGTAAAAATAATTGAGTTTTACATAGTGTAAATGGATCTTAACCATATATATATATATATGAGTTAAGATCCACCTACACATAATGTAAAACTCATAGTTTTACATTTTTTTTGAATCGTTAGATGGAAAAAATAGATAGTTGAGATTATCCTCTTACCTTTTTTTTTCAAGTGATAATCTTCACATAACCTATTGTTAATCTCATCCATCCGTTTCGCTCATCTAATGATACAAAAAACGTGTAAAATTTATGTAGATACTAATTTTATCCGGTCTCAGCCCAATTTTGTTTCTATGTTTTATATATGTTTATTATTAGTATCTTACCTTAGAACTCAAAAAATAGTAAATAAATAAATAAAAGCACAATTTAATTAAGTAAAATATAATGTCCATTTATATTTATATATATTAAAGCCCAATACATATATGACATGTTAGGCCCATACCCAAATTAATTAAACCCTAATATCTAATATCGAACCCTAATTCTATCTTCATCTTTGTACAGCCACCTATCCACCGTCAGATCTAGTATGATCTGACGGTCCAGATCAATGCTCGTGATCGTTAGATTGCCGCGCGGAGTGCACGCCCTTTGCCAAAGGGACAATTCAGCTCTCTGCCGGCCCTCCACTCGAGAGTGAAACCACTCGCTCGTCTTCTTCAGTAGTTACGTCGGTGCGATAGCTCTCTTTCTGGTCCCCTTTTCCAGCGTTCATCCACATCTAGGGAACACAATTTTAGAATATCAGATAAAAAACAAAAATTCAGAGAGAAGCCAACAAAATTAGAGTTGCACCTAAATACGAACAAAATCAAAAAAGCAACCAATCAGATTTTCTTTTCTTTTTTATATATATGTAAATCGGTGTAATATTGGGTATATAAAGAAAAAGCCCTACACTTTTGTAAAAATTCGAGAATTTCAACAACCAATACAAGCAAAAGCCAATTTCAGAGATATTCTCTCTTGTTACATATTTCAAACAAAAAAGAGGCATTAGTGTTTTACCTCTCGTCGTCTGGTTTTTCTTCGTTCGAGAGATCTTTTCGATGAAAGATGACCTCCGTTTGATAACAAGCTTCTCTAACTTTCTCTGAAAAAGTGATTTAAGGAGAGGAAAACTTTATTTTCTAAAAAGGGGGGGAAATGGGTATTCGTTTTCTAAAAAAGAGAAATTTTCAGTTTGATTTTTTAAAAAAGAGATTTCTAGATCTAGTTTTAAAATTAAAAGAGGGTTTGTAGAAGTTTTTTTAAGCTTTTGGCGTCGGTGACGACGGGCGACACGACAAAGTACGGAGATCGATCGTCAGACTCTGAGTTTTATGGTGGCCCACGGTGGTTTTTGAATTTTCAGATGGGTGTTCCTGAAGAACTAGATGAACACCATAAGTGTTCATCCATTTTGGGGCTTATTTAATCGGTTTTTAGAGTGAAAAGGGGGAGTCTGGGTGTTTAAGATTAGAGGATTTGGAGGTAGTTTTGGAATGATTTTATAACAAGGGTTCGAATTTTGGCTAAAAATGTTTTTATACTATTTTAAAAGTTGAAAACGGTTTAATAACCTTTTAAACGCCTACGTGCTTTTGAAATCACACCCAAGCCATTTCTTCTTTTAAAATTCAACTTGTAGTTCTTGGAGTTTCTGAAAACCTTCCAATTTTGTCCTTTTTCTTGATTTAATCCGGTTTTTTCGAATGGTGTAATCCCCTTGTTAGCCCATGTTTTTTTATTTTGTTGTTTTGACCTTGTTCTCATGCATATTTAAATTTTCAGCACTGTTTTTTTTCATTTCTTTAATTTCAACCCTTTATTGTGCTTATATATGTTTATGTGCTTTTTGTTCGACATGTCTTTTACTTAATGAGGTGTATGTTTAATTTAATTGAGTTAAATTTAGGCTAGTTTAAGCTTAGTTTAAAGTTTAATTTAATTAATTTAAAATATACTCTTGGCTTAATTAAACTAAATTTAAATTCACGCTCTAGATTAGGTTAAAAGCTCATAATTAGATTTTTGTCGAATTAAATAAATTAAAATACTTCATTGACTTAATGTGATGTATTTTAATTTAATTAAGTTCATTCTCTTAATTATATTAGAATATGAAAAAAGCTTAATTTAGACTGGAACTTTAAAAAGTCTTAATTATTAATTTGATTCTTTTTAAGTGGTTTCCTTGACTTAATGAGATACAATTTAAAATTAACCAAATTAATTATTGAGATTTAAGATAATTCCATAAAATATTAGGTTTTAGATTTTTAGGTTTTAATTAATTTAAGGTTAATATTAGAAAAGCTTAGATAATAATAGATCACTAATTAGATCTTTCATAATTTGAGTTGAGTTTTTTTTAGGTTAGGACTTTGTGGGCCTTTTGTGTGTTTATTTAAAGCCTTAATGTGACACACATTTAATTTTCATTCATTTAATCCTTGTTTAATTCTATATTTATGTTGCGTGTAAAGATGTACTATAAATGATACGCAATCGGTGCAAGTATACTCATCGAACAAGTAATAAAGTGATGAGTGAGATCGTCTCCACAGGGATTGGAGGTAAATTAAGTAAAGCTTAAGCACTCAAAACAGGAACAGAATATTAGATGGAAGAGCTGATATGAGCAGTTAAAAGAAATGATGTAGCAAAAATTGTAATAAAAACCAGAGCGATACGATAAGACTTCAAACGTCCTTACACATGTGGAAACTCTCAATGAAATGGCAGGCTGGGTTTATCAAGGAATCCTATGCCTAGTTCTCATGATTAACTAACAGTTTCCAGCTTATACGATGCTCGACAGAGCCTACGCATGTGTTTCTAGACTATCTCTAGCAAGAAACTGACAGTAAGAATGCTACAGCAATACCTCTCAGCGTGAACCCTAGCAAGCTACTATCCTTGAAGCACTATTCCTTTTAGTCATTGAAACTCTATCCTTATCTCTAAGGTGAGTTAGGGTTCTGCCTCTCAGCATCAAACCCTATTGTCTACGTAGATCTAAGCTTAACTCTCTCAACCATTAAGGATCAAACAAGGGTAACAGCTAACTCTCGAAAGCTCTTACAAACCCAAGGCAATAAAATAGTGAACAAAGCACTTATGAAACTGGAAAAAGCTAAAGCATTATTTAAGCAAAAGCATAATCATCAACAATAAACCCAAGCCACTTAAAGTTAGTTCATGGCTGGGAAAATATCATAAAAATTATTCGTTTAATACAACCCATTTCAGAATAAAAATATAAGCACAAAGAGCAACTAAAAGTAAAAGAAACTCCCAAGCCGCCTTGGACTGTCGTAAACCACCCTGAGCTTCCTGCTTTTCTCAAAGGCCAGCAGGATCATCCGTTGGAGCTTCAACAATGGAGGACACCAAGATAAAGGAGAAGAAAAGCAGACGCCTTTTGCTTCTCTCTTTCTTAGCTCACCAAACACTTCTTTCCAGCTCCCCTTTTTATATGGGTGTCCTATTCATTATATAGTGGTGGCTCCTAGGGTTTTGTGCCCTTAATTCCTTGTGTGCCTTAGGGAATATTCCCTTCACAAGTATGGCACAGCTGGCTGGTGGAATCACGTGTGGGGCTATACAATATCTTCTTTCTTTGTCCTTTTCTATGCCCAAAAATGCCGTTTTGAGATTCTAAGAATTTTTCCTTAGGACAAGATCCTTTTCATGTGTGTGCGTAATTGCATCCAATCTATGCTTAACAAAGTTAGAAAACATTATAGGGAAGCTATCTATTATACCCTAGTATTTGTTAATCATTTACGCACAAGTTTACTCCCATAATTATAACCTTTTTTCTCTTTTTTCACTACTTCTACGAAGGGTGTCAGCTCATCACACCTATCATCCTTAACTCTAGAGGGAAATTGAGCAAATATTCTACCCCCAAGCTAGTAGGTAGAGTCATCCCGTGACAACTTTTATTCACTCATTTGCCATTGCTGCCATTTATTTAAACTCAGTATCTAGGCAAACAATGCAAAGAGGAGTGTCCCTCTACAGATATGCCGAAGCATTTATTCACAATTCAATGCATTCAATAAGGACATGGAAGCCTTTAATGCTTTCATTTAACAATTAAGTTTATTCAGATCGTTTATACTAAGGTATGCAAGAGTTCTTTCATAAAAAGTTTCTAACACCCTTAAGCATAGAAAACATACAATCATGTAGGAGTTCAATCACAAAGCATCAAGTCCTAAGGTCAGTTCTACCAATCTCAACAGTCATATACATTTAATCTATTCATAGCCGTAAAAAAATCTCATCATCAGACATCGTCAATTTATGCATAAGAACTGTCTTTAAACCAAACAAAATGCCATAGCAAAAATTGTTCATAACTACAAATGCAAATGACTAAAATTTGACACTACCTCACCCCCAAACTTGAAGAAGGCATTGTCCTCAATTCATGAAAATTAACTAAAACTAAACTAAATGCAACGCAAGGTACCTTGACTAACTCTACTTTGGTAGTGGTGGGTTGTTGACAAGCGTCGTGAACTGTCAAAATATTTATCCTTAATCTCAGATAAAACAGATAAATAATGTAGTAATAGAGAAGAATGGTCGATCCACAAGGACTAAGGAGTTTCTGATGTTGAGAGGTTTTGATTATGACTTTAAGTGAGTAAATAAAGAAAAATGGTGGGTTTGATTAAGATAATTAATTTTAATAAAACGAAGAAATAAAAGTTTAAATCTAAGGATAAGAGTAATTTAAAAAGATATCCAGTTTAAGTAACACCCTCAAGCTTCGCTTTGACTCATTTCCAATTGATCATCGAATAAGATTTTGACTTTGGATAATTGCCGGTTACAGTCTACAAGGCCCAACCCTTGTAACTTGTTTTTCTCTCCGGTAAACCGATAGTCCAAAATCAATTTTTGAATTTCAGTTTTCTGGCTAGACTAACCAAGACTATCGTCATTAGAATAAAATGGTTTTTAAATCTAGAAAAACCCGACTCGAACTATGTTGTCTCAATGAGAATCTAATCCGATCTCAATTTCTCTTAGCGAATCCGTCGCTAAGTGTGTTCCTAGGAAGTCGAATATGCTACAAGCTGATCCTTCCTCCCAACAGTAAATCAAAATAACATTCAAGTCAACGTGCACTTTTTGAAATTAGGGTGTCGAGATTATTAATGGAAAAGCTGATTGCAAATCCATGTTTATAGAAAATTGAGAAATAAATTCGAAGTTATAAAGTGCTTTTCGATTCTCACGATCGGAATTGAGTTGTTGCTAAGCCCTCGGTTTGTTGAAAAATTAGCCGAGCATGATTATGGTAGAAACCATACTCGGCATTTTAAAAGAAAATAAATAAAAACTTAAAAATAAAAATGTAAAGAAAAGAGAATTTTATAAAACTTAAGAAAAGCAGGAATAAACTAAGAATGGAAGATGAGAGATATCTTTCTAGCTTACCCCAATGAGGTATTTATAGTATTCTAAAACCCTAAAAATAACCTAGAGGTGATAAAAGATAATCCTTGAAAATATTCAAATTAATTCCTAGAAACAAAAGATAATTTCTAATTTGAATTTTAAATACAGCTGATCCGCTCATCCGTCCACGCTGACTAGACCTTCTGGAAGCCGTTGTTTAGACCTTCTAGAAGCTGCTGACTGGATGCCACATCAGACACTTCATGCCCAGATTCATGTCCACTAGCCCAGTCTTGATTCCAGAAAATAAAACTGTAAAATGTTGTCTTTTTAAGTGCAATTTCCAGAATTGTAGTCCTACATAGAAAACGCATAAAAACACCTAAATCAGTAACATGAACTAACTATTAAAGGCACAATTAAAGATAAAACGGTAGCCAAATAAACTACTTATCAAATTCCCCCTCACTTATTCAATATTTTTCCTCAAGCACGCCTTAATAAAAAATGTCAAAATCTCAAGTTACAATCCGTAATCCCACAATATGTCATGGAATACCAAATGAATCAATGATCACATCAATTATCAGAAACAAGGTGACAATCAAGAAAATAGGCTCAACTAGTAAATAGTTTAAGCAAAAGCCGAGACATTCCAACTATCCATTAGTTTCAATGTAACAAGATTCAATACCTCACAAGAGTTCACTCATTATCACTCAATGCATTTTGGGTAAAGGAAACTGTTACGCACAACAAGTGCTACGCAAATGTGCAAGTATACACGTCGCAAGTTATAGTATAAAAGATATCGTCTCCACAGGGATTGGTGCCACTTCAAGAATCTAGTCTCTTGCACTGTAAAAAGTAAAAACACAAGTAAAGGATTATAGAAGTTTTAACTAATAACTAATCTAGAAAGCAATTAAGTAAATGAAAAGATGAATTCAATTGAGAGAGATAGGCTAGGTTATCGTGAGTTGAGGTGTGATAGCCGATTGGATTGTCTTGGTAAAAGAGTGCATGGGCAACTCGATTTGCCGTGGCGACTTACAACAACGGGTTGCCGTAGCAACTAATTGATGGTTGCTTGGGCGACTAGTTGGGCAACTACTTGGGCGATCGGGCAGCAACTTCAAGGTTCGGCGGAGCGTTCTTCAATGGTTTCTTCTTATCCCTAAGTCGAAACTCTAGCTATTTGTGCATGCCTTGATAATACATACATCCTGCGTGAATCAAGGGTGAACAACAACCAATCTTGCGCTCCTCTTAGCCGTTGAAATCCTTAACTTATTCCTAAGCCGAATTAATCTTCACCATCATTGGATTGAATAAAGATCAAATTCATTCGTTTCTTGAATCTAACTCTCCCGATATTAGATAAATGGATGAAATCACGAGATCCTCTCCCAATTCACTCGCAAACAATAATAAGAACCAAGAATGAATAAACCTTGAAATAGAAAAGTGCAAACTCTTATTACCTAAACAAAAACCAATAGTTTCTCACAATCTCAAAACACAATAACCATAGCCAAGTAAATTTAGTTCATGGCTAGGTTCCAAAGAAACACAAGATAAACAATCCCTAGCATGAACCCAATCGAACAAAGATGAAGGAAGAGGCTTGTCGAAATCCTCCTTGCCCTTGATGCTTGTCGAAAATTCTCTCATCTTGCCCTACTTGGACTTGCCGAAATTTCCCTCTTGCTCTCTCTTTGAATTGTCGAAATCTCCTTGATATTTATAGGGCTAGGCCAAAGTCCTTCTTTGAGGAGGAGTTTGAGTTGGAATTAAATTATCTTTAAAGAATATAATTCTTTATTATAATTTTATTCCTATTAGAACTTCTCCTATCCTCTTGGAATTTAATTCTTCTTTAATCTCTGCATGGCAATCAAATTCCTTTGGGCTTGGACCTTGCTCCATGTCATCTTGGGCTTGTAAAATCATGAATTTCGACATCCATATTGCTTTTGGTCTTTGTCGACAAATGCCATGGCAACTGGCTCGGCGTCTCCTTCATGCACCGCACGGCAACTAGCTCGGCATATCCTTCATGCATTGCCCGGCAACTAGCTCGGCATTGCTTTGGCAAGTGATCCTGCACATACACACACAAAAACACACCAAAGCAGCATCTATTTCTACAAAAAATCACCAAGTTATGTAATCAAGCTCAACGATTGAAGGAAACATGAATTAATGCATGAATGGCTAACTATGCAACTAATATGAGCCTAAGTCTAACAATAATATGAGTAAAAGGGTAAGAAAAATAGTACTTTTGAACACTTATCACACCCCCAAACTCGAACTATTGATTGTCCTCAAGCAATGCAAACTCATAATTAATCGCCAAGACTTCAAATTTTCACAAGCTTAGCTCTCAACTTGATTTCAATTCTCAACCGGGGCACAAAGTATGATTGGCTTTTTATTTTTCAGTAAAACTGAGAGGAATTACTCGGAATCAAACTATAATGCTTGTGAGTGTGTGCGGAGTTGTGTGCAAGTTGATTTTTCGGATTCTATGCAAACAATAGGTTTTCAAATTACTTCATTGGGTTCTTTTTAACATGTTTTAACTAGAGCCAATTTCGGGCACCTCTAGTGTTTTATTTTTAGTTTTCTTAAGTTAATTTAATCGACTAGAGCCGATTTCTGGCACCTCTAGTTAATTTTTTTTTTAACGCCTCCTAGAGCCAGTTTCGGGCACCTCTAGTGATCAATTTTTTTAGCATATGCTAGAGCCAATTTCGGGCACCTCTAGCATTCATCCAATTTTTATTCTAATACCCCAATTAGTTAATTATCAACCTAAGTTTACTAGAATTCCTTAAATCAATCAAATCACAACAGTGTTTCATCAAATTTAGCATCATAGTAAAATTCTAAGTTTTTCCATGGTTATCCTAGAATAAAAATTCTATCAATTAAGTGCATTGGCAAAGTCATCATCGAATATTCATCAAATCTAAGCAATTCTTGTTCCAATTAAAGGCATGGCAAGCAATTTATGTATCCTAAATGTAATGCTTAAGATTAATGTAACTAAACATGGTAATTACTAATAACAATCCCCCCCAAACTCGAGTGAGGCATTGTCCTCAATGCATGCATAATAATAACGAAAAATAACAATAAAAAAAATAAAAATGCATACGAGGACTTACTCCGAGAGTTCTTCATCGTAGATGATTAGTTTCCTTCTAGTTGGCGTCTTGACTTTCTTGCTTGAACGCGATGGTTGTTTTCTTGTTGCCGGTGGTGGAATCGATCCTCGTACGGGGTTGTCCTCATCATCCTCTTCATCAATGTCAATGGCTTTTCGTTTGGAGGATTCAATTGGTGCAGTCTTTATTGGTTCAATGGAGGACTCGTCCGAATCTGAAAAATCAGAAAATGATTCCGTAGGAGTTGGTTCAGGCATAGGTGCTTTACCTTTGGCTTTTTCAGTGGTTGCCGGGGCATTGTCAGAGTTGGTTGCCGTGGCGTCAGCTTCCTTGGTTGCCGTGGCAAGGATATCGGCGGGAAATATTGGGAACGGCACACGGTTGTCGGGTACTTTTCTAGGATGACTTGGATGATGGCATTGTTGTGCTCCTTCATGTACCGCATGAACATTAGTTGCCGATCTTCAATTTGCCTTAGGCGGCTTTCCAATGGGTGCAAAAGTGCTTCAAAGTGTCCGGGATTAATGGCCGAGTTGCCTGGCGTTAGGTGCTTGGGCATTAGGATTTTCATGGCGGAGGAGTTGCCGTGGCAATTGGAGGCCTTGAAGAATCTCCGGTGCCTCTCCCATTAGCTTCGGATTAGTGTTTGATTCCAACCAGACTTGGGTAGGGCCTTTTCATCGGTGGACTCACTCGGGACATGCATCTCTTTGCAAAGATTGGAAATTAAGCAAGGGAAGAAAAGATAACCCTTATCTTTTGAGCTGCATACAAAAAATCTCATCGCAAATAATTTTTCCAATGTTAATGATGCGATTATGCAAAATAGAATGTATGAGCAAAAGGCGTGGTATGTCAACGGTAGTATTGTGTGTGGAGGGCATTAAAGAAGTTTTAACAAACTTATTCCATAGTTTTGCCTCGGGTTTAAGCCGAAGGCGATTTACCGTGCCCTTGTATTTACCGTCGTTCCAATGAGTTCCCGGTTGAGTGAGTTCTTGAAGCACCTTGTCGAGTTGCTTGGGATTGATTTGGTCAACGAAGGCTTGATGCTCGTCCTTCTCAATGTAAAGTCCGTAAAAGGTGTTGATGCTTTCGGGACTTATAAGTATGGCCTTGTCACGAACAAAACATAAGGATTATCCGGGTTAGGTGAGTGAGCATAGAATTCTCTTACCCATGAGATGTTACCCGGTTCGGTTGATGGCAAAAGATTTGCCACTTTTGATGTGCAATCCTTTTGAAGATGAATGGTTCAAGGCCGAAATCTTGAGATCTGGAGTATTCAAAGCCTTGTTCTTCATGAATCTTCCGCTTTCAAACTTTGATTGAAATCTTTTTCTTGAATCACGGTGTAGCAAACTTCTTGTATCTTGGTTCTTTGGAGGAACTTGGATGAACTAAAAGTTTAATCTTGGATGCCATGTATGATCTTGGTTGTGAGTAAAAACAAAGAAAAGAAAAGAAACTAAAAAGTTGCAAGATAGAAAGTAGGAATAGGTTAAGGGTGATGGGTTTTATAGAAAAGATAGGTGGGTGGGATTAGGGAAATCGACAATTGGGTTAGGGTTTGGTAGGAATTTTTCGACAAAGGGGTTTTGGTTAGGATGAATTGGAGGCTTTATATAAGCCTTAGAGATTCAGCCCATTAGTTTCCTTGTTGAAGATGTTTTCTTACTTGGTTTAGAATTCCTTCTTTCTCTTGAACTTCCTTTCCTACAATTCAAAAACAAATCAAATAAGGATTAAAATTAAAGATAAACTAATAAAGAAAATAAATAAAGATGTGTAATAGGATTCTTAGACTTGAATAAAAAAAATCTATCCTAAAACTACTAATAATCGGCAAAATAATAAAATAATAAAAAATAATAATCGGAAAAAAAATGAAAAATAAATAATTAAATAATCGACAAAAACAAAAATAAAAATAAATAAAAAAAATATATCAAAAGGGAGAGCATGCTCATGCATCTCCTAAATTGACCACTTCCTTGTTACGTTCCACATGGGCACCATTGTAGTGCTTCAATCTTTGTCCATTAACTTTGAATTCATGGTTGTCAGAGATGGACTTGATTATCACGGCGCCATGGGAGAATGGTTTGACGACTTCAAATGGTCCCGACCATCTTGATTTCAGCTTTCCCGGGAAAATTTTTAGCCGAGAATTGAATAGGAGAACTAGTTGCCCTGGCGTGAATTGTCGTGGCAATAGTTTCTTGTCATGCCATCGCTTTGTTTTCTCCTTGTAGATTCGTGCATTGTTATAGGCGAGTGCACGAAATTCTTCTATCTCATTGAGATCCATCAAGCGCTTTTGTCCGCACTTTCCCAATCCATATTCACGGTCTTGATTGCCCAAAGACGCCTTGTGCTCGATTTCCACCGGTAGATGACATGTTTTACCATAGACAAGTCGGAGGGGGACATACCTAAGGGTGTTTTGAATGCGGTGCGATATGCCCAAAGTCGTCATCTAGTCTTAATGACCAATCCTTCCTTGAGGGATTTACAACTTTCTCGAGTATTCCCTTCAACTCCCGGTTGGAAATTTCGCTTGCCCCGTTGGTTTGTGGGTGATATGCCGTGGCGATCTTGTGTGATATGCGAGCGTTGCAACATCTTGGCAATTAGTACTGTTGTCAAAATGCTTGCCCCGTCGCTGATAATTGCTCTCGGCATCCCAAACCGTAAATATGTTTTTCTGCAGGAATCGTTGCACGGTCTTGGAATCGTCGTTGGGAACTGCAGCTGCCTCTACCCATTTAGACACATAGTCGACGGCGAGTAAGATGTAGAGGTTGCCGAATGAAGATGGGAAAGGTCCCATAAAATCGATCCCCATACATCGAACAATTCCACCTCGATGATGTTCGGAGTGGCATCTCATGTCGTCTAGAGATATTGCCCGCCCCTCCGCAACGATCACATTGCTTGTAAAAGTCCTGGGCATCTTTGTACAATGTTGGCCAATACAAACCGGATTGCAAGACTTTGGTCATGTACGAGTTCCTCCAAAATGTCCTCCATAGGGTGAAGAATGGCATTGCCGAGTACATTCTGTTGCTCTTCTTGAGGACACATCGGCGTATAACCTGATCTGCACATTGTTTAAACAAAAGAGGCTCGTCCCAAAAAGTAATGCTTAGCATCATGGCGGAACCGCTTCTTCCCTTGGTGAGTAATGCCATACGGAAAAATACCACAAACAAGGAAGTTAACTAAATCTGCGTGCGGGGTATTGCCGAGGCATGTCTTTGCCGTGTGTCGCTCCCAAAATTGCCGAGGCGTGTGCTTCCATGGTTGCCGAGGCGTCATGGGCTGTCGAGGCATCAAGGGTTGCCGAGGCGATTAGAATTTGTTCATCCGGGAATGCATCGCATATCTCTAGATCCGCATCCTCTTCCCTATTGCGTTCTCCAAACGTGATAAGTGATCGCCACTTGATTTTTCTGTTCCTTTCTCGTCCTTAATTTCAATATCAAATTCTTGTAAAAGTAATATCCAAAGAATCAAACGAGGTTTAGCATCCTTTTTAGCAAATAAGTATTTGATTGCCGAATGGTCCGTATGAACAATTACCTTTGTACCAATTAAATAGGATCGAACTTGTCAAATGCGAAAACTCTGACTAGTAACTCTTTCTCCGTTGTTGTGTAATTCACTTGAGCATCGTTAAGAGTTTTACTAGCGTAGTATATCACATGGAAGGTCTTACTGTGCGTTGGCCTAGGACTGCTCCTCTTTGCGAAATCACTTGCATCACACATGAGTTCAAAAGGTAGCGCCCAACTGGGTGGAACGACAATGGGTGCCGAGGCAAGCTTTTTCTTTAGGGTTTCAAATGCTTGAGTGCAAGAATCATCAAAATCGAAGACTTTATCCTGTTCAAGCAGATTACACAAAGGTTTAGTGATTTTAGAAAAATTATGAATGAACCTCTGTAAAAACCTGCATGTCCAGAAAACTTGAATTCCTTTAACCGAATTTGGTGGGGTAATCTCTCGATCACGTCCACCTTGGCTTTGTCTACTTCAATTTCCTTGGATGAAATCTTGTGGCGAGCACTATTCCTTCATCTACCATAAAGTGGCATTTCTCCCAATTGAGGACTAAACTGTTTCTTCACATCTTGCCAACACCCTCTCTAAATTGCCGAGACAGCCGTCGAAGTCATTACCAAAAACAAAAAATCATCCATGAAGATCTCAAGGAAGTCTTCGACCATGTCCGAAAAGAGCGCCATCATGCATCTTTGGAAGGTTGCGGGCGGCGTTACAATCCGAACGGCATCCTTCGGAAGGCATAAGTACCGTATGGGCATGTGAAGGTTGTCTTTTCTTGATCTTATGGTGCTATGGCAATCTGATTGTAACCTGAATAACCATCAAGAAAACAATAAAAGGGTTTACCTGCAAGACGGTCAAGCATTTGATCAATAAAGGGTAATGGGAAGTGATCTTTCCTAGTGGCTTTGTTTAGCTTTCGATAGTCCATACAAACCCTCCAACCGGTCACAGTCCTGGTTGGGATAAGTTCATTATTTTCATTGCTTACCACTGTTATACCTCCCTTTTTCGGCACACATTGTACGGACTTACCCACGTACTATCGGAGATAGGGTATATAATGCCGGCGTCAAGCCACTTGATGATTTCTTTCATTACAACCCCTTTCATGGCATGATTCAGTCTCCTCCGGGCCTCAATTGAAGGTTTGTGGTCATCTTCCAACAAGATCTTGTGCATGCACACCACCGGCTAATTCCCTTCAAGTCGGCAATTGTCCACCCTATTGCCTTTTTATGTAGCTTCAACATGTTGATCAGCTTCTTTTCTGCTCAGGCTGTAACTTAGAAGAAATAATTACAGGTAATGTATTATCGATCCCTAAGTATACATATTTGATTTGCTCGCAATTGTTTCAACTCAAGAATTGGTGGATTTTCGATAGAGGGTTTTTCGATCATACCTTCCTTACCTGAGTAGTCCAGTGGTTCAAAGTATGTACCTGGTCGATTGACTAGCCAATTTGCCTCTTCTGGTTGTTCCTCATCGACCGGCTCTTCATACTCCTCAGGTTCCTCTTGATCGGCAATGTAGTTGCCGAGGCAACTAAATTTCTCATCGAAGTTAAACTTTGCCGTGGCATGAAGTAGTTGGCATTCTTTCGGATCATCGGCATGCCTTAGTGTTTGGAACACATTTAGTTTTACCGCTGGTCATTCACCCTCATTGTGAGTTCTCCTTTTCAACATCAATCAAAGTTCTCTCCCTGCCGCTAGGAATGGTCTTCCGAGAATGATAGGCGCATGCTCATCCGCTTCACAATCCAAAACAATAAAGTCAGTGGGAAAAATAAATTTATCAAATTTTACCAAAGTATGTCCTCGATTTTTCCCTCTCGGATGCACATAGGATCTGTTGGCTAGCTGTAGCATAATCTGTTGTAGGTCTTGCCTTCCCGATTCCTAGTTTCGGAAAACCGATTTAGGCATCAAGTTTATGCTAGCCCCTAGGTCGCATAGTGCTTTCCCGACATAGTGATTTCCAATAGAACAGGTATTGTGAAACTTCCGGGATCCTTCAACTTGGGCGGCATACGATTGTGCAACATTGCCATGCATCCCTCTCATTGCGGCAATTGTTTCAAACTCTCCTAGCCTTGTTCTCTTGGACACAATGTCTTTAAGAAACTTGGCATAGTTTGGCATTTGTTCAATTGCTTCCACCAATGGCAAGTTGATGTGGACTTGCTTTAGGATATCAAGAAACTTCTTGAATTGGTATTCTTGCTTTTGTCGCTTCAACCTTTGTGGGAATGGTGGTGGAAGTCGGATATCTTCTATCCTTTCATTGGTTTGAAACACGATTGACGGCATTCTTTGGGACATCCGGAGTTGTCGGCGCGTTACCAACCTGGGGTTGCCGAGGCGTGCTTATCGCAAGTTGCCGCGCGTCATCGGTTGCCGAGGCATGCTTATTGCCGGTTGCCGCAGCAATTCTGTTTCAGCATCCGAGACTTTGCCGCTAGGTTCGTCTTGATCTTTTTGTGGAGTTTTGTTTGACGAGCGGGTTTGAACCTCTCTAAGTTGTTGGCCACTTCTGGTGGTGATTGCCTTACATTGCTCATGGCGCAGTTCCTCTTGCGACTTCAGTATCGCTAGGTAAACCTCCGGTGGTCTAGTGTTTGATTTTGAGCAAACCGTCCGACTTGATTTTCCAATGATTTGATTGCCGCCTCTTGGTTTTGCAATCTCATCTCGGTCTGTTAATAAAAGCATCAGTTCTTTTTATGAAATTACTATTCTCAGCCATATAAGATTCAGTTTTCATCATAAAAGCATTTAGAGAATTTTCCAAAGAACTACATGTCGTCGGTTGTTCTTTGCGGCATCCATTGTCGTGGCATATTCTCTTGAATCCCGATGCTTGTGCATTCGATTGTTACGGTTTAGAGCATTGTTGGGATTACTCCATGAAAAATTCGGGTGCTTCTTCCAAGCTGGATTGTATGTATTTGACATCATGTTGTTGCCCGATTGTAATTCCCACATAGAAGCTAGATTCGGATTCTCGCATACATTCGGAAGAATTATGGTTATCGCCACATAACTCACAAAAAGAATCCATTACCTTGAGTTCATGTGTGTTGTTTGGTTTTTGCATGTTACGGACCATCTTGGTTAAAGCGCCAATTGTGCGAAATTGAATCGATGATCCTAGTTCATGTATTGTGGCTCAGCGTCTAACTCCTCCTCTTCTAGTAGATGGGAATTGATAATCATTCTTGGCCACTGTTTAAAATTTGCATTGCTTCTTCCGGTGACTTATCTAGGAGTATGCCGTTTGCCGAGGCGTCTAGCATCATCCTTGTTGGTGTATTCACGGCATTGTAAAACATTGTCACTTGAGTCCACACCGAATCCGTGTAAAGGGCATTTGTGTAAAAGTTCTCTATACCGCTCCCAAGCCTCGTACATGGATTCATCATCTGCC
Source organism: Hibiscus mutabilis (assembly GCA_019671005.1). NCBI lineage: Eukaryota > Viridiplantae > Streptophyta > Magnoliopsida > Malvales > Malvaceae > Hibiscus > Hibiscus mutabilis. The sequence continues at coordinate 28,406,180 of CM033749.1, forward strand.
TGCCGAAAAGAAGTAATGTCGTTCTACGGCTTATCGATTAAATTTGTAGGATTAAATCTAGCAAGGAAATCACGACAAAGATCAGTCCAAGATGCTATGGATCCGCAGAATGCTATTTAGCCATGCTTTCGCCCTATCCTCGGTGAATAGGGAATAATCTTAATCGTAAGACATCGGGGTGACTCCGTGTATCTTGAACGAGTTGCAAATCTCGAGGAAAGATTTCAGATGTTGTCGTGCATCTTGATTCTTTGAGCCGCCAAATTGACCTATTGTGTTGATCATATTAAACATTACGGTTTCAACTCAAAGTGGTCGGCTTCAATTTGGTGCGACAACTCTTGGGTTAAGTCCATCAAGATCTTCTTCAAGATAGTCTCGAATAGTTCTGTTTCGCGTGCAGAATCACTCCTCCTCCCGCTCGAACATCTTGATTAATATTGCCGTCTTGATTTGCCATTGCTTCTCTTATCCTTCGTCTAAGTCTTTGTAAGGTTCGTTCGATTTACGGATCAAAGGGATATTCGGGTGAAGTCGGTCTCGCCTAGTCATATACCAATGCAAAACCAAAGTTTGTTAGCCCTTTGAATTTTAAACAAGAAAAATAAAAAGAAAGTGCAAGAAAGTAAAAACAAAGTCGCTATTGCCAATCCCCAGCAACGGCGCCAAAAACTTGTTACGCGCAACAAGTGCTACGCAAATGTGCAAGTATACACGTCGCAAGTTATAGTATAAATGATATCGTCTCCACAGGGATTGGTGCCACTTCAAGAATCTAGTCTCTTGCACTGTAAAAAGTAAAAACACAAGTAAAGGATTATAGAAGTTTTAACTAATAACTAATCTAGAAAGCAATTAAGTAAATGAAAAGATGAATTCAATTGAGAGAGATAGGCTAGGTTATCGTGAGTTGAGGTGTGATAGCCGATTGGATTGTCTTGGTAAAAGAGTGCATGGGCAACTCAGTTGCCGTGGCGACTTGCACAACGGGGTTGCCGTAGCAACTAATTGATGGTTGCTTGGGCGACTAGTTGGGCAACTACTTGGGCGACTGGGCAGCAACTTCAAGGTTCGGCGGAGCGTTCTTCAATGGTTTCTTCTTATCCCTAAGTCGAAACTCTAGCTATTTGTGCATGCCTTGATAATACATCCCTGCGTGAATCAAGGGTGAACAACAACCAATCTTGCGCTCCTCTTAGTCGTTGAAATCCTTAACTTATTCCTAAGCCGGATTAATCTTCACCATCATTGGATTGAATAAAGATCATATTCATTCGTTTCTTGAATCTAACTCTCCCGATATTAGATAAATGGATGAAATCACGAGATCCTCTCCCAATTCACTCGCAAACAATAATAAGAACCAAGAATGAATAAACCTTGAAATAGAAAAGTGCAAACTCTTATTACCTAAACAAAAACCAATAGTTTCTCACAATCTCAAAACACAATAACCATAGCCAAGTAAATTTAGTTCATGGCTAGGTTCCAAAGAAACACAAGATAAACAATCCCTAGCATGAACCCAATCGAACAAAGATGAAGGAAGAGGCTTGTCGAAATCCTCCTTGCCCTTGATGCTTGTCGAAAATTCTCTCATCTTGCCCTACTTGGACTTGCCGAAATTTCCCTCTTGCTCTCTCTTTGAATTGTCGAAATCTCCTTGATATTTATAGGGCTAGGCCAAAGTCCTTCTTTGAGGAGGAGTTTGAGTTGGAATTAAATTATCTTTAAAGAATATAATTCTTTATTATAATTTTATTCCTATTAGAACTTCTCCTATCCTCTTGGAATTTAATTCTTCTTTAATCTCTGCATGGCAATCAAATTCCTTTGGGCTTGGACCTTGCTCCATGTCATCTTGGGCTTGTAAAATCATGAATTTCGACATCCATATTGCTTTTGGTCTTTGTCGACAAATGCCATGGCAACTGGCTCGGCGTCTCCTTCATGCACTGCCCTGGCAACTAGCTCGGCATATCCTTCATGCATTGCCCTGGCAACTAGCTCGGCATTGCTTTGGCAAGTGATCCTGCACATACACACACAAAAACACACCAAAGCAGCATCTATTTCTACAAAAAATCACCAAGTTATGTAATCAAGCTCAACGATTGAAGGAAACATGAATTAATGCATGAATGACTAACTATGCAACTAATATGAGCCTAAGTCTAACAATAATATGAGTAAAAAGGGTAAGAAAAATAGTACTTTTGAACACTTATCAGAAACGCTCAAAGCCAAGATTAAGATAGGCTTGTACGAAAATCAAGTCGCCACTACTTAGAATGAACATGATGTATCAATCAGAGGGTCTTTAATAAGGTTGTAACGGGGCTTAGGTTAGGGTAGGGATAAGGCCAAAAAATGAAAAGAAGTTCAAGCCATTGGATAAACAAAGTGAGCAAATGAAAAGAAGTGAATCAAACAACCAAAATGTTTCCGCACTTCTTTTTCTGAATCTTTTTTTTGTTGTTTTTCTATTTGAGCAAAATTCGTTTTCTCTTTTTTCTTCTCTTTTCCTGAGCACAGTTCGAACTTTTCTCTTCTTCTATTTGAATATTGTTCGAACCTTCTCTCTTTTTCTTTTTTTTTTTTGCTATTTCTCTTTTCATTTTTTCTTCTTCGTGGAGCAAATCAATCTCTGCCTTGACAAGGGTAACAAAAGAGGGAAAAATAAAAATGTTTGAGCTTTATAATTGTGGTAAAGCAAAGAAAAAGGTAAAGGCACAAAATTGGTTCACTAATGGATATCAACGGGTAGGCAATTTGGGTAGAGAAATGGGTTAATCCTAAGTGCCCTAATCATATTAAAACATCCAGTTCAATGTGTAGTCTTGTCATGCATTTAATTACAAGTTCTAGAATATCAAAATTAATCCAGCACACTCAATCAAAAACATGAGCAAGAATAAAAAGTATGCTCGTTTAGGCTCAAATCTCACAATGTGGTGTATTGTGCATTGAATCAAGAAGCATATCAACCAATTAACGCATGAAATATCAAGGAAAATTTAACTGAAAACACCATTCTTGCCATTTTCTATCATGCACCCTTAATCAGATTAAAGTGTGATCAAAAGTTCATAGGGTATTCAAAGAAACAAAGCAAGATTCAAGATTGGTAACAAGAGATTTCAATAATTCAACCAAGGAAACTTAATTTCAGGCATATAAATAAAATAAGGTTACCCTTGTCTAGAACCGAACTCACATGTGTGAGAATTTAAGAAGCCCACCTTATTAGAGCCATGCGGATAACCATAACGAACTAGAATTCATGTTGCTAGGTGTTTTCGTTGTTAGTTCGTTTTGGTGTGTTATTTATTTGCTTTATTTATTTAGTTTCTTTTATGTTCATTCATTATTGATTTACTTTTTATGTCTATTACTAACACATTTCTTTCTTGTTGTTCTTTTTCTTGTTATGTTTATTTGTTCTGCATATTCATGGCATTTTTATATAAAGTGTTGATTCGAGAACAGTCCAAAATTGAAGGCTTTCATAATGAGATAAAAAGTTTATAATAACGAGTAGAAGATTCCCAAAGATCAAGATTTATTAGGGAATGAACAAAGACTAAAAGAAGACAACATTTCACATGACTATGTATCAAATCTAGCCAATGTAACTAGAATTAATGTAAAGCTAAGCCAGTTGTTTAAATTGAGAGATATATGGAAAATTGGAATTTTAAAATAAAAGAAGAATTTCAGAGAAATATTTGTTGTAAATATTGATACAATATTGGAATCCAACAAACAGTTATTTAGCAATGGCCAAACTGATTTGCTACCAACGTTTGAAGATTCAAGCCGATCGAGTTCATTTCGAGCCCCTAAAAGTCAAATTATTTGATAGCCCAAGTAAAGCATTTAAAAAATTATGAAAGTTTAGGGATTTGGATAAAAAAATTAAGTCGATTCAGTAGAAGAATAGGGATATGAAGATTTGAATTGAAGAACATGGGGTTTGAAGTACAAATGTTGAAAGATCAAGTTGCTAGCTACGAAAGTGCTCTACCACCATATAGTAATCCGTCGAAAATCCAGCTCAAATGTGCGACACAAATAATTTTGGGGAAAAGTGAGAACATGAACCACATGATGGCTAAGGTGCAAGAAGTACCTCAATGTATCCAAGCCTTAGCACAAAATAGCAACGAAGCTTCAAGAATACATTGGTTCAGAGACAGAATATGAGAAAAGGCTAACCTGGTTAATGGTGGAGAAGGAACCTAGGTTTTTAGTTGTGCCCTATGTGGTAGTTGTTTTCTTTTCTCGTTGTAATGGAACTTGATCTTCTTTATGGAAAGTTGTTTAATGAGAATGTTTGTCACTCAACACTTCTTTGCATTAATTCATGCATTTTTTAATTGTTTGCCTTCAATCATTTATTTCTGTTATACATTAGACACATTGCATACATTAATTCATAAAACAAATAAAATTAATTGTTGGGGGTTCCGTGGCAAAATTCTTAGTAATCAAAGATTCCACATTCACACTTTACCCAACACCAGGAAAGACAAATTGAGGAAAGTTTTGCTAAGTTGGAAGCTGATTTGAGAGGACAGTTAGAGCGTGCCCAGCAAGATTTGAAGGACACCATAATTAAGTCCCAACAAGACATGATGAAAAACTATCTTAGTTGATAGGACTCAAGAATGTAGAAGACTTGAGAAGAAAAGGATCCGTTGAAAACCCTAGTCAAGGGATGGGAGACCCCTCGTATTCTCCTATTTTTGTTGCCAACACCCCTAGGCCCCTGCAAGGGGTGGCTACTCAAGGAGATGGAACAACATGCATCAGGCGGGTGCCTCTACCCATGCTCCACCGGGGTTGATTTTTAGTCAAGTAAAAAATATATGGGACAACGTCCTGGATTTAGATAAGGTGGAGAAACTGAACAAGGACAAAAAGGAGTTCTCGAAGTAATTAGAAGAAACACAAAGGACCTTGAAGAGAAATTTCAAACAAAAGAGAAAGGAGATGAGTCGTATAGAATGAATGCTAGGGATCCCAGCTTTGTTCCAAACTTGAAGATTCCACCCAAGTTCAAGACGCTGGAATTTGAAAAGTTTGATGAGACTACTTGCCCTACTTCTCATATAACTATGTTCTATAGAAAGATGACGAGTTTTATCGACAATGAGATATTATTAATCCACTACTTTTAGAAGAGCCTAGCAGGACCCACGGTGAGGTGGTACAATCAGTTAACCCATGCTCAGATCAAGTCATGAAATGATTTAGTTAAGGCTTTCACTGATCAATATAAGCATATAACTGATATGTTCCTGAATCGGCTCATGCTACAAGGTTTGGAACAAAAGCACAATGAGAGTTTTCGTGAGTATGCTTATCGTTGGCGAGATGTGGTGGCACAAGTACAACCTCCACTTTGTGAAAATAAAATTTCTCACATGTTTGTGGAAACTTTGAAGGGGACACTCTATGACCGCATGATAAGTAACCCTATTAGTAATTTTACGGATATGGTTATGATCGGTGAATGTATCAAAGTGGCTATCAAGAGTGGTGGAATTGATGGGAGAGAAAATGCTCAGAAGAAATTCAAGAAAATGAATCATGAAGTAAACAACACAAGCACATACGAGGCCCCTAAGAGTATTACGATCTCACTACCTCAAGCTGTAGCCAGAAATATGCAAAGCTCGAGTAGAAGAAAGACTAGGGGTCCCAAAAAAGAAAATGAGAAGATGTCTTTCACCCCTTTGTCAGTGTAGTACAAAGAGTTGTACTCACAACTATAAGAAGCTGATTTGGTTCGGCCAAATTATGTTACTCCATTTTAACCACCTTATCCTCCATGGTATGATGTCAATGCACACTGTGAGTACCACGCCGGAGTGGCGGGCATACAATAGATAATTGCACAACATTCAAAAAGTTTGTGCAAAACATGTTAAAAAGTGGAGTCTTAAAGTACGATAAACCTAACGTGGCAGTTAACTCACTTTCAAATCACGAAGGTCTGGGTGTGATTGCTTTTGAAGAGGAAGATACGAAAAGAGTAAAGATGGACATGTCGAAAATCAAATCCCTTTTAAGTTGGGTGTTCAAACAGTTATGCATGGAAGGTCTAATCGAGCATGGCATGGAGTGTGTACAAGACAGGTGTGGGGCATATTGTGAGTACCATCAGAAGAAAGGACACGAGATTTAGTGTTGTTCAGAGTTTAAGTGGTTGGTTTAGAAAATGATGGAAAATAAGGAGATTGAGTTTTTTTGAGAAAGTTGAAGGACTGAAGAGTCGGGATGAATGACCAGTTCCACAATGGTCTAGAGCTTTTGATGTATCTTATCCATGTTTTTATGTTTATTTTAGGTGTTGATTTTTTTAAAGTTCCTTGCATTTTGAATTTTCTTTTGAAGTAATGTGTGGAATCAAATTTGCTACTATTTGTCCAAAAGTAGGAAAGATTTTTTTGTAAGGGCATATGTTATGTTTGCGGATTCTCATTTCAATGAAAAGATGCATATTTTCTTAATGACATTAAAATTATAAATATATATGTATATCCTTACTTACCTCCGTAGGTCCCTGTATCTCACGTGCATGATGTGACATTAATTCTGATGCAAAGATCAATCAAATGTTGTGACAACGATGAAGTGTGATTTCTTTCTCAGTCTTCTCTGGTTGCCAAAGCGTGAAAAGCAAGACTATTGCTCCTTTGATAATGTTCGATGATGAAAAAAACTCCAAATTTCATCAAAAGTGAAGTGAACTAGGCAAGTTTAACTAAGTGAAGTTGCTTAAAATTGAAGTTCTAAGCGCAGTCTTCTATGTCCTAATAAGAATACATGGATTGTAACTAGTGGCCAAAATATATAAAAATAATAAAAATGGAAAAAAATAACTAAAAAATAAATGAAAAAAATAAAAAAGTGAATGAATGAATAAACCTCGAAGCACTTTGATAGAGCTATGGGGTTGACAAACCTAATAATGAGCTATGCTCCATCTGTTCAATACCCTGGCGTCATAGATCAATCCTTGAAGATACGTGTATAATAATACAATAATGGCTAGCTGCAATCAAAATCACACACATGCACTTAGAATTTTATTCTTAGAATAATATTTTAACACTTCACTAGTTAAACAAGTCCGAGAAGCTTGAACACATTTATAAATGGGGAAAATAATGAGAACTAAAAGAATTAATTTTCAAATGGATCAAGCAATACGATAATCATAAGGATGAACCGAGCAATCTGGGAGGAATTTCACAACTTCAAATATCACCACAACATTCAAAGTCTTCATAGACACAAGCTATGCTTGAATTGATCACCGAAAGGTTAAATCTGAGACACTCTTGCGCTCAATATCTAGGGCATACTATTCTATTCTATTTTCTTTCTTTATATTATGATCTTGGTTTTCTAGGTCTTGTATATTAATCCATAAAGCATCCTCTATTGAAATGTCGATCAACAACAAACATTTTTATAAACAAAAAGATTTATTTGTATTGCTTCAAGGATGAATTCTGAAATGTAAGGTCGTTGATGCAAATGATCGACCTAACATAAAAGAATAACTCATCAGTGATTATGGTGAGGATAATAGCAAGAATTCATATGCTAGACAGTTCAGGGACTTAAAGCAAGTTTTTGCCATGATGCTTTGATTGGTTTAAAGAAATGAAGAAAGAATCTTAATGATAATAAGATGGCCAACCACAAGGAAAGTTTAGGTATTTGAGGCATGTGCTCTCCCTAATGTTAAGATGGAGGAAAACTCGTCATGATGAGTTAAGGACAAGATAACAGTTGAACCCAAAAATTGAGTGGGGCAATGTTACAAAACAAGAACACTACAAGAAGCAGTAAATCTTGTTCTGACCAGTGAAAGTCATCAATCCTCTTTCAAGACAAATCAAAATATATAGATTCAGTAAAGACAAAAAGTCGAAAGTAATCAAGATTGGTTGAACAGAAATAAGAGTTTATCCCAACAACACTAAAATATCACCATACATGCATCATATAGGCATTTATAAGCTAGGAGCATGTTAACTCATAACATCAAACTATTTTGTTTATTTTGACAGGTATTTAAAAAACCACAAAAGATTTTGATCTTCAGCTTCTTGTTTGGAGAGGTAGGTCTCAGCAAAGATTTTGATCCACGACTTTGTTTGTGAAGAACTGGAACACAATAAAGAATCAAGAGTTTATAATGAGAAGAACTTTCTCAACACAGATAGAAGATGTAGAATCTTGTTCGTGTTCTCTAGAAAAAGAAAACAAAGAATTCGTAATGAGAAGACATCACCAACATTTCCATAAGAATGGAGAGTTCATAATAAGAAGAAATATTTAGACTTCAACCTTGGCAGAAAGAAGAGAAGTTCATAATGAGAAGAACTTGTTTAAGCTTTTTAAAGAGGGAGATGTATAATCTTTGTGGGTAATATGGTAAGTTTATAATGACAAGAACTTGTTCATATTCTCCAGAAAAAGGAAACGAAGAATTTATAATGAGAAGAATTCACCCACATTTCAAGAAGACTGAAAAAGTTCATAATGAGAAGAACTTGTAGCTCTAAGGATCCAGAAGATTTGAGATAAAATTAGTATTATTAGTCTTTGTCCTATTCATATTCCACATCAATGAATAAAGAGGAGCATTTGTAGACACTAATTTTATCCGGTCTCAACCTTTTTTATGTCTTATATATGTTTATTATTAGTATTGTTAGTTCAAAACAATATTAGTATAAATTAAATAAAAGCCCAATTTAATCAAGTAAAATATAATGTACATTTACATTTATATATATTAAAACCCAATACATATATGGTCCATTAAGCCCAGATCCAAATTAATTAAACACTAATAACTAATATCCAAACCCTAATCTTATCTTCATCTTTGCGCAGTCACCTATCCACCGTCAGATCTAAGATGATCTGACGGTCCAGATCAATGCTCGTGGCCATTGATTACCGCGTGGAGTGCACGCCCTTTGCCAAAGGGACGATTCAACTCTCTGCAGGCCCTCCACTTGAGAGTGAAACCACTCGCTCGTCTTCTCTAGTAGCCACGTTGATGCGATAGCTCTCTTTCTGGTCCCCATTCTCTAGCGTTCGTCCATATGTAGGGAACACAATTTTAGAATTTCAAATAAAAAATAGAAATTTGGAGAGAAGCCAACAAAATTAGAGTTACACCTGAATACGAACAAAATCAAAAGAGCAACCAATGGCAGATTTTTTTCTCTTTTTATATATATGTAAATCGATGTAATATTGGGTATATAAAGAAAAACCCTAAAGTGTTGTAAGGATTCGGGAATTTCACCAATCAATACAAGCGAAAGACAATTTTAGAGATATTCTCTCTTGTTGCATATTTCATATAAGAAAAGAGGTATTAGGATTTTACCTCTCGCCATCTGGTTTTCTTCCGTCCGAGGGATCTTCCCAATAAAGGATGACCTTCGTCCGATAACAAGCTTATTTGGTTTTCTCTGGAAACGTGAAAAGTGAATTGGTTTAAGGAGGGAAAGACTTTATTTTCTAAAAATGGGGGAAAATGGTATTCATTTTCTAAAAAAAGGGAAGCTTTCGATTTGATTTTAAAAAGAGTTTTTTGGTTCTAGTTTTAAAACTAAAAGGGGTTTTGTAAAGGTTTTTTTAGGCTTCTGGAATCCGTGGACGGCGGCCGGCACGACAAAGTACAATGGTTGATCATCAGACTTTGAGTTTCATGGTGGCCCGCGGTAGTTTCTGAATTTTCAGATGGGTGTTCATGAAGAGGTGTTCATCCATTTTGGGGCTTATTTGATCGCTTTTTAGAGTGAAAAGAGGGGGGGTCTGGGTGTTTAAGATTAGAGGATTTAGAGGTTTTTTTGGAACGGTTTAAAAAAAGAAAAAGGTTTCAAACTTCAGCTAAAAATGTGTTTTATACTATTTTAAAACAAAAATGGTTTAATAACTTTTTAAATCCCATCGTTCTTTTGAAATCACGCCCCAAGCTATTTCGTCTTTTAAAATCGGCTTGCACTCCCTGGTGTTTATGAAAACTTTTCAATTTGGTCTTTTTTTTATTTAATTTCGGTTTTCAAATGGTGTAATCCTTTTGTTAGCCCCCCTTTTTTATTTTGTTCTCTTAGCCCCTGTTCTCATGCATATTTAAATTTCCAGCACTATTTTTTTCTTTAATTGTAGTCCTTTATTGTGCTTATATGTGTTTATGTGCTTTCTTTCTTTTTGTTCGATATGTGGCTCATTTTCATGCCTTTTATGTTATAACTATTCAATTTATTGTTTGTTTTAATATATATGTGTTGTTTGCTCTTTTATATCTAGTTTAGTTTAATTAATTTAAAATATGCCTTTGACTTAATGAGATGTATGTTTAATTTAATTGAGTTAAATTTAGGCTAGTTAATGGGGTGTATGTTTAATTTAATTAAACTAAATTTAAATTCAAGTTTTAGATTAGGTTAAAAGCCCCTAGTTAGATTTTAGTGGAATTAAATAAATTAAAATACTTTATTGTCTTAATGTGATGTATTTTAATTTAATTAAGTTCATTCTCTTAATTATGTTAGAATATGAAAAAAAGCTTAATTTATGCTATAACTTTAAAGAGTCTTAATTATTAATTTGATTCTTTTTAAGTAGTGTCATTGACTTAATGTGATACAATTTAAAATTAATCAAATTAATTATTGAGATTCAAGATAATTCCATAAAATATCAGGTTTTAAATTTTTAGGTTTCAATTCATTTAAGGTTAATATTAGAATAGCTTGGATAATAATATATCACTAATTATATCTTTCATAATTTGAGTCTTTTTTAGGTTAGGACTTTAGTGGGCCTTTGTGTGTTTATTTAAAGCCTTAATGCTACATGCATTTAATTGTCATTCATTTTAATCCTTATTTAATTTTATATTTACCTTGATAATTAATTAAGTTTTAACTATAAAAAAGAGATATTTATTAACTTGAATATTCGGGTCGTAATATATTGACTTAGTGGACATTGACCAAATATTCGAATTAATTTATATTGTCTAAAGGTAAACTTTAAAATGAATAAAATTTGACAAGTTATAACATCATACTTAACTGTTTGCATCATGCATAAATGTGATGTGCTTAATTCGAACCATAAATTAACACAGAAATCAAGCTTAATGATGCTGGTTTAATCTATGGTCCGAATTTAAAGTCACCCTTATTAGTTAAATGGCTAACTAATTCAATCCCACCAAGTGTTAAAGCCCACTTAATTAAAAATTGTATTCAATTATGAACATTTAATTAAATTTAATTTAAATGATTTCCATCGATAAAAGCAACGTATGATTTGATACTGATTTTGAGCGTTCTGGGGTGCTAATCCTTCCACTCACGTAACCAACTCTCGATCCCATAATTTAATGAATCTCTGATTTTATGGTATCCGGTCTACCTTATCTAAATGACCGAAGACGACTTTAAGTTTTATTTTAAAATATGAGCTTTTTTCAAATTCCCCCCTAAAATAAAATTTTTAAAGCGAGGGAACTTATATAATTATTTTTTAAATTAATCGCTACAACTTAAAAACTTTTACGCTATATAAACGGATCATATTCTTATATATATATATATATATATATATATATTTGATACACATGTGGTTCTAGAGATATCTTATCCGTATATGTTGTGGTTTATGCATTTTCGCTAGCTTTGCATTTTATGTCATGAATTTTTTATTCTTTCTCTATTTGAGGGCGAACATTGTAGATCTAATTTTGTTTTGTGGTTTTTTTGATAAAAAAGATTATGAACTAGGTTTTGATTTAGGTTAAGGAAGATGAAATCGTTGTAAAGGTGATGAAATGAAAATAGAAATAGGTGGATGATACGTGGCGTGTTGATGAAATTAATGTAAAATGAGATGTTAGTACTAAGCGGACAATTTTAAACAAATAATCAAATAACCATTGATAGATCCAGAATTTTCGTATAGTGAGGTCATAGTGGAGTATGACGTACGAATATTCTCACACCACTGCAATAAGTATGGTTAATTCTAATATTTCTTATGAAAAATTTTATATTAGCTCCTTAAAAACTCTATTTAACTCCTTAAAAACCTCATACCCAAACAAATCAAGTGGGGTCAATTAATCCCACAATTTTAATGTGGATCCGCCACTGCAAATAAAAAAGCAAATATACTGTATCGTGGTATTACTACATTGGATGACGCCTTCTGAGATTAACACGATCTATCCACGAAATTGTACAGTCGAAATCTAGAGCGAACAATGATGATATTACTCTTATTGTATAATAGGAACTCGAAAAATAAACTCAAAAGTGAGAGCTAAAAGTAAGATATGTAGAGTGTTTTGTATGCAGATGTTTATTTATAGGCCGAAACCAAATGGCAAAATGGTCCAAGAAAACACAACCTTTAAACACGTTTTCAATGCTTTGTCAATAACAGTAAAAAATATTTAAAATCTGCAGAAGAAACGGTTCATTCATTCTGCTGTTAAGGCCCAATTTAACAATTGGTTTAAAAGGCCGAATTTACGTAGTAACAACAAAATTAATGGTTGAATTTAACAGCTGATTAACAACACCAAAATTTTACCATTAAGACATGTCTGAAACAGTTTGACTTCGAATTGTATAAAAAATCAGGAGAATAATTATTCCATGGTTTAAACGCAAGAAAAAACTTTACGAAATTTTCTAAAAAGATATTATACGCGCGATATTTGTTAACATGAACAAAATTAAACTGATCTAACAGTTGCTACGGTGACACGCACGTACAAGGACCTCATCATCCTATCATTCAACAAAGAAGAAAAAATGACCTTTTATAAACCCATCTTGAAGAACCTCTCGTCCCAATATGGGATTTACATGCCCTACAAGCCTTTAGCATTACCAACAATGTCTATGTCAGCAAGTAACCGTCCACATCAGCAAAAAAACATGCAATGTCCCTTTAATGTCATCGATTTAAGGTCTGAGTGATCAAAACAAAAGAAATGTGAATATTTAGTGATTAATTGAATATTTTTAAAATTTATTGACTAGAATAAGATTGAGAAGAAAGTTCAATGATGAAAAATATAATTTAACCAAAATATTTTAGCAAATTGATGCTGAATTCGACTCGTTTTTTTGGAACTTTTATAATCCTCCACAAGCGACAAGACCATGGTTCTGAATAGGGGTGTTTAGTTTTAGATTCAATCTAAAAAAATTGGATATTTAGTTTTTTGAATTGATAAAATTGTGACTCATATCGGATCCGAAAATATCGAATATTAGATATTTAATTTTTCAGTTATCGAACTTTTGGATCAAATATTCTATTTTTTAAATTATTAGTAATAAACTTATTTTTAAAAATATAATATTATTAAATAATAGTAAAATATAAAAATTAATAAAATATATGGTAATAAAAATAATAAAAATGTTAATATTATTAATAATAAAAAATATAGTAAAAGAAAAGAAAATATATTCTATAAAAATGACAATTATAATAATAAAAAGTATACTAATTACCTAGAAAATAATAGTTGTGTTTTATAGTAAGGATGAGTCTAGAACTGGCGAAGCATAACGATGAACACCATTAATTTTTAATGAATTTTAAATAATTATTAAAAAGCTCAAAGGTTTGACATGCAATTAGTCATATTTTAAAATAAAATTAGAAGAAATTATTCCATGAACCATTCTCACAATCTCATCCATGGTCCTACCCAATTAAATAAACCCATGTCATCTTTATTTTCCACGTAACATTTTCTTGTAAATTAAAATTTACACTAATATTTTAATGTTTCACTCATCCAATGATCGTGAATTAATGTAAAAATAATTGAGGTTTTTTAGTGTTTGTGGATATGTTTTAAGGTTTGAGGATATATTTTATGGTTTAAAGTTTAGAGTTTATGGTTTAAAACTTGAGTTACATTCTTATAAAAAAAAAATTGAGTTATATTTTGATACACAAGCTATGTAAAAAAAAATTACACAACCTATGTAAAAAAAATTACACAACCATTCGTATTTAAACTATAAAATTTAGGGTAAACTATTTGTGTAGTCACCCAACATAAGGTTCGTCATATTTTGACCACCCAACTAAAAAATGGACAAACACATCACTGATCTTTTTAAATTGGTCCTATTTTGACCACCAACCATTAAAATCTAACGGAGGAGGTGATACGAAAGTTAACAAAAATGTATATAATTACACATTTAGTCCATGTTAGTTATCTATTATATCAATTTGGTCCTAATTTTAATTTAATTAAATAAAATTAATCAACCAATCGAATGACAAAACGTGTCATGACCTGATTGGCGTGAATTGAACTGGGACTTCCAAGTGATATACCGAAGCCTTTACCATTGTCTCAACCTATTTTAATTAATATAAATTGAACCCATATATATATATATATATATATATATATATACAACACATGTTAGGGAAAAAAGTAAAAATGGTTGAGAGAGGACTCGAACCTGGATCACTTAGGATGTGTAAAAATACACAAATCACTGAGTCAATTCAAATCATAAAGTTAAAGATGAAAATATTTTAAGGAAAAAACTTTGATAAACAGTCCGCTTAAACTTTAGTTTACACGTACCTTTTAGTTTTAGGGGTCAGAGTTTTAGTTTAGGGTTTAAAGTGTAGGGGTTTAGGTTGTAGGGTTTAGAATTTAAGGTTAGTGTTTAGAATTTAGGGTATATTGTTTAAAGTTTAGGGTTTAGTTTTAGAATTTAGGATTTGAGTTTTATAGTGTAAATATTTAGGCTTGTGTAAAAGTAGTTTTACACAACATGTGTATCAAAATTTTACCCATATTTTAAATATAACTAAACTATTGTTAAAGCAAGTTTTAAAATGAAAATAGATTTATGATTTTTATATTTTTAAATTGGATTGAATATTTTTTCTTTTTCACATTTATTTCAATAATTTCATATATATATATAATATTGAATCGAGTTCTTTAATTTAATTAATAATTTTAATTTTTATTGAATATCTCAATTCAATGATTATATTAAAGTTTTAAAAATAAATTTGTATTACAATTTTAAAATCATATCAAAATAAAAGAACTCAATACAATTTTAAAAATTATAAAAAATAATTTAATATACTCATTGAATTAAGATATTCAATAAAAAATTTAAAATTATTAATTAAATTAAAGAATTCAATTTAATATTATATATATGAAATTATTAAAATAAATGTGAAAAAGAAAAAATATTCAATTTAATTTAAAAATATAAAAAACATAAATCTATTTTCATTTTAAATCTTGTATTAACTATAGTTTAAATATATTTAAAATATTTTCATTTTAAATTTATGATTTAAATTGAATCAGTGATTTGTGTGTTTTTACACTTCACAAGTGATCCAGGTTCGAGTCCTCTCTGAACTATTTTTACTTCTTTTTTCCTAACATTTACTACATTATAAGATATATAGAAAATGATGCAATTTATATCAACAAGAACAAGTTGGCATAGTGGTAAAGGCTTGGGTATACCCCTTAGAGGTCTCAATTTCAATCCATGCCAAGACCATCCCATTTCCTTTAATTTTCTTTTAACCAGGTGATGACACGTATCGTCACCCGATTATTTGATTAATTTTATTTAATTAAATTAAAATTAGGACTGAATTGATATAATATATAATGACCTGAATTTTAGAATTTGAGGGTCGATTTAACCCGAAACATGGTTTTTGCATTTAGGCCGAGAGTTTGGGCTTCGGATGCTCATGAGATACTTTATGGGCATATGTTTTGTGTTGGAATTGAGTCTTTGGTTTTGGTCATGAGATGGGAAGATGAAGGGTGGGTAAAGAGGTAATTTACCTCATGTTTGAAGAGGAAAAAGAAGGGCTTTAATTCCCTCTGCAAAAAAGGGATATGTGATATCATCATCGTTCCCCCTTATCTTCTTCCCTTAACCATTCTCTATTTCCCAACTCCCACACTCAAGAAAAGGTTGAAACTTTGTAGTTTTGAGTTGGATTTTTAGATTTTGATTCAAGGGTGTTGGAACCTACGCTCAAGGATCTATATTTTGAGGTGAGAATCATCAAGTTTGGTGGAAAATGAGTTTTGGTGGGGGTTGAGGAAGAAGAACAAAATGGGGGGTTTTGACTCCATTTCTTGTTGTAGAATCATACTTTTAGTCTCTTTTAATATCCCGACAATGTTGTAACTCATATTACAACATTTCCTTGTAGTTAAAGACGTGGGAAATTCTTCCAAGGAACTTGGGAAGAAGAAGGCTTGAAGAGCTTGGTTTCGAGCTTCTTTTTCAGTTGAGGAATCAAGGTTAGTACACTACTAACTTCTATGCCTTCATGGGCATCATGAATTTGATTGTTTGTTGCTTGATTGATATTTTGGTTTCTTGGGTGCTTAGAGACCCTTTAATGGCAAAAAATTCGGGATTGATGTTAAAAACATGTAAAAATGGTAGAAAACAACCTTAATTAACTGCCATAAGATGTAAGATTGAGTTAGGGGGTTAAGGGTTATAATTTAGGGGCTGTAGGAGTAATTTCCTGAGCCTAGGATGCCATTTCTGGGATTTTGCACTGATACACGGGGAGCCCGTATCGGTATCTTGTGTTCTTGGTTGAAAAAACATATGAGTTAGAAGGGGCGTATCGGTACGAGCTTCAACTTGTACTGGTACGTATGCAAGCCATACCGGTAAGGGTTGACCCGTACCAGTACCCACTATTTTATTAAATTCCAGTAAGCTTAATTGGTATCGATGCATTGTGAGTACCGATACCTAAGGGTATCGTACCAGTACACGAGGGCCAGTATCGGTACCCACTGGGTAATCTACCCGAAAATGTATTTTAAGTTCTAGGGGCTGATAATTCAAGGACTATGGTCCGATGGCCTTCTGAAGTGGTAAAATGAACTATAAAACTCAAAAACCGGGATTTAACCCTCATGTATGAGCATAATGTGTAACAACTTAGTAAGCCTTGGGTAACTCATTTATAATAGCAATAATAGCAATCCTTGGTGGATTGTATGATATTGCGTGCCAAGTAAGGGCATTTTTGTGGATGAGTTACTTTTGGTTGATGGGATATGGATACCTAGTAAGCAAATTGCAACACCATGGTAAGTGGCATTGAATGTATGATTTGAGGTTGTGTGACTCTGAACCCCATTCATTGATACTCGATGAGAGATTTGAGTATGAGTGCTTGATCTGAGGCTATGTGGTACTGGGTATCACCTTGAGTGTATGATCTCGAGGCTACGTCACACTGAGATTCATTTCAAGTTTGTGTGGTATGATACATATGTGCTTTGTGAGATTAATGCATCTATTGTTGGTTGTTATGTGTTTGGGTGATTATGGTAGAGCCACTTGTATTTACATGCCATGATATCATATCTAGTCGCATACTCTTATTTATGATTTGCATGAAGTATGGTTGAGTAGAAGTATATCCACTGAGCTTCGGTAGCTCAACGTTTGGAATAATTTTTTTCCATTCGAGGGTCAGTTGGTTGATCGTTGCATAAGATGAGTTCATCGAATGTAGGATTTTAGCATCGACTTTTGTCAGATTACAGTTCTTAGATGTAGTAGGCTATGTATTTTTTTTGTATTATAGCTCATATTTTGGATTTGTGTTGTATAAGTCGAATGATTTAAATACTAGTTTTATTTTAGAGCTCCCATGTAAACATTTTAACACTTATTTTGATTTAACTATTTTGGACTCAATGGATTTTATTGAATGAATGTGGATTTGGCTAAACTAGGTCAAAAATTTTATGGTAGCAGTTTGGGCTTGAGGCCCAAATGTGACATTTGGGTTGAACGTGTTACATTTAGTGGTATTAGAGCCTATATTTAGCCAGCTCTAGGAAATCCCCAGGGTAGTCTAGGGTGGTAAATATGTGTCTAGGGAATACATACCCATAAGTTGAAGTCATATTTATTTTTAAGCTGAAATTTAATGGTGTAACCTTGTTTCCTTACCTTGTGCAAAAAGTTTATCATGCCTAGATGAACATATGGTCGTGATAAGAGTTGAGGTTCTTACGAGGAGGACTATGATGACGAGTTTGTCCCTGACACTGAGGAGGAGTCAGTGGATGAGAGAGGGTGAAGGGTCGATTATTTCATCCATCTACACCATACCCTTCACCATATCGTGAGATCTATCCTTATGCTTTAAGCTATACCCTGTGAGACACCGATAGAGAAGCTTCATCGGTATGAGGCAAAAAACTTACATGGATCGGGGTAAGATGGTCTAGTTCAAGCATACCAATGGTTGCGTGATACACAATAGATTTTGAGACAAATGGGCTTGGGAACGAAAGACAAGTTGGCTTGTGTCACTTGTCTACTGAAAGAGAATACACGTGCATGGTGGGAAATCATAGAGTTAGGATGGCGTCCCAACCAACCCACGTAGGAGGACTTCCTTGAAGAGTTCCAAGAGAAGTACATTGGTGAAGCCCATATTGGTAGCTTAAAGGATCGATTAACTCATATGGTTCAAGGGAATCAGTTGGTATTTAAGTATGAGCAAGAGTTTCTATAGTTGAGTAGGTTCACTCTAGAGTTGGTTACTATTGAAACATTGAGATGCAAGAGGTTTAAACATGTACTAAAGAAAGAAATTCATATGTATCTGAATGTGACCCACTAGCAACATTTTTTTTAGTTGGCCACGAGTGCCTAGGCAATTAAGTAAGTGGGGGTACTTGGCTTGGCCAGTCTAGTGAACAAGAGGGTTTGAGTGGGAGGACCCATAACTTCTCTGACAATAACTACCAATCTTCTTCGGGGAGGAACCAAGGTTATGGAGGATTTAGTAGGGGAACGACAAGTCAGAGTGTGAGTTTTAATCGTTGATCAGAATCGGTTAACCATGGGAGGCCTTCGTCATCGACATTGAAGATGAATTTTAGGGGTTCGACCAGGAATAAAAGTGTATCCGTGTGTAACTAGTGTGGATGTCGACATTGGGGGAATTGTTGAGGGGCATCTAGATTTTGCTATGGTTGTGGTTAACAGGACCATTTTGTGAGGGATTGTCCAGAAGTCACTGACACTATTCTGGTTTAGGCTCAAATGACCTCTTATTCGGCTCAGAGAGGTCTAGGCTTCGCTAGAGGAAGAGCGAGTCATACATCAGGACATCAGAGTAGGGGTACCTTCTAGTCTACCGCTAGGGCACCAGCGAGGTAGTATGCAGTCAAGACTTAGGAGGATTGCGAGGCTACCAACGTTATCTTAGGTACATTTATCTTGTTTTCAGTTCCTATTGTTGCTTTAGTAAGATATCTCACTAGTGGGATATTTTTGTCGAGGACCTAGAGGTTGGGGTTTGTATGACTAGTCCCTGGGGGTATGATGTCTTGGTGGACAAGGTTTATCAAAGGTGTCTGATAGAGGTTCAGGGTTTAGTATTTCCAACAGATTTGATGGTTTTACCTTTTACGAGTTTGATGTTATCTTAGACATGTATTGGTTGTTTGAGCACGATGCAAGTTTGGGTGTAGGACTAAGTGTTTAAGCTATGTGGGTCAGATGGGGCTAAGCTAGTAGTGAGAGGTGAAAGAAACCATTGTCTTCCTAACATAGTGTTGGCCTTAGTGGCGCAAAGGCTGATTCAGCAAGGTTGTGAGGCCTTTTTGGCTAACGTAGTTGATACAAGAGTTGAGAGTCCGATGCTCGAGAGCCTTCAGACTATTAGAAAATTTGTTGATATGTTTCTGGAAGAGTTGCCCAGATTACCTCCTAATCGTGTGCTAGAGTTTAGGATAGAGGTTATGCTAGGTACGACACTAGTGTCCATTGCACCATATCATATGATACTGACATAATTAAGAGAGTTAAATAATTAGATTCAAGAGTTTTTGGAAATAGGATTCATTCGACCGAGCATTTCACCTTAGGCTACATCGGTCTTGTTTGTCAAGAATAAGGATGGTCCAATGAGGATGTGCATTAACTATTATCGGCCCAATAAGGTAACGGTGAAAAACTGTTGTCCCCTTTCAAGGATTGATGATCTCTTCGATTAGTTGAAAGTAGTATATGTATTTTCAAAGATCAACTTGAGGTCGGGTTATTACTAGTTAAAGGCGGTAGAAGAGGATGTTTAGAAGGCCGCTTTCAGGACACAATATGACCATTACGAGTTCTTGGTAATGCCTTTTGGACTTAATAATGCCCCTACAACTTTCATGGACCTAAGGAACCAGATCTTTCAGACATACCTAGATCAATTTATGGTGGTCTTCATTGATGATATCTTGGTTTACTCGAGCTCGGAGAATAAGCATGACTATCACCTTCATGTTGTCCTTCAAACCTTGAGGGGGAGGCAACTTTACACCAAATTCAGTAAGTTTGAATTTTGGCTTTTTAAGGTGGTAATTTTGGGCCATATTGTTGCAACAGATATGATTCGTGTTGTTCCCTGAAAGATTCCAACTGTGGTGGAATAAAAACCACCTAGGAATATCGCCGAAGTTTGTAGTTTCCTTGGACTTGCCGAACATTACCATATATTAATCAAGGGCTTTTCTATCATAGAAGTGCCTATGAAAAAGTTATTATAGAAAGCAATTCCATTTGAGTAGAACGAGAAAAGACAACAAAGTTTCTAGCAATTGAAGGCTTATTTGACGAAAGCCCCAGTTTTGATACAACTCGAGCCAGAAAAGAATTATATGGTCTACAATAATGCTTCGTTGAGTGAGCTTAGTTGTATTCTCATACAAGAGAGTAAGGTGGCTACTTACGCCTCGAGACAAGTTAAGCCTCATGAGAAGAATTACCTTACTCATGATTTGGAGCTTGCTACAATTATCTTCGCGTTGATGATTTAGAGGCATTACCTGTACGGAGAGAAGTGCTACATTTATACCGATAATAAGAGTTTGAAGTATCTGCTCACCTAAAACTATTTGAACTTGAGGCAAAGATGGTGGATTGAGCTACTTAAGGATTACGATTGCAATATATAGTGATGAGTGATTTAAATAGTTATTACTTTGTTACTAATTACTCCTTGTTTGTCGGTTTATGTTGCTAATTTGGGCATTTTCTCTTATTTTTTGTGTAGGACATTGGATTTTAGAACTGTGATAAAAAGGGAAAAGTTCTAAAATTTTATTTGGAGTTAAGGCTGGGCTAGTGGCCATGAATCTGGGCATGAAAGGCTGACTGGACGCCACGTCAGCAATTCTAGAAGATGACATCAACAACGTCGAATAGCTTATCAGTCGCATTTCGATAGCTTATCAGACGGATATAAAATTTAAACTTGGGATTATCTTCTATTTAGGATTAAAATTTGAATATTATTTTGAGATTTATCTTTTATCTTTTAGGATTATTTTTAGGGATTTTAAGATACTATAAATACCCCCTATGGGGTAAGCTATAATCATTTCTTATTCTTGGCTTGTTTATGTTTTTAAATCTTTATAAATTTCTTTTCTCTTACGTTATTCTTTTAAGTTCTTTTTCTTTATTTTAATGCTAAGTATGATTTATTCCATAGTCATACTTAGCTAAATTTTCCATT
This sequence comes from Hibiscus mutabilis, assembly GCA_019671005.1. Taxonomy (NCBI): domain Eukaryota; kingdom Viridiplantae; phylum Streptophyta; class Magnoliopsida; order Malvales; family Malvaceae; genus Hibiscus; species Hibiscus mutabilis. The sequence goes on from CM033749.1 coordinate 28,427,843, forward strand.
AGCCGATAGCTAAGCGAAACCCAATTCATTTTGTGAGAATTGCAAGAGCTCTTCATACCTTCAAACTTCTTTCTTGATTTTATGCATTACTGGATTGGCAATCGGCTTTTCCTTTAAACATCTCAACTCCTTCATTCCAAAAGCACGCATTGGTTTGATCGACGTTTTGATCTACCATTGGGGACGAGAGTAGGCTTGTAGCAAATTGAACTTCCTAAAAACAAACTTAGCGGCGGTCAGCTAGGGGAAATTAAGATCAGATACAATTCTCGTTGAGACAAAATTATCCGAGCACGGGCTTTTCCAGCACATAATACAACATTGGCATTAGCATCGATTGCTGTTGTTAATCCCAAAAATGCGCTAAATTCTAAGGATTGACCTTGGAAAATTAGTTCACCATAGAGAAGAGCAAGTTACAAGGATTGGGCCTTGTAGACTATAACCAGCAAGAACTCGAAGTAAAATCTATTTCAGTGATCGAAATGAGTTTAAGGCGACGCAAAGCTGGAGGCTATATATTATCATAATTACTTTCAACTATTTACTTTCCTTTATTTATCATTTTCGTTTGCTTAGATTTATTCAACTCTTTTCGCTAAAGCCCATTTTTTTACTTACAGGTTTCTTGGTTAAAGATCAATTCAGACCAATATTGGAAGCTCTTTAGTCTGGATCGACCCTTCTTCTCTATACTACGTTTTTATTTATTTATTTTAAGATTAAGGAATATTTTATTTGAAAAATACGACGCTTGTCAAATTAATGTCGTTACCGGAGACTACGGTAAAGTTACTAATATTGTTTGCTTTGATTTATGACCAGGAAGAATCCGAGTTTAATTTCTGATTTTAAACCGGAAATAGAAGAAGTTGCCCGAAGGTTGTACTCACGCACACTTCGGGAAAGAAGACAGCGACAACAACGATTCCAACAAGAACTAAAATCATCCTCCATAGCCGAAACACACTTTGAGGACACCGATAATGAACAGATTCCAATGGCTGACGAAGATCAAACCATTCACCAACTTGTCGTGACACCACACAATCAACAGTCGTTGTGCATTACGTTCCCGAATGAGAAACACCATTCGCGCTTAAGACAGGCTTGATACATCTTTTACCCACCTATCATGGTTTGCCAAGCGAAAATGCGCATAAACACCTAAAAGAATTTCATATGGTTTGTTTGAGTACAGAACCACAAGAAGTATCTGAAGACCAAATAAAACTTGCGCTTTTCCTTTTTCTTTAGCTGATATTGCCAAGGATTGGTTATTTGACCTGCCTTCTAATTCTGTTACAATTTGGACTGACATGGCTCAGCTTTTTTTTGACAGGTTTTTCCCAGCGGCCAAGGCAAGCGAACTGAGGTGGAGCATCTTGAGTATTCAACAAAATGATACTGAGTTGTTATACGACTACTGGGAGAGATGCAAGAAGTTGTGCACAAATTTCCCTCAACACGGGCTATCGAAACAAACGCTTATTCAGTATTTTTACGAAAGCCTATCTCCAATGGAAATAAAGATGATCGATGCAACAAGTGGAGGGGCACTTGTGAACATGACCCAAACAGCGGCAAGAACTCTAATCTCTACGATGGCTGCTAACTCCCAACAATTTTGCCCTTCTAGTGAACCCTCTCGGGAGGTTCACGAGGTAAGTAATGTTTCATTAGAAAATAAAATTGATAAATTGGCTGAAATTGTTCAATCCCTTGTTGCAGATAAAAAATTCGCGACTAGACTTTGTGGGATATATAAGATTCTAGAACATCCAACTGATTGCTACCCAATGATACAAGAGGAAGACGCTACCCAATAAAATGCCATAGGCAATTTTCCAAGACCTCCCAAAGGCCATACAACCCTCACGCCAACACCTATAATTCGGGATGGAAGGACCATCAAAACTTCAACCATGGGCCCAATATCAGGCCAAATCAAGCTTATCAACCACCTGTACCACAACAATATCAACCGCAAAAACCATCGTTGGAGTCGATCGTTGAAAGGTTGGCGTTATCCCATGAAAAGTTTCAACAAAGAAACGAAGCACGCTTTCAAGAAATTGACAAACAGATGAGTCAATTAATGTTAGTGGTGAGTCTTTTAGAATTTAGGGGGAAGCTGCCATCGCAAACCGAGGCGAACCCACTTGAAAATGTTAGTGCAATCACCCTTCAGAGCGGCACTGTTATTGTACCACCAGTCTCAGAGGATGTTGCCACAGAATCCCAGAAAAGAAGATGAATCGAGATCCTATAGGAAAAAGAAATATGAATCGCAAACTCCTCCCACGCCATCTCCCTATGACGTCCCACCTTATTTTCCTTTGAGGTTGGTTAAATGCAACAAACAAGCAGAGAAAAATAAGATTATTGACATTTTTCAGAAAGTAGAAATTAATATCCCACTTTTTGAGGTAATTCGAAAAGTACCAAGATATGCCAGATTCTTAAAAGATTTATGTACTAACAAAAGACGACTTACCAAGTTTGAGAAAGTGAACTTGGGAGAATATGTCTCAACCGTTTTCCAACGAAAGCTTCTGCCAAAATTAAAGGACCAAGGTATGTTCGCTATTCTCTGTAAAATCGGTAAGATTGGGATTAAACGTGCCATGTGTGATTTGCTCCACTCTATTTTTAGGTACTGAAGAGTTAGTGTGATGAGCTAAAGCCCAAAGGATACAGCTTTTAAAGATTAAAAAGAAAAGGGAGTAAAACTGTTCTAAAAAGGAAAAACAATATGCCAAGGCAGAAAAAGAAAGCAACCCTTAAGCTTCTCTAAGGCTTTTAAGTGATGAATGCATGTAACTTAGCACATACTGTACCTACAGTGGGTTTGATCTTTCAACAAAACTGTGAGCTCTAATACATTTGCTTATCATCAATATATCTGAGGAATGAATTATTGCTACAGCATGACTTGGAATCACTATAATCATAGCTTAGTGGAACCTTAGGATTTATGGTCTATTTATTGTTCTTATTTACTGTTTTTATTTTTCTTGCTTTCATTTTGCATCACTTGAGGACATGCAATAATTCAAGTTTGGGGGTATTTGACGAGTGCATGAATAACATATTTTATATGCCCTTATTCCTTGTCTTTTGCATGTTTTCAAGATCATATAGTTTGCATTTAGGTTAGATTGTACATATTTTCATGTAGATAAGGAGTTACAGCGCATGTGCTTTAAATGTCATATATATTGGCCCTTTTCACGGGAAATGTGGTGTTTCACCGCATATATAAGAAAGACTTGGATGCTACTTCAAGAGAGGCGATCATAGATGACAGTCCTAGTCCAAGCTTAAAGAGAACCATCGGGCGAAGCTATAAGATTTTCTTCAACTAACGAAGCCATCGAGAGAGGTGATGAAAGAAGACCCGCAACACGGTTGGACGACACGGAGGAGTTTTGTCGAGGATGCTCAGCTCTTTTCTTTTCCTTGCTTGATAAACTGCCATACTATCACTTTTAATTATAGATTTTTAGGCTCAAACATGAGCTAAATATTTTAGTTGGGATTATTCGTCCTATGATTTTATGTTTTGATTACCTTATTTCAATGCTTTAGTCGTTTCCTCTTTATCTATTTTGTTCATCGTTTTTTTTCATGCGTAGTTAATTATAAGATCTATCGAGAGTGGCTTATTAACTATTGATTTGTGGCTTAATATCGAGCAAGTTAGGTTATACAAACGTGAACCGTGAGGCTAAGCTGTCAACATAGTCTTAATCTAGCTTAGATATAACTTTAGGGTTTCAATAACTAAAATTGAGTTTTTAAACAAATAATAGGGTTGTTAGGGTTAACGCAAACATGTATCACCTTAACCACAATATTATTAACTTCTAGGCACCGAGAGAGTCAGAAGTTCACTAGAAAATCATGTCGAGTAGATAAAGAATCTAATGGTTTACGCAGACATGTATTGCTAGTTTATATAGCATTGATATGAGTAATCAAGCATATATCCTTAGCAATAATCCCAACCTCTATAATTGTTTGTTAGTCGTATCGTAGTTCATTTACTATGCGTATGAGGAGCAACAAAATGTATCGGGACCTTCATCCATTTTATTGGTGGCCAAGAATAAAAAGTGTCGATTTTGTGACCGGATGCTTAGCTTCTCAACAAGTTAAGGTCGAACACCAAGTTCATTTGGGCTTTCTTCAGCCCATTCAGATTCTACTGATGGAAGTGGGATTGGGTGACCATAGATTTCGTGATGGGTTTACCGTTAACAAAAAAAAGAAGCACAATACTATATGGGTGATAGTGGATCGTTTGACCAAGTCTACTAATTTCTTAACAATGCGTATGGATTTTGTTGCGCGTAATAAGTGCTCCGCAATTGTGCAAGTGTACACGTTGCAAGTTATAGTATAAAAGATATCGTCTCCACAGGGATTGGTGCCACTTCAAGAATCTAATCTTTTGCACTATAAAAAAGTAAAAACACAAATAGAAGATTATAGGAGTTTAAACTAATAACTAAACTAGAAAGCAATAAAGTAAAAGAATAGATGAGATCAAATGAGAGAGATAGGCCCGGTTATCGTGAGTTGAGGTGTGATAGCCGATTGGATCGTCTTGATAAAAGAGTGCAAGGGCAACTCAGTTGCCGTGGCAACTTGCACAACGGGGTTGCCTTGGCAACTAATCGATGGTTGTCTGGGTGACTAGTTGGGCAACTACTTGGGCTTATGGGCAGCAACCTTCAAGGTTCGGTAGAGCGTTCTTCAATGGTTTCGTCTTATCCCTAATTCGAAACTCTAGCTACTTGTGCATGCCTTGATAATACATCCCTGCGTTAATCAAGGGTGAACAACAACCAATCTTGCGCTCTTCTTAGCCGTTGAAATCCTTAACTTATTCCTAAGCTGGATTAATTTTCACCATCAATAGATTGAATAAAGATCATCCATTCATTTCTTGAATCTAACTCTCCCGATATTAGATAAATAGACGAAGTTATGAGATCCTCTCCCAATTCACTCGCAAACAAGAATAAGAACCAATAATGAATAAACCTTGAATAGAAAAGTGCAAACTCTTATTACCTAAACAAAATCCAATAGTTTCTCACAACCACAAGACACAATAACCTTAGCCAAATAGATTTAGTTCATGGCTAGGTTCCAAAGAAACACAAGATAAAGAATTCCTAGCATGAACCTAATTGAACAAGAAAGAAAAAGATGAAGGATGGATGAAGCTTTGTCGAAATCCTCCTTGCCCTTGACGCTTGTCGAAAATTTTCTCTTCTCTCCCCCTTGGAGTTGACAACATGGCTTCTAATTTATAGGGCTAGGTCAAAGTCCTTCTTTGAGGAGGAAGTTAAGTTGAGTTAAATTATCTTTAAAGAATATAATTCTTTATTATAATTATATTCTTTCTAGAACTTCTCCTATCTTCTTGGAATTTAATTCTTCTTTAACCTCTTTATGGAAATCAAACTCCTTTGGGATTTAGCTTTGCTCCACGTCATCTTGGGCTTGTCTAGTCATTAATTTTGACTACCATATCACCTTATTCTTTTTGACAATTTCCGGCAACTGGCTTGAGTCTCCTTCATGCATTCCCTGACAACTAGCTCGACATCTCCTTCATGCATTGCCCTGGGAACTAGCTCTAGCCTTGCTTTGGCAAGTGATCCTGCACATACACACAAAACACACCAAAGCAACATCTTTTCCCACAAAAACAACCAAGTTATGCAATCAAGCTCAACGATGGAAGGAAACATGGATTAATGCATGAATGACTAATTATGTAACTAATATGAGCCTAAGTCTAACAATAATATGAGTAAAAAGGGTAAGAAAAATAGTACTTTTGAACACTTATCACCCCCCAAACTCGAACTATTGCTTATCCTCAAGCAATGCAAACTAATAATTACCTACCAAGACTTCAATTTTTACAAACTTAGCTTTGAACTTGATTTCAATTCTCGTAACCAGGGCACAAAGTATGATTGGCTTTTCATTTTTCGGAAAACTTAGGAGTTACTCAGAATCAAACTATAATGCTTGTGAGTGTGTGCGGAGTTGTGTGCAAGTTGATTTTTCGGATTCTATACAAACACGAGGTTTTCAAATTACTTCATTGGGTTCTTTTTAACATGTTTTAACTAGAGCCGGTTTTAGGCACCTCTAGTGTTTTGCTTTTAGTTTCCTTAAGTTAATTAATTTATTCGACTAGAGCCGGTTTCGGGCACCTCTAGCGATCAATTTTTAGCACATACTAGAGCCAATTTCGGGCACCTCTAGTGATCCATTTTTTTAGCACATGCTAGAGCCAATTTCGGGCACCTCTAGCATTCATCCAATTTTTATTCTAATCCTCCAATTTGTTTAATTATCAACCTAAGTTCACTAGAATTCCTTAAATAAATCAAACCACAACAAGTGTTTCATCAAATTTAGCATCATAGTAAAATTCTAAGTTTTTCCATGGTTATCCTAGAATAAAAATTCTATCAATTAAGTGCATTGGCAAAGTCATCATCAAATCTTAAGATGAATGCAATACTTAAGGCATGGCAAGCAATTTATGTATCCTAAATGCAATACTTAAGATGAATGCAACTAAACATGGTAACTACTAATAACAACCCCAAACTCGAGTGAGGCATTGTCCTCAATACATGCATTAAAGAAAAATAAATATAATGAAAAATAAAATGCAAACGAGGACTTACTCGAGAGTTCATCGTCGTGGATGATTAGTTTCTTACGGTCGGTGTCTTGATTCTCTTGCTTGAACGCGATGGTTGTTTCCTTTTACCGATGGTGGAATCGATCCTCGTGACGGGGTTGTCCTCATCGTCATCTTCATCAATGTTATTAGCTTTTCGCTTGGAGGATTCAATTGGTGCGATCTTTGTTGGTGCAATGGAGGACTCGTCCGAATCTGAAAAAATCGACAATGATTTCGCACGAGTTGATTCGGGCATAGGTGCTTTACCTTTGGCTTTTACGGTGGTTGCCGGATGTCTTTGGCTTTGGTTGCCGTGGCATTTTAGGGTTGGTTGCCGTGGCATCTTCTTGGGCAGGCGGTGTAGGTTGCCGCGGCATCATCCGTTGTGGTTGCCATGACGATCGCTTCATTGGTTGCCGGGCAAGGATCTCGGCAGAAAGATTAGGAACGACACGCAGCTGTCCGGGTACTTTTCTAGGATGACTTGGGCGATGGCATTGTTGTGCTTCTTCATGTACCGCATGAACATTAGTTGCCGGTCTTCAATTTGCCTTAGGTGGCTCGCCAATGGTTGCAAGAGTGCTTCAAAGTGTCCCGGGGTTGATGGCCGAGTTGCCCGAGCGTTAGGTGCTTGGGCATTAGGGATTACCGGGGCGGCAGGAGTTGCCGCGGCAATTGGAGGCCTTTAGGATTTTACCTGTGCCTCTCCCATTAGCTTTCAAATTTGTGCTTGATTCCAACCGGACTTTGGTAGGGCCTTTTCATCGGTGGACTCACTTGGGACATGCATCTCCTTGCAAAGATTGGAAATTAAGCAAGGGAAAAAAAGAGAACCCTTGTCCTTTGAGCTACATACAAAATTCTCATCACAAATAATTTTTCCAATGTTAATGATGCGATTATGCAAGATAGAATGTATGAGCAAAAGACGTGGTATATCAACGGTAGTATTGTGTGTGGTGGGCATTAAAGAAGTTTTAACAAACTTATTCCATAGTTTTGCATCGGGTTTAAGCCGAAGGCAATTTACCGTGCCCTTGTATTTACCGTCGTTCCAATAAGTTCCCGATAGAGTGAGTTCTTGAAGCACCTTGTCAAGTTGCTTGGGCATGATTTGATCAACAAAGGCTTGATGCTCGTCCTTCTCAATGTAGAGCCCGTAAAAGGTGTTGACGCGGGGCTTATGAGTATGGCCTTGTCACGAACAAAAACATAAGGATTATCCGGGTTAGGTGAGTGAGCATAGAATTCTCTTACCCATGAGATGTTACCCGATTCCGATTGATGGCAAAAGATTTGCCACTTTTGATGTGCAATCCTCTCGAAGATGAATGGTTCAAGGCCGAAATCTTGATGAGAGTTGGTGTATTGAAAGCCTTGTTCTTCGTAAATCTTCCGGCTTTCAAACTTGAGTGAAATCTTTCTTGAACCATCGGTGTAGCAAACTTCTTGTATCTTGGTTCTTTGGAGGAACTTGGATGAACCAAAAATTTAATTTTGGATGCCATGGATGATCTTGGTTGTGAGTTTTGTAAAAACAAATAAAAGAAAATAAAAGAAACTAAAGAGTTACAAGATGAAAAGTAGGAATAGGTTTCTTGGAAGTTAAGGGTGATGGGTTATATAGAAAAGATAGGTAGTAAATATGGTGGGTGGGATTAATTTTGGATAAAAAATAAAGGGGGTTTTGGTTTAAGGGAAAGGTGATGGCAAGAGGGTTTAATTAGGGTAAGTTGGAGGCTTTATATAAGCCTTAGATTCAGCCCATTAATTTTCTTGTTGAAGATGTTTTCCTTCTTGGATCAAAATTCCTCTTTATCTTGAACTCTTTTCCTACAATTCAAAGACAAATCAAATAAGGATTAAAATTAAAGATAAACTAATAAAAGAAAATAAATAAAGATGTGTAAAAGGGATTCTTAAACTTAAAAAGATAAAAAAAGAAAATAAATCTATCCTAAAAATATAATAATAATCGAAAATAAAAAAATTAGTTCAAAAAAACTAAAAAAAATAAAATAAAAAAGTAATCGAAAATAATAAAAATAAAAATAAAATAAAATATCGAAGGGAGAGCATGCTCATGCATCTCTTAAGGTGACCACTTCTTTATTACGTTCCACATGGGCACCATTGTAGTGCTTTAATCTTTGTCCATTAACTTTGAATTCATGTTTGTCAGTGATGGACTTGATTATCACGGCACCATGGGAGAATGGTTTGACAACTTCGAATGGTCCCGACCATCTTGATTTCAGCTTTCCGGGAAAAGTTTTAGCGAGAATTGAATAAGAGAACTAGTTGCCCTGGCGTAAATTGCCGCGGCAATAGTTTCTTGTCATGCCATTGCTTTGTTTTCTCCTTGTAGATTCGTGCATTTTTATAGGAGAGTGCATGAAATTCTTCTATCTCGTTGAGGTCCAACAAACGCTTTTGTCCGGCACTTTCCCAATCCATATTCACGGTCTTGATTGCCCAATATGCTTTGTGTTCGATTTCCACCGGTAGATGGCATGTTTTGCCATAGACAAGTCGGAAGGGGGACATACCTAAGGCTGTTTTGAATGCAATGCGATATGCCCAAAGTGCGTTATCTAGTCTTAATGACCAATCTTTCCTAGAGGGATTTACAACTTTCTCGAGTATACCCTTTAATTCCGGTTGGAAATTTCTACTTGCCCGTTGGTTTGTGGGTGATATGCTGTGGCAGTCTTGTGTGATACGCCGAAGCGTTGCAACATCTTGGCAATAAGTCTGTTGTCAAAATGCTTGCCTTCGTCACTGATAATTGCTCTCGGTATCCCAAACCGTATAAATATGTTTTTCTGCAAGAATCGTTGCACGATCTTGGAATCGTTGTTGGAAACTGCAGCTGCTTCAACCCATTTAGACACGTAGTCGACGGCAAGTAGAATATAGAGTTTGCTGAATGAAGATGGGAAAGGCTCATAAAATCGATCCCCCATACATCAAAGAATTCCACCTCGATGATGTTTTGTAGCGGCATCTCATATCGTCTAGAGATATTGCCCGTCCTCTGGCAACGATCACATTGCTTATAAAAGTCTTGGGCATCTTTGTGCAATGTTGGCCAATACAAACCGGATTGCAAAACTTTGGCCACGGTATGAGTTCCTCCAAAATGTCCTCCATAGGGTGAAGAATGGCATTGCCGGAGTACATTCTGCTGCTCTTCTTCAAGGACACATCGACGTATAACCTGATCTGTACATTGTTTAAACAAAAGAGGCTCGTCCCAAAAGTAATGCTTAGCATCACGGCAGAACCGCTTCTTCCCTTGGTGAGTAAGACCATAAGGTAAAATACCACAAACAAGGAAATTAACTAAATCCGCGTACTAGGGTATTACCGAGGCATATGCTGCCGTGGAGACTGCTCCTAAAATTGCTGAGGCGTGTGCGTCAAGGGCTACCGAAGCGTCGAGGGTTGCCGAGGCTTGCGCATCCATGGTTGCCGAGAGTTGCCGCGGCTTCGAGAGTTGCCGAGACGTGCGCGTCAAGGGCTACCGAGGCGTCAAGGGTTACTGAGACAACTAAAAGTTACTCATCCGGGAATGCATCGCATATCTCTAGATCCACGTCCTCCTCCCTATTGCGTTCTAAACATGATAAGTGATCGGCCACTTGATTTTCTGTTCCTTTCCTATCCTTAATTTCAATATCAAATTCTTGTAAAAGTAATATCCAACGAATCAAACGAGGTTTGGCATCATTTTTAGCAAATAGATATTTGATTGCCGAATGGTCCACATGAACAATTACCTTTGTACCAATCAAATAGGATCAGAACTTGTCAAATGTGAAAACTACAGCTAGTAACTCTTTCTCCGTTGTTGTGTAATTCACTTGAGCACTATTAAGAGTTTTACTAGCGTAGTATATCACATGGAAGGTCTTACCTGTGCGTTGGCCTAGGACTGCTCCTACCGTAAAATCACTTGCATCACATATGAGCTCAAAAGGTATCGTCCAATCTGGTAGAACGACAATGGGTGTCGAGGCAAGCTTTTCCTTTAGGGTTTGAATGCTTGGGTGCAAGAATCATCAAAATCAAGACTTTATCCTATTCAAGCAAATTGCACAAGGGTTTAGTGATTTTAAAAAATTATGAATGAACCTCCTGTGAAAAACTCGCATGTCCAAGAAAGCTTGAATT